>CM053789.1:484524241-485724241 GCA_028749045.1 Cupressus sempervirens
AAGGCTCATTGTTGAAATGGCAAAAGTGTGATGAGGGGAATTAGCTCCTTGGTTAGAGCATGAATCAAATTACCATGGAGTTGGAATATTTAATTACCTCTTTCTCCATATCTAGCCAATAGTAACCAACTCAAATAAGCTTATGAGCTAGTGTCAAGCCATTAGAGTGAGATCTATAAATGCCTTCATTTACATTGATTAATGCATATTTTGACTCATCAGGTTCTAGAAACATAATGAGTGTACCATTGAGATCTCTCCTAAATAATTCATTGGCAATGATGAAATACCATGATGCACTAGGGATTTTGTGATATTTTTCATTCTGAGTTAGATTATTTTGAACTATTTTGTTGCAAATGTAAGAATAGATATGACAGTAGCAAGATGAATCATGTCCTATTCCAAAATAGATCATCCAAGATTTAGATGAAGTATAAGTAGGGTAGAGTAATGTCTCCATTAGGAATTCATGTCAAAATCATTTTTTGGCATTTGTAGCATTGAAGAGAGAGTAGTCATTGCATCAACCACCTTGTTATTTTCTTGATGAATTTGTTGACAAGCGACATGTAAAAAATAGTTTTTTAAATCATTGACCATTATTTTATAAGGTGTCAACTTCTCATCCTTTTTCTTAAAAAACATCATTGACCTATTTGATTACTAGTTGTGAATCACCAAAGATATTCAATTCATCCACCCTCCATTCAACTACAATTAGTATGATATTGATTAAGGCTTCATATTCTACAATATTCTACAATCTTGTATGCCTTAACAAAAAAATATATTTCAGTGGTGCTATAAATAAGAGTCCAACATTAGATCCTTGTTGTGTTAAGGAGCTATCAAAGAACATAACCTATGTTTGATATGTTATCAATAGAAAGATCCATCAGGTAACTCAATCTATAGTGGTAGAAGATTTTGCATTGGTCTTTCTACTAATTGATCAACACTTTCCTATCCTTTGATAGCCTTTCTTTTGACATTGTCAATATCAAACTCACTTAGTATCATGACCTATTTAGCTAATCTTCCTATCAGAGTTTCTTTGCTAAGAAAATACTTCAATGGATCAATTTTTGCAACCAATTGCATAGTGTGAGAAAGCATGTAGTGTCTCAACTTTTGGTAAGCAAAAATGAATGCCAAGCAAGATTTTTCAATAACGCTATAGTTCATCTCATAAGAGATTAATGTATGACTAAGATAATAGATAGCTTGTTCCTTGTTGTCATTATCTTCTTGAGCTACCAAAATGGAAAGGGATGACTTTTTTCACATAAATATACAAAATAAGAGGCATCAGGATTAGTGGATTGGCAAGATGTTGTTTTATCTGCATTAGGCTCTAGTCACAATGTTTTTTCTAGTCATATTTGACACCTTTATGTAAAGTCTTAGTAAAAGGTTGTGACTTATCTACAAATTGTGAGATGAATCTATGAATGGATTGAAGTCTTCATTGTAACTCCCTCATTTGACTAATGTTACGATGTGGAGGAATTTCCATTATTGTTTGAACCTTTTCTAGGTCCACCTCATTTCCTTTTGTAGAGAAAATAGAGCCAAGTAACTTTCCTCATGTGAGCCCAAATGAAAATTTCTTAGGGTTTAACCAAAGACTGAATTTCTCCATATAATCGAGAATTGGCCCCAAATCTTGAAGATGAGTGTGATAGTATGTACTCTTGATGAAGGTGTCATCAACATAGTCATCCATAATTTTATTCATCATGCCACAAAATTTTGTTGTCACTACTCTTTGATATGTGGCTCTAACACTTTTTAGAAAAAATGGCATTGCATTCCAATAGAAGGTACCCCATGCACAAGTTAAAGCCATTTTCTCCTAATCTTCCACTGTAATTTTAATTTTATTGTAGCCAAAACAATCATCCATTAGTGAGTATATTTCATATCTTACTATCATATCCACTTTTCATATCATTATTGAGTAGTGGATAGTTATACTCCAAACATGCTTTGTTTAGATCTTGAAAATTTGTACAAATTTTGATAGACTTGTCATGTTTTGAGACTAGAACAATGTTTGAGATCCATTCAGCATAGTCAATAGCATAAATGAAACAAGCTTTTATGAACTTTTCTAGTTCATACTTAAAATGTAGTACCACATGAGGATGCATCTTCCTAAGCATTTTTTTTGACAATTTTCACTCTTGGTGCAATAGAAAAACAATGCATTAGGAGATTAGGATCTAAGCGTTGCATATATAAGTAGGTCCATGCAAAGTTAGTCTTCTTTTCTTGGAAGAAAGCAACAAATTCCTCTTTTTTCTTTATAGATAAGGATTGTCCTAGGTGTATTATATAAGGATGTTATGTAGTTTCTAATTTGATTAATTGTGTTGGCTCTATTAACACTAATGATATCTCTTGAAAATAACTTGGAAGCACATTAAATATCTCATCCTTAGGAGCTTGAAAGATGTTTTCACCTTTGGATACATCTTTTTTTTTTACTATTTTTGGTTCTAATACTACCACAATGTGGTTTTCACCATCAAAACATCTATTTATTTTTCTCTTAATTGTATGACTAATATATTTTATATTATCTCTAGTCATATTAGCACTATGTTCATTGGTGGAAGATGTTACTAGTTCAACAATGTGTAGATAGGAGGTGAGAGCATAGTCACTCTAGAATATAGAGACTTTACTAGATGTAGCATTGGAATTCCAATCTAGTAACTCATGATAAGTGAGTGAGAGAGAAGTGGTAGGTTCAATGGAATTCATACTATATTCATCAAATATATGAAAAATTCATTCAACATGTAAAGAGATTTCATCCATAGGTATGTTTGAATTCCTTTGAGTTCTAATGACATTAATCAAAGACTCATTTAAACTAGTCGGATGAGACTCGTCTAACCAAACCCTAGATTTCTCCCTTATTTCAAGCTGATTTTCATATGTATGTACTTGATCTTCATCCTTGTTTGAAGTTTCCTCTGAGAGAGAATATAATTTGTACTCTCAAGAATTTTTTCTACATGGAGTTAGATTATAGAATTCCAAACAACTATGGGGACCCATTCACCACTTTCATTGTCATCTTGATTTTTATAAAGTCATTCAATGACTATAATATGATTGAAGTCACCCTATTCTTATTGAATTTGGGGAGTATCAATTTTATTGTTAGAGAAATCATTTTCAGCATCAACAATACTAACACATGGTACACCATCATCTAGTTCTACAAAGAAGTTAGAAAGATCTAGCAGAATGGGATAAGGAAGGTTATCCTTGCCATCAAAACTTTAAAATTTATTATCTAATTCAGTTTTTGACTCATGTTCAAAAGAAATTTTAGGTTCTAGCACAAATTTATTGATCCCAAGATGAAAGGGAACCTTCTTGAATCCTAAACTTGTTGTATCTCAAGGCCTTCTAGATATTTCTTGTATCAGATCAATCAAGTCATCATTATTACATCTAATAGGTCCATTTCCTTTGTAGCCAATGAATTTTATTAATTACAGACCTAGATCATATTTTTTTGGAGTTATCTCATGAGACTAGTCTATTAGATCAATTGACACTTCTTTATAAAACCATGCAGCAATGGCTCTCTTTTCTTCTTCCTCTTCTAGAGGTATAATAGCTTTGACAAAGACATCACTAAATTATTGACAATTGGCTAATAGTGATATTTAATTATTATCATTAATGGAAACACATGATTTACATGATGATAGGAAACCTCAAAAATAAAGATACTTATTGTTTGGTAATTAGAAAATTGTATAAGTATAGAATTTGGTTCATAGTAGTGCATTGTTTTGTTCATAACATGTTGAGGACATCATATTATGACAAAAATAGTTACATGGAGATAGTATACATGTTAGTTATAATGTGTATAATCTCAAAAGTTTGTATAGATTTTATGAAATAGAGCTAATCATGTTTTGATGAAGTAGGACAGTGAAATTGAAGGAAAGAAAATTACTTTTCCAATTAGGGCTGATATCCTAGATGTTTACTTTAACTTGGAAAAGTGAATTGTGGTCTTAGCTTATCCAATAGTAATTTTTGTAAAATAATTTTATGCAAAGGACTTCTTGCAATAAGAAGGGTGTAATCTTTTTGTATTACTATTATCTTGTAAGATTGCAAAGTCAACAAACTTATGTGAAAGTGATATATGTGAAGCTATGAATGAACTATCTGGTGATCTAAGATTGAGCTGAAGATCAGAGATCAAACAAGGAAGGAAAATAATAGTAAATTACTTGTTTGAGTAGTGTGCTCTTCTTGTAGTTGAAATTTCATGTTTGGGTAGTGGGCTCTATTGGTCATGTTTTTACCTCATGTTTTCCTAAGTATGCCATTCTGTGAATGTTCCTAGTATTTTAATGAGTTTTTAGGGTTTGGTTCCTTTTACAATTAATAACCATAGGAAAAACCCTAATTAAATATAATTGTACCCTAAGAAAGCACTTTAATTAATTTTCCTTTACCTTATAGTCGAGCGAGAAAATATTTTTCAAAAATATATACCTTTTTCAGGAACCTTTTAAAGAGACTTTTGTTCTATTCCATAATCTTTAGAAAAATTTCCATCAGATCTTTTTAAGATCTATGATAGTCATGCTATCATTATAAAGATTTGTATGAGCTTTATTGGATGTGACATGTTACCAAGGAAGTACTACACATGGGACCTAGTTAGTATATGCATAGTTGCAAGGTAATTCATCTAAATCGTCAAATATTTTTTGGATCAATGGTGGTCACTATGTCGCCACTGAGAATTGCAAGGTTTTTAATAGTCATGACATTGGCGACCTCCCACAAAAGAGAAACATGGCAAGACTAAACTTAAAGATGTGCACTATAGTTTTGGTTTGTAATTAATAAGCCTTGATAGCATGATGAATTGTCAAAAATGTTAGGAGTAATAAAATATATATCATAAGGGAACATGTTGTTATTTCATGACTTCAAATTTCTTCCAAATCTATAGTGGTCATTGTGTCATCACCAAAAAATTTAAGAACTTTTTCGATCATGACATAGCAACCCCCCATGAAATGAGAATGCATATGAACTTGGTTTCAAAAAATGATTCTGTAAAGACTACTTATTATAAAGAGCCTTGCCAGCATGTCAAGATGGTATGATGTCATGTGCCACCATGAATTCACACTCAAAAAAGGATACTGGTTGATTTGTGCCTTCAGATCTCTCCCAGATCAATGGTGGTTTCCATATCACTATAGAAACTTGCTCATTCTTTAATGTGTGTGACATGGCAACCAAAGGAAAGTAAGAAGGACCCAACATAGTTATAATGAATTAAATATGAAATGCTCATTATCTAATCAAGGCTACATCAATGATGGTCACTATGTCACTATGAGGAGTTGCTCGATGTTTATGCATAGTGACATAGCAAGAGCATGACACATGGAAAAAAGTGCTAGTGGGTCTAGTATGACTTGCCAATAGAGGAAGGAAAGGTTTATGTGGATAAATTTAACTAGATTGACTACCAACTTGGCTATTTGAGATTGAAACCAAGTCTCTAGCAATTTTATTCCTAGATCATTGGATTTTTTAAAATCAATAGCTTGCTTTCAAAATTAGAAGGTGGTGCCACCTTGTGTTATTTATAACCCATCTATGAAAATTAAGGCTCCCCATGTGAAGTAGAACTAGATATATATTGCAAGATTCACTAGTTCTTCTTTACGTGAACAATTTTTAGATTTTTTAGAGAGCAAAGAGCCTATTGAGAAGCTATTTTTTGCCTGATTGAAGTGTGAATAATTTATAGTATCCACCATGTGTTTCATAATTTTAGTATGAGAGTAATACATAGCCAAGTAAGTATCTTAATCCATTAAACAACAAAGAATTCTGGTATATTGCATCATTTTTAAATGTGCCTCCAAAGAAGTTTTTTTGGTGAAGGTAGATTATACAAGTAGAAATATACATAATGACTTCCTCGAGTAATTAACTGAGCCTACAAATGAGTTTTCCCAGATAAAAAAGTTAATTCCTATGAACCCTAGGATCAAGATTGTGGATGGCTTATATGACAAAGGAAATTAGGTTAGGGATGCTACTACTTCTAAAATAGGGCTCCATCTTTCTAGGAAGTGGTTTTCAAAAAGAAAATTGTTTGCTCCCCATGGAAATATTTGGAATTTTGAATTGGGAAAACCAATGGTCCTTGGTGTTTTCATGGATTCTAACCTACTCACAACCATTGCCGAAAATTATGGCCTAGTAGCCAAGATAGTAAGGAGAGTAGATGGGGAATGCCTGATAGGGACAAATGTTGAGGAAATTCAAGAAGTTTTTTGGTTTGGAGCCATTCTTGAATTATCATGAGATCATTGACCTACCAAGACTAGAAAAAGAATACTTGTCTAAGAAGCATAAGGTTAGGCAAGGTACATTAAGGGCACATTTGGGCTCAATTGAAAATTTGACACTAGTAACAACATTTACTAAAGAGCCTTTTAAGAAGGAATTCTTCACTTCTAGGGCCGTAGAAATATACATGACTATGTGTAGAGTTTTTGGTGAAGATGTGCAAAATTTTGCACCAATAAAATTCATGTATATGATGACACAGATCTCTTCTTTTGGTGTAGACATTATTTTTTATTTTTCTTATTATACAGTAAAATAGAGAAAGGTGGAAAAGACTTTTAGCCATTATTCATTGTTAATGCACATGTTCTTATTTAAAGGGGTAACATATTTTGAAAAGGAGATGGTTTTGAAAACAGAGTATTAAAGAGAGGCTTTGCCAATCTAGTTGTGGAGTGTAGACATGAACTGGGATGCAAAGGAGGCTAGTTTTTTCATATTTGATAAGTATTTTGCATCCACATTAAGAAGCCACATATTAAGGGACAATCCTAGAACCCCCAAGCCATTGCTAGATTTCATTAGGCCCATGGGCAACCCTTCTAGGTTGAAAGTTTCACACAACTGGGTAGATATCATACCATACCCTATTTCAACAATTTTTTGGGTTTATGGTTTCCAAGGGACTTGCCATGTACTACCCTACCAAGTGTCTTTGAAGGTAGGGATAGCTAAGATGCTATTGCAAATAAGGGGATTGGAAGAGGCACAATTGGTTGGAAAATCTAGAGGCTCAATCTTCCCCACTTGTACTATGGCTCACCATTTCATAATTACAAAGGGTGGTTGGGAATTCTTGCATAAATTCCTAGATCAGTACAAGATGGCTATATCTTACCACCATTTTTTTGATACTAAGGGGTTTTTTGACGTGTTTAGGTGAAGAGCTAAAGTTGGTTCAAAAGAGCATCAATTCTATTTCCCTAAAGATATAATTAGGAATGAATTCTCTTTGCAATAGAAAGAGATTAAAAAGGAAAAAGTGGTGACTTTACTCCATAGTTTTGCAATTCATTAACTATTTTGATAATAATTATAAGACTCTAAAGGATGCAAAAAATAGACACAGATAAATCAAGAAAACTAATGACCACATTTCTTGAAATTATGGAGATCATGAATGAAAAGATGCTATTCTTTATTAATTCTTTTCTAGAAAAGGCCAAAGAGGTTATGAGAAGATTGTCATTCACCCCTACAGTAGGATCAGGGTAGTTGATTTTTCGAAAAAGGCCTAGCTATAATGTAATTCATAATAAAAGGGCTACATTAGATAAAGGAAAACAAATAATGGGGACAATCAGTATTGTTATGGAGGAGAGACCCAATGAGCCCACACCTAAGAGGTAGTGGATAAAAAGAGAACAAGTACCTCAAATAGAGGAGTATTCACCCACCCAATATTCATTACACATAGAAGATGAATAGCTCACTAGGGAGTAGGTAGAATAGTTGGGATCCCAAGGTGGATTTTTCATTACTACAACAAAATTGGAGGAAGCAAATCCATAGAAACCTCCTATGTCAATCCTTGAGCTGACTATTGCAGATTATAGAGGGAAATAATTGGACCCTATGATGGAATAGGCTGCCATGAATTACCTCTGATGATAATTTGGTCAAGTCTAGAGCCTTTTACCAATTTTCTTGGAGAATAAACATTGGAATGTTTGAGGAAAGATACAGTAAATTGAAAATAGAGCATCCTAAAATAGAATAGGTAGATGTACAAAACCAAAAAAAGGAAGAAATGATGCAAGAATCCAAAAGCTTGACCCCTAAAGAAGGGAGACAAATGATAAAAGCATATGGCATTTTGTTGCTACCCAATTGGTTTAGTGCTGATGAAATTATTTTTGATTCTATCACAAAACAATTGAGTATAGAGGAGAAAGGGAAGAAAGAACAAAAAGGTGCTAATTTTAGTGAGGATCATGCTACATTGGTCATATGGTCAATGAGGAAAGGATCCAAGACTCGCTCTTCCTAGCTTGATGATACTGGCTTGATAGGTAGCGTAATCGTAAAAAGAGTTGAAGAAACTACCACTAAAGAGGCCTTAGAGGTAGGTGTTGGATAAAGAAACTTCACCTTAGCCACAATTCAGAGAGACAATTGAGAGAGATTAGAATTCCAAGAAAACTATGAGAAAGTCTTGGTTGCATACAATAAAGAAGTTCAAAAAAGAATTGAACTAGAAAATAAATTAATGGGATGCCAAGGGAAATCTAGCAGGCCTAAAATTACATATCCCTACCCACTAGTGGAGCATTACATATCCCTAATCCCATTGAAATTCTAGAGACACCACAAAGACCACAATATTACACTGTAGGAGACTTTGAGGAAGAAAAGAGCAAATTGTGGGCATTGCATGTAAAACTGGATAACAGTATGAGGAAAGGTTAAGGAAATAAATTATGTATTTAGAAAAATAAAATGATTGGCCATCCTTATATGAGTAGGTAACAAAGGTATTAAATACATGGGAAGAGCTAAAAGCAAGTGATGACACTCTTAAGCCAATTATCAACAAATGGATCAAAATAAATAGAGATGTTACTCTTTTATGCTTTTCTATTATTAGTTTATTCTATGAATATATAGAGAAAACTTATGATCTAACCAATGATATATCAGAGTTGCATTGTAAAGAAGAATCATAAGTTATCAGGATAAGTATAAGAGTTTTAACTTTAGACTATTCCCACATGCCATAGATAAAAAGGATAAATTGAAAAATAAGGAGGAATGGGCCTAGGTACTAGATGACCTATTGTGTCTCAGGATGAATAGAGTAATAAATAAAAGGGGAAATTCATGGTGGGTAGCCACAACTGAGGAAGTTATAAAAGTTTAGTTGTTCTTTGATTCATTGAGGTGGGATTTTATTAAGATTGATAAATTAGGAGAATATGTGATGAAGAAACAACATGATCTTCTAAATTTTAATTGGCCAGATGAAACTTTTTTTGACAAGTGAGTGGTAAAATTCATTCATGCAAAATAGTTAGAATATGCTAAAAATGATGATGAAAATATGAAATATAATGAAGTACAAATTATTGAAACATTGATAAAAGAAGAAGAGGACAAAGGTGAGAAACAAATTGCAATTGCAAGCATAGAAATCCAAACTAGTGACTTTGTAGAAGAAAAATTAGATATAACTATAGTCTTATCAGTTCATGATGATATAAATGGAGAGCCTCGAGTTGAAGTAAGCCTATAACAAGAAAATCTAGACACATCACAATTAATTCCATTGGATACATATTCTGAGGAGTTGCAACAATAATAAAGCCAATCATCAACTTTTAATCAATAAAGAAATACAACAAAAGGATGCATCAAGAAATGGTCCCACCAAAGAATATTCATGATGAAAGACATTTTGTTGCCCAAAATTTTGTCCTTTATGATAGTAACAATGTAAATATCTTTTTTATCTTAATTATAACTATCAATTTCTCTATTCTTGAAGCTTGTTGCATCTCGCATTATATAAGTGAGATTCCAGGGCTAGAAAAGTGGTCAAAGTCATTGCATAATTTTACTTTTGCTAAGTTTTATTTGTTCCATTTTTGATACAAAATTTATGATGTATTTTCTCTACAACTATCTAAGAATACATTGATGTTACAAGATCACAATGTCTTATCTTGAGTCATTTTGAGTTCTATTTCAATTGTTATACAAATTTTCAAAGGAAATTAATAGAAAGATGAGTTGTCACTATATCTTTTCTTCCTAAATCTTGTCTCTTCTTTTATTTATTGGTTATCTTGAAATTGCATGAGAAAATATGATGAAATTAGGCTAAGTTGTATATCATTTTCACTATTTCTTTTAATTAAATGAATTAAGTAAATTCTTTAGTGAATATGATAGGATCTTCATGGTAGTAGAGAGGATATGTGTAACAATGATTTTTTAGTTAGAATTGCTGATAAAATTGATTGTAATGTAGTCAATTAGGTCCAAAAATTGGATAGACTCTGAATCACAAATGGTGAGGCATTGATCAACTGGATCAATCTACATATAGGGAAACCATGACTAAGCATCAAGCTTAAAATCAAAATCAATTTTACTTTAATGTTTGAAGAGTGTCAAAGCTGGTCATCACTTGTTTACATTTAATTTTTGAGTCTTAGTTAGTTTCTATGGCCTAGAATTATCTATAGATATAAGAAGAAATATGACCAATCTACTATTAGGGATGTGTATTGTTGTAAAAATGTCATGGAATGAGTGAAATATGTATGTGGTGTTAGATTGTAAATCTTTCACCCCTTAGGTGCGCTTGCCTTGGTTTTGTAGAGCCAAAAGAGTAGAAAATATTTTATGTTTTTGTTGAAATTAGGACCAGATCAAAAGCATAGATAACTATCTATGGGAAATAGCTAATCCTTTGGTTGTTGCGATCTTTATTATCTTGGTATTAAGTATTTTATTACTAATTAGTATAATAACACCAACATGCTCTTCTTGCATACATTATACTACAATTCCTAATAGGGATTAAAACTCTCCTAACAAGGACATCTTATACTGAATTTACTCATTGACTCCTAATAGGGTCCATCCACTAAAAAGGAACATATATATCAGTACATTATCTAGTGGGTATCATCCCCACCAGGGTTTTCCCTTGGCCAGGATTTCCCTATCTAAAAAAATATGGTGTTATAATTTATTGTTGTGCATTGCTATTGCTACTATTTAACATTACTTTACTGATTTCTTAGGTAAGGTTGAAAGTAAGTAATAATATCTAGTTTAAAGTATGTAGATTACTAATTTATTGATTCACCCTCCCCCCCCCCCCCCTTCTTAGTAATCCCTATTTCTAAGAGTTGGTATTAAAGAGCACAAGTAGCGCTATAGTCTTTCAATGAAGAGTTTACTAATTTGTTGAATGTTGTAGAGGCAAAGGATCAAATTTCCCATGATGCTAACCTATTTAGCACCATCTGCCAAAACATCAAGAATGACCTAGTCAATCTTGATACATGAATAAAAGAACTTTAGAAATGTCAGTAGGAAGGTAAAGATTTGTATGTTAAGTGTACCTTATGACAAAAACTGACTAAAGACATTGACATTTAGATAGAGGCAAAGATGAATTAACTCAAGGCTTTATCCAGCCTAATCCAACAATCATCTAGAAAAGTTGATGACACTGAGAGTGAAGTTGCCAGTGTTCATAGTGAGATTAGGAAATTGGAACTTCAAAAAGAATATATATTGAAGAAAACATATAATTTTAGAGAATCCATTTCTCTAAAGTAATCATTTATTGAGAAGCAACTAGAGGAATGTGTCGAGGCCAAGGACACATATACAAACTTTTTGTATTCAGATATCAACGCAATTGAGATTGCATCATATACATTACATGCAATTCTCACATCAAGTGATTCTACCAAAGAGAAATGGAACAAAGGTATGGATGGTTTGAACATGATTTTTGATGATTGTATGAAGATAATTTCAGCATAAAGGGAAGATAATTATTACAATAGTTTTGACAATTTTGGATTGAATCTTGACATTTTGAACTTTGGCATTAATGTCAAAGGGGGAGAGATTAATGTGAAAATTATATACATGTCATTGTTGTGAAAGATACAAAGGGGAGAGATATATGTGGAGATTGTAAAAATGTAAAGTATATTGTAAGGGGGAGCATACATGGAAAGTTGAACAAGTTGTAATAGATGTAATGGTTATGTGTTATTTAGTTAAATTTCTATCACTTGGCCAATTTTCCCTATTTTGTTACCATTAATGTCAAAGGGGAGATTATTGAAAATTGGCTATTAGTGATATGTAATTATTGTCATTAATGGAAACACATGATGTACATGTTGATAGGAAACCACAAAAATAAAGATACTTAGTGTTTTGTAATCAGAACATTGGCTAAGTATAGAATTTGATTTACAATAGTATATTTTGTTTTTATAACATGTTGTAGACATGATATTATGACAAGAGAAATTACATGGAGATAGTATACATGTTGGTGATGATGTGTATAACCTCAAAAGATTGTATGGATTGTATGAAATAGAGGTAATCATGTTTTGATGAAGCAAGACATCAAAATTGAAGGAAATAATGGTTTTGGTTATAAAACGATTACTTGTCCAGTTAGGGCTTACATCCTAGATGTTTACTCTAACTTGGAAAAGTGAATTGTGGCCTTATCCAACCTAGTATTAATTTTTGTAAAAGAATGCTATTTATGAAAAGGACTTCTTGCAATAAGAAGGGTGCAGTCTTGGTGTATTAGTGCTATCTTGTAAGATTGCGAAGTGAGTAAACTTTTCAAAAAGTGATATATGAAAAGTTATGTATGCACTATCTAGTGATAAAATATTGAGCTAAAGATCAGAGATAAGACAAGTGATGTAGGGAGATGTGATTAACTAAGGCAATTGGCACACTCAGCTACCCAAACCACCATGCAATAGTTAACACAATAGAAGAAAACAAAAAAGAGAACAACACCATAGAGAGAGATAGTTCAATATTCTTTATTGATTCATAAAAATATCATCATACATGCCCAGTTATAAGGCTTTTTGGGTTATGACTAGATACAAAATACAATCAAATCTAAGATCTAGGTTCAAGTTTGAATTTCTAGAAAAATATGCTCTCAATTTCCTATCTTCCTTCCATTGTCTATGTTCTCTAAGATGGATGAATAATAATTATGAAGACTTCACCACAACCCCTACTTATACCAATCTAAGAAAAAAGTCAAGAAAAAATGATAAGAACTAAATAAACCTAACATTAAATACTTGAAGAGCCACAAGTTGGCATCCAAATAAAATTAAATGTCCAAAAATCAATACCCAAGAAAAATCATGATATCTCCTACCCCTAATTGAATTAGAATGTGTGATTCAAACTAAAGGTAGTACTTTAGGTCCTCTACAACCGCTTAAGGGAACAAAGGTTTATTCAATAAGGATATTTGTGCACCCATCACATAAACTAGCAAAAATCAATACTCCAGGAGAATTGCCATATCTCCCAACTTCTAATGAATTATAGGACTTGCACCTTTGCTAAAAAGGATTACTATAGGTCCTATTTAATACTTGAAATTTTCATCCTCTAACTCATTCTGTAGAATTAGTTACACAACCCAAAAAAACCACCCAAAAACTAGAAAAACACAGCTCCAACAGTAAGGAAAAAATAGCTCAAACCTTAACATGATATCTCTAATCTCTTTGTGGACATAGGGAGAGGTTCCCCAGTGTGTCTCCAACACTTAAAAACTACTAAATTCTTAGCAACATAACGCATTGCAACTCAACAAAAATAGGAAAACTAAAAACATGCAGGTTAATTAGCAATGCAACCTAGGATGCTCCTACATCAGACAACCAAGGTTGGAAGAAATGATTCTCCTAAATTATTGAAATTTCACAACTTAAGTTGAATCTTAACTTAGATTGACAAATCCATGAAGTCTCTTCCATAGGTTTGTTCTTCGACTTCACTAGATACTCATAATAATTTTTTTCCCTTGTGTTCTTACCAATTGTCTGATCCAATATCTATTCAACCTCTTCAATATGCTTCTTAGGATAATCCTATGATACAAAAACTTCATCATCAAACTCATCATACTTGTATAAATTAGCAAGATTGAATATAGGGAATATATCCATGTCATCAAGTAACTTTCCACTATCAAAATTTTTCAAGATCTTACAAGGTCCAAACTTCTTAATCTTTAGCTTACTGTATGTTCCAAAAAGAAATCTTCGTTTCTTTAGGTGAACCATCACCTCATCACCAACTTGCAAATCATTATGTCCCTTAGACTTATCAATGTTCTCCTTATAATTCTGATTACTCTGTTCTATCCTCAACTTCACTTTGTTATGTAAAGATTTCATAAAATCAGAAAATTCTTCTCCTATGACACTCTCTTTTCTTCACCAGAAATATCTCTCAAATCTAATATACCTCTAGGGTGCATTCTAGTAACAATCTCAAAAGGTGTCTTCCCTATACTCCTATTCATAGAATTATTATATGAAAATTTTTCTTCTTCCAATACCATCTCCCAGTTAGTTGGCTCATTCCCAATTAAACATCTCATTAAATTACTTGAGCTTCTGTTCACAACCTCTATTTGTCCATTTGTCTGTGGATGGAATATAGAACTAAACTTATACTTAGTATCTATCTTCTTCCAAAAAGTCTTCCAAAAATAACCAACAAACTTACTATCTCTATTAGAAATAATACTTCTTCGTAGTCCATGCAATCTCACAATCTCTTTAAAGAAAAGTTCAGCAACATGCTTAGCATCTGATATCTTCTTACATGGTATGAAATGAGCCATCTTAGAAATCTATCCACTACAAAAAAATATAGAATCATACCCATTCACTATCTAAAATAATCCAAGAATAAAATCCATGCTAATGTCACTCCAAGGTTTCTCAGGAATAGTAACAGGTGTATACAAAACAATATTTTGACTTACTCCTTTTCCAACTTTGCAAGCTCTACAACTCTTTATAAATTTTTGAACATTCTTAAACATTTGTGGCCAATAATACTTATCCTTCAAAAAACTCAATGTCTTATCAATTCCAAAATGTCTAGCTCATCCACTACTATGGTTTTTCTTAATCAAATTCAACTTCATAGAACCTTAGGGAATACACAACTGAATACCTTTGAACATAATCTAAGGTGCTCCCCTTTATACCTAAACTCATAATAAAAGCAAAGAAACAACAAAAAATGCAAGAAACAAAATATGGACTTCTTATTATCACTATAAATGTGGAATTAAAAAATTCTCAATTACAATATGCTAATGCAAAATGGCACCTTCATTATAAAAATCTATAAGACAATGCTGCAAACTATCTCCCAGAGCTGTTCTAGACAATATTCGAGCCTTTCTTAAATAGACAGTTGTATGCCACCTAGGAAGGTTCTAGATGCTCAAACCTAATACCTAGGGCTGAGAGCTTAACAAAACATATAGTGTTAGCCAAATAAATTTTTCACAATTATTTTAAAAATTTTGGGTAGCCCAACTTCGAAAGGTCATAACTCACAAACCATTGCTCTGATTGGCTATTATAACCACTTTTCAAAAATCTCAACTACTGATTTATATGCTTAGAACTACCTTAGCACCCTTTCATCAAGTTTTGAGACCTCATCTGGGCACTCTAAGGCCTCTAATTGTGAGCTTGAAGATTTTTCCACAAATTTTTCCAATTCAAAAATCCACAATAACTTCTCTGATACTAATGCTTAAGTAATGGGATTTTTATAGTAGGCTTACAACTCTAAAATGAATCATCCAATAGAGAATGAGAACATTCTAAGATCATATGAGAAACTTACTTAAAATAGAAAGCTCCCAGAAATAGAAACCTTCCTATCTACTAGTCCTTATTAAAATAGAAAAGACTAAAAATAAAAATATTTGTGGGTGATGCAAGATTTCTCATACACCCAAGATGCTCCTACATCAGACACTTGGGGTAATTTGAGAAGTGACTCTATCACATCTTAGGTGTTTAGAGGAAGACCAAGATGGTTAACCTCCTCCTTTGCTAGCTATGATGAATCCTCAACTAGTCTCCCTTTCCATTTGACCAAGTATTCCTCATAAGTTTTGTTTTTGGTACTTTTTCCAACATAACTTTTTCAATCTCCTTTATAGCTGAACTAGCTACTAGGATGCTCCATTGTGCTTTTGCAACTTCATCTCCATCACCTCCTTCATAATACTTAGTCAAATTTGAAATATTAAATACTGGTGAAATATTCAATTCAGTAGGAAAATCCACTTCATACGCATTGCCAGAATCATACCTCTTCACTATCTTGTACTGTCCAAACTTCTTCATCTTTAGCTTATTATATGTACCCACCGAAAATGCTCCTTTCTCAAACAAACCATGACTTTCTCTCCAACCTAAAATTCCTTATATCTCCTTTCCACATCTACCATTTCCTTATACTATGTATTCATCTTTATGATATGCTTTGCTCACCTAATCATGGATGTTCTTCAAATGTTCAGCAAAATCTTTTGCTTCAGCACTACTTATCTCTCCTTTATCAAACTACCTCAATTCAGAAGCATTTTTGGGACTACTCCCATATACAATCTAGAATGGTGATTTACCAGTACTCCTATTGATAGAATTATTATATGAAAATTCCACCTATGGTAAAATCATATCCCATCCTTTTGGTTTATCTCCAACCAAGCATCTCAGCAAGTTTCCTAAATTGTGATTCACAGCTTTTGTGTGCCCATCAGTCTATGGATGATGTGATGAAATGAATTTCAAAATTTTCTTCAACTTCTTCCATAATGTATGCCATAAATACCCAAAAAATTTGGTATCTCAATCTAAAACTATACTTTTTGGAAGACCATGTAGTATTGCCACTTCTTTGAAAAACAATTCTGCCACATGAACAACATCAGTAGTCTTCTTGCAAGGAATAGAACATGCCATGTTTGATAACCTATCAACCACCACAAAAATAGAATCATACCCACACTGTGTCCTTGGTAATCCCAAAACAAAATCCATGCTGACATACTCCCTTGGCTTCTCTGGTATAAGTAATGGCTGATACAACCCCATATTTTGCTTCACTCCTTTTGCCATCTGACATACTCTAAAACTCTATACAAACTTCTTCACATCTTGCTACAACTAGGGCTAGTAATAATTCTCAGCAACCAAAGCTATACTTTTATCTCTGCCAAAATGTCTAGCCAATCCTCTACTATTCTTCTCCTTGATGAGATTCTCTTTCATTGAACTTCTGGGAGTGCATAACTAGCTTCCTTTGAACAATATATTATACTAGATCATGAAATCCAACCACTTTGTCCTGTCAAGTGTAAGAAGTTCTGTACAAGCCTTCCACATGTCACCAAAATTAGGATCATCTGGATACAAATTACTGAGTTCCTTGAACCCAACCACCTTATTTGTATTTCTATCAGAAAAATTTGTCTTCTACTATGAGCATCTACAACTTTGTTAGAATTCCCATTCCTGTGTTTCAAAACAAATGTATAAATTTGCAAAAAATAAACCCACTTTCAGTACCTTTGGTTCACTTTTTCTTGACTATTTAAATATTACAAAGCTTGATGATTAGCATACAAAAAAAACTCCTTAGGAAGAATATAATGTCTCCACTTCTTCAATGCTTGAACTATAGCATAAAGTTATTGATCATAAACTGAATATTTTCTTTTTGCATCATTTAACTTCTCACTAAAATAAGAAATAGGTCTTCCTTCTTGGCTCAAAAAAAATCCTATGGTAGTACCTTGTTAAAATTAGGAAGTGCTAAAATAGGTTTCTCAGTAACTTTCTATTTCAACAAATTAAATCTCTTATCTATTCCTACAGTCCACTTAAACTTTTTTCTATCCTCTCTCATTGTTTTAGTCAAGGGTCCACAAATACTGCTAAAACTTCTTATGAACTTCCTATAAAATATAGCCAGTCCATGAAAAGATCTTACCTCTGTTGCACTCCTTGGAGTAGTCCATTCAAGGACAACCTTCACTTTCTCTGGGTCCATTTTTTGACCTTCTCCTAAGACTACAAACCCCAGTTATACCAACTCATTCTTTACAAAACTGCACTTCTTCAGGTTTATCAACAACTTTTCTCCATCAACTTATCAAACACCTTGCAAATATGAATCAAATGACCCTCTAATGTCTTACTAAAGATCAAAATATCATCTAGGTAAACAATGAAAAACTTACCTAGAAACTCCTTTAGTACCTCATTCATGAGCCTCGTGAAAGTGCTCAGTGCATTGGTTAGCCCAAAGGCATGACTAACCACTCATAGAGTCCTTCACTTGTCTTGTGTTGGTAAATAGATTGTTCTTCTTCTTTTCCTCTTTTTATGTGCCCAAACTTATAATGAAGAACAACTTTACACAATAGTTGGGAAATCATTTCTAAGAATATCTAGTTTCCCTCTAAATTGAGGTATAGCTCCCTATGTGAATGATGTTCAAGGAATTATGTTTTATTCCTAAGACTAATGTGGGGTATGCTCTTAACCTGAGAGTAGAAGAGGCAAACCAAATTAAGCCTAACTAGAACTTAATTTAGGCAAGAATACTTCACAATACTGAAATGGATTCATGCATCCACATTTCTTATGAATTCATAAATCCACTTGCACAAAACTAAAATAAGCTGAAAATCAAATCTAAACTACAACTAATGAATTGGAAAAAGAGAAACTAATAGCATCCTTTCATCAAATGAATTGTAACAATACTTATTACATTCATTTATTTTTTGTAAAATAGGGGAAATGAAACTCTATTCTTCCACAGTTCTCTGTAACATACAAAGGAAATACTAACTAATCACAATACCTACTAGAACAGAAAATGATTGAAACAAAGTGCCATTCAATTGTCTTTACAACAAATAGTACTTCACACCAAAATTTTGTTGACCCTTTATTAATCATTTAACTTCATACATATAGGGTTGAGAGATGATCGTTACAATAGGAATTTCAATCGGTTCATCTTCTAAATATGACAAATGGAAAGATGCCAGTTTGTCAAATTACAAAAATTTACAAAATTTGTAAAATTTATATTAGGAAATAGAAAAGGGAGTGTTAAATAAATCACTTATATTTCTTTCCTTTTTCAATTTTTTCCCTATATGTTCTGGCAGCCACTATAATTGGGATCATTTCTTCATAACTAGGCACATGTACATTGGTGAATCTTAAGAGCAACTTTGAATGCTCTCGAGCCAACTCCTTTACTACATTCAACTGACTTGTCAACTCCTCAGATGCCACATGTACGTATCCACCAAGTGTTTGCAACTCTACCACTCTATTTGGACTGCTTGAAGTCATCCCAAATAGATTACTCAAGTATGTGGAGAAGTTATTTTTCATTACTTCCACCCCAATGAGAACCTTTCCTTACCCACTATTTTGTGGATCAGTGTGTAATGCTCACATGAGCTCAAAAGCTTTTTCTTGGAACTTCTTCACTCTTTCCTTTGTTTCCTTGAGTCCTTCCTCTGCCTCTTGAATCATCTCTTGCTTGAATTGCATATTTTGAAGCCATTCAAACAAAGTTTCAGTCCCCTTCTTCAAAATATTCGCTTCAACTGCCTCTTTTTCCTTCATTTGGATCACCATATTTAGGAGAGAAATGCATTCATCACACCTTGCCCTTTTTGTGGCCAAAGTGTTGTGATTAGAAGTGATATTATCCTTCTAAACTTCTAATTGAAGGATAACATTTCCAATTTGATCAATTAGAATAGCTCCATATGTACTAAGCTTCTCAATTCATTCTTTTTCGATTTGGCCAAAATGTTTATCTTTTTGGAGCTCTGAGATGAAGGCTTACACTTATTCTGCAGTAGGGTTCTCAGTAGCAAGTACGCTAGTAATGGTTGCCAATGGAACAACTAGTTGCCTAATAAATCTTTTCAATTCTTCAATCTCTATGTTCATTCTAATTTTTGATAATTTGAGGTTCTCTAATTGTTCTTCTATCACGTCGTTACTTGATCTCCATAGGCCCACTTTTGTATCATGCCTAGCTTCCTTGAGATCAATTGAATGTAGAGTGAAGTCTTCTGGTATCATATCTTCAATTCTACCTACCTTGTTTGGTTTTGCTACCTCCATAGTTAAGTGCCCTGTTTTTGGATCTTGTCCCAATATTGACAAGGTCTTCCTCTTTTTTAGCTTTTACTATGGAAGATCTTGAGTGAACTGCTTGAGATACAACTTCCTTTGAAGGAAAACTTTCATCTTTTCTTTTCCTCTTCTTCTCCAAAGTATCTTCGAGCGAAGATTCTATACTAATCACTTTGGAGGCTATTCAAAGTGATTCAATGCTGAACATTTTCTTCTTCACTGGAGTCATTGTCACTATAGTTGCAAAAAAGGGGGTCTTTGGATCTCGAGAAAGAAGACTAGATGAACATGTAGCTTTCTCCTCTTCTTAATTTTTCTTTGCAACTTCATCAGATTCTGTTGATTCACTACTACTACTTTTATCATCTCCGATCTCTACTATTTGAATAGGAGAACCAGTGGTCTTAAGAATAGGAGCACTTACAGATGGAGTAGGGCTATGATGAGGGGATAAGATAGGGGTGACATGAGGAGATGGAGTTGGAGTGACATGTGGAGGTGAGACTAGAGCAGGAGATCTATCTTTCTGTTCTTTCATTTCTTTTTCAGCTTCAGCTTGAGCTCCAATGACTGGTAGTGATCCACGTTGATAGGTTGGGGCTATTGGAATATTCTTCTCTAGGGGTTGATCACCTCCACCTGTAGATTGAGTTGGGCCTTGAGTAGGTGCAATAGTAGCACTGGGTGTGGCACTTTGAGATGCAGTGGGAGTAGCCACAGCTAGAGAAGCTTGAGTAGTTTTGCTCTTGCTTCGACTTTTCTTAGCTGTCCACTCAACCCACTTCCTAGTCCTTTTGATAATTCTTTCCATCATGACATCGAAGTCTTCTTCTATGTCAACATATGGTTCAGAACTAATGGGAGTATTCCTCAAGTTAGTCAAATATGTATTACTATACATATTTTGACCATCATCTTCCAATCCCTCCACATCTAAATTTATACCATATGTCTTTACCTGATTAATTTTAAATCTGGCAAAGGCACAATCTCGACTCTCCAGTTCATTTTTACAATCTACCCAATAATCCTCCATGGTTGCTACATGTTTGATTATGCTTCCAATTTGAAACACATCTCTAGCATATCCATTAGGATCAAATAGGGGCCTTACTATTTCATACTCTTCTAATTTGTATTTACCCTAAAATGCTTTGAGTATACTCTTTGCATCTGATCTAGTTTCACAACTATATGCTCTAACTTTTACAGGGAATTCATACCCTTTCTTCCTCAAGCTGGCACTCAACACTTTCACTTGGATTGCTTGCCTCACTATCTCCATGAGCACGATCATATCATATAGATACCTAGGCAGCTTCAGTGGAAATCCATCAAATGCTACAAGACGCAAATAAGAAAATGATGAGAATTGAATGAAATAACTGCCAAATTGACCGATGGTTGCCATTGCTTTTAAACCGAATCTTCACTCAGGACACCCTTGGAGCTCCCTACAAATCCTCATGGTGAATGCATCATTTACCTGGATGTATTCTCTATAACTATTTTGTAATTTAAAGCATGGATAAAACTCATAACTTTTTACATTATCAAAAATCTCAATTCTAGGGAGTCCCAACCACAATTGAAGGGAAGCCAACATGTACATCAAGAAAGAGGACATATAAAATGAATTATAAAACTTGGCTGCACTAAGAGCCCTAGAAAGATGCTCACTAACATTATATGCACAGTCAATATACTATGTGTCTGAGAAAATAACTTGCACCAAAAAGAAGTACTGCTCTACAAAATTAAAAGCTTCTACCTCACCTTTGAGTTGATGCAATAGAACCAAAATGTCAACGATTGTTGGTTTGAGGTCTGTTCCAAAAAGAGTTTTAGGGACTTTACTCTTAACTCCCCTTGGCTTTTGAAACCAAGACTGCATGATCTACCTCTTCCAAACCATCTTATTCAAAGAGTACTTAGACATGGCTCCACTCATCATTAAATCAGAGAACTCCTCCCATTTTTGAATCCATAAGAAATTCACCATTGCTTGTCGATCAATTGAAATTAGCACTATTTGGTCAAGCAATATAATCTACTTTGTATTTGGGTTGTAATGATTAATGCATTCCAAAATCAACTTTGGGGCTTGTACTACTACAGGGAACCCAATTGCTTCCACTAATCCACTTTCCCAAAGTTTTTCCATTATGGGATGAATTGGCTCTACTCTTAATCTCCTTTGAAAATTTTGCATATCATAAAAATAGAGTGAAGTATCTGTGATAGTCAACCATGCTGACTTAATTCCACCCAATCCATCAAAACCCACAAATCTTGTTGCCATTTTATTTGATGTGTGATAGCAAAAATTCAAACAATTGGAGATGATACAAGAAGCAAACTCTGTAACTTTGAAAATTACTTGAAAGCACTATCCAGTACAACAATATAATAGTGAAACAGTAGTTTGAAAATCTATTACTTCCCTCTTTATAAAATAACCCTAGATTTGCCCATTGAATTTCATAAATTGTGCCACACAAGTGAAATTAAGGGTAAATTCATTGGATTAGTGGATGTAAAGGTTCTAATGGATTTATCTTTATCTTTTCACTATTTCTGTTGGCTCAATGGTAACTCCTATTAATTACTGGTTTACTTTCCATTTCATCCATCTTTCAAAAAAATAAGAATGGAGAACTCCCAAGGGAAAAATCCACTTAACTCAATTCTTCTTGCAAAAGCCTTATCAATTCACTGATTTTCTTCTATTTACTTGCCCAAAATAATCTAGAATCAATTCACATACTTACCATGCTTGCAGGAATGATTTTTCTTCAAATGCAAAAAATGACCTTCAAGGGTAGAAAACCCGCAGTGGAGAAGCCGATTTTTGATTTTCCTCTTAAGCTTTTCATTTTACCTTTATATCCAAAGCACTTTACTAGAAACCTTCGAAAAAAATAAAAGAGGCTTTGCGAGCAAAAAATGGGGCATGCTAGTGACTTTACTTTTCTAATTAGACTTTTACAAAAAATTTACCTCTTGGTTCGAAGACCATCTGAGGAGAAGCTACTTCTGAGTTTTTCGAAAATGCTCATCCTAATCATCTTAATGAGTTCTAAATAATTTCTACTATGAAACTTGATAATTTTTGAATGATTTGATCATAGTATGGCTTATCTTTTTTTGTTTTCAGCTTACAAATAGCATTTCAGGATCACTATAGAGTTTCACCTTTTGTGTGCGAAAACCTGCTATAGAGAAGAAGAAACTTTGTTTTTCGCCTAGGCCCATTGTTTTACTTCTTCTGCCCTATTCACTTTATTTTAAGCCTCTAGAAAACATGAAACTAACTTTAGAAGTGAGAGGTGGGACCCATGGCTCTCTTAATTCCTTTACATACACTTCTTCGAAAAATTGATTTCTAACTTTGGAGTTTGCCACGGAGAAGCTCTTTCCTGATTTTCCACCAATTGTTATTCTGATCATTTTTCAGACTTCAAAATGATTCTCGCCGTGAAAACATGACATCATTTGAATGATCTTTTCATAATATGATTCACCTTACTTCAACAAAGTTTACAAATATCATTTGCTAGCCTTTGCAAAAATTCACCTTCGACGTGCACAAACTTGCTAAGGAGAAGTCAGAACCTAATTTTTCGCTAATCACTTTCCTCTATCTCCAGACTAAATGAGCTACAATAAATTTAAATGATGTAGCACAATTCTAGAATCTCCATTGAGTATGGCTCTAAATTACCCCTAAGACTCATGATAATCAAGAAATACCCACCCAGGCTATATGTGACACGGGAGAAGGGAAAAGATGAAAACCTGATGGAGAAACTCAGCATCTAAAGAGGAAAAACCTATTGACCAAACTTTGACAAAACATGACATTAGTTCACTTTCCACTTTGCAAAATTTGTATATGGTGAAAATTCAGGAAACATCTTGAAAGTAGTCTTCCACTCATCACCTTCTCTGATATGAATCTAATGGTACCCACTCTTTAGATCTATCTTTGTGAAGTACTTAGCTCCACTCAAATAGTCCATAATATTGTCCATCCTTGGCAAAGGAAATCTATACATTATTATGATCTTGTTGATAGCACAAGAATTTGTAGACATCCTCCATTCTCCATTCTTCTTTGGTGCTAATACTACTGGTATAGCACATGGACTCAGACTCTCTTGAATCAAACCCTTCTATAATAACTCATGAACTTGTCTATTCAAATCTTCACTTTTTTCTAGTTTCATTATATGTGCTGCTTTAGTTGGTAAACTAGCTCCTAAAACTAAATCCATCTAGTGACTAATCTTCCTCAATAGGGACAATCCATCAAGTACATTATCTAATACAAAATCAAAAATCTCTTCCAACATATATGCAACTTCTATAGGTACCTCCTCTACTTCTTCCTTACTATCTTTAAGAATTATAGAAAAACACATATTCTCATGCTTCATACCTTTAAGAAATTCTTTTCCATCAACAAAACATATTCTGGTAGCACTACATACCTTTTCTTCTTTATCCTTCAATGACTTCAGCTTATGTTTCACTCCATCCTTAGTAAGAGTGTAGGTATTTGCTCACCCATCATGTATAGCATGCCTGTCAAACTACCATAGGCTACCCAACAGCATATGACATATGCCCATAGGTATTATATCACATAGTACCTCATCTTGGTATCTTCCAATCTTGAACTTCACTAAGCATTTCTCATTGACCATGACCTTGCAATCATCTTGCACCCAAGCAATATGGTATGGATGTGGGTATTTCTACCACTTCAACTTCAACTTAGTGACCATCATTTCTGACACTAGATTGTTAGTAGTTCCACCATCAATGATCACATCACAACACTTATCTTCACATCTACACATTGTGTAAAACAAGCTCCTTCTTGGTTTAGGTTCATTCTCACCACTTGGCAAGACACGTTGGTTAACTAGGACTTCTCCTCTTTCAACATCTTCTGAATGTGAGGATCTGGCATCTTCATCAACATGTGCAACTCTGGTCTAGCCTTCTATTCTTTGATCTATCCTTCCTTGGTGCTAGGTATATTCAAACACTTCATACCCTTGCTCTCTGCAGTGACCACAGAAGCCTCCACTTCCAAATCCTTGTCCCCTACCTCTTCCTCTCTAATATCTATTGTTTTGATCAAGGAAATGATCAAAATTGTTTCCCCTCTGGTTCTAACTACTACTTCTATCCTCATCCTTGTTCTTTTGATCATCATTACGACCTCCATAAGATCATCCACTAGATCTTCCACCATGACCTCTTCCACTATTCTTATCATCAAACTTCTTGCTTAGTTTTTCCTCAACTCTTAGGAAAAATTGGTATGCCTCCTCAATACTACTCATCCAAATTAGACTTAGCTTGTCTTGAATGTTGGCCCTTAACCCATTAAGATAACGGGAAACTTTCTCCTTATCATCTTCTGCATGGCTGATTCTAAGGAGAACTCAATAGAACTCTTTGGTATACTCTTGAATAGATTTTCCTACTTACTTCATTCATTGCATCTTCTTCAATAGATCAAGCTTATAATCCACAGGAATAAATTGCCACTTCATTTTAACAATCATCTAATCCCATCTGGTGATTTTTTCCTTTCCATTTCTATTTCATTCCAAATAAACCTCTTGCCACTAGATCTTTGCATGTCCCTTCAATTTTTCTTTCACAAACTTGACCCTATCTGAATCCTTGATATCTTCATACTCAAAGTACCCCTCTAGTTCATTGATCTAATTGATCAGCCTGGGTTAAGATTTCTTGAAAATGTGGGAACCTCAAAATTAGGTCTTTTTCCAATCTTGGAGATGGCTCTAAAAGGCCTCTCTTCCTCTAGGTTCAGAACTGCCTCTACTTTGACATTTTCTTCTAACTCATCCTAATCCTCACTTTCATCTCTTATGGGATGATTCATTCCTCTATGCATTTGTTCTTCCAATGTTTGTATTTTTCTTTGGAGGGCTCCAAAACCCTCAAGTGTAACACCTGCAACTCTTCCATGAAGTCCTCTTTGTGGAGACATTTTTGCTCTTCTACTAAAACCCTATTGTAAACTACCTCACAATTGATGATTTTTCTAGACACTTAGCCCAAACCATGGTCCTAGTGTGAACTACCTCATAGTCAATAATCTGTCCACACACTTAAGAACTCTAGCTCTAATACCAATTAATGTAGGGTGCTCCCCTTAATACTTAAACTCATAACAAAAATAAATAAACAACAAAAAATGTAAGAAACAAAATATGGACTTCTTATTATTGCTACAAATGCAAAATTATAGAATTCTCAATTACAATATGCTAACCCAAATGGGTGCCTTCATTATAGAAATCTGTAAGATAGTGCTACGAACTACCACCTAGAGCTGTTCTAGACAATGTTTGGGCTTTTCTTAAATAGGTAGTTTTATGCCACCTAAGAAGGTTCTAGATGCTCAAACTTAATACCTAGAGCTAACAAACCTTAACAAAACATATAGAGTTGGCCAAATACATTTTTGACAATTATTTTTAAAAAATTCGGTAGCCCAAATCATGAACTATTGCTCACTCCAATTGGCTTTTATAACCACTTTTTGAAAATGCTAGCTACTAATGTAAAGACTTAGAACCATGCTAGTGCCTTTCTGTCTAGTTTTTAGACCTCATCTAGGCACTCTAAGGCCTCCAATGATGAGCCTGGCGATTTTTCTACAAACTTTTCCACCAAAAATTCATCATAACTTCTTTGATACTAATGCTTGAGCAATGAGATATTTATGGTAGGCTTATAACTCTAAAATGAACCTTCCTATAGAAAATGAGAACATTCTAAGTTTGTATGACAAACTTCCTAAAAATAGCAACCTCCCTAACTACTAGTCCTTATTAAAATAGAAAAGACTAAAAATAAAAATATTTTTAGGTGATGCAAGATTGCTCATACACCCAAGATACTCTTGCATTAGAACAACATACCTTATTGAATGATATACTAATCATAATTACTTATGTGATTTGTTAAATTTGGTGCTCTACACTCTCTCCATGCCTCAAAAAAATTAGGGTCAGTATCATACAACTCTTTCATTTCATAAAAACCAAAAACTTCAACCTTCATCTTAGTCAATAAAGAATGTCTTTTGCTCCATGCATCAACAACTCTATTAGTAACTCCACTCTTATGCTTGATCACAAATGTAAAACTCTACGAGTACTCAACCCACTTCATATGTCTCTAATTTAATTTCTATTGACTTCACAAGTATTGTAAAGCTTTATGATCTATATAGAACACAAAACCCTTAGGAATCAAATAATTTCTCCACTTTTTCAATGCTTGGACAATATCATAAAATTCTTGATCATATAAAGAATAATTTCTTTTAGAATCATTCAATTTCTCACTAAAGAAAGCAACATATTTACATTATTGTTTTAATACATCTCCTATTGCACTACCACTTGCATTGCATTAAACTTGAAATACTTTGTTGAAATTAGGTAAAGCCAATATAGTTAACTATTGTGTTGTCCACAACACATGCCCCATTCCTCACTAGCAATGGGGACCCCCTACTTTTTTTGACTCTTGGACTCATAGTTTGAGAGTCAGGACAAGAAAATGGGACAAAATTAAAAAAATTAGAAAATCAAAGAAATTACAAAAAAATTGGCAAAATTAAGAAAATAAAAAAAATATATATATAATTTGAAAGAAAAAAAAGTGCACGCCACAAGCACCACACATGCGCCAAATACATTGTGCATGCTATGATGTACCATGTGTGTGCCAAATGCATTGCACATGCCCCATAAGCACCACACATGCCATATCATGCCACATGTGCACTTTAAAGCACCATGTCATGTGCTGTACTAGACACCCACCTATGTGTATTGCGCATCCCCAACACACTTTCCCACTGTGCACACTTCCAAAAACCCCACTCCTTTGCACACTCACCCATTCCACACCATGTGCCATCACTCAACATGTGCACCATACCTCCTATTCACCTCCTACATGCCATGCAACTAGTTTTTAGGGTTTTTGTTCTAGTGTCTTTCAGAGGTGTTTGTCTTAATTAAGCATTTTCATCTCTTCAGACTAATGTTTGCTTATTTTTGTAGGTAAAAAAGGAATTCTCAACTTGTCAGGGTCATAACTTTTGACCTGGAGCTTGAAATTTGAATCCGTTTACACCTTTGGAAAGAAGAACTGAAGATCTAATTTCAATCCTTAAAATAATGAGCCTTCAATTGCCCAATTTTAGGGACTAATGAAAATTTCAACTTGATATTTTGAGTAGAAGGCCTCCAAAAAAGCCATTTAAAAATGCCTAGAAAAACTTGTGAAAAAATATGAAAATGTTTCAAACATTTGATAACTTTGGATAATCTAGATCACTTGGTTTCTCATTGTGAAGGATAGGATAGTTGGAGAAAGGACAAAGGTCAAAGATATAGAGGTTGGAAACATGAAGTGGAATAGGTTCCTAATCTTATGCAAGTATTAATGACAAGATTCAACACAGATGCCTTGGGATTTTAGATTGAAGAAGCAGAAGGAGTTCAAGTTTATGAAAGTGATTAGCTATAAAGAGGGTATAAAACATCAAAAAAGGGAAAATAATTTACACAAGAAGTGATCTAAAATCCCATTTGAGAAAAACCTAGAAACCATTTTCAAAATTGAGAACTTTGATTTTTTGGCGAATTGAGCTTTTGAGGTGAGCAGGTCCATACATGTACAGGTCTACAAGTGCACATTTTGGAGGTGCGCATTTTTAGGAGGTGCACATTTTTGAGGTGTCTAGGTATGAAACTCTATAGGTCTACGAGTACATAGGTCCATAGCTTTCCAATTCAAAGGTGAACCAACAGTTAACTACTAGTTCCAAAAATAGTGCTTTCCATGCACGGGAAATGCATTCTAACGATAGTTTAAGTTTGACACATGCCCAGTGAAGGACTAGCTTCTATTTTTGGCACTTGTTGATACTCCTACTTTGACATAAGACTTCCTCCTACTTTCTATCTCATGCTTTCTCTATTTTTGACATGTAAAGGGCTCATGCATCTAGTTAATTAAGAAAATATGGATGGATTCCCTCTAAGCACGAGATTAATGTTTAGTTTGTTTTAATATTTTAAAATAATTTTAGTTCATGAAGATATCTCTCACTCTCAAAACAAATTGAGGAGATGATTTCTTATAAATACCCCATTGTAAAATGTAACAAAGGTCATTATTATGCAATATAATTATGCTTTTGGTGCTCACATTTGGAGTGTGTTGATTCTTTCCTAAATGTGACATTGTTTTGTGGATTTTATTCATGGAATTTTGATTGAGCCAAAGGTTTATTACATTGTTTCTAGTTGTGCGATCTTTTAGTTTTGGTGTTTGCTACAGATTTATGAATTTCACTGACATATCTAGCTTGAGGAGAGATCACAAATTGTGCCTGTATAACTCTTTGTATCACATGAGCACACTCTCCATGGCCTTGCAATAGTATGAAGAGTAAAACATCATTCGGTTATTGAAATTTCCCATCAACGATTGCATCAGTGGATTTTAGGAAGCGTTGCTCCTATTTTCATTGGTTTCCTACTAATTTATTCAAAAGTTTAACTTGCAACATGTTGTTTTCTATAGCTTATGTCTATTTAGGATTTTAATTTCAAGTTATTTCAGTTTTATGTTATTTTCTTTTCTAACCCCTTGTTAGAATAGGAACTTATTTTAGTTGCACTGTTAGAATTGCATTCTTTGAAAAAACTAGAAAATACAAAAAATATTGTTCTTTGGTGTGTTATTTTGAGACAAAAAATAGATTTACTTCATTTTGAGATCATAGTAGAACCAAAAAAGGCCTCCTCATGAACAATCACATTTATCTTCAACTGAGTGGATTTTGGTATGTCATAAGACAAATACTAAACCTTGGAGTTGATACCAAAAGGATTAGCTTTTCAAGAGAGGAATTGCACAATGGATTCCTACCGTTGGCCTTGTACATAATGACCGCCCAATAGTAACTCAAAAACCTTTTCTTTCAATGTCCCAAAACTCTTATCAACTCCATGTCTCCAGTTGAATTCCTTTTTATGTCCTCTCATTGTCTTAGTCATAGAATTACAAACATAACTAAAATTTCTTATGAACTTTTTGTAGAAAATAGTCAAACCATGAAATGATCTTACCTCACCTACATTCTCAGGTGTAAGCCACTCCAAAATTTCATTAAACTTCTTAGGATCCATCTTCAAACCATCAGCTAAAATCACAAATCCCAAATACACAATCTCTTCTTGCATAAAAAAACACCTTTTTAGATTAATCATCAACTTCTCCTCCTTCAATCTCTTCAATACTTGTCTAATATGCTCAAGATGGTCTTCCTTAGTCTTACTAAATATTAGAATGTCATCCAAATAAACAATCACAAACTTACTCAAAAATCTTTTGAAAACTTCATTCATCAACCTCATGAAGGTAGTGGATGCATTAGTCAAACCAAAAGGCATAACCAACCATTCATAGAAACCATCTTTTGTCTTGAAATTAGTCTTCCATTCATCACCTTCTCTGATTCTAATCTGATGATACCCACTCTTTATGTCAATCTTGGTAAAATACTTTTCTGCACTCAAACAATCCATAACATCATCCATAGGATAGGAAACCTATATTTCACTGTAATCTTGTTAATAGCCCTAGAATTAGTATACATTCTCCATTCTCCATTCTTTTTAGGTGCTAATACATCAGGTATGACACATGGACTCAAACTTTCTCTAATCAAACCTTTGTAGAACAAGTCATGCACTTTTTTATTAATTTCCTCATTCTTTGTAGCTATCAATCTAAATGGTGCTTTGTTTGGAAAACTAGCTCCAAGAATCAGATCCATACAATGACTTATACTTCTCATTGGAGGTAAATCATCTGGTATATCCTTTTCAAAAATCTCTTTATACTCATTTAGCAATTCTCCAATTTCTTCTAGTACTCAGCTACCACTATCTTTTGCCAGTTGGTCATTACTAGCTTTTGTTGCTCGGTCGTTACTACCAACACTCAGTCCTCTAGGAACTATAGCAAAACAAAATTTATTCTTTTTTACTCCCTTTCAAAATTTCTTTACATTAACCATGCAAACTTTTATTATAGTACAACTAATCTCATCTGAACTTTCAACTAAAGGAAGTAATATTTGCTTCTTCCCATTTACCCAAAGAGTATATTGAATCAATCTTCTATCATGTACAACATATCTATCATATCACTAAGGTCTACCCAAAAAAATATGGTAACAATCCATAGGTATAATACCACATAGTACTTCATCAACATAATATTCAATCTTGAACTTCACAATACATTACTCACTTACCAATATCTTATACTCATCTTTGATCCATGAAACATGATAAGGTTTGGGATGTTTAGCCTCTATAATTGCATCTTTGTAACTAGCTCTTCTGATGGCAAATTTTTTGAACTTCCACTATCAATTATCACTTTTTAGCATTTTTCAGCCATCTAACATCTAGTCTTGAAAATACTTCTCAAAATAGGTTCCTCATCACTTCCCTTTTTATATAAGGTTCTTCTCACCATTAGATTTTCTTCAGCCTCAAGTCCACTTGGTGAACTCTCAATATCTCCTTGAATAAAAACATTTCTATTATTTTGTCAACTTTCAGAAGATCTGCATTCAAAAGATCTATGTCTTTCTTTACCACATCTGAAACAATTACCTTAAAAAATACCTCTAAAATATGAATTACTCTTCCTTGGTAAGAACGAGTACCTCCTCGGTAAGAACTACCACATTTCCATTCAGTATATTCTTTTTCATCATTCTTCCATTCATATTTTTATCTATCATGTATAGAACTATCAGATCTGCCACCTTTACCATAAGATCTTCCTCTATTTCTCTAGAATCTACCACCTCTATGTCTTTATCTTTGTTCATGCTTGTTTGTCAACATCTCCTCAACTTTTAAGGCATTTTGATATGCTTATTAAACACTTTCCAACTTCACAAAAATTATTTCTTCTTGAATTCCAGATCTCAATCCATTTATGTACCTTGCAATTTTCTCAAAATCATCCACATGCCCAGATTTGATGTCCAAACTATAGAATTCCTCAGTATACTCTTTCATAGTCATGTCCTTCTATCTCAAGTTTTTCATCTTTGTTAACAAGCTAACTTGGTAATCAACATGAAGGAATTTTTTCTTTACCTTGTTCACCATCTTCAAACAAGTTCTGATCTTCTCCTTTCTTCTCTGTTGTCTATCAGTTTCCAAATTCTCCCACCACAGTGAAGCATGGCCTTTCAACCTAGTAACTGCAATCTTCACCTTCTAATTATCAAGAGTGTTTTCATACTCAAATAACTTCTACTTATCTAAGATCTAATCTGATACAACATTGGTATCCAATTTTCCATTATAAGGAGCTACTTCTATAGTAGACTTTGAATTTTCCTTAGACAACACTCTCAACAACCTTGCTTCATCTTGATCTTCTTCAAGTTCTAGATTAGGTTTTGGTGCTACTACTTCATCATCAGTTAAATCATCAAGATGTGCTCCTCTCCTCTAGGTTATCTCCACAACATCTAATCTAGCTACAATTTGTCTCAATGTATCTAATATTGCATTATCAACATTTCCTCTACCACGAACCATCTTTGTCGATTAGGTTCTTGAAAGATCATAACCCTCTGCAAGTTATAGGTGAAATCCGTAGATTTGCAACCCTATAGCAAACTTCAAATTAGGGTTCTACATGATCCAAAGTCCTAGTACAAACTACCGCACACTTCATCAATTTTCTTGCACACTCAAGAACAACCAAGCTCTAATACCACCTGATGTAGGGAAGTATGAGTAACTAAGTTCAATTGGCACACTCAGCTACCCAAACCACCATGCAAGAGTCAACACAGTCAAAACAAACACAAAAGAAAACAACACCATAGAGACAAAGAATAATATTCTTTATTGATTCATGGAAATATCATCATACATGCCCAACTATAAGGCCTTCTGGGTTACATCCATATACAAAATACATTCAAATTCAATATCTAGCTTCAATTTTAGATTTCTAGACACATATGCTTTCAATTTCCTATCTTCCTTCTATCATCTATGTTCTCTAATATAGATGAATAATTTTTCTAGAGACTTCACCACATCCCCTACTTTTACCAATCTAAGCCACAAGTTGTCCCAAAATTCTAAGAACTAAATAAACCTAACATAAATACTTGAAGAGCCATAAGTCAACCTCCAACATAAATTAAATATCCAAAAATTGATAAACCATGATATCTCCTAGCCCCAACTAAATTAGAACTTGCATATCAAACTAAATTTAGTACTTTAGGTCCTCTACATCCCCTTAAGGGTGCAAAAGCTAATTCATTAAGGATGCCTATGCATCCATCCCAATAGTCATGCCCAGAAACTTGTCACACAAACTACCATAAATTGATACTCGAGGAGAATTTCGATATCTCCATGCTTATAATGAATTAGGACTTCTTCCTTTGATAAAATGGAGTACTCTAGTTCCTCCTCAATAATTGAAATTTTCAGCCTCTAAATCATTGTGAATAATTAGTTACATAGCCTACAATAGACACCTAGAAACTAGAAAAGCACAGCTCTAGCAACAAAGTAAAAATGGCTCAACGTTAACATGATAACTCCAATCTCTTTGTGCACATAGGATAAGGTTCCCTAGTGTGTCTCTACTGCTCAAAAACTACTAAAATCTTGGCAATGCAAGACATTACAATTTGACAAAATTAGGAAAACTAAAAACATGCAGGATAGTAGTGTAACCTAGGATGCTCTTGAATCAATAAGGAAGGAAAATAATAGTAAATTAATTGCTTGAGTAGTGTGCTCTTCTTGTAGTTGAAATTGCATGTTTGGGTAATGGGATATTCTTGCATATAATTGGTGCTTTGAAATGTTATAGTTTCAAATTATGCCAATGAGAATGAGATACATCTAGGGGTAGCTATTTCCCATTTTCAACATACCCATTCAGACACTCAACCTATTCAAAATATTCAAGATATGACAAGTTACTGAGAGGGGAGGGGTGAATCAGTAACTTCTAAAATTTCAAACAATAAAACTGTATACTGATATATTCACCATTCATCCAAGTAACCTACTGTAAGCATGAAACAAAATCATTTGCAACACTTGAACACACAGATTTGGTGACCCAGAAACCTTCCAAATAGAAAGTAAAACTGGGGTGGGGATGAAACCCACAAGCTTCGTTACTGCAGTATGAAGTTGGCCGGTTAAGGCTTACAATGACCACTTCTGGTGATCTGCCCTATTAGGAGCACAAAGGATTGCTAGATCCACCTTGTTAGAGGATTTCCAAACATACAATAAAGTATGCACTCTATTAGGAGATTTACAAAAGACTGTTAAGTCTACCTTGTTAAAGGATTTACAAAAACTGATTCACCTGTTAGAATGAAACAGTGGATCTGATTACAACTGATTGCTGATAAGATCCTCTATGCTCTAATTCACCTTGATATGATAGATAAAACTTTTTTGCTCCAAAATTTGACCTTGTTGAATACCTTCACAACTCAGCACACATACTTTCGCACGCATGTATTTCTTTCACACTTTCGCAGTTTCATTAATTACAATTTCTATTGCCATTGCAATTTCTTTTCATCTCATTTCTTACTTCCTTACATCTGAATGATACAATACATTACATATATATACCATCCAAATAAACAATGCATGCAAGGTCGGCCAAAACAACAAGTGCAAATCTCTATACAAAGTCGGCCCAAGGTAAAAACTCGGGTTCACTGAACTGACTCAGTGTCCTTCTGATACTCAGCGTCCACTGCGTTACTCAAAATCATCATGCACTTAGTAAAAGTGAAGGCACGGTTCATACTAAACACTTCGAGTAGTTCTGAACTCAGTAACCACTGGAGACTCGGTAGAAGAGATGTCACTCGGTGAATACTTCTATCTGAACTGTAGCTTGGTGATCAAAGGAAACACTTGATAGAACCTTGTGACTCGATGATAGTTAGTTTCCTTGATATCTGTCTAAGCTCGGTAAAAAAATAATTTCCTTGATAACCTCAGGAGCTCAGTTATCACAAAGTTCTCAGTTACATCTTAGTACATCTTCACTCGGTCAAAACTGATTCCTTTCTTTACCTTGAACACTCGGTAAACACTGGCTGCTTTGTTCACCTTGATCACTCGGTAAACACTAACTTCTTTGTTCACCTTGATTACTCAGTAAACACTGACTTCTTTGTTCACCTTGATTACTCGGTAAACACTGACTTCTTTGTTCACCTTGATTACTTGGTAAACACTGAGAACTAGGTAAAGCTTGGCTTTCGGTGAGAGCTCGGTAAGCATTCAGAATCCAATAAGTGTTGTAACTAATGACAAAAATGTATCATAATGCCAACAATCTCCCCCTTTGGCATTAGTGACAAAAACACTTATGAGACAAAGTTTATCTGACATGCTGATGACTGATTCTGAATATACATAGCTTCGTTATATACAACTCCCTCATAGAATAGCTTTGTTATATACAACTCCCCCACAGAATAGCTTTGTTATATACAACTCCCCCATAGAATGTACATACTTTATTTACATGAGCTGTATATCTCTTCCTTTGTACAATTTTTTTGAAAACACTTATTCACCCATAGTATACATATCCAACAATAATCTCCCCCTTTTTGACAATAATGCCAAAGAATAAAAGAATATATATACTTATATAGAAACACCAAAATGAGAGATGAACTCTGAATGTACCTGGAGAATAAGCTGGAGAGTCTTATTCCAATTCTCTTGCAAAATTTTGCAGGTGGAAAGAGCTACTTGAACTTCAACCAAAAGTTCAATCACACGGTCTGCAATGGAGAAGTTATTATCATGGATTAATGTCTTTGAATGTGCAATGTGCTTTTGCATTGAATCCATGATGGGAAGGATCATGTTTTGGATATCTATCAATGTAGATCGGATCCTTGCCTCTTCCCTCAACAGCTCTGCCTGCTTCTCTGACAAAAATTTGATTCTGAGGTGATGAGATGAGCTTGAAATGGGGTCAAGCTTCAAGTTCTGTGCACTCACCTTCAGATCTTCATCAATTTTATTTAGTTTCTCTTATTCCTTTAGTGTACTCAGTAACATCACAAAGCTTAGCAAAAAGAGATGTTACATTATTAAAAGAATTTTCCATATCTGCCAAAACTAAGGTTAATGCAACCTGATTTATTGCGATGTTCTGGGCAATGTGCCCCAATACCTTATTATCAAATTTCTTTTCTACACGCTCAATTAGCTTTTCTTGTTCGAAGGCATCTTCATTGAATTTATTAACTGCCTCTTCCAATTGAATCAAAATGTGTTGAGAAGTATCAACATCAACACCTATAGCCTCAGTAATTATGTTCTGGGCTTCCTCAATTATCCTATATTCCTTATCCCTTTCCGATCTTAACTGCATCTGAGTAGCCTTTTTCTCAATAAGTTGACTAGCATACCTCATTTCTTCAATGGTAGCATTATCAAAGTCAATCTTTGGAATTACTATCTCTGTGTCCAAGTCAGTGTCTTCAGGAATTTCCTTTCCAGTGATCATAAGTCTTAATGGTTGCTTTTGTTTGACTTCTAAGATGACTGGTTTGACCTTTGGAATAGACACAACAGTAGAGACAGAAGGACTAGCAATAAAAACTGGGATTCTTGAGGTTTGAGTGCCAATAGGAGTATGTACAGGGTCAAAAATTTGAGTGCTGGCCAAAAATGGTGATACACTCGGTAATATAGTATCTAAGCTCACTGTGCCTGAAGTAGATGGCGAAAAAATTGGAGAACTTACAGCAATACCAACTGATGATGATGGAGTCGAAGAGGCCAACTCGGTAGATGAAAAGGGGTGCAGCTCGATAGATGAAGAGGGATGCAGCTCGGTAGATGAAGTGGTAGTCACTTCCACTGATGATACATGGAGCTGAGATATGGCAGGTGTAGATGGTAAATCTGGTGTAGATGAACCTGTTGAAGCTGACTCCAACCTTGATGATGTCACAGGTTTAGTTGGGGAGTGAGGAAGGGATGCAATAACTGCTGCTGCAATTTTTACCGTATCATCCTCCTTATCTTCCTCTTCAGCTTCTTCGTCTTTGTCTTCTTCCTCTTTCTCTTCCATCATTGCATGCAACTCTCCTGGTGTAACTGTGATGGATGGAGTGCTATCTGATTCATCACTACTGCTACTGTTGTCATCATCCTTTATTTCTACTGGATCCACACTGGGCTTATGTAGATGATAGATGTTTTTCCACATGTTTGTAGCATCATTTACAACATGCTCTATATCTTTGATCAAAATCAAACAAGTGTGGAATCTGATCATCATTTTACCTTCATAGGTTTTCAATTTAGATTTTACCTCTTCTCTAGTGAGACTAGGCCAAAGATTCTTCAGGGATTGCTCATATATATCTTTTACCGTCTTGGTGGCTAACTCCCATCTTGGCTGTACTCTCTCCAGTAGTTCTTTAGAGATATGAGGAGCAATCTGGTCCGGGGAGTATTTCCATTTTCCCATTTTGTTAAGTACCAGTTCCTCAATTTGCATTTTCTCTGCATCAGTCATTGTCTCAAATCTCAATACCTTGAAATTTGTGATGCCAGCTCCTTCTTCCTATGATTTGAGCCTTTGCTCGAATGTAGGTGCAGGTTTGACCAATACAGGTTCCTGAATACCTTTTCTCGTCCTCCGAGTGAATATTGTAGTGGGCTGCTTCTTGGGCTTGGTAATGATTACCTTGCCTTTCTTCTTTGCCGATTGCTCTTTTTCTGATTATTTTTCTCCTTCTTCTTCTTCTTCACTTTCTTTATCTTCACCTTTTCCCTCGGTGAGCACAAGAGGACTCATTTCAGTTTTCAGTTTGGCCACTTTCCTCTTACCTTTGTTGATGGCCTGTGGAATTTTGATTTCCAGTTCAATTCTGGCCTTTGCTTCATCATAAGTACCAAAAATTTGTTGCCTTGGGTCTACTGGCTCATTTACCAGTGCTTCAATGATATCCCTTGTTTCATCAATATTTACCTCATATGGAAGAGGTTTCACCCATGCAACTCAGGCTCTAACTGCCTGTATGTATACCTTGTCACAGTCAACCATGAAACAGACATCATCCTTATACTCTTCAACAAGTTTTGGAGGTATTCTGAATCTGTTGTTCATCCTTTCCTTGAAATCTTCAAAATAATTATCCATTACTTTGTCAAAATTCATACCCATTTCTACTATGAATTCATTTATTTGATACAAAATTGGAGTATCTTTCCTCCATACAACTACACCCTTAGATGGAAAGAATTTTTGTACATAGAAAAATAAACAAACTAGCAAAGAACCAAATTTACAAGGGTTTGTCTTTGCAGTCCTTATGCTTTCTATGTTTTTATTGAATTGTTTTAATAGCACATCAGCTAGGTAAAACTCCATATTTTTCTTTACAATTTTATATGCCAAATCTATAGCCTTGCAAGGTACACTATTCAGCCTGTTGGAACTATATAGTTTGTATGCAATAACATAAATACCAAATTTCAGTTCTATATCTGAAACATTGTTGAGCTTTAAACCTCTGCCATCCCATTCAGCTTGGGTTTTCCTCTGTAACTCATCCCGTCCTAGGGTTTTGGTGATTTTGGCTTTGCTGAGCATCGGGAGACCTGTGATTTTGTGAATCATCTTCTTGGTTATCAAAACTGGTTGTTCCAACCACAACTGACCATTATGCACTCGGCTCAAGATATACCTCACCCATATCACTTGGAAACTTCTTGGTAGATGCGGGATATGGGTTAAGCCTTTGGTTTCCAAATGTTTGAACTCAAGTTTTAGGGTTCCATCCACGCATAACTCGGCTAGGGTGCTATCCATATATAGTGTCCCTATTTCTTGCATATTACACTTGAAATGAGTACGAATATCATTGATTAGAAGTACCTTTGGAGGGATCTGTGATTGAGCTCCATGCAGGTCGAGTGATTCAGCGATGGCAGGAACAAGCTTGAATGTTGGTACCTTCCATTCTATTCCCTTCACAAGAATTTTGGATCCTTTCTTCGCCTTGCTGCTACTGGTGCTTGTGGAAGCCATTGCTGCTCGGTGAGTGAAAAGATTTCGTAAGAATACTTCGCTGGAAAATCTCTTCAACTCACTTGAACTCGCTTGAAAGCCCTCTTTTTGTAAATCTCGAATTCGCGGTGAAAAATGAGATTGAAATCTGCCCTTTTGATGAAAAAATTTTCCATTAATGTTCAGTACGGAGGTAGCTACGATCGACAGACTGTCATCCACTAGCTCGGCTTAAACTTCGCAACTCGGTGATCAAAAGAAAATAGGTTAAACTGCCCTTAACTCGATAAGAGAAGAACCAACCATGCTCGATAAGTGCAACTTGGTGAAAGAGGCCTTATTGCACCCGACTGAGCTCGGTAAGGTCATGTACTGACCATGATCCTGATGTATCTGAAATACTGATTTGATCATATTTTCATTCTAGGACTGCTTAGGATATTGCTTTGTAGATATAGTCCTAGTCTTATCTTGATGAGTCTTAATTGGAAACAGGAGAGTCACTCACTTCTTGAGTGACCATTCCATTACTTGAATTATCTAGCTCGGTAGACATTGGAATCCATTGCTGCTTCATTTGCTTCCGAATATTGTCTACTTTGATTTTCTTCTCATCCTCGACTTTCTTTATGTTCATGCAGTTTTTAGATATATGACCAAGTTCTGTACATGTATAACATCTTACAGTGGTATCCCTTCTTCTTAGGTGATGCCTTGCACAGTTTATGCCAGTATGACCATATTCTCCACAATAATGACATCTGCACCAAGTGTTGTAGTCCCAACCAAATATTGCTTTGACAAGTTGTTCAGCTGGATTGAATGATTTGGATTTGCATTGTGATGCCTTATGACTTTGTTTTTGGCATTTGTGACATTTACCTTCAAATTTTGGTTTCTTTTTGCATTCATTGGCTTTGTGTCCATGCTGATTGCAATTGTAGCACTTTCCATTAAATTTTCCTTTTCCATTGCTCCAACATCCGTTAGATGTATGACCTAACTTACCACAGTGGCTGCAAGTAGGTTTTTGATTCTTTTGAGTACCCTGTTTGGAGGATTCACCTTCTTCCTTGTATCCAAGGCCTGCTTTACCATTTTGTTTATGAAAATTTTCTTCATTTTGCAGATTCAATTGATCCATGTCCTTTTGAGATTTTACCATTCTCTCATTGACTTGTTTTTCAGAGATTAGATCACTTTGTAAGCTTGCATTGATTTGTCTTTCAGTGATTAAGTCATTTCTCAAATTCTCATTCTCAGATCTCAGATTCATAATTTCTTCATTTGCATTAGATAATTGAGTTACAAGATTTTCAAGCTGAGAGGATTGATTATTCCTTACCTCTAAGTCTTCGGCTACCTTGTTCCTTTGCTCCAAGATTTTGCATAGCCTGATGGACTGGATTCCTTGTTCCCTTTTGAGCTTTCTTACTTCTTCCTGCACAGATCCATTCTTTTCTAAAAGTTCTTTGATTTCTTTGTCAGCTTCATCTGAACTATTTGATGGTGAGAGATCTTCAATCTTTTCTTCAACATACCGATGGTCATTCATTTGCTTTGCAAGTTCTTTTCTTCTTTTCAAGGATTGTGAAAGATGCTCTTGTGCTTCATTGAGTTGAGCCATGGCCATTTTCAGATCTAGCTTTTCATTCTCAATAGTTTTGTCAAGTTTGAATATCTCCATTGTCTTTGATCTTTGCTCAAGCTATGAAACTTTTATCTTGAGAACCTTAATGCTCTGATACCAATTGATATGATAGATAAAACTTTTCTGCTCCAAAATTTGACCTTGCTGAATACCTTCACAACTTAGCACACATACTTTCACACGCATGTATTTCTTTCACACTTTCGTAGTTTCATTAATTACAATTTCTATTGCCATTGAAATTGCTTTTCATCTCATTTCTTACTTCCTTACATCTGAATGATACAATACATTACATATATATACCATCCAAATAAACAATGAATGCAAGGTCAGCCAAAACAACAAGTGCAAATCTCTATACAAAGTCGGCCCAAGGTAAAAACTCGGGTTCACTGAATTGACTCGATGTCCTTCTGATACTCGGCGTCCACTGCGTTACTCGGCACCATCATGCAGTCGGTAGAAGTGAAGGCACGGTTCATACTAAACACTTCAAGTAGTTCTGAACTCGGTAACCACTGGAGACTTGGTAGAAGAGATGTCACTCGGTGAATACTTCTATCTGAACTGTAGCTCGGTGATCAAAGGAAACACTTGATAGAACCTTCTGACTCGGTGATAGTTAGTTTCCTTGATATCCGTCTGAGCTCGGTAAAAAAAAAATTTCCTTGATAACCTCAGGAGCTCAGTTATCACGAAGTTCTCGGTTACATCTTAGTACATCTTCACTCGGTCAAAACTGATTCCTTTCTTTACCTTGAACACTCGGTAAACACTGGCTGCTTTGTTCACCTTGATCACTCGGTAAACACTGACTTCTTTGTTCACCTTGATTACTCGGTAAACACTAACTTCTTTGTTCACCTTGATTACTCGGTAAACACTGACTTCTTTGCTCACCTTGATTACTCGGTAAACACTGAGAACTAGGTAAAGCTTGGCTTCCGGTGAGAGCTCGGTAAGCATTCAGAATCCAATAAGTGTTGTAACTAATGACAAAAATGTATCATAATGCCAAAACAACCAACTATAAGGCTAGACCCTTCTTCTACTTTAGGCTTTACAAAACCTAGGTGGGCGTACCTATAGATTCTTCATATGGTACCAATTGTCAAAAGAATACATTGAATCTCAACAAAGCAAATAAAACCCTAAATTTTCTAATACTTATGCAAAGGTCTCAAACATGGAATGGCTAATAACATGGTCAAAGAAATTTCTAAGCTAAGTGATGGCATCCTTTTCAATTCTTCAACATTAAAGGGAAAAAAATTGATTAATGATGTTTATTTAAAAAAAAATCCAAATATGCAATAGTAAGAACAAGTTGATCCTGTAGCTGATTAGTGCCTTATCTATTGGGCAATTCAACAAATGAAACACATACATTTGTGATACCAATGACATATTCCATACATTAAGATATCAGATTTTTCTTATCACCTTGTTAATTAGACATCAATGTTCATAACTTGACCTCATTCTCATGAAGTATCCTTCACATAATAACTAGCAACCCTATCAAATACATCAAGCATTTATTTGGCCCATTGTTCGAACAACAAAATATATCATACATACAAGCTTAAGGGCATGTAAATGGGTCCCATTCTTTGTCCCTAAACCACATAAGATTGAAGATTATAGAGATAGGATATGAGAATTAGAATGAAACTAAGAAGATTTCTATTCATTTGTATTTATTTATTTGAAACTATACATTTAGATACATGTAAAACAACTCAGCAAATAACTAAATAGATTAGAACTAGCTATATTATCTTCACTACTATTTTTTATACAAGAGACATATACTAAAGAATGTGGTATTATAGCACTAGATCCAACAATGTGGTCTCATAAACAAATTGGAACCAACTAGTTTCACAGCAAAAACTACCAACCCTTACAATGGATGAGAAAGAGAAAGATATAGAAGAAGAATGGAATCCTCAATTTGATCTAGAAGTGACACGTCTAATTAAATCTCCATTCTTTATTGTTGTAAAAAATCTCTCATCTTTCTACCCATGAAATTTGATTTTGTTTTCATCATTTTTTTGTAACAAACCAAAATATCTCTTTCTCAATGATGAAAACCCTTTTGTTACTAAAATACCTAAAATGCATTATGAAATGATGATAATATCTTGATTGAACCATCTTAGAGCTGGCCAAACTTGACCCTAGCTACATTTTTACTATCTTTTAAACACATTTAGCTTATCACCCTACTAGAAAACAAATATGAACTTGAATACCTAAATGCAGTTATAAGCTGACATATGGGACAAAACCTTGTATAAGCTGAGTAGATGGTTTCTTGTGCAAAAATGAACTCTAGAAATGGAAAGCTCATTCTCTCCTAGTTCTGACAGTATATAATATCATTATGTTTTCTTTCTAGAAGCATCCAAAATCCTATTTTGAAAATCATGTCCCCTAGCAAGGGTCTTTAGTGATCTAAATTTCATTTTTCAAAAATTTAAAAATTCTAAAGTTGAAACTTTAGATTTTAGCCTTTTTGAATTAAAAATCTTTGTATGTGAATCTTTTAAGAAAAAATTTCAAAAATCATTTGTGATTTTTCTCCTTACCCATGCATCCAAGTCAACTAAGTTTGACTCTTTTTTTCCATGTAATAGCAAGCCATTGGTCAATGCCTACCACATCATCATCCACCTAGGTGCCACATACTACCTTTTGACTGGATGACATATTAGTGCCATGCATCAGATTCTCATTCACTACCTGACTACTTTGTTAGGGCTACATCATCCACTGACTGTGCATGTCACCTCACCACTAAATGGGCATGCTACCATGTGTCGACTAGGTGCATTACCACATACATAGTCAGCATCCATTGATTGTGCAAGTATGGATGTGCTTTTCTAACACGTGTCACCCATGCCACATCAACATCTCAAAATTAGTACCAACCTTGGGCCTTGTCACCATGTGTCACTTCCTAGTTCATCCTTCCTTTGCTATGTCACTTCCACTTGTCATTTTTCTATTTATTCTTGGATTGACTAACACATTAGGATGAAATCATCATTTTGTACCAAAATTCATTTCCCTCTCCAAACTAGCTGCAAGTGGGCCCCTCAACACATACTTGTCGTGCCTTTGAAAAGGTTTCTATCTTAAAGACACTAAGCACTAGAGTGAAAACGTATATAAAAAAATGAAAAGCATGCCAATTTCTGAATTTAGGACTAAGCTCTATCAAGAAATTTGTTTAATGGTAGATAACACTCCTTGATTGCATTCAAACAATGTTTGTTATTTGTTTTTCACTTGGGATCTATGGGGACTATCCATATGTGCTCATAGATTTATTAGTATGGGCTAAGAGCATAGACTGTAAGTGTCAAGTTGGTCCTCAACCCAAGTAAAATAATTGTTGACTATAGTCTCTTGAACCTATGTTAGTCACACTTTTGGATTATCACCAAACTCCCCTAATTCAAGAGCTAGTATATAAAATTCAAGCAACTTTGGTATTCACTCTTTGGTAGCTTGAATTGGCTCCAAAGCTCAGTTGCTTTCTGGTGACTCTTGTATGTGTATCTTCCATTCAAATTTTCCCTAGAACTAATTTAGTAATACTAGATTTTTATAATAAGAAGCTCTTTCACACTTATCTTGGCCAATAGCCATTAGAGTTTCTTCATATAGCTTTATTGACAATATCAGATGGAAAATCCCTTCAACATAAAGCAATTCCTAATTTTGGAGAAAGATGACTTGCATGAGCTTTTCTTATAATTTGTGAGGAAATCAAGTGTCTCATTGACTATCCCATACTCTTCAAGTGCTTTGTCCACTATGGAAGAAGAGAAACCCATGTTCACAAAATGCCTTTTAGTTAGGCACAAATCTAAATAGGATGAGCATTCTTGATTATTCCTTATATATTTCAATATTGCATTTTCATTTGTTGAGCCAACTTCTTGTATTGCCTCATCCACTTCTACAACATTGTATCCCATACCCACCAAGTGACTTCTAGCTGGAAACCAAGAATAAATTGAAGAGCTTGCCTTACTACACATTGTATTTGTTTGGTCCCTTTCCTCTATAATGCAAACTGTTGGAGGAGAGACTTCTTCATCACTGTCTTCGTAATTGACAAGACTTTTCATGAAAACATGACTCAAGTACAATGAGATCTATTACCATGAAAATGTGATAACCCTCATCAATATGATTCATGTATCAAACACATTAAAAGATTCTCATAATAATCACACAAAAATCTCAAATAAAGATGGCTCCAAACTTCACAATGATTGCACATAGGCTATATGGTTTTGCATAATCTACTTGTCCTTGCCACTGATAGGCAATGTTGGTCTGATTCTTTTGCAAGATAAATTTTCCCCAATCTACATACAAAAAATAATAATTTGAGTCAATTAATGGTGAATAGGGTTTCTGATCTTTGGTTCTATAGATTTGTTAGCCTTTGAAAACATTTGTTAAACCTTAGGTCTTGTTCCTTTTAAAATTTTTAGGCATGAAACCTTTTTTTAAAAATTGCAAATATTTTGTATTCATTTCAAAAAAAATTGTGCCCCCAAGTGGCCTTTTTAATTTATGTTTCTCACCGTCTGATCCTTGTAAGATCTACATCAAACACTATATCACTATGAAAGGATGCAAGTGTTTTACCCTACATGACATAGTGATTGCCACAAAATTGAAGGGTAGTGCCATAAAATGGAGATGCGGTGATCAGAGATTGTATTGAGTTAGAAGTTTTAGTCACGTGCACTTTGTCAGTGCTATCAGAGCCAAAAAGGGAACTAAGTATCACTGAAGGCAAAAGAAGTCACCAGAATATAGTTTCTCTGATGGGTCATTATGTCACTATCGAAAAAACTAAGAAACCTACAAGTAGTGACATAATGCCCAGCTAGGAAATACATGTCACAATGGCTTCCAAACTTCCTAGTGATCACAAAGACTTCCAAGTGGCATGGTCAGTAATTATTTTATTTTTATGTTAGAAGAATTAATGAGGATGATTATGACTTCACTTTCTTTTATCTTTCTGGCGCCAAGTTTTGATAAAACACTAGATGCCACTATGTCAATATCAAGAAATTTGTGATCTTCATTGTTAGCGACATGGTGGCATCTAGTGGGATACACATGCACCGAGAAAATTGAAGACACTAGAGATCACTATGTCACTATCATGAAAATTATGTGCCTCACCATTAGTGACATAGCACCAAGCTAAGAAATGAACACATGGTGGGACCTAAGAAACGTGGCAACACAACTGGCATTAAAGTATGGATTTTTATGCTAGTTGTATAGGATTTTCTCATGTCATCAATAACTTGGCCCTAAAACCCATTCATAAATCATATGAAAGATTCTTATCATTTGATCAAGCTTAGATCAATGATTGTCACTACCTTGCTATGGAAAGATGTGCATTTTTTACCCTATGTGACATAGTGACCAGGGAACCCACCACATCTTATGCACATCATGTAGTTTCCTCACTATCAAATCAATTTCAAACATATGATCGTCCCTATCTTGCCATGCTAAGTTGTTCAAATGATATGTATAGCAACATAGTGATTAAGGGCTCACCATATTTCTCTTAAGTAATGAATCAAATGTCCTCCACATAATCAATGTAGAATCAACAATAATTGCTACCTCACTATAGCAAGGTGCTCACTCTTTATGTATAGCGAGGTAGTGATTTAATGACATGTGTCCTCAATCATCAGTTAGTCCAAACTAAAATACCAACAATGAAGGATATGTACACATGGCTAAACCTCATTGGGTTGACTGCTAACATGTCAAGTAGAACATGAGTCAACTCTACTTACATCCCTAGATCGTAGGATTTTTCAAAAAACAATAGTGTGAATTTGAATGAAGAACATAGTGCCACTCTATGCATTTATGAGGAATGAAAGCTTCTCATGGAAAAGAAAAATAGAGTATAATATAGAAGATTTCATCAGTTCCTTCTCACACAAATAAAGATTGCAAATTTTTAGAGTAGAAGCCATTACTAACAAGACTATGTCAAGCTTTACAATGGCATGAAGAAAATTTCTATTGTTTGCAAAGACATTGTAGAATTATAGAGAGAAATGAGCAAAGAATGAAGTAAGTACTTACACTATAATCTTTGTAGTGTCTTAGTTTCTACAAATTATAATCAAAGATGCCTCCAAAGAAGGTATTTTTTGGTCAAGAGAACTATTTTCATAGGAATGTCCACAATGATTTGCTTGAGCTGCTCCCTAACTCCACTATTGAAACTGTACAAGTTTAAAAGCTTACTTCATTAAACCCTAGGTTGAGATTATTAGATGGATTTTTTAACAAAGGGAATTGGGTCCGAGATGCTAATACCTCTCAAACTTGTATACCTCTCAAACTTGTCTAGATTTATTTAAGAAATGGTTTTCAGAGAGGAACCTTTTTGCCCCACATGCCAATGTTTGGAATTTTGATTTAGGAAAATTGGTAGTTCCTACTATTTTTATGGATTATGATCTTCTTGAAGTTGTGGAAAGGAACTATGACTAAGCCATTAGAGTAGTGAGAAGAAATTATGGTGAGGTCCTAATTATAGTTAGCCCAGATCAAATTAGGGAAGTTTTTGGTTTAGGGTCTCTCACTGATTATCATGCGCTGATTTATTTGAAAGGGTTAGAAAAGGAATACATTTCCAAGAAGGATGCCATTAGGAAAGGTGCACTAAAGAAACATATAGGTAAAATTGGAACTCTTCCAGTGATAATAGCAGCCTCTAGGAAACCTTTTGAAAGGACATACTTCAATACCAGGGTTGTTGAGATATATAGGACCCTGTGCAAATTTTTTGGGAAAGATGATGAGGAGTTTATGCCTGTGGAATTTATGTACATGGTTACTCAAATTTCATCTTTTGGTGTGCAAATAATTTTTGAAATTTCTTCTTACTTAGCTGAGGAAATTCACAATGGATTGATTAGGATTGCTAAGGGCAAGGTGGAAAAAACTTTTGGCCATTATTCTTTGTTGATGCACATGTTTTTGTTTAAGGGAGCAACATATTTTGGTAAAGAAATGGAGTTGAACATAGAAAAGAATGGAGAAGCACTTCCAGTTCAATTATGGAGCTTAGATATGACTTGGGATGTAGAGAAGGCTAGCCTTGTCAGGTTTGATAGGTATTTCACTTCCAATTTGAGATGCCTCATATTGAGTGACAATCCCAAAATCCCTAGGGAACTAATGAGTCTCATTAGGCCTATGGACAATCCCAGCTATTTGAAAGATTCATATAATTAGGGAGATGTCATCCCATACTCTATTTCTATTGGATTTAGAATTTATGGTTTTAAAGGAAGTCCTCATGGACAGCCTTACCAAGTTCCCTTGAAGGTAGGGGTAGCTGAATTTTTGTGGTAGTTGGGAGGAGTGGAGGAAACCATTTATTTAAAGAGGGGAAGGGGGTCAATTTTTCCTACCTATATAGTGGCCCATCATTTTGTAATCACAAAAGGAGGTTGGCTTTCTCTAAACAAGATTTTGGATCCTTATAATATGACTATTTCTCACCCTAATTTTTGTGATTCTGAGGGATTTTATCATTTGGCTCTGAGACATAGAATTAAGCTTTGTAAAATTGAGCATGAATTCTATTTTTCTAAAGACATAATAAGGAATGCATACTCCTTGCAAGAGTAGGAGACTAGAAAGGAAAAGTGGAGAGTGATGAGGGGCCACACTACCCGTACCAACTCACAACCAAAATGCAACAATATGGAGATAGAGAGATGATAAAAATGCTTCATTAAGCATCCATTAATACTTGAAAATTCATTACAATATTCTCCAAATGAAAGGACTCCAAATTCTTACAATATAAGATAGATTCCTCACTAAGAGCTTCTACTTCCCAAACTTCTACTTCTCAAGCTTTCTTACAAGAGATTACATTCGAAGAGCTTCTATTTCTGAACTTGAAGAGCTTACACCTTGAGAGCTTGATTACAAATGAACATAACCCTTCCTTAAATAGGCACTTACCACCCAAGTCATGATTTATCCACAACATTCTAGAATTTCCACAACCTTCTACAATATCTACAACCTTCTAGAATTTCCACCTAAATACAACTAAGCACCACCATGTGGCCCAATTACAAAATTAAATTTTCTTTATGGATCACAAAAAATATTAAATACGTGATTTAAGGATCTTTCCACAAACTTCTAAAATGCCACCTACACACCTTCATTAATGGAATGACAACTATTTTTATTATTTTCTATTTACGCCACCTATGCATCTTGAAAATAGAAATTCCTCTTTTCTCATTTTTCCCTTATTTTATTTTTAAATTATTTTTTCTTCTATTTTAAAAAAAAAATTTAACTTTTTTTTTTTTTTTTTTTTCTAATAATTTAATTTTCCCATGCAAGATGCTCCACTAATAGAGGTATGGCTCTGATACCACTTGATGAAGGTACGCTCTGATACCACTAATGAAGAGCCACACCACCCTTACCAACTCATGACAAAGAATGCAACAAAATCTCTCAAGATCCAATCCAAACCCAAGCTAGCCCAGATCCACACTCTGGTAGAAACCTCTGAGATCTCAACTTGTGCTCGCAAGCCACCAAGCAACCTCCTTGTTTCTAAACCGCAATCACTAGCTCTTCTCCAACCTTATCCAAGATCCAAGTGTAAACTACCTCACATTCGGCACTCTGTCTACACTCACAACTCCACCATAATCCTGCTATAAACTGCCTCACATTCGGCGCTCTATCCACAGACTCAGGAAAACTCACTCTTCACTTCCTCCTTCTCTTTCACACCTTGAAACTTTCCAAGCTTTCCAAGCTTCACCTTCCACAACTTTCACCTTTCCAAGATTTCCTTCCAAAGCTTCTACTTCCTGAGCTTCTCCTTCTCAAGCTTCTCCTTCTCGAGCTTCCACTTCTCAAGCTTCTACTCCTGGAGCTTTTCCTTCTTGAGCTTCTACTCCTCGAGCTTTCCCTTGAGCTTCTACTCCTCAAGCTCCTCCTTCTCAAGCTTCCACTTCTCAAGCTACTCCTTGAGCTTCTACTTGAGCTTCTAGGAGCATCATGCATCAGAGAGTCTTTTTTAAAGTTTTGGATTTCATTCATTGTTTTGATGAAAATTGTTGTCCTTTGGAAAAAGCTGTTACAAATGTAGATAACATAAATAAACTTATGAATACCTTTTCTAAAATAATGGAGGAAATGAATGAAAGGAAGAAGCTCTTTATTAGATTTTACCTAGATAAGGCCAGGGAAGTAATGAGAAGATAGGATTTTACTCCCAATATGCAGGCAAGTCAATTAACTGTCTAAAAAAGGTCAGGATATAACATTATTTAAAATAAAAGGACCACTGTGGACAAAGACAAAAAAATAATTGAGTCCACTAGTGATGTTTTAGAAGAGAGTCCTCCAAAGCCCTCCCTTAAAAGGAAAAAAATAATAAGGAAAGAGGATCCTAATGTTGAGGAATACTCACCCTCATAGACCCCTATGAGAATTGAAGAAGAACAACTCACTAAAGAGAAAATTGAACAATTGGGATCCCAAGGGGGGAGATTTTGTTACACAATTAGAAATAGATGAAGGAAACCCCTAGGAGCCTCCAATGCCAAGTTTTGAGTTGATAGTTGTAGATTAAAAAGGAAGGGAATTAGACCCTATACTAGAACAAGCAAGTCAATAATTTTTATCAGATGACAATTTTATCAAATCTAGGGCTTTTAGCCAATTTCCATGGAGAACTAACATGAGAAAATTTGAGAAAAGATGCAACAAGTTGAGAACTAAGCATCCTAAGCTAGAGGAGGTAGCCCTACAAAATCAAATAAAAGAATATATGATTCAAGAGTTCCAAAACATAACCCCTGAAGAGGGGAGGTAGATGGTCAAGGCTTCAAATATTTTATTGTTACCCAATTGGGATATAGTTGATGCACTAATTTTTAATTCTGTTTCAATAAGTTGGAATTACAAGACCCTAGTAAAGAGGAGTTTGTAGGGACTACATTTAGTGAAGATCAAGCTACTCTTGTTATGTGATTATTGAGAAGGGGATCTAGGGTTGTTTCATCATAGAAATATGACTCTGGATTAATAGGAAATATCATTGTGAGTAGAGTGGTTGATACCTCTCATGTGCAAGTTGCACACTGGAATGTAGATTCATCTCAATTTGTTTTGGCCACTGCTAAAAAGGAAGGGCCATGTTTGAATTGTAGAGTAAATATGAAAGTGTCTTAGAAGCTTACAATAAGGAAGTTCAAAAGAGGATTGAACTTGAAAATAAATTAATGGGGAGGTCTACAAGACCAAGAATAACATATCCCCATCCACTAGTTGAGCTTTTTAAATTCACTCCTCTTATAGAGATACTAGATACCCCATAGAGGCCACAATATTACTCTGTTGAAGAATTTGAAGAAGAAAAGAGCAAGCTATGGGCCTTAAATGTAGAATTAAATGTACAATATGAAGATAAATTGAGAAAGGCTCTCACTTATTTGGGGGATAAAATTAAATGGCCATTAGTTTATGATTAATTTTCTAGGGTGGTAAGTATTTGGAATGAATTGAAAGCAAATGATGAGGCTTTAAAGCCTATTGTGAATAAATTGGGAAAGAAACAAAGGAGGAAGGAAGTAACATTTTTGTGTTACTGTGTCATAAGTTCATCACATGATCAAATTGAATGGACCTACGATATTGTTACTGATCTCCAAAATTTTTATAATATGAGAATTCATCTGTAGAGGTTAATAGTTGGCTATTTGAACAAATATAAAAGCCAAAAGTTTAGTTTGTTTCCTCATGCCCTAGATAGAAGGAATAATTTGAAAAACAAGGATGAATGGGCTAAGGAACTTGATGATTTATTTTGTGTAAGGATGAATAAAATTATCAATGAAACAAGGCATGCATGGTGGGCTACCACAATAGAGGAAATAGTGTAAGCCCATATGTTCTTTGATTCTTTGAAACAAGAATTTGTTGATATTGACAAGGAAGTAGAATATGTTATCAAGAAGCAACATGATATTTTATAGTTTGATTGGTTAGATGACACAATTTTTGACAAGTGGATGGAAGGCATTGCTCCTGATGAACAATTTGAAGAAGTTGAAATTGATAGTGATGAGGTGCAGGATGATGAGATTCAAATCAGTGATGCCACCATGCAAGGGCAATAGGAAGAAGAAAATAAAGGTGACCGATCAATTTATATTGCACGCCCAAAACTTCAAGATTTTGACACAACCAAGGAAAGGGGAAAAGTAAAAGTAACTTTGATAGTATAGAATGGAGATAGTGAAAACCCATGGTTTGATATTAATCTACAATCATCAGAACAGATTTCATCATTGGTAGGCTTAGTAAGTGTATATACAGAAGAATCAGAATAGCAGCCAATCAGAAAAACAACAGTATAAAAGGATGTAACAAAAAGGGACCCACAAAAAGAATGTTTGATGTATAAATCTTTCTATTACTCACAATTTTGTGTTTTTGTGATAGGTGTATGTAAATATCTCTTGTAATAGACACCTGTTAGTTCTCTATGTTGAAGCTTGTTGCATCTCACATTATGAAAGTGAGATTCTAGGGCTAGACAATGGTATGATTTCTAATGCATTTTAATATTACACTTAAGATTTTTTTATGTCCAATCTTTGAGAAACTTTATGGTATGTCTTCTCTGCATATTCTCTAAGAATACATCAATATGGAATGATCTTTGTGTCTCTTTCTAAAGTCATTATAAGTTTTTGGAATTGTATACAATATTCAAAGAAATTAATACAAATTTTGAGTTTCCCCATATCAGTTCTTTCTAAATTTTGTCTCCTTTATTATTACTTGGTTATTTTGAGATTGTGTTAGTAAAGTTGGTACAATTGAATGCAATTCATTTAGGTTGTATGTCATTTCATTATTTCTATTAATTAAATGAATTAAGTAAAGTCTTTGATGAATTTGATGAGATTGCTATGGTAATAGAAAGGATGTCTATAAGGATGAATGCAAGTATGAATTGCTGATAATATTTGGTTTAAGGAAACAAATTAGATCCATAAATTTGTAATAGACTCTGAATCCCAATGGAATAGGCACTCATCTAATTGATCTAGTCCATAGATAGATATATCATAAATAAGTATCAAGCCTAAAATATAATCAATTTTACTTTTCTTGGAGATTTTAAAAAGTGGTTAGCACTTGTTTGCATGGGATTTTTTTAGCCTTAGTTAGCCACTATTGCTGGGAATACTTGCAAATCTATAGAAGAATTGTGACCAAATATGTTATATAGGATGTGCTTTATCCAAACTCTCAAAATCATGCATGTGCCTGAGAATATGAGATGAGAATAAAAATGAAACTAAAATAATTCTCATTCAGTAGCATACAGTCTTGAATCATCCTTTGGGTATACCCACCCTAGTTTTGTAGAGCCTAAAGAGTAGAAAACCATCCTTGGTTTTGTTGAAGTTGGGTCCAAATAGTTTGCACATATAATTGTTAATAGGAACAGGATAATCCTTAAGTTGTGTGATTGATATCATTTTGGTATTGATCATTTTTTTGTTCAGTAGTTTTAAAATACCAACAAAATGGAAACACTGCTAGGGAGTTGTCTGACACAAGTGTAAAAAGTACTTCAATTTCTTTGGTCCTATTGTGTACATGTGTGTCAGATCTTATAGTGTTACTCATGGTTATAAGGGGTTTGTTTTAGTGACAAACCTTGAGAATTTAAAAAGAGAGAAAGAAAAACCCAAAATACCATAGAGATGCACTGACATATCCAGCCTTTCCAAGTGTCTTATCTATCAAGCAAGAGTTGTAGTATTATAGTCTTAGTGATTGGTCCATTTGTGTTAGATATATCCTTTTTTGTTTGTGTCTTTTCTTTAAAGTCAAGAATAATTGTAATTGTGTATTTTCCGAAGAAAAAGGTGGTGACTCAGTCAAGGTTTTGAAGCTAGTGGTTATTTGATATATAGTAAAATGGATGAAAAAAGAAAAAACACAAGAGCTTACACAAGAGCCAATCCTGATGTACCAATGTATACTAATTTGCCTAAAGGTGGTAGGAAGAAGCTGAATAAGAAAATGGCATACAAAGAACCTGAATAAGAAAAGGGTAGAGCTAAATCCCACATAGAAGCCCAAATGTAGTGTTTCAATTAGCTCTTAGTATCAACTAGTGGTAGGGAGAGAGTCTTCTTCACTCAGGTCTGAATTAGAAACCACAAGACTCTTAGGAAGGATATTTACTACCCTAATACTAGATGAAAGAACTTATCAAGATAAGGATATGTCACCAGTATCGAATATATCCCCTAGACCAGATCCCATAGCTAAAATGCATCATAGGTTAGGACTCAAAAGTTCATCTGGAGATCCTTCTAATCCTAAAATAGTCCCATATACTAAACCCAATCTTCTAGATCTAGATGGCCCTACTAACTCAGAAGCTACTTTTGTAGATCCTCCATAAGTAAAATCAGAGATAGGAATTTTGAAGAAATGGGTTGCTGAGGAAGAAGCTAAGCGCATTCATTTAGAAAAGGAAAAGGAGTAAGTCACCTTAGATGCTATAGTGGAGAGAGATACTCTACTTCGAAGGATGGCTACCTTAAAGGAACAAAATAAAAAGTTAGAAGAAAGAATGACAACCCTCCATGCTGATGTCTTTGGAGATGTAGATAGTCTAAGAACTAAGGTTCAAGAACAAGAAAAACTCCAAAGTCAAAAGAAAGAACCAATCATTACTCAAGTTCAAACTTATAAACCTATCCAAGTAGATCCTATAGAACCCACTATGAAAGCTACAGATAAAGGTAAGGGAAAATCCATAGGAATCCAAATAAATGAACCTCAAGCTCTACCAAGAAAACCCATAAAACCTTCATGTCAAAATTAGATCTAGATCTAGAGAAGGCTAGAAAGGAGAAGGAAGATCCTATAAAAGAGCTTGAGAAGGTGGAGAATGAAGCTCAACCTACAGAAATTAGGAGAAAAATTCAGTTCATTAAGTCTAATTCTGCATTAGCCTAATGGCCAAATTTATCCACCCCAACTTCAGTTTCTATACCTACTTGTGGACCAATAGTTTTAGTTCAAGGAATATCTCAATTTTCCCCTACCTTGTCATCCACCATTAATACTCAAGCCCTTGTTGTTCAACCTCAACAATCCCAAAGTGTTCCCCTTAACCAAGCAAATGTAGTGAGCACCTCAAATGTTCCTATTTTTTAGAAGAAACCTATATGCATGGAAAAGTATAGAAAAATATCATTTGTAGGTATCCCTAGTGCTCCATATCCCATATCTTTTAATTTAAGAGATAAAGTGGTTAAGTTTTATGGTAATAATGTTGTTACTAGTGAAGAACATTTAAGAATTTTCATAGATATGTTGAATGACTATGAAGTGAAACATGAGGATGTGGTAATGAAGTTGTTTGTTCATTCACTAACTAAGGATGCAAGGGATTGGTTCAGAAGGTTACCTAATGATAGAATTAGTTCATGGAGTGATTTAGAGAAGTTATTCAAAGAACAATATGGAGACAACACTAATTCTAGATTCATGTTAAATGAATTCAATAACATCAAGAAGAATCCTAACAAGTCCACATTTGATTTTAATGTAAGATTATAGAAAGGTATGTACACACTATTTTAGGTTATGAGGTTGAATTAGGATGTCTTTCTTACAACACATTTTAATGCTTTCAATAGCAAAATGGCTTATCAATTAAGGGATAAAGATCCTAAAACTTTGAGGGATGCTTATAAGGTGTAGTAAATATAGAGAATCATAGGAAAACATCTGGAAAACTTTGTAGAAGAGATGATCCAAAGCTATTCAATCCCAAGAATAACAACAAAAGGGAAGGTAAAACTACTGCAAGAAAAAAGCCATAAAAACCTACAATAGGCCAGGTGTTGGAATTGCAAAAATAAATGAATCCTACTAGTTTCAATACCCATAAGCCAAATGTTGTTGAGAAAACCTCTATGAACAATAACAATTTCAATAGACAACCTAGAATGCATAATTACCCTTATACCACCCAATGGAAGGATGGAAAGCCAATAGGGGGTTGGCGTTTAGTCTAGTTTAGCCCCTAACCAGACCAAAAATGTAAAAGATAAGGGTACACCAAATCCTCTTCAAAGAAGTTCTTTAAATATGAATGATAATGTACCATGGGGTATTATTTGTCAATCACCTCACTCTACAGAATATTGTGCAATTGCTTAGTCATTTGTTTTTGGTCATAATTTACAAACTGAGGTGGAGGAAGAAGAAAAGAGCCATGATGATATAAGCTATAATATGGTAAGCATGTGTAATGATGGTGTGGATTCTGATTTGGAAGAAATAGAAAGTGATTTAGAGAATAATAAAATTGCTTATTAGTTACATCATCAACAAATCTTCTTAGACAATGAAGGCTATGACAAAGATTAGGTATGTGTTACATCTTTTGAAGTTGAACATGTGAATTTGATTATGCCTTCTAAGGAAGAAATTGATAGGATCATTTTAGAGATGATCTCCTAAGTAAATAGCAATTACAACTTTAGAAACAAAATAGTTGACAATGATGTTGGGAAGCCTTTTGGTATGTTCATAAAAGATATTACACATAAGATAAAAGATGAGGATAAGAAGGCTAATGTAGAGACAATCAAGATTAAAGAAATCAAAACCAAGAAGTGGGAACCCAAAAAGAAAGTGCAATTCCAAGAAAATGAGAAAGCAAAAGCAATTGTGCAAGAGAATGGATCAGGATCTGATAATGCCAAGAAATTAGTAATCTATGCTACTCAAAAAGTTCCTACTCTAGGTATGATTGTGAAACCCACTATGTCTAACCTAGTTGATGTGATATCCATGTTATCACAAATCACTGTTAAGGTACCTTTGTCTGAGCTATTTCAAATTGAAGAGCATAAGACCAAAGCCTTGTCATGGTTGGGAGGAATAGGAAATAATACTAGCAATGTAGAACAAATTTCTATTTAGCAAACCCCCTTAGTAATAGAAGATAGTGATATCATGTCCCAAATTCACCAACTATTCTTGGATGATTCATTAGTAGCATACATAGAAAATATTGACCCATTTTTTCTTAGTCTGATTATAAAAAGAAACATCCTAAAAAATTGCATGATAGATTCAAGAGCCTCTAAGACCATCATACCTTTCAAAGTAATGGAAGCCTTAGGGTTGAAAGTAGACACTAAACAAGGCAGACGCGAAGGTATGGATGCTAGATAAGTCCTAGTCACAAGTACAATAAATGCTTTACCATTTAAGCTAGCTACATATGATGAAGTAGAATTGACCATGTTAGTCCTTGTAGTTGATATACCTCCACACTATGGAATGTTGCTTTCTAGAAAATGGAGTACTACTATGGGAGGTAGCCTACAATGTGACTTAACTTATGCAACTTTTCACATAGGTGATAATAAGGTTGTTAAAGTAGACAAAGAGCCAAGGGTTAGTCATATCTTAGGTGAAGAAATTGACAAGGATGCTACTTTCTTTTTAGATATTGGTGTGAATGCATTCAGAGCTAAATTGATTATCCAAGAAGTTGAGAAATTGTTTGTTGTTATTGAACATGAAGTTGAGTGTTGTATGGACTCACCAATATTATGGACAATTTTCTTTGATGGGGCTAGCTCTAAAGAAGGTGCAGGGGCATGGGTAGTTTTTGGTTCTCCAAAGAAAAACACTTTCAAATATTCCTTTACCTTGAATTTTTCATGTACCAATAATATAGATGAGTATGAAGCCTTGTTGTTAGAGTTGAAAGTTGCTATCCACCATTGGATCAAGAAATTGCATGTTATAAGTGATTTTGAATTGATTATCTCATAGATAAGGGGAACATAAGCTTCTGAGAATAGAAGGTTGAAGCGGTATAGAAATGTTGTTTGGGATTAGATTGAATTTTTTGATACATTTGGCATATCATGGAGAGATAGAACACAAAATAAGATGGCATACTTATTAGAAAATGTAGTAATTAAACCCTAAGAGATATTATTTTCAAGAATATCACAAATTGAACTTCCAAATAGGCCATCAATACTTGACAATATTACGCATTGGCAAGTCTTTGAAGATGACAAAGACATTATGGATTTCTTGCTAAATGAAGATAAATAATATGGACCAAATTTGGATTGTAGTGATGTGGTTCAAACCATAGATGGGAAGGAAACAATTTTTGGTCAAGAGGTTATACAATTAAAAAATAATAAAGTACCTAAAGGTTCAGTTGTTTTGGAGAACATGTTTGATAACCAAGATAGGGTAAGGCCTAGTGCTAAAGATTGTAAACCTCAAGAGCTAGAAGAGATAAATTTGGGTACTACTGAGGCCCCTAAGAAAGTTTATATTGGCCAAAATTTGTCAGCTAAAATTAGAAAGCCTTTGATTGACTTACTGAGAAAATATAGACATATCTTTACTTGGTCATATGATGACCTAAAAGCCTATAGAGAAGATCTTTTTCAGCATGTCATACATTTGAAGGAAAACATTAAAGCTTTTAGACAAAAATAGAGACTGGTTAACCCCACTCTAGCCCCTAAAATGCAAGAGGAACTTGTTGGTGTTTTATTTTGATGTTAACAGTACTAAAACTACTAGGCGACAAAAGGCTTAGTACCTAGATATCAGTACATACACAACCTAAAGAATAGCCAATTCTCATTATCACTTGCATATGCAAAGTATTAGGACCCAACTTCAATAAAACCTTAGACGGTTTTCTACTCTTTTGGCTCTGTAAAACCAAGGCGGGTGCACCCGGGGATGGTTCAAAGATGGAATAATTGTATGAGAATTATCCTTAGTTTCATTTTGATTCTCATCTCTAAATCCTTAAACATATAAGTAAATAACTGATAAAAACATCCCTTGAACAGATATGGCCAAGAAATCTTCTATAGCTCTGCAGGTGTTTCCAACAACAATGGCTAAATGAAGCTAAAACAATCTAGGCAGGAAAGTGCTGGCCAACTTTGAAAATCTTACAGGAAAGATAAATGAAAATTGATTTTATGATGTATTTTGAAAAAGCTAGTTATAATATACTTCTCTTTTGGCTGAAATACTCTCGATCAGTGCCTAATCCATTGGGAATTCAGAGTCAAGTAAATTCTTAGATCTAATTTGTTGCCTTGCAACGAATTTTCATCAGCAATTCTTACCAGAATTTATCATTCAAGAATCCTTAGTAACACCCAAGCAACCTTATCACATTTATCAAAGCCTTTACTTAATCCATTGAATTAACAACAATAACAAATGGATGTACAGTCTTACTAAATTGCAATCAATTGCATAAGCTTTTACTCACACAACATCAAGGTAACTCAGTATTAAAAAGGAGACAAAATTCAGAGAAGAACAGATATGGGGACAGTTCATAACTTGTATTCATTTCCTTTGAAAATGATATATCCTTTACAAAAAACCCAGAAAAACCTTCAGAGAAGAAGCACAGTCCTTTTTACATTCATCCATCTCTCAGAGATTTTGACAGAAAAAGCATACTATAAATTTCTTTCCAAAAACGTTTGGACCAAAAAAGAACTAAGCACAACACTTAGTGAAAACCAAATTCGGACCCTTCTTTAGCCTTGGGATCTCACTTAAATAATGTGAGATGCAACAAGCTTCAGGCTACAGAAGGTGACAGGTGTCTTTCTTTAAAAAAACCAGAAAACAAGAATAACAGAAAGGTTGATTACAACAGCATTTCTTGGCGGGTCCCTTTCTGTTATACTTCTTGGTTGTTATGATCTGCTCTCGCAATCATTCTTCATCTTCAGAGTACATACCCACAAGGTCTACAAGTGATGTATCATCTTCTGTTACATGCAAAATCACTTTAACCTGGGGATTTTCTATGTCATCATTGTTGACTACAAGAGTAACAATTACTCTTACATCTTCCTCGTCATCTTCTCCTGACATCTGTTCACTAAACTGATCTTTCCATCTGTTGAAAGTATCATCATCTGGCCAATCAAAACTTAGGGTTTCTCTTTGTATCTTTATTAAAGAATTGGCATTTTCTTCTAATTCATCGAATTCTTTTCTTATATCAGCATAATACAGTTGTATTTTTACTAGCTCTTCATTTGTCTTTGCCCAAAACCAATAGCCAGTTTCACTGATGATGTTTGCTATTCTGTTATCAAATAATTCATCCATTTCCTTTTTCCATTTGTCCTTTTCCTTTACTGTATCAACAGATTCTAAGGCACAAGGAAATAGGGTGAATTTCTTAGCAAGATATCTTGAAAAACAGAGTGTCAATTTCCTCTGTAAAGAATCTCTTTTATTTTCAAAATTATCTAATTGATTTAATAAATCAAAAATCCTCTCAACCTGATGGTAAGGCATTTGAACTGTAGATATACAAATAATTGTAACATCATTATTCCTCTGTCTCCACTTCTGTGTAAGAGAATCTAGTCCATTCTTTTCTTTATTTAACTCATCTATGAGGGTTACAACCCTTGTCAACTGGTCATAAAAATTTGACCATTGTATTTTATCCCTCAAGTATATCACACCTTGCTTCCATTTCTCTTCTTGCTGATTTCTAAATTCTATCTGCCACTCATGTAATTTGGTTTTTTCTACTTCAAACTCCTCTGCAGTATAGAATTGGGGTCTTTCAGGGGTGTCAGGTATCTCAATAATAGGGGTTAATCCCACATATGACTATGGGGGATATGCAATTCTTAATGTACTGGATTCTCCTATTTTTCTCTTTCCAAGTACCTTTTCTAATTGAGATATCCTGTTTTCTAACTCAATTCTCCTTTTTACCTCTTGATTATAGGCTTCTACCACTACTTCATATTTATTATGCGTATCCATCATTTCCCTCTCTTCTCTTTCCGCAGTAGCCAGGGCAAATTTAGAATAATCCACATTCATGTGAGCTGCCTGTACATTTGAAGTGTCAGCAACTCTTCTTACAATGATACTCCCTGTCAATCCTGAATCATCAGGCTGTGATGAAGTAACCCTGGATCCTCTTCTCAGGGACCACATAACAAGGGCAGCTTGATCATTGCTGAATGGTGTACCCAAGAATTCCTCTTTATTTGGATCCTGAAGCCCTAAATTATTTGAAACAGAATTAAAAACTAATGCGTCAGCAATGTCCCAATTGGGCAATAATAAAACATTAGCATTTTTTACCATCTGTCTTCCCTCATCAGGGGTTATATTTTGGAACTCTTGAACCATTTGTTCTTTTATTAGACTTTGAATGGAGGCCTCATCCATTTCTGGATGTTCTGCTCTCATATTATTGCACCTTTGCTCAAAAATGTGCATGTTTAGTCTCCACGCAAACTGATGGAAAGCCCTAGATCTTACAAAATTGTTATCAGACAAAAAATGCTGACTGGCTTGTTCCAAAGCAGGGTCCAATTCCCTTCCTCTGAAATCTACTGTAGTTAATTCAAAACTTGGTACAGGGGGTTCCTGAGGGTTCCCTTCATCAATCTCTGCTTGTGTAACAAAAATTTCTCCTTGCGACCCCATTTGTTCGAATTGCTCGCTGGTGAGTTGTTCTTCCTCAACTTTTATTGGGGTTTGAGAAGGTGAGCCACTTTCATCAGGGGATTCTTCCTCCCTTATTATTCTTCTTCTTTTGGGGGAAGGTTTAGGGGGTCTTTCTTCTAGGACAGTGCTGGTGGATCCAACAATCTGTTTTTCTTTATGCACAATGGGCACCTGCTGTCGGACAATAGTATACCCTGTTTTCTTCCATACCACCAGTGGACCTACTCCAATGTTGGGAGTGAAACCCAACTTTCTCATAATTTCTCTGGCTTTATCTGGAAAAGAATTAATAAAATGCTGTTTCTTCTCATTCATTACCTCCATTATCTCAGAGAAATTGCTCATGAGTTTATGTACTTTGTCTGCATTGTTCGCAACATTACTAAGAGGACTGAAATTTTTATCAAAACAATTAATGAATTCCAAAACTTTTGAATAGACTCTCCATTTTTCTTTCTTTATTTCTTGCTCATGGAGAGAGTATTCATTTCTTATTATATCTTCTGAAAAATAGAATTCATGCTGGACTGGACGCAGCTTGATTCTCAATCTAAGGGCAGAGTTAAAGAAACCTTCTGCATCACAAAAATGAGAGTGAGACACTGCCATTTTGTATTGATCCAAAAATTTATGGAGGAAGACCAACCCTTCTTTAGTTATCACAAATTGGTGGGCTATAGTACAAGTAGGAAAAATTGATCCTGTCCCCCTTTTGTGCAAAAAGGCCTCCTCCACTCCTCCCAACTGCCACAAAAATTCAGCTATCCCTACCTTCAAGGGTACCTGATAGGGTAACACATGGGGTGTTCCTTTGAAACCATAGACCCTGATGACCGTTGAAACTGAATATGGGATAATATCTCCCCAATTATGTGAAACCTTCAGATTGTGGGTTTTGTCCATAGGCCTGATAAGGTGCATTAATGCCTTAGGGATTCTGGGATTGTCACTCAATAAGAGGCACCTTAGTTTGGAGGCAAAGTGCCTATCAAATCTAACGAAGCTAGCATTTTCTGCTTCCTAGGTCATGTCTGCACTCCATAATTGGACTGGTAGTGCTTCCCCTTCTTGTTCTCTACTTAAAACCATTTCTTTACCAAAATAAGTGGCCCCTTTAAAAAGAAACATATGCATCAGTAAGGAATACTGACCCCAAACCTTTTCCACCTTGCCCTGTGCAATCCCCACCAATCCATGATGGATCTCATTTGCCAAGTAAGATGCAAAATCAAAAATTATTTCCACACCAAAAGAAGAGATTTGGGTGATCATATACATGAAGCTCACCGGAATAAAATCTTCTTCGCCCTCTCCGAAGACTCTGCACAGGGTCCTATATATCTCCACTGCCCTAGCATTAAAACATGATTTCTTGAAGGGCTCTTTAGAAGATGATGTTATGGTTGGGAGGCCTCCAATTCGGCCTATGTGGGCTTTCAGTGCACCCTGTCTAACTACATCCCTCTTGGATATATATTCCTTTTCTAAATCTATCAGATTAATGGGCACATGATACATGGTGAGGGGTCCCAGACTGAATACCTTCCTAATCTCCTTGGGATTGATGGTAACTAAAGCCTCACCATCTATTCTCCTCACTACCTTAGTGGCTTGGTCATAGTTTTTTGCTATGGCTTCAAGCAGGTCAAAATCCATAAACACGCTGGGAACAACAAGCTTCCCAAGATCAAAATTCCAAATGTTGGCATGAGGGGCATATAACTTTCTCTCTGCAAACCATTTCTTGAATAGACTCAAACCAGTCTGAGCAGTTTGAGCATCCTGGACCCAATTACCCTTATCATACAATCCATCAGCTACCCTAAGCCTAGGATTGAGTGAGGTTAACCTCTTAACTTGCACCGTTTCTACAGTGGACTCAGGAAGTAACTCAAGCAAATCATCATACACATTTCTATCCAGGTAGTTTACTGCTCCTGTAAATCCCTTCTTAGGAGGCATCTTGGGCTATCGTCTTTAAAACTTAAAAGCTCACAAAGATGATGGCAGTTTTACTTACTTGAATTCTGTCTCAATTTTCCTTTGAATTCCTGCAAAATTTCAGCGAACAGATAACTTGACAATTTCTTATCAACCTTGGCACGCTTTTCTTTCAATAATAGCTTCTGCATAGGAATGGCTTCAAATCTTTTCTCGCGTGAAATGAAACTGCTGCAATCTCTCTATATTATACTCTGTTTTTTCTCACGGACGAAGCTTTCTTGTCTAATTAATACAGAGAGTGGCACTACATTTTTAATTTAAAACTGCGTCGTTGATCTTCAAAGATCCTACGATCATGCGGTACAAAGAGAACAACTAGGAGTTACACTTGCCATGTCAGTCATATTACCCAATGAGAGCTTGCCATGTACATAATTCTTTCTTTTGATGGCGCTTACCTTTAAACCTACTGACGATGGAGAACACGTGTCAGCATGTCGCTACTTCGTTATGCATAAAGAACAAGCACCTTGCCATAACGAGGCGGCGACAACCGTTGATCGGATCAAGAAATGATCGAAAGATACGCTACAGGGCTTCTTAAGAAAGAAGGCGGTGGGCCCATCTTGCTATGTCGCTATAATTATCTTCCTTGCAACTCTTCATAACGAGATAGCGAGCTCCGTTGATTCACTTCAAACTGACGTTCCAGATTTCTCGTACATTTAGTCAGGTAGGCATTAATGAGAATCGGATCTCTGCATAGCTAGCACATGTCAAATTTTATCAGTCACCTGTCATTACACGTCATCATAGATCTTGTCGATCTTTTACCACTTTACGGGGCCTCGCTAACTCGCTAACGGTGAAGCACCTCAATTTTTCGATAGCGAGGTAGCGAGCTTCGGCACTTTAAAGGATTTCGTGCCGGAAAAAGCAAGGGGGTACCCAGTAATTACTTCCGTTAATTAAAACTGATTCTGACAACAGTATTCATGACAAGTCATGCCACCTGGTCTAATTATGATACAAGCAAGATGCAATGTCATCATTTTAAGATTTTCACGTGGCCTCGCTACTTCGCTAACGGTGAAGTGCCTGAATTTTCCGATAGCGAAGTGGCGGAACTTCTGGAAAAAATCAACATTCCAGCTCTGATGTCAGATATTCTAGTGGGTCCTTCTTCCCTTTTTTATGGCGAATTGCAAAGTATACCTGCACAATAAAGTAATTAATAAGCAAATCTTCGATTGCCGCACCTTCATTTCATGGTCCCACCGCTTAAAAACTCGACACTCGCTATCTCGCTATACTTAATGAGCATGCAAATTTCAATAGCGAGATAACGCCAGTGGTAGATCTAATCAGATCTGACGGTTGGGACAAACAGTAAGAAAGGTAACCCGGGAGAGAGGAAAAGGAATACGGAAGCATATTCGCTTCTTTTGAATTTTGAAAATTTTTGCGCCCGACCTTTTATAAATAGAGATGAATGTAAGGCTTACAAGGCGAATATTTCTCAAAGATGTTTTATCCAAAACTTTATACTTCATTTAGACATAGATCACCTGACCTTTCTATGGTTTAACTGAAAAATTTTTACTGCAGAAAAAGTCAGACCAACAGTGGCTCTGTCTGGGGATGATAGACTACTTGAGTCTATGCAAGGATTCAGAATCTATGGGAGAGCAGACCACACATCCGGGAAATGACAACTTCTTCAGAGAGCACTGAGCAACACACAAAAACAAAAACTCAGACTGTACAAGGATTTACAAAAAACAGGACGCTGGGAAAACCTAAAACTAATGTTCATGGAAGAAACTAAGTATTTTTTCAAGAAAAATACCTCTTCAAGAACTGTCCATGAACTGGAAATTCAAGAATATTATCAAATACATCTTTGATTATGTAGGAATGTTCACCCCAAGTATTCTCAATGAGATATGGGCCTAAGCAAATGGGGTCAAATTTGCCATGTTTTCCTTTATCTTCAATTTTGGCGTTCCACATTAAGACTAGGTCTCCATTTTCAAATTTCTTGTTTACAGTTCTTTTATCATAGAGTGTTTTGACTTGTAACTGCAATTTTTGATTTCTCAGAGATGCTTCTCTTCTGGCTTCGGTCAATCCTACCAGTTCATTCATTCTTTCTTTCATTTCATCAGTAGTATCTTCATCATATGACTGGATGTAATTGTATAATCCCATCAAATTGTTCTGGGGCATTCTAGCTTGAATTCCATACACTAAATCAAATGGAGCCACCCCAATTGCCTTCTTTACAGTTACTCTGTCAGCCCATATTGCCAACTGTAACTTGGAATCCCATGCCCTTTTATTATCGTCCAAGGTTCTCTTAATGATTTTCAACAGGCTTTTATTTGTGGACTCAGCTTGTCCATTCCCTTGTGGATGATATGGGGCAGATGTTGTTCTTGTCATTCCATATTTATCACAAAAATTTATGAATTCCTCAGACCTAAAACACATAGCATTATCTGTGACAACTTTCTGTGGACATCCAAATCTGGAAATGATATTATTCAATAAGAAATTATTTACTACTTTACTCGTTGCATTTCTGGTAGGGATAGCCTCTACCCATTTTGTAAAGTAGTCAGTAGCAACCAGAATCCAGGAATAGCCAGTACTGGACTTGGGAAAAATTTCTCCTATGAAGTCCAGACCCCATTGTTGAAAAGGTGCTTTAGTTTCAACTGGCTTCAGCGGAGTATTTCCTGAGAATTTCAGCTTCCCAGCAAATCTCTGACAAGGATCATATTTTTTAACCATAATTTGAGCATCTTTGAACAAAGTGGGCCACCAGAAACCAGCTCTCATTATCTTATGCGCAGTAGTTTTGGCCATGTAATGTCCTCCACATACTCCAGCATGCATTTCTTTCAAAATTTTGTTTGCCCTTTCTCTGTCAACACATTTCAACAGAACTCCTTCAAAGTTTATCCACCATAAGTTATTTTGAACAATTACATACCTGATGGCTTGCAATTTAATATTCCTTTTTTCATTATCAGGCAGATGGGGAGGAACTTCCATGTGTTGCAAATAATGTATAACATTAATGTACCAGTCACACTGGTCCATGTCGCATAAATCAGTTCTGAAATCATCATTTACTAGGTTTATCTGATTAGCTTCCAGGTTAGTTTCGGCCATAAGTTTGGCCAAACCTTGACCTCTGACTAACTTAGTTATCTGCATATCGATGTTGAATTCTTGGATTCTATTGATCCATCTGCATCTCCTTCCTGACACTTCCTGCTGAGAGAAAATATCTTTAACTGCAGCACTAGGTACAAAGGCAATAATAGTAGCACCTATCAAATAACTTCTGAATGCTTTTACAGCCTTTACCAAAGCATATGCTTGTTTTTCATTTATTTCATACTTTAGTTCAGCATGCTGCAGGGATTTGCTAAAAAAGGCAATAGGCTGTTCATACCCTTCTTGGTTTTTCTGTAATAAAACTGCAGCCACAGTATGGAATGATGCAAAAGAAAAGATATGCATGGGTTTTGTATAATCTGGGGTCCTCAACACTGGAGCATTTTTTATCGCAGTCTTTATATCCTGAAATGCCTATGAAGGTTCACCATTCCAGTCTATAACAGCTCCTTTCTTGAGCATTTTTGAAATGGGTCTACTGATTTCAGCGAAATTTGTAACAAACCTCCTCAGAAAATTAACCTGGCCAAAAAAGGACTGTATACCTTTCACGTTTTTAGGTTTAGGGACTTTATCAATAGCCATTACCCTTTCTGGGTCTATTTTTACCCCATCCTTGGACACTATGTGTCCTAATAACTTTCCTTCTGTGACCCCAAACGAGCATTTCTTTGGGTTTAGGGATACCCCATATTCCAGGGCTTTTATAAAAAATTTGTTCAAGTGTTTGTAGTGATCTTCAGCCTTATTAGAATACGCTGTAAGATCATCCTGGTACACAACCATAAATTTGTCAATATATTCATGAAATGCTACATCCATGGCTCTTTGGAAAGTAGCTCCTGCATTAATCAAGCCAAAAGGCATCCTCACATACACATATGTTCCCCAAGGGGTTGTGAAGGCTGTTTTGAACTGTTCACTTTCTTTTACCAGAACTTGATTATATCTAGAAAAGCCATCCATCATTGACATTAATTCAGAGCCGGTCACTTGTTGCAACATAGCTTCCATATTAGGTAAGCCATAATTATCTTTTAGAGATGCAATGTTTAGATTTCTAAAATCCACACAAAGCCTAATATCTCCATTCTTTTTTCTTACAGGAACAAGGTTTGAAACCCAAGTGGAATGCCTAATTGGTTTGATTATTCCACCATCTCTCAGTTTTGTTAGTTCTTCCTGCATTTTTGGGGCAAGGGTGGGATTGATTGGCCTCTGCTTTTGCCTAAAGGGTTTTACATTTTCTTTCAAGGGTATGACATGCTGGAAAAGGTCCTCCCTATAAGCTTTAAGGTCATCATATGACCAAGCAAAAACATGCCTGTACTTTCTAAGTAGGTCAATCAATGCTTTTCTGATTTGAACTGGCAGATCTTGGCCGATGTAAACCTTTTTAGGGATTTCATTCGTTCCCAAATTCACTTCTTCTAGCTCCTGCGGTTTGGGGTCCTTTATTTCCGATCTCACTCTGTCTTGGTTATCAAAAATGTTCTCCAAGACTACCAACCCCTTAGGCATCTTATTTGTTTTTAATTGCATGATTTCTTGACCAAAAATGGTTTCCTTCCCATTTATGGTTTCAATCAGTCCATTGCAATCCATCTCCTGCCCATGGTATCTGTCTTCATTTAGCAAAAAATTTGTGATATCTTTGTCATCTTCAAACACCTGCCAATTGTCAATGTTGTCAGGTATAGAAGGTCTGTTTTGAATCTCAATCTGGGAGATTCCTGCAAATGATATTTCTTTTGGTTTGATAGCTACATTGGCCAGAAGATCAGCCATTTTATTCTGGGTTCTATCTCTCCATGAGATCCCAAATGCATCAAAGAATTCTATTTGATCCCAGACCTTGTTTCTATATTGTTTTAATCTCCTATTTTTTGAGGAGTATGTTCCTTTAATCTGAGAGATGATCAATTCAGAATCCCCTATGACATACAATTTCTTAATTTTGTGATGTGTGGCCACTTTGAGACCTAGCAACAATGCTTCATATTCAGCAATGTTATTTGTGCAAGCAAACTTCAAGGTGAATGAATACCTGAAGGTGTTATTTTCAGGGGATACAAAGACTACACCTGCCCCTGCACCTTCTTTAGAACTAGCCCCATCAAAGAACATTGTCCGCAGTTTTGGTGAATTCATGCAACATTCAACCTCATTTTCAATGATATCAGGTAAGTTTTCCACTTCCTGAATAATCAATTCAGCCCTGAAAGCATTAATCCCAGTGTCTAGGAAACAGGTGGTATCTTTGTCAATGTCTTCACCTAAGATGTGGTTAACCCTTGGTTCCCTATTTACCCTGACAGCTTTGTCTCCTATATGGAAAGTGGCATAAGTAAGGTCACACTGTAGGCTTCCCCCCATGGCGGCACTCCATTTTCTGGAAAGTAGCATCCCGTAATGTGGGGGTATATCCACTACAAGGACAGACATGGTTAATTCCACCTCAGGAAATGCAGCCAGTTTAAATGGTAAGGCATTTATAGTACCTATTACTGGAACCTCTCTAGCATCCATCCCTCGGCATCTACCTTGCTTAGTATCCACCTTCAATCCTAGGGCTTCCATTACTTTAAAAGGCATTATAGTGTTGGAAGCTCCAGAATCTATCATACAATTTTTCAAGGTTTTCCCTTTTATGATTAAACTAAGGAAAAAAGGATCAATATCTTGTATGAACGCAACTGATGAATCATCTAAGAACATCTGAGGAATCTGGGATATAATACCATTGTCCTCTATTATTAATGGGGTCTGTTGGGCTACCGCTTGATTATCAATACTATTGTTGTTTGCTATTCCACCCAACCATGACAAAGCCTTATTTTTATGCTCTTCAATTCTAAAGAGCTCAGACAAGGGTACTTTCACAGTAATTTGAGATAACATGGCAATCATATCAACAGGTTCAACTACAATAGGTTTTACAATAGTACCTAGGATCGAAGTCTTTTGAGTAGTGGGCACCACTTTTAGCTTGACAACATCCGGTTCTGATTTCTCTGGTTGCACTACGGTCTTTGTTGCTTCAACTTTCTGAAATTGAACCTTCTTTTTTGGTTCCCATTTCTGACCCTTGTTCTCCTTGATCTTAGACACATCTATACTGACTTTCTTGTGTTGATCATCTGTCTTATGAGTAGTGTCTTTGATGAACATACTAGATGGCCTTCCTGCCTCATTACTTATTGCTCTATTTCTCAAATTGTAATTACTGTGGACTTGTGAAATCATTTCGGCTGTAATTCTATCAATTTCCTCCTTGGAGGGGATTCTTAGGTTTGTGAAACCTACTTCAGAAAATGTATTGCATACCTTATCTGTATCATTCTTCTCATCATCTGAAAATATTTGCTGATGATGTAACTGGTAGGCAATTCTCTGGCTGGTAACATCGTTCTCAGGTTCTTCTGAATCAGAATCTATCAAATCATCAGATGTGTTCGCCATATTGCAACTTATATCATCATGGTTCTTTTCTTCTGTTTCTTCTTCTGCTTGCACTCCTTGAGCTTGGGCGAATGATTGGGCAACAGCACAATAATCAGCAGAATGAGGTGATTGACATATAATGCACCAAGGTACATCATCATTCTTATTAACAGTGTTCCTTTGCAGGGGGTCTGGGGTACCCTTATCCTTCATATTTTGGATCTGGTTAGGAACTGGTTTACCATCTTTCCATTGGGTGGTGTAAGGGTAATTCTGCATCCTAGGCTATCTATTGAAATTGCTGTTATTCACAGGGGCTCTCTCAGTAACATTTGTCTTATTGAAATTAGTGGGATTCATTTTCTTAAGCATTTCTAAAACATGGCCTATTGTAGGTTCTTCAGGCCTTTTTCCCATGGATGTTTTGTCACCTTCCCTTTTATTATTATTCTTAGGGTTGAAAAGCTTAGGATCATCCCTTCTCCCTAATTTGCCAAAGGCCTTTCTATTATTTTCTATATTCACTGCAACTCTATAGGCATCTCTCAGAGTTTTAGGATCCTTATCTCTCATTTGGTAGGCCATTTTGCTATCAAAGGCATTAAAATAGGTTGTAAGACAGACGTCTTCATTTAACCGCATAAACTGAAACAGTTTGTACATCCCTTTCTAAAATCTCACATTAAAATCGAATGTGGATTCATTTGGATTCTTCTTGATATTGTTGAACTCATTCAACATGAATCCTACATTGGTATTGTCCCCATATTGTTCCTTGAACAATTTCTCCAAATCGCTCCATGAAGTAATACTATCATCAGGCAACCTCCTGAACCAATCTCTTGCATCCTCTGTGAGTGAATGCACAAATAATTTCATCACCATGTCCTCATGTTCGACTTCATAATCATTGAGCATGTCAATGAAAATTCTCAAATGTTCTTCACCAGTGACAGCATTATTTCCAGAAAACTTCACCACTTTATCCCTTAAATCAAAAGATATGGGATGGGGGGCACCAGGAATACTGGCAAATGATATTTGTCTATATTTTTCGAGGTATATAGGTTTCTTCTGGAAACCGAGAGCGTTAGAGGTACTAGCTGCATTAGCTTGAGTTAGGAGAGCAGCTTGGGATAGCTATGGTGGGACAAACGGGACTTGAGTGCCAATATTGGAAGATGAGGTAGGAGCAGGTTGGGGTGCTTTCTGAGTCGGGATTATGGGAACATTAAATGGTGCAGGATTTGTAGGTGGGATAGACAAACTAGGCCATGAATTTAATGCAGAATTAGACTTTATGAATTGGATTTTCCTTCTGGTCTCTGCGGCCTGAGCTTCATTTTCAACCTTCTCAAGTTCTTTTGCAAGGTCTTCCTTCTCCTTTCGAGCCTTCTCTAGTTCTAGGTCTAATTTTGATACGGAGGGTTGTATAGATTTGCTCGGTATAGCTTGAGGCTCATTTATTTGGATTCCTACAGCCTTGCCTTTTCCTTTATCTGGAACTATTCCAGTGGGCTCTATTGGATTAACTTGAATGGGTTTATAAGCTTGAACTTGAGCAATAATTGGTTCTTGTCTTTGATTTAGGAGTTTTTCCTGTTGTTGAACTTTAGCTTTTAGATTATCAATATTTCCAAAGACGTCCTGATGGAGAGTGGGAATATTCTCTTCTAATTTTTTATTTTGCTCTTTCAAAGCAGCCATCCTTCTTAGCAGAGTATCTCTTTCTATTATTGCATCCAAAGTGGCTCGCTCCCTTTCTTTTTCAAGAAGGATGCGCTTAGCTTCTTCCTCAGCAATCCATTTCTTCAAAAATCCTATTTCAGATTGCACTTCTTTAGAATCAGCAGAGGTTGCCTCGGAATCAGCAGGATCATCTAGATCTATAAGGTTCGGTTCTATATATGGGGCTACTCTGGGATTAAAAATGTTATCAGATGAACTCCTGAATCCTATCCTACAATTTATATCTACTACAGGCCCTGGTCTGGGTGAAGCAATTCCCATAGTAGATACATCTTTATCTTGAAAAACTCTCTGATCTGGTAATGGGGTACTGAAAATACCTCCTAAAAGTCTTGTATTTTCGGATTCAGAACTAAGCGAAGATGATTCTCTTGCTATTATCGGTTGATAATGGGAATTTACAGAGGCATTACCTCTAGGCTTCCAAGTAGGATTTGGATCTATTCTTTTCTTATTTTGGTTCTTCCTACCACCTTGGGGTAAATCAGTGTACATTGATACATCGGGATTGGCTCTCATGTAAGCCCTTGTGTTTTTTCTCTTGTCAGCCATATTTTTTTTTGTTACAATAAGCACTAGCTTCAAAACCTTGACTGAGTTGCCACCCTTTTTCAGGAAAATACAATAACACTCGTTACTGACAGAAAGAAAACAATACACGAGCGGGAACAAATATACGGCACAAAGAGATCAATCACTGATGTTGTAAGACTGCAACTCTTGCTTGATAGATAAGACACTCGGATAAGCTGGATGTGTCAGTGTGTAGCAATGGTACTTGGGTTTATATCTTCATATTTTCTCAAGTTTTGACACTATGAATTTCCCCAGCAGAGTCGCCATTTTGTTGGTGTTTTATTTTGATGTTAACAGTACTAAAACTACTAGGCGACAAAAGGCTTAGTACCTAGATATCAGTACATACACAACCTAAAGAATAGCCAATTCTCATTATCACTTGCATATGCAAAGTATTAGGACCCAACTTCAATAAAACCTTAGACGGTTTTCTACTCTTTTGGCTCTGTAAAACCAAGGCGGGTGCACCCGGGGATGGTTCAAAGATGGAATAATTGTATGAGAATTATCCTTAGTTTCATTTTGATTCTCATCTCTAAATCCTTAAACATATAATTAAATAACTGATAAACACATCTCTTGAACAGATATGGCCAAGAAATCTTCTATAGCTCTGCAGGTGTTTCCAACAACAATGGCTAAATGAAGCTAAAACAATCTAGGCAGGCAAGTGCTGGCCAACTTTGAAAATCTTACAGGAAAGATAAATGAAAATTGATTTTATGATGTATTTTGAAAAAGCTAGTTATAATATACTTCTCTTTTGGCTGAAATACTCTCGATCAGTGCCTAATCCATTGGGAATTCAGAGTCAAGTAAATTCTTAGATCTAATTTGTTGCCTTGCAACGAATTTTCATCAGCAATTCTTACCAGAATTTATCATTCAAGAATCCTTATTAACACCCAAGCAACCTCATCACATTTATCAAAGCCTTTACTGAATCCATTGAATTAACAGCAATAACAAATGGATGTACAGTCTTACTAAATTGCAATCAATTGCATAAGCTTTTACTCACACAACATCAAGGTAACTCAGTATTAAAAAGGAGACAAAATTCAGAGAAGAACAGATATGGGGACAGTTCATAACTTGTATTCATTTCCTTTGAAAATGATATATCCTTTACAAAAAACCCAGAAAAACCTTCAGAGAAGAAGCACAGTCCTTTTTACATTCATCCATCTCTCAGAGATTTTGACAGAAAAAGCATACTATAAATTTCTTTCCAAAAATGTTTGGACCAAAAAAGAACTAAGCACAACACTTAGTGAAAACCAAATTTGGACCCTTCTTTAGCCTTGGGATCTCACTTAAATAATGTGAGATGCAACAAGCTTCAGGCTACAGAAGGTGACAGGTGTCTTTCTTTTAAAAAAAACAAAAAACAAGAATAACAGAAAGGTTGATTACAACAGCATTTCTTGGCGGGTCCCTTTCTGTTATGCTTCTTGGTTGTTATGATCTGCTCTCGCAATCATTCTTCATCTTCAGAGTACATACCCATAAGGTCTGCAAGTGATGTATCATCTTCTGTTACATGCAAAATCACTTTAACCTGGGGATTTTCTATGTCATCATTGCTGACTACAAGAGTAACAATTACTCTTACATCTTCGTCATCATCTTCTCCTGACATCTGTTCACTAAACTGATCTTTCCATCTGTTGAAAGTATCATCATCTGGCCAATCAAAACTTAGGGTTTCTCTTTGTATCTTTATTAAAGAATTGGCATTTTCTTCTAATTCATCGAATTCTTTTCTTATATCAGCATAATACAGTTGTATTTTTACCAGCTCTTCATTTGTCTTTGCCCAAAACCAATAGCCAGTTTCACTAATGATGTTTGTTATTCTGTTATCAAATAATTCATCCATTTCCTTTTTCCATTTGTCCTTTTCCTTTACTGTATCAACAGATTCTAAGGCACAAGGAAATAGGGTGAATTTCTTAGCAAGATATCTTGAAAAACAGAGTGTCAATTTCCTCTGTAAAGAATCTCTTTTATTTTCAAAATTATCTAATTGATTTAATAAATCAAAAATCCTCTCAACCTGATGGTAAGGCATTTGAACTGTAGATATACAAATAATTGTAACATCATTATTCCTCTGTCTCCACTTCTGTGTAAGAGAATCTAGTCCATTCTTTTCTTTATTTAACTCATCTATGAGGGTTACAACCCTTGTCAACTGGTCATAAAAATTTGACCATTGTATTTTATCCCTCAAGTATATCACACCTTGCTTCCATTTCTCTTCTTGCTGATTTCTAAATTCTATCTGCCACTCATGTAATTTGGTTTTTTCTACTTCAAACTCCTCTGCAGTATAGAATTGGGGTCTTTCAGGGGTGTCAGGTATCTCAATAATAGGGGTTAATCCCACAGATGACTGTGGGGGATATGCAATTCTTAATGTACTGGATTCTCCTATTTTTCTCTTTCCAAGTACCTTTTCTAATTGAGATATCCTGTTTTCTAACTCAATTCTCCTTTTTACCTCTTGATTATAGGCTTCTACCACTACTTCATATTTATTATGCGTATCCATCATTTCCCTCTCTTCTCTTTCCACAGTAGCCAGGGCAAATTTAGAATAATCCACATTCATGTGAGCTGCTTGTACATTTGAAGTGTCAGCAACTCTTCTTACAATGATACTCCCTGTCAATCCTGAATCATCAGGCTGTGATGAAGTAACCCTGGATCCTCTTCTCAGGGACCACATAACAAGGGCAGCTTGATCATTGCTGAATGGTGTACCCAAGAATTCCTCTTTATTTGGATCCTGAAGCCCTAAATTATTTGAAACAGAATTAAAAACTAATGCGTCAGCAATGTCCCAATTGGGCAATAATAAAACATTAGCATTTTTTACCATCTGTCTTCCCTCATCAGGGGTTATATTTTGGAACTCTTGAACCATTTGTTCTTTTATTAGACTTTGAATGGAGGCCTCATCCATTTCTGGATGTTCTGCTCTCATATTATTGCACCTTTGCTCAAAAATGTGCATGTTTACTCTCCACGCAAACTGATGGAAAGCCCTAGATCTTACAAAATTGTTATCAGACAAAAAATGCTGACTGGCTTGTTCCAAAACAGGGTCCAATTCTCTTCCTCTGAAATCTGCTGTAGTTAATTCAAAACTTGGTACAGGGGGTTCCTGAGGGTTCCCTTCATCAATCTCTGCTTGTGTAACAAAAATTTCTCCTTGCGACCCCATTTGTTCGAATTGCTCGCTGGTGAGTTGTTCTTCCTCAACTTTTATTGGGGTTTGAGAAGGTGAGCCACTTTCATCAGGGGATTCTTCCTCCCTTATTATTCTTCTTCTTTTGGGGGAAGGTTCAGGGGGTCTTTCTTCTAGGACAGTGCTGGTGGATCCAACAATCTATTTTTCTTTATGCACAACGGGCACCTGCTGTCGGACAATAGTATACCCTGTTTTCTTCCGTACCACCAGTGGACCTACTCCAATGTTGGGAGTGAAACCCAACTTTCTCATAATTTCTCTGGCTTTATCTGGAAAAGAATTAATAAAATGCTGTTTCTTCTCATTCATTACCTCCATTATCTCAGAGAAATTGCTCATGAGTTTATGTACTTTGTCTGCATTGTTCGCAGCATTACTAAGAGGACTGAAATTTTTATCAAAACAATTAATGAATTCCAAAACTTTTGAATAGACTCTCCATTTTTCTTTCTTTATTTCTTGCTCATGGAGAGAGTATTCATTTCTTATTATATCTTCTGGAAAATAGAATTCATGCTGGACTGGACGCAGTTTGATTCTCAATCTAAGGGCAGAGTTAAAGAAACCTTCTGCATCACAAAAACGAGAGTGAGACACTGCCATTTTGTATTGATCCAAAAATTTATGGAGGAAGACCCACCCTTCTTTAGTTATCACAAATTGGTGGGCTATAGTACAAGTAGGAAAAATTGATCCTGTCCCCCTTTTGTGCAAAAAGGCCTCCTCCACTCCTCCCAACTGCCACAAAAATTCAGCTATCCCTACCTTCAAGGGTACCTGATAGGGTAACACATGGGGTGTTCCTTTGAAACCATAGACCCTGATGACCGTTGAAACTGAATATGGGATAATATCTCCCCAATTATGTGAAACCTTCAGATTGTGGGTTTTGTCCATAGGCCTGATAAGGTGCATTAATGCCTTAGGGATTCTGGGATTGTCACTCAATAAGAGGCACCTTAGTTTGGAGGCAAAGTGCCTATCAAAGCTAATGAAGCTAGCATTTTCTACTTCCCAGGTCATGTCTGCACTCCATAATTGGACTGGTAGTGCTTCCCCTTCTTGTTCTCTACTTAAAACCATTTCTTTACCAAAATAAGTGGCCCCTTTAAAAAGAAACATATGCATCAGTAAGGAATACTGACCCCAAACCTTTTCCACCTTGCCCTGTGCAATCCCCACCAATCCATGATGGATCTCATTTGCCAAGTAAGATGCAAAATCAAAAATTATTTCCACACCAAAAGAAGAGATTTGGGTGATCATATACATGAAGCTCACCGGAATAAAATCTTCTTCGCCCTCTCCGAAGACTCTGCACAGGGTCCTATATATCTCCACTGCCCTGGCATTAAAACATGATTTCTTGAAGGGCTCTTTAGAAGATGATGTTATGGTTGGGAGGCCTCCAATTCGGCCTATGTGGGCTTTCAGTGCACCCTGTCTAACTACATCCCTCTTGGATATATATTCCTTTTCTAAATCTATCAGATTAATGGGCACATGATACATGGTGAGGGGTCCCAGACTGAATACCTTCCTAATCTCCTCGAGATTGATGGTAACTAAAGCCTCACCATCTATTCTCCTCACTACCTTAGTGGCTTGGTCATAGTTTTTTGCTATGGCTTCAAGCAGGTCAAAATCCATAAACACGCTGGGAACAACAAGCTTCCCAAGATCAAAATTCCAAATGTTGGCATGAGGGGCATATAACTTTCTCTCTGCAAACCATTTCTTGAATAGACTCAAACCAGTCTGAGCAGTTTGAGCATCTCGGACCCAATTACCCTTATCATACAATCCATCAGCTACCCTAAGCCTAGGATTGAGTGAGGTTAACCTCTTAACTTGCACCGTTTCTACAGTGGACTCAGGAAGTAACTCAAGCAAATCATCATACACATTTCTATCCAGGTAGTTTACTACTCCTGTAAATCCCTTCTTAGGAGGCATCTTGGGCTATCGTCTTTAAAACTTAAAAGCTCACAAAGATGATGGCAGTTTTACTTACTTGAATTCTGTCTTAATTTTCCTTTGAATTCCTGCAAAATTTCAGCGAACAGATAACTTGACAATTTCTTATCAACCTTGGCACGCTTTTCTTTCAGTAATAGCTTCTGCATAGGAATGGCTTCAAATCTTTTCTCGCATGAAATGAAACTGCTGCAATCTCTCTGTATTATACTTTGTTTTTTCTCACGGACAAAGCTTTCTTGTCTAATTAATACAGAGAGTGGCACTACATTTTTAATTTAAAACTGCGCCGTTGATCTTCAAAGATCCTACAATCATGCGGTACAAAGAGAACAACTAGGAGTTACACTTGCCATGTCAGTCATATTACCCAATGAGAGCTTGCCATGTACATAATTCTTTCTTTTGATGGCGCTTACCTTTAAACCTACTGACGACGGAGAACACGTGTCAGCATGTCGCTACTTCGTTATGCATAAAGAACAAGCACCTTGCCATAACGAGGCGGCGACAACCGTTGATCGGATCAAGAAATGATCGAAAGATACGCTACAGGGCTTCTTAAGAAAGAAGGCGGTGGGCCCATCTCGCTATGTCGCTATAATTATCTTCCTTGCAACTCTTCATAACGAGATAGCGAGCTCTGTTGATTCACTTCAAACTGATGTTCCAGATTTCTCGTACATTTAGTCAGGTAGGCATTAATGAGAATCGGATCTCTGCATAGCTAGCACATGTCAAATTTTATCAGTCACCTATCATTACACGTCATCATAGATCTTGCCGATCTTTTACCACTTTACGGGGCCTCGCTAACTCGCTAACGGTGAAGCACCTCAATTTTCCGATAGCGAGGTAGCGAGCTTCGGCACTTTAAAAGATTCCGTGCTGGAAAAAGCAAGGGGGTACCCAGTAATTACTTTCGTTAATTAAAACTGATTCTGACAACAGTATTCATGACAAGTCATGCCACCTGGTGTAATTATGATACAAGCAAGATGCAATGTCATCATTTTAAGATTTTCACGTGGCCTCGCTACTTCGCTAACGGTGAAGTGCCTGAATTTTCCGATAGCGAAGTGGCGGAACTTCCAGAAAAAATCAACATTCCGGCTCTGATGTCAGATATTCTAGTGGGTCCTTCTTCCCCTTTTTATGGCGAATTGCAAAGTATACCTGCACAATAAAGTAATTAATAAGCAAATCTTCGATTTCCGCACCTTCATTTCATGGTCCCACCGCTTAAAAACTCGACACTCGCTATCTCGCTATACTTAATGAGCATGCAACTTTCAATAGCGAGATAACGCCAGTGGTAGATCTAATCAGATCTGACGGTTGGGACAAACAGTAAGAAAGGTAACCCGGGAGAGAGGAAAAGGAATACGGAAGCATATTCGCTTCTTTTGAATTTTGAAAATTTTCGCGCCCGACCTTTTATAAATAGAGATGAATGTAAGGCTTACAAGGAAAATATTTCTCAAAGATGTTTTATCCAAAACCTTATACTTCATTTAGACATAGATCACCTGACCTTTCTATGGTTTAACTGAAAAATTTTTACTGCAGAAAAAGTCAGACCAACAGAACTAATGAAGTTAAGGGATGGGGGAATAATTAAACCTATTAGACATTCCTCTTGGGTCTCTAATTTGGTACCTGTTAGGAAAAAGAATAGAGACATTAGACTGTGTGTAGATTTCAGAAACTTGAACATTGCTTCTCTAAAAGATAATTATGGATTACCAAACATGGAAGCTATCTTGTAATAGGTAACTGGGTCTAAACTTATGTCTATGATGGATGGGTTCTTAGGTTATAACCAAGTCTTGGTAAAAGAAGAAGAGCAGTTTAAGATAGCATTTACAACTCCTTTGGGAACTTATGTAAATGTTAAAATGCCTTTTGGACTAATTAATGCTTGTGCCACTTTTCAAAGAGCCATCGATGTGGCTTTCCATGAGTACATAAATAAGTTTATGGTTGTGTTCCAAGATGACCTCACAACTTATTCTAAAAGGGCTAAAGACCATTGTAGGCCCTGGAGAAGATATTCATCAAAGTCCTAGAATATGGAGTATCATTAAACCCTAAGAAGTGTACATTTGGGGTAACTAAAGGAAAATTATTGGGACATATGGTATCAAAGTATGGATTAAAGATAGATCCTAAAAGAGTAGTAGCCATTGATAAAGTCCCTAAGCCAAAGAATGTGAAAGGATTCCAATCTTTCTTTGGGCAAGTTAACTTTCTAAGGAGATTTTTTACAAACTTTGCTAAGATTAGTAGACCTATTTCTAAAATGCTCAAGAAAGGAGCTACTATTAATTGGGATGGTGGACCTTCATAAGAATTTTAGGATATTAAAACTACCATAAAGAATGCTCTAGTCCTAAGGACTCATGACTACACAAAGCCAATGTACATATTTTCTTCTACATCTCTCCACACCATAGCCATAGTTTTGTTGCAAAAGATTGAGGAAGGATACAAAAAACCCCATTGCTTTCTTCAATAAGTCATTTTAGGTTGTTGCATTAAAATGTGAGGTAAATGAGAAATAGCTTATGCTCTAGTAAAAGTTGTTAAGGGATTTAGATGCTATTTGGTAGGTGTTATTGTCATTGCATTTGTCCCCAGTGTTGTTGTAAAGGATATTTTATCTCAAAAAGAAGTATCAGTTAGAAGATGTAGATGGATCAACAAGATCCAAGATTTTAACATTTAGATATAGATAACAAAACTGGTAAGAGGTCAAGGTTTAGCTAAACTCATGGCTCAATATAATTTAGATGCTAATCAAATAAATATGGTAACAGATGACCTCATATCTTATTTATGTCACATGGATCACTATATATACTATCTTAAACATATAGAGGCTCCAACTCATTTTACTGAAAATGAGAGGAGCAGTAAATTACAACCCATCAGGTACATAATTATTAGAGGTAGCTTGTGGTGGAGAAATTTTGAGGGAATATTACTTAAATGTGTTGATCAAGAAAAAGCTAAAGAAGTCTTGAGTGAAATGCATGTTGGAGTGTGTGGGGGACATTTTATGGCCAAAACCACTACACACAAGGTGATAAGAGCTAGATTCTAGTGGCAATCCCTTTTTAAGGATTCTCAGATCATGGTTAGGAAATGTGATGCATGTCAAAGGTTTGTTGGAAAACTAAAATTCTCAGGTAATACTCCATTGAAGCCAATTCAAGTTCAAGTACCTTTTCAACAATGGGGTATGGATTTCATAGGTGAGATCTCTCCTAAATCTAGCACTAGATATTCTTGGATTTTAGTTGCTACTGATTATTTCACAAGGTGGGTAGAAGCTATCCCTACAAGAAATGCAACTAGTAAAGTTGTCAATATTTTTTTTCTCAATAACATTATTTCCAAGTTTGGTTGTCCTCAGAAAATTGTAATAGATAATGCAATGTGCTTGAGGTCTAAGGAATTCATAAAATATTGTGACAAATATGGAATCACCAAAGCAACATCCTCCCCATATCAACCACAAGGAAATCAATAGGCTAAATCCACAAATAAAAGTTTGTTGACAGTCATCAAGAGGACCTTGGATGATAACAAGAAGGCATGGGATTCCAAGTTTCAACTAGCAAAATGGGCTGATAAAGTGACTATGAAGAACACCATTGGAGTAGCCCCTTTTGATCTAGTATATGGAATTCAGGCAAGGATGCCTCAGAATAACTTAATGGGGCTCTACAATTACATCCAATTGTATGATGAAGATATTATAGATGATATGCAAGAAAGGTTAGATGGGCTTGTAGGGTTAACAAAAACAAGAAGAGAAGCATCTTTTAAGAATCAAAAGCTACAACTACAATTTAAGACAAGATATGATAAAAGGATAGTGAGTAAAAAGTTTGAAGATAGAGATTTTGTCCTAATCTGGAATGCTAAAATTGTGGAAAAAGGAAAACATGGTAAATTTGATCATATTTTCTTAGGTCCCTATTTGATTGAAAACACTTGGGGAGAAGACTCTTATGTTCTCAAAGATTTTTCAGACAAAATTCTTGACATGCCAGTTCATGGACAGTTATTGAAAAGGTTTTTTTCTTGAAAAAATACTTGTTTCTTCCATGAATAGTAGTTTAGGGTTTTCTTGTATATTTTTAAATCCTTTTGTCTTTGTTTAGTTTCCTGTATATAGTTTTCTTGTGTTTTTTGTTCTGCCAAAATGGTTTGTTTGCTTGGAATCTTTGTGGTCTACTTCTCGTAGAAATTCTGAGCCCTCTTTTGAATCTATATTTTTCATTGTCCCTAGATAAAGCCACTGTTGGTCTAATTTTTCACAAGATAAATTTTCCCTAGTCTAGGTACAAATAATCAGAATTGAATCCATTAATGGTGAATAGGGTTTATGGTCTTTGGTATTGTAGATTTGTTAGCCTTTCAAAAAAAAATTTAAATCCTAGGTCTTGTTCCTTTTAAAAATTTTGGGCATGAAACCTTTTGAAAAAAATTGCGAATATTCTATATTCATTTTAATTTTTTTCACACCTCTAAGTGGCATTCTTCTTTTAGGTTTCTCACTATCTAATCCTTGTAAGATCTATGGTAGTCACTATATCACTATGAAAAGATGCAAGTGTTTTACCCTACACGACATAGCAACTGCCACAAAATTGAAGGGCAATGTCGCAGAATGGAGGTGTATTAATCAGAGATTGTAGTGCATCAAAATTTTCAGTCAGATGTACTATGCCAGTGCTATTAGAGCTAGAAAGGGAACCAACTATCACTAAAGGCAAAAGAAGTCACCAAAATAGAGTTCCTCTGATGGGTCGCTATGTCATTATTGGAAAAACTAAGCACCCTACCTATAGCAACATAACACCCAGCTAGGAAATACATGTCACGATGGCTTCCAAACTTCCTTGTGATCATAAAGACTTCCAAGTGGCACACTGAGTAATGATTTTATTGTTATATTAGAAGCATTAATGATGGTGATTATGACTTGACTTACCTTTATCTTCTCGATGTTGAGTTTTGATAAGACAACAGAGGTCGCTATGTCATTGTTGGGAAATTTTTTATCTTTGTCGTTAGCGACATAGCACCTTGATAGAAAGTAATAACATGGAAACATTTTCAAAAGGTGGGTCCTAGACACATGCTCCACTAGATATCAGTTATGTAGTTTTTGAGACATGGTGGCATTTAGTGGGATACATGTATACATCAAAAAAAGTGAAGGCACTGGAGGTCGCTATGTCACTATCATGAAAATTATGCATCTTTTCATTAGTGACATAGCACGTAGATAAGAAATGAACACATGGTGGGACCTAATAAATGTGGCAACAAAATTGGCATTAAAGTATGGATTTATATGCCAGCTATACAGGATTTTCTCACGTCATCAATAACCTAGACCCACGCCCCATTCATATATCATATGAAAGATTCTAATAGTTTGATTAAGTGTAGATCAATGATTTCACTACCTCACTATGGAAAGATCTACACTTTTTACTCTATGCAACATAGCAACTAGGGGACCCACCACATCTTATGCATGTCATGTAGTTTCCTCACCCTAAGATCAATTTCAAATCTATGATTGTCACTATCTCACTATGATAAGTTGCTCAAATGATATGTATAGTGACATAGTGACTAAGGACCCACCATATTTCTCCTAAGTAATGCATCAAATGTCCTCCACATGATCAATGCAAAATCAATGATCATCATTACCTCGCTATAGCAAAGTGCTCACTCTTTATGTATAGCAAGGTAGCAATTCAATGACACGTGTCCTCAGTCATCAGTGGGTCTAGACTGAAATGCTAATAATGAAGGAGATGTAAACATGGTTAAACCTCATTGGGTTGACTCCTAACATGTCAAGTAGAACATAAGTGAACTCTAGTTGCATCCCTGGATTGTAGGATTTTTCAAAAATCAACAGTGTGAATTTGAATGAAGAAGGTGGTGTCACTCTATGCATTTATGAGGAATGAAAGCTTCATGTGTGAAAGAAAATTAGAGTATAATATAGAGGATTTCATTAGTTCCTTCTTATGCAAACAAATATTGGAAGTTTTTAGAGTAGAAGCCATTAATAAGAAGATTGTGTCAAACTTTACAGGGGCATGAAGAAAATTTCCATCGTTCACAAAGACATTGCAGAATTAAAGAGAGAAACAAGCAAAGAATCAAGTAAGTACTTACACTACAATCTATGTAGTGTCCTAGTTTTTGAAAATTATAATCAAAGATGCCTCCAAAGAAGGTATTTTCTAGTCAAGAGAATTATTTGGATAGGAATGTCCACAATGATTTGCTTGAGCTGCTCCCTAACTCCACTAATGAAATTGTACAAGTTAAAAAGGTTACTTCATTAAACCATGGGTTGAGAATAGCAGATGGATTGTATGACAAAGGGAATTAGGTCCACGATGCTAATACCTCTCAAACTAGTTTGGATTTTTTTAAGAAATTATTTTCAGAGAAGAACCTTTTTGGTCGACATGCCAATATTTGGAATTCTTATTTAATAAAATTGGTGCTTCCTAGTGTTTTTATGGATTACGATCTTCTTGAAGCTGTAGCAAAGAACTATGACCAATCCATTAGATTCATAAGAAGAACTAATGGTGAGGTCTAAATTATAGTTAGGCTAGATCAAATTAGGGAAGTTTTTGGTTTAGGGCTTCTCACTAATTATCATGTGCCCATTGATTTGAAAGGGTTAGAAAAGGAATACATGTCCAAGAAGGATACCATTAGGCAAGGTGCACTGAAGGCACATATAGGTAAAATTGGAAGTCTACCAATGATAATAGCAACCTTTGGGGAACCTTTCAAAAGGGTATACTTCAATACTAGGGTTGTTGAGATATATAGGACCCTATACAAAGTTTTTGGGAAAAATGATGAGGACTTTATGGCTATGGATTTTATGTACATGGTTACTCAAATTTTATCTTTTGGTGTGGACATAATTTTTTATTTTGATTCTTACTTAGCTATGGAAAATCACAATGGACTAATTGGGATTGCTAAGGGCAAGGTGGAAAAATATTTTGGCCATTATTCTTTGTTGATGCACATGTTTTTGTTTAAGGGAGCAACATATTTTGGTAAAGAAATGGAGTTGAAAAGAGAAGAGTATGGAGAATCACTACCAATCAAATTATGGAGAAAAAAATATGACCTAGGATGTAGAGAAGGCTAGCTTTGTCAGGTTTGATAGGTATTTTTCTTCCAAGCTAAGATGCCTCATATTGAGTGACAATCCCATAATCCCTAGCACACTAATGAGTCTCATTAGGCTTATGGACAATCCTAGTGGTTTGAAAGTTTCATATAATTGGGGAGATGTCATCCCATACTCTGTTTCTATTGTATTTAGAATTTATGGTTTTAAAGGAAGTCCTCATGTACTACCTTACCAAGTGCCCTTGAAGGTAGGAGTAGCTGAGTTTTGGTGGCAGTTGGGAGGAGTGGAGGAAACCCTTTTGTTAAAGAGGGGAAGGGGGTCAATTTTTCCTACTTGAATAGTTGCCCATGATTTTGTAATCACAAAAGGAGGTTGGCTTTCTCTGAACAAGATTTTGGATCATTATAAGATGGCTATTTCTCACCCTTGTTTTTTTGATTCTGAGGAATTTTATCATTTGGCTCTGAGACACAGAATTAAGCTTGGTAAAATTGAGCACGAATTCTATTTTTTTGAAGACATAATAAGGAATGAATACTCCTTACAAGAGCAGGAGACTAGGAAGGAAAAGTGGAGAGTCTTCTCTAAAGTTTTGGATTTCATTCATTTTTTTGATGCAGATTATAGTCCTTTGGACAATGCTGTTACAAATGTAGATAACATAAATAAACTTATCAATACCTTTTCTGAAATAATGGAGGCAATGAATGAAAAGAAGCAATTCTTTATTAGATTTTACCCGGATAAGGCTAGGAAAGTAATAAGAAGATTGGATTTTACTCCTAATATAGGGACAGGGCAATTAATTATCTAGAAAATGATGGGTATACTATTATTCAAAATAAAAGGACCACTATGGACAAAGGAAAACAAATAATTGAGTCCACTAGTGATGTTTTGGAAGAGAGACCTCTTGAGCCCTCCCTTAAAAGGAAAAAAAGAATAAGGGAAGAGGATCCTCATGTTGAGGAATACTCACCCTCATAGACCCCTATGAGAATTGAAAATGAATAACTCACTAAAGAGAAAATTGAACAATTGGGATCCCAAGGGGGAGATTTTATTACACAATCGGAAATAGATCAAGGAAACCCCTATGAGCCTCTAGTGCCAAGTTTGAGTTGACAATTGTAGATTATAGAGGAAGGGAATTAGGCCCTATACTAGAAGAAGAAAGCCAACAATTTTGATCAAATAACAATTTTGTCAAATCGAGGGCTATTTGCCAATTTGCATGGAGAAGTAGCAAGAGAAAATTTGAAGAAAGATGCAACAAGTTGAGAACTAAGCATACTAAGGTAGAGGAGGCAGCCCTACAAAATCAAATAAAGGAAAAAATTATTCAAGAGTTCCAAAACATAACCCATGAAGAGGGGAGTCAGATGGTCAATGCTTCAAATATTTTATTGTTACCCAATTGGGATATAGCTAATGCACTAACTTTTAATTCTATTTGAAATAAGTTGGAATTGCAAGTCTCCAGTAAAAAGAAGTTTGCAGAGACTGTATTTAGTGAAGATCAAGCTACTTTGGTTGTTTCATCATAGCCATATGTCTCAGGATTAACATGAAATATCATTGTGAGGAGAGTGGCTGATACCTCTCATGTGCAGGCTACACACTCGAATGTAGATTCATCTCAATTTGTTTTGGCCATTGCTAAAAAGGAAGAAAGGGCCATGTTTCAATTGTAGAGTAAATATGAAAATGTCCTATAATCTTACAGTAAGGAAGTTCAAAATTTGATTGAACTTGAAAATAAATCAATGGGGAGGTCTACAAGACCAAGAAAAACATATCCCCATCCCCAGTGGAGCCTTTTAAATCTACTCCTCTTATAGAGAAGTTGATACCCCACAGAGGCCACAATATTACACTACTGAAGACTTTGAAGAAGCAAAGAGCGAGTTTTGGGTCTTACATGTAGAATTAAACGTATAATATGATGATAAATTGAGAAAGGCTCTCACTTATTTGGGGGATAAAATTGAATGGCCATTAGTTTATCATCAATTGGCTAGGGTGGTAAGTATTTTGAATGAATTGAAAGCAAATGATGAGGCTCTAAAGCCTATTATGAATAAATGGGGAAAGAAATAGAGGAGGAAGGAAGTAACATTTTTGTGTTACTTTGTCATAAGGTCATCACATGATCAAATTGAAAGGACCTATGATATTGTTACTGATCTCCCAAATTTTGATAATAAGAGAATTCATCTACAAAGATTAATAGTTGGCTATTTGAACAAATATAAGAGCCAAAATTTTAGTTTATTTCCTTATGCCCTAGATAGAAGCAATAATTTGAAAAATAAAAATGAATGAGCTAAGGAACTTGATGATTTATTTTGTCTAAGGATGAATAAAATTATCAATAAAATAGGGCATGTATGGTGGGCTACCACAACATAGGAAATAGTGAAAGCTTAGATATTCTTTCATTCTTTGAAACAAGAATTTATTGATATTAACAAGGAATAAAAATATGTTATCAAGAAGCAATAGGATATTCTGTAGTTTGAATGGCCAAATGACATAATGTTTGACAAGTGGATGTTAGACATTGCTCCTGATGAACAATTTGAAGAAGTTGAAACTGATAGTGATGAGGTGCAAGATGATGAGATTCAAATCATTGATACCACCACACAAGGCCAACAAGAAGAAGAAAATAAAGGTGACCAATTAGTTTCCATTACAGGCCTAGAACTCCAAGATGTTGACACAACTGAGGAAATGAGAAAAGTAAAAGTAACTTTGATAGTATAGGATGAAGATAGTGAAAACCATGGGTTGAGATTAATCTATAATCATCAAAATAGATTTCATCATTAGTGGGCATAAAAAGTGTATATGTAGAAGAATCAAAATAGCAGCCAATCAGAGAATTAATAGTATAAAAGGATGTAATAGAAAGGGACCCACAAAAAGAATGTTTGATGTATAAATCTTTCTATTACTCACAATTTTGTCCTTTTGTGATAGATGTATGTAAATATCTCTTGAAATATAAACTTTTTAGTTCTTTATGCTTGAAGCTTCTTGCATCTCACTTTATGTAAGTGAGATTCAGGGCTAGAGAATGGTTCAATTTCTAATGCATTTTAGTATTACAGTTAAGATGTTTTCAGTCTAGTCTTTGAGAAACTTTATGATACATCTTCTCTGCATATTTTTTGAGAATACATCAATATGGAATGATCTTTGTGTCTCTTTCTAAAGTCATTATATTTTTTTACAATTGTATACAATACTCAAAGAAATTAACACAAATTTTTAGCTTTCCCCATATCAGTTCTTTCTAAATTTTGTCTCCTTTATTGTTACGTGGTTATTTTGAGATTGTGTGAGTAAAGCTATTACAATTGAATGCAATTCATTTAGGTTGAATTTTAGTTCATTATTGCTATTAATTCAATGAATTAAGTAAAAGCTTTATTGAATTTGATGAGATTGCTATGGTAATAGAAAGGATGTCTGTAAGGATGAATGCAAATGAGAATTACTAATAATATTTGTTGTAAGGCAACAAATCTGATCCATAAATTTCTACTAGACTCTAAATCCCAATGGAATTGGCATTGATCTAATTGATCTAGTTCATAGATAGATATATCATAAATGAGTATCACATCTAAAATCATAATTAATTTTAGTTTTCTTGAATATTTTCAAAGGTGGGCAGCACTTGTTTGCATGGCATTTTTTAGCCTTAGTTAGCCACTCTTGTTGGGAATACTTGCAAATCTATAGAAGAATTGTGACCAAATCTATTATATGGGATGTGTTTTATCCAAAATATCAAAATCATGCATGTGTTTGATGGTATGATATGAGAATTAGAATGAAACTAAATTAATTCTCATTCAGTAGCATCCAGCCTTGAATAATCCCCTGGGTATGCCCACCCTAGTTTTGCAGAGCCTAAAGAGTAGAAAACCATCCTTGATTTTGTTGAAGTTGGGTCCAAATGGTTTGCACATATAATTGTTAATAGGAACTGGCTAATCCTTAGGTTGTGTGAGTAATATCATTTTTGTATTGAGCAATTTTTCAACTTTTTCCTAGGAGGTCCTTTGACTGGCTTTAATAAATAACAAAAACACCTGACTGGGCTCTTAAATCAAACATGTTGATTCTTTGCTTAGTAATCTTGTACCCTATCAAATCTTGTCTCATGAATAATTCTCAGTCAAAAGATATTGACTATCAAAGTTGCACTCTTAGAATTGCCTACAAGTAAACATGTCAGAAAATAATAAATCATGTTCTGTTTTGGCTTCAAAAATTGGGGCATTGGTTCACTGTCATGAGGAAAATATAAATCTATGATTAGGGCTCATGAAAAATAATGGGGAAAGAATGGTGAGTGGTCAAAGTGGGCTACTTAAATTTGTACAACTAGAAATACTGGCAAAAAAGTGATTTTACAAATGGAATGAACCTAGGAAAATGTGCAGATTGATTTGTCAAGACTTGCAAAATAGCACACTTAAAGAATTTAAATAGGATAAAAAAAAGGTACAATCCGTTTGACCTCACCTATCACATTTAGAGATATGACATCATGAATAGGAATACTGAGCAATCTGCACCTTTTGACACTAGTAAAACTTTACAAATTGCATATGGAATCGCATTCAAAAACTAATCAAATAGATTTTTGATAAGCTCAAAGTTGAAACATAACAAGTCTCTAACCTCTAGAATGCAATGCAAATGGCATCTTCTCATTTTGGTCAACTGGGTAAAAGTTATAACAAGTCAACTAGGGCCTCCCTAAATTTTAAACAATTTCCATTAGCATGACAACAATAAATGAGCAACTTTGAGGGATTCAAAACCTAGTCAAAACATATTGAAATGACTTGAAATTTGAAACATACATTCATTCTTTGATATGGATATTAAAAACTCCCAAAGTAGTGAGTCATGAAACATAACTGGGTGCAAGCTATTCAATTGCGAACAAGGTCTCCTATTGTTGTTTGACATGGGCAAAAATGTAGATTTGGACATTGCTCAAAATGAAACTTCATAGAATCACTCAAAATGGAAATTTATTTTTATGGAACAAGTGGGTATATTGAATGCAAGGTGCTAGAAATATTAAAAACCTCTTTAGCCTCAAATAGATAGCTAGGTATGCATGCATCAAAAAGTGCTTATAGGACTTGATGTTTAGGATGGTACTCAAAATCAAGGCTTCAATTTTGAGTCCCAACATAGACATTATACTAAAATTCCTAATAGGATGGAATCTCCTATCAGGGATTTGAAGACTCCTAACAAGGGCTTCTTATATTGAATTGACTCATTGACTTCTAATAGGGTCCATCCTCTAACAAGGATATATATATATATATATATATATATATATATATATATATATATATATATATATATATATATATATATATATATCTGTGTGTGTGTGTGTGTGTGTGTGTGTGTGTGTGTGTGTGTGTGTGTTATGGTGTTATGAGTTATCTTTGTGTATTTCTATTGTTACTATTTAGCATTACATTATTGCTTTGTTATGCATGGTTAAAAGTAAGTAATAATATCAAGTTGGCAACTAAAGTTTGTAGATTACTGATTCAACACCCCCCCCCCCCCCCGTAATCCATATTTCCAACATAAATTTAGTCTTAAGTGATAGAATAAAAGGTATCTTCACTTTATATGGTCTCCCATAATGATACAAAAAATTAGGAAGAGATTTCAAAGATAAAAGTGGTTCAATGTGACATTTATGCATTCTAGTTTTTGTTAACTTGAGTGTCTTCTCCATTTGTTTCAACTTGTTAATGTGATTATCCATCAACTCTCTATTAGTAGGGACAAAGCTATTAGTGGATTTGAGCATTTTATAGTTGTTGATGAGTTGGAAACTTGTGTTGGTACTGCCTGTCATGGTGGAGTGGATTCTCAAAACTTTTCAGTTGGTCTTGAAGTTAAGCAAGGGCATGGGTCATGTGTGGAGGTCTCTGAGGACTATTATATTCTTTGTGGTTTCTCAATGAGAAAAGAGGATTTGGCATTTGCAAGGCCTTCTAGTCATCTTCCTTAATGGGCTCTATGTCAAGGGGTTTGGAGAGATAGTGTGAAGGCGTGTCAATCTGTTGGGTCACAAGTTTGGCGAAATCATTCTTCACAAGCTAGGGTTTTTCCACCTAAGGCTTCTATCTTCAATGGAATTTTGGAAAACCCCTTGGTACTCTTCCTTGGTAGTAGGGTAAGTGATGTTAGCTTCCCATTGAGAAACCCTATCATAAGAAGATAAATGTTTAGTAACTACCATTCAATATTTGTAAGGATTCTCAACTAGAATTTCCTTCTTTGACATTTCAAGGTAGCCCTATTCTATAGTTTATGTCCTCTCTAAATAAAAATCCTATCCAGAAGATTCCTTCTTATTCTTGTAAAGCTCTCTTCACTCCAAAGTCGATCGACGAGGGTCCTACCCATCTGTTGCCCTCTACCTTGGAACAAGTTGGGCAGGATCCAATTCTAAGTAGTTCATCTTATTGGCCCTGTAAGCCTAGGGTTTCTATTCCATTTGACTTAATCAATGATAAGATGGTTGGTTTTCATTCTATGGCTCTTATTGGCATGTTCTACTTCATATTGGATTTTGACTCCCTTGTTTCATGGGCTAGCAAGTATTTGGTGGGGTTGTCTAAAGTTTTTTTGCTAAATATGGATTCTCTTTCTTTTGTAGTAGTTTTCGAGACCAAAGAGAAAATATTTATAGTGCATAAGTTTAAGGGTTGGTTTTTTAATGGGATTGGAATTACTACTATGGGTTGGACGCCCCATTTTGATTCCTCTAGGGATCTATCACATTATTTTTGTTAGTGGGTGGCATTCCCAAATCTCCTACAAGAATACAGGGGCCCTAATATGATTGAGATTTTTTCTAATAAGTTGGGCATCTTCGTCAAGCATGGTTTAATAACATTTGTGCATCCTTATAAAGTTGTTTAGGTGTGTATAATTATGTAGAAGGGTATAAAACCCCCCAACAAAATTTGCTATTTGTTCAAAACTTAGGATTTGGATGTAGCAAATTTAATATGTGCAACCAGCGATTGTTGCCAAGAATGCTAATTCTTTGGGTCATTTTATGCATCAGTGCAAAGACTATCTTCCAATTTCTCATGAGATTTGCCAATTCTTTATCTCAGATCCATTATTTTTTTTGCTTGATGAGCGTCAAGTGGATTTAGAATTGAACTCCATGCAACTGGTTTTGGGACATCATATTTCTACTGATGTAGGTAGCTTTGAGGCTAAGATAGAGATTTCGTCCTTTGGGGTTAATTTGATGCCAATTTCTTCAATACAACTAGTTACTAAGTCTTCTGTTCTTTGATGGGATTCTTTCCCATCATAAGTCATTGAGATGTCTTCTGTTCAGGTTATTTCCCTTCTCCCTCCTTTTTCTTTGGTTTTTTTGGTGTCTTTTTTGGTTTGTTAGGTATGTCTATTTTTTCCTTCTCTCTATTTGGTGATTATAGTTTTTCTTTTACAAATAAAATTCTCTATTCTGCTTCTTGTCTATCCCTAGTCTACCCTAGTAGTTTGGGGTCTAGTTTGATTGTTACATCGATGAATGAGTTGAGTATCATTCAAAATTTGTTGTTCTATAGTCAACTATTCATCCCTATTTTGTCTTCTTTTATTCCTTTGAAAGATGGTGAGGAGACCTTCTTGCAGTCTGGTAGTATCATTATTTTAGTTGTGCTTAAGGATAGGGATGATATTTTGCTGGAAGCAGGGATGTTTGAGTTTGAGTCCCTTGAGCATAAGGGTCCATGTACTATTGATGATGTTGATTTATCCCAAGAACTTTCCATCTCTCAGACAGAGTCAGCTAGTGCTTTGTTAACTATGGGTGTAGCTATTAAGACCCTGAAGAAATGGGGGTGTAAACCTCTTGCTTATAAAGTTAAAGAGGAAATTGAGGTTGGCATACAAGCAACCCTTTTTTAATTCTTTCTTAGATATTATTTAGACTTAGATCATGTCACAATCTCCTGTAGCACTATGAGGATCTTATCTTGGAATGTTGGGAGCTTGAATTCTTTAGTCAAAAGTAGTAGAGTTAGGAAGTTTATTCTATCTTCTTAGGCAGACTTAGTTCTTCTTCAAGTGTCTAAACTATCTCAGGAGTCTTTTGATAAATTTTCAAATAGCTAGTCTTCTTGGAAGTATGCATGTGTTCCTTCCTCTGGTGCTTCTGGTGGTCTCATTTTGTTGTGGAAGAATAAACAAGTCTTAGGGGTGTCTCTGATGCCACAACCTAATTGGAAACTTATTAAAGTTAATTGGTTAGAGTTTCAATTTTAAGTTTTCAATGTCTATGGGCCTTCTTCAACCTAGTATAAATCTTTGTTGTGGGATGCTATTATTGATTAGATTAGTAAATTAGAGGATATCCCTATTGTTATTGGGGGTGATTTTAATGCCATTTCCTCATCCAATGACAAAAATGGGGGCAATGTTACTACCCTAAGAATTATAGTGGATTTTAATTTATTTATTCAGAATAACACTTTAAGTGAGGTTTCTTTCATGAATGATGATTTTACTTGGTCTAATCATAGATCTGTTGACCCCATTTCATTCAACTTAGATAGATTCTTGATCTCTCTAGATATGAAGTTACTTAATTTGTCATTCTCAGATCAGATTCTATCATCATCTGAATCTAATCATTTTCCCATTTCTTTGGATATTAGTAAGCTAGATCTTCCTAAAGCTAAGCCTACCTTTTAGTTTGAAAGTATGTGGTTTACTCATCCTCATTTCTTATAGTTACTTAGGCAATGGTGGGTTAGTGCTCCATTTTGCAAAAGAAACAAAATGTTTCAATTTGTAAATAAGTTATCTTTTGTGCACTCTAAAATTTGAGTCTAAAATAAAGAGGTCTTCGTGAATGTTTTCCATGAAAATTCTAGGGCGGAGAGTGATCTCAAAAGTATTGTTGATTATATTGTGAAGTTTGGTATTGATGTAGACCTATCAATTAAACAAATATCTCCTCATTGTTATTAGGAAACTTTGTGCAGTAGGGAGGAAATTTATTGGAGATAGAAGTCTAGGGAATTATGGATGAGAGAGGGTGATAGGAATACAAACTTCTATCATGCCTTGGCTAAGATCAAGAAGGCTCCCTCATTCTATTACCAGTGCCTCATCTAGGGCCAAGTTGATCTCTCAACAAGATCTTTGTAACAAGGGGGTTAGCTTCTACAAGAAATTATTTGCCCCAAACAAGTGTTCGAGAGAAAACAAGGATGATAGGAACTTATTATTAAAATCCATTCCTTCTCTCATTTCTTATTCTGATAATGAGTTCCCTATGAAACCTTTCACTATCAAAGAGGTTCGTGTAGTTGTTTTCTCTATGGCTCTAGATAAAGTACCTAGTCTCGATGGATTTTCCATTCTATTTTACTAATAATGTTGGGATGTGATTAGTTTTGATATGATTTTGGTACTAGAAGAACCTCACAAGAAAGATTACATTGTAAAATTCTCAATAAAATGCATTTAATCTTAATTCCTAAGGTAAAATCTCTTGCAACATTTGCAAATTTCAGACCTATTTCTCTTTGCAACTCAATATATAAGATTATTACTAGGGCTATTTATGATCTCAAGCTAAAACCCCTAATCCCTAGGTTAGTCTCTCCTTATCAAAGAGATTTTTTCCTGGGTAGGGATACATCAGATGGGGCTCTAGTTGCATTGGAAGTTCTCCATACCATTGAATCTTATCAAACTCTCACATTTCTTGAAAAGTTAGACATGATGAAAGCCTATGATAAAGGGGATTGGGAATTTATTTTTGTTGTTTTAGCTAAATTTGGCTTTTCAAAACCTTGGTGTAAGTGGATTAAAAACTATCTTAGGGGATTCCTTTTAAATTATAATTAATGGTGTGCCTTCATCCTATTTTCAAGCTACATAAGGGGTTCACCAAGGTGATCCACTCTTCCCATTTTTATTTATTTTTATGGCTAAAACATTGAGTAGAGCTATTTTGTTAGAGGGCCTTAATTAATTGGCAAGGTATTCACATTTCAAATTCTTTGGGATGATACATTTCAAATTCTTTTTGGATGATACACTTCTTTTTGGAAAATCTTCGATTAGGGAAGGCAAGTGTATCAGGAATATTTTAAACATCTATGCTAATCGGTTGGGTCAAGACATTAACTTGAATAGATCCAAAGTCTGTCTACTTTTTACTCTTGAGTCAGTCAAGCTTAGGATACTTAACATTCTTGGTTTCTTGGTGGTTGAGATACCTTCTCTTTATCTAGGGATTTCATTCTTTTTGGGTCTAGTGAAACCTTCATTTTTGGGTATTGTCATCAATTGCTTGAAGGGTAGGATTTTAGCTTAGAAGGAAAGATGTCTTTCTCTCTTTGGGAGAATTTTATTAATCAAAATAGTTTTTTTTTTATATTCCTAATTATTATCTTTCAGTTCTTCATGCCCCATCCTCTATTATTGCTTAGATGGAAAAAATCATTCGTAACTTTTTGTGATCTTCTAATATGAATAATTCTAGAAAAATGCCTCTAATTTCTTTACAAAAGATGTCTCTATCTAAATCCTATGGTGGGGCTGGGGCTCAAAACATCTCTCTATGGAGCCAAGCTTTTAGGGGGAAACTTGTATGGAACATGTATTTCAACCATTAGTATTTATGGTGTCAAATCATGCAGGCTAAATATCTTGATTCTAATTGCCCTCATAGAATCTTCACTATTTCTAATCCTCCTATAGGATCACCTACCTAGAATTTCATGATGTCACCTAGGGTAGTTGTCACTAAGTTCTTTTCTTGGTAGGTTCATTCTCATTTTGATGTTTCCTTTTGGAAAGATTCTTGGAATGGTAGTCCTCCATTGAGTCATAATTTCTTGTTACAAGAGGTTATGGAAGCTTCGTGTAGGAGTTGGGGTATTTTTCTAGTGGACTATGTGGATTATGTTGACCTTGTATCTCACAAGGTTTGTTGGAAATATCCTTTCTTGTTGCCTATTAGGAGTGATTTAGCTAGGACTTTTGATGCAATCCTAGCCAGAAGAGTGGTTTTCTTGTCTAGAGGTTGTGATAAGCTAGTGTGGTGTTCTACTAAGACTAGGCTGTATTTAGTAAAACTAGGTTATGAGACTCTATTGGGCTTATCAAAACAACATGATTCAAAGAGGGCTTACAACTTTTGTTGGGATAAGAGTGTTTTGCAAAAAGTAGGATTTTTTTCTTGATTGGCCATTCAACGTAGAGTTCTAACTAGTGATATGCTTAGTAGATTGCATATTGTAAATTCTTTCAAGTGTGTATTGCATGGTCTTCAATATGAGATAGGTAACCACCTTTTTATGCAGTATCATTTTTCTATGCAATATTGGTATTCTATTTTGGCCAAATTGTCTCTTCTTCTACCTTTTCCTAGGTCTCCATGGGATCTGTTCCAATCTTGGCTGACTCTATTTTAAAATTATATTTTTCCATGTCTATGGTTTATTGTCCCTTCATCTGTCATCTAGTCCATTTGGTGGGAATGAAACAAGAAATTTTTTTGTAAGGAGATACCTAATGTGAGTAATATCATTGTTACAATAGAGAAACTTATATCTAAATTTTTAATAACTTTGTTAACAATCATTTCAAGTGTAATGGTACTTTCTCCTCCTAGGATAGTTTTATCCTTCATATATGGAAGCTAATTTATTTGCCTTCTTCTCCTATTTTCCCTTGCATTAGGTCTATGAGAATTTGCAGAAAGTCTATTCATTGGAAGCCTCTTGATCCTCCATTTTTTAACCTTAATTTTAATGGGGCTTCTAGAGGGAACCCTAGTAAATCAAGGATCAAGGTTTCTTTGCATAATTAGTTCGGTGTGTTGGTAGCTTTTTATGCAAAACCAATTTTGCCAAGCACTAATAATATGGCATAACCTACATCTCTTATGGAGGGATTGATTTTGGCTAAACATATGGGATTTTCTTGTTTACATATAGAAGGTGAATCTTCTGTAGTTATTAATGCATGTATCCAAAGGAAAATCAATAGTTGGTCTTTGGACTATACTTTCCAATGTATTTGGTATCTCATTGATGCTCTTGAAAATATTTTTGTTTCTCATGTCTTCAAGGAAGATAGTGTTTTGGCTGATATGTTAGCAAATATTGGCCATGATGATACAGTCTTGGACTCTCATTCCTCTAACTATTTGATAGATAGGTTTCCTTGTATTGCTTCCATCATTTTCAGTAAATCTTAAATATTTCCTTGTTGATGGCACTTATTAGTTTTGTGTTTGGATGGTTAATATCACTAGCTATGTTTTCTTATGTAGAAAATACTCTTTTTTTGAGTTATGTGTTCATATAATTTGGTGCTATTAACCATGTTAGCATTGGGCTAGTAATGGACATCTAGTAGGAAAGGTGTGTAGCATCATGGGTTCCCTTGTAATCTTGTACTTTTGTTCATTCTATTAGTTGCTTCCAAGTTCATAAGTTGATGTCGAGTCCTTAGATGCCAAGTGTTCCTTTGGGTGTCAAGTGATTCCTTTGGTTGCTGAGCTTCTTTGGTCACTGAGTGAATTCTTTGGATGCTGAGTTCAGAGTTGCTACCAAGTGATTCCTTTAGTTTCCAAGCTTCTTTGGTTTTTGAGTGATTCTTTGGTTGCAAAGTGGATTCTTTCGATGTCAAGTTTAGAGTTATTTCCAAGTGATTCCATTGGAGGTAGTTCATATGGATGCTGAGTGCCAGTTCTGGAAAAGCTTTCACTTGCCAAGTAATCTATGTTTGTTTCTAGTTTGGGCTGACTTTTCTTATATTTGATATGATTATTTTATGTATATCTTATTTGACACTTGGTAAAGAGTTGGAAAACTTATTGTATTCTTCATCCTAGCATTGGTTTAGTAGTTGACATCAAGTCGAGAAAATTTATTTGACTCATTTAGGGGTGCATTCTCTTATTTTCTTTATTTGGATTTACTGTTTGTACCTTCTCTTTATGAGGTGGACTAGGTGATGTCTTTGATCATGATTTAGGTGGACTAGGTAGCATCATTATCATTTTTTTGTATGCAATTTTCCTTTTCATTAGGATTTGGTATCTATACTTTATCATATTTTATTTCATAATTGGTGTCGCTTCTAGCTAATTGAGTTGTGTGATTAATTGTTCTATCTTTTATCACACTGATGATTAGTACCTTATTTGTGGGAATTGTCCTACATCATATGTGTCTAGGTTTATTGCAATATCTTCCACTTACATGACCTATGTGGCATTTTATTCAATTTGATTGTATATCCTCTATCATTATGGTTTTTGAGGGTGAGTTTTTAAGGGAGTTGGTTCTTCATTTTCTTGTGGTGTTTAGGGTGGTTGATTTGGGTCTGATATTTTGTTTAAACCACTTATCATTGTGAAAGCTTTTGCAATCTTCTTCATCATTTGGTCTTTTGGGTGGTCATTTTGGCTTTTAGTGTTGGTTTCATTGTGATTTACTATGTCAAGTTGACAAAGCTTGCTAGTTGGAGTTAGCTATCTAGTAGATATCTGTTTGACCTATTCTTCTCTCCATATGGAATATTATCCTAGGAATTAAAGAATTTTTTTGGAACCGAAAGGTGGGGATTAGTTGTTTCATTGCTAGATTAAGGATGACACGTTATCAACTCTATTCTTTTGTGATTGTTCTCACATTCATAGAGGAATTAAGATGATCATTAGGCATGAGATTTGATTTCCTACTGATAAGAGGTTAATTTATCCTTCTCACATCCTGTCGATTTTCTTGTCCAATGCTATGGATTTATTGCAATCGCCATTTTATGTGGAGCTGATAGCTACTAGATTTATTAGACCAGTTTATTTGCATGAGAATAAGCTTTCTAATGCTTTTCAAAGATATGATCTTTAGTGTGGTGTTTCCCTTGTTGGGATCTTGTTCCACCATCATGCACTCCTTAGCAATCATAGTGTTTACATGGTTTATGAAAGTATTAGAAAATATCTTGAGAGGTAATCATTTCATTTAGTGAAAGCTACACTACAACAATTTGGTGGGGGTTTGCAAAAGAATTGTGTCAATAATGTGTATCAGATTGTCTTTGCTTTATTAGAATTTCTAAGACATGATTCATTTCAGGCATCTTCTCCCTCTACTCCTCATGTGATCATTCCTAATACTACCACCCTCGATCTTACTCTTAAGCTTGGGAACTTTTCCCCTATGATAGGGGATATGGAGGAGTAATTTCACTTGGTTTGTGTTCTTTGGTTTTGTATTTTCTATTTTTTTTGTGCAAGTTTCTTCATGGATTTGCATCAACTTTTTGTTCAACATGGGGTTTTGTTTCTTTGGCTCTGCAGCTAAATTTTGGTGACACTTCATTTAGATTATATCTTTTATAATTATATATCCTACTCGTACTATAAATATTTGTAAATATGTACATTCTAGATACATGCTCCTTCTTCTCTACTTCTTATGATATACGTTGTAATTTGGAAGTCCCAATGCTAGAACATTATAACCAAGCATGTGTTACATTCATCATCTTTCCTCTCTCCTTTCATTTTCCTACTTCTTGATGGGGTAATGAACAGAATTTTGCTTCTTGATTCTTTTCTTTGAGAGCTCCGTATCTTAGAATCCAAGAATTTTTTTTTTTTAAATGTATTGATTATATATATATATATATATCAAGTGGCATTGTCAATGTTCTCAAAAAAAATTAAAAACTGTTTAGACCAGCTCCATTATATATAAGCACATGGAAAAACACATTTTTGATGTATCATGACCTCAATGTACAATGGTTGATTATGAAGATGACACAATGAATTATCGTCATCTTTGGAAAAGGATAAATAATGAGGTGAGATAAAGTGACCTACCATAGATTGAAACCTATCAAGATCAAGATCTTGAGGTACACTTGCCTCTTTGAAGGATTTGTCAAGAATCTACCTATGAGAAGGAAAGATTTTAAGTATTTCAAAGATTATTATTTGAGAATTCATTAATTTCAATTGTTTAAGGATAATATAGTTTGATTTCAATTGTTTAAGGATAATATAGTTTGTAACTATGGAGAATTTTTTGATTTTTATATTCTATCTAGATGAACCAACAATTAGTTTGTCTTTTATGTAGATCTACCTTAAGAGTAGAAGGCATAGGGCCTTTGAGTACTATGTTGGTACAAGGCTATGACTATTCATGATTAGATGTAAAATATGTAGCACCTCTTAAGACAAATGAAGTCCTAGGTTTTGTATTGTCATGTTTTTCTTTCATTTTGATCTTATCATAATGTGGAAATGGTTCTTTAAAATATTTGTGATTTGAATTCTTATTATGTCCACCCACAACTATTTCACCATTATCAATTAGGTCTTGAACCTTATGACATAGCTTAATATGACCATTTGTTTTGTGACCCTTGTTCTGATTGTACTCAAAATATGTATTCTCATTCTGCCATGTAGGTTATGATTGTGGATCGTAAGGACAAGAATTATTAAGTGGATTAATGATCTAATTTTGAAGTAATGTTTTATATACCACATCTAAAGGTTCACCCTAAGGTGTGTATTCATTTTTTGGTTGAGTAACCCAAAGATGAGTTCTTTGGTTTCTTTCCAAATGTTTTGTTATTGGAATTAGATTTGTTAGTTGTTTTAGATGCATTGATCTTATCTATGAGATTGAAATCTACCTTATAGGGTTTGGGAATGATATTATCTACCACTCCATCGTGTATTACTTTTTGGTTCTTGTTTTTTATTAGGAAAATAGGTTTTACAGGGATCCTGAAACCCAAAGTTTTACAGCATAAAAAAATTAAAGAAAAAAAAGATAGAAAAAACAAAAGCTACCTCAAAAGGCCAGAAACAAAAAGGTTTGAAACCTGAGAAACAAAGGCCAGGAACAAATCTTGGTAGGCAGACTAGTGTCCCTTCTTTTCCATTGCCTGCAGGGTTTCTACAGCATCACTTTCCTTCTGGTTGGCCTCTTCCTCCTGGATCATGGGGAGGAAATGCATCTAGTCCCCCTGACTTTCTTGGATTCCAATCTCTTCCTAAGGATCTTCCCAGTTAGTTCCATGCTCTGTACTCTGCTCCACATTCCCCATAAGGCCGAACTTGGTCAGATATTCCCCCATATTAACAATGTTTTCATTCAAGGTATGGAGGGTATCCATAATCTATTTAGTCACAACCTAGTGGACGAAATCTAGCCTTTGGACCTTCTACTCAAGCCGGGTGATTCTGGCCTCTTGATTGTCTCTGGGGTCCGGGCTTTATCTTTTCTAAAGGTAGAATCAAGCTTGATTTCTTTTTTAAGGGTTATTTATCCCTTTTTGACCATGAACTCTTATATTTAGATATCTTTTGTAATCACATCTTGAAAGCTGTATGGACCTTGAAGTTGTATTATATACCCAAAATTAGGTAAAATATTATCCATGAAGATATCATTTTTTTTAGCTTCAGGGATTTTTGTGAGTATTTGGCATACAATTGTCACCATACTTGGAGAAATGTTAGGAAATGTTCTCCAATTTTTTGTTTAAGGTTATATAGATCACATATGTTGACTAGATGTTGTATAGTGTGTAAGTATTGTTGAATAAACATATTAGCAATCTCATTAAATGTTTTTAATGGAGGAGGAAATCTTAAAAACCATTCTATGTCTTGACCCCCTAGACTCCATGGGAACTACTACATAAGGTATGTTTGATCTTGCATTATTTCATAGAAAAAGCATTGAGCTCCCTCAAATGATCTTGGGGATCAGATGTTCCTAAGTATTTGTCATCTTTGGGTAACTCAACTCCTTGAGGAAAAGGAGACATCGACAATTTCAGATCAAAAGAAAATGGAAAAATAATGTCTAACATGTATGTTTTGGTTTGTTTATCTCGCAACATTTGGGCTAATCTCTCTTACATGGCCTAAAGCTATTCTTGTAACTTGGAGATTTTAGTTTCATCTTCTTGTGTAACAATTGTTTCAATATTGAAATGTTGAGGTAGTTTTGCTCCTTAATAAGAAATTTTAAGGAAATATTTCTTCTTCTTCTCATGAAGGAGGATTTCCATCATTTTATGATTTTTTTAAAAAAAAATCTTTATGACATTTCTCTATATCTTGTAGGGATATCTCTTCATCATTGAAATAATCATTTGTATAGGTGTAATGATATTTCATTCTTTTGTTTCTTTGGAATTCCTCTCTATTTGTACTTCTACTATGCTCACTTTTTTCTTGATCTTGATTAGTCATTCTAGAAGTGTAGAAGGTTTTAGTATGTTTAGGTTGTATGGGTGTTTCAAACAAAAAATCAGCTATTTTTCCAAAGATGTAGCTATTTTGTTAATGCCTAGATTTTATTTGTATAATGGGTTCCAAACTTTTTGCAAGTTGATGGAAAATACTCTCCGAGAACCATGTGAAGTAACAGGTGAAAGAGATCTTGAATACCCTTCACTCTATTTAGACTATATGTAAAGTTGTGAACGACCTCTATTATGATTTCTACCTCTATCTCTGTGTCATCTTGGTCTATGGGGAGGAAACAAATTTCCACTCCTAGTTACAATAGTCATAAACAATGACTTAAAAAAAATTTTGAACAAGGATCACACTAGAATGTTTTGTCAAACTAAGTGAGTGTGTTTCATATCTAGTTACAAATAGTCAGAGAAATGGCCAGAACTATGATATCCCCATTTTGATACACAATTTAATAATAAATAAGTATTATATATTATTAAAATGATTAATAATGTATATAAACTAAAAATATAAATTATTATATATATTTAATATATATTAGATATTAAAATACTATATTATTGAATATAAATAATTAATATATATACACATAAATCAACTATTGACAATTACATCTTAATTACTTATTAAAAAGAAATTATTAAGGAATATGATTTATTTAATTAATATAATGTATTGTCCCCATTCTAGAAGTAAAAATGATAATCAAATAAACAAGTTTCAATTAAAGATTTTAGCTTATTAAGGAACAAGCATTATATGAATTATATTGAGCTACTTAATTGTTATCAAACAGTCAGCAACTTGAAGAAATAGTCCACTTGTGTGGTAGAAGATATACATTTTGTATATATGGCATGAGGATATTAACACAACAAACATTTAATGATTGTGGAGGTTAGTGAATCCACCATTTATTAAGAATATTGTAACCATTGACTATCTCATAGCTGCCAATTATGAAACTCGCAACGGAATAGTTACAATTGGGTAATTATTTTGTTAGTTAATATGATTCCATAAGGGCATTGAGAATTATGAAGAGACCATGGATGCTGAAAATAGTAATCTACTATGGCATGGCCATCTACAACAATGGTAAATATCCAAAATGAAATGAATGGAAGCCAAGCAAGATGACCTGGATAACTATTACCTGTAGTATGTTGATGGAGACTAAGAAGATTCTAGATATTGTGGGTGCCACTAAATCTTGGAAACCAATACGAGGAATACTGAGACTATACTAAATGTAAATGGAAAGCTGACCATTTTCATTAAAGAATTATCTCGTCATACTTAGCGATGATGATTATGGATTAAAATGATTCTATAATACTAAATTTATGATACAAATTGGTTAAGGAGAAGAGATGGCATAAGTCAGACTAAAATTCTACTCAATGATTAGTAAAATTATTCTAATATTATTTAATGAATTGATTAAGGAACATGTACAATGTGGAGAGACACATCTCTTTCACCAACAAGAGATGTAACCATTTGAATGGAAAAGATATAAGATGGAGTCTATATTCACTCCACAAGGATCATTAGATTATTTTATAGTTTTTTATCTTATCCTTTATGGATTTCTTTGTTTAGAGCATATTGCCTATTGGCATCCTTGGTGCAAAAGCATAAATTTATATCAAGAGATAACATCTCAATTGGGTGAACATATTGCTACAGTAGACATAGCCACCCTCTTGGTTGCAAGCATATAATTATAAATCAGAGATGGCAACAACATCGCTATAGAAGGTAAAGAATTAGAAATAAAAACTATACCGTCCTAAATATTTTGGAAAAGGGGAAAAAATAGGACAAAATATATGATTCTGGACTCAAATTTATGTTATCAAACGTGGATGGAGAAAGGGGTCATCACAAGAATAGCCAAGAGTTTTGACTATTATGACAATAGGTATGACAAACACAAGAGAGAAAATAGGACAACTAAGTAAGTAGACTAGATAATGTGTAGATCAAGTGATCAACTCAAAAAGATGTTTGAGTTTTAGACTATTGTAGATAGAGGAATGACTTAATGTGTTGGTGTTTTAAAATGTACTAAAACTACTAAGTGACAAAATGCTTAATACCAAAATGATAGTACATACACAATCTAAAGACTAGCCTATTCTTATTAATAATTACATATGTAGATTATTTGGACCCAACTTCAACAAAACCACAGATGGTTTTCTACTCTTTTGGCTCTGCAAAACCAAGGTAGGTGTACCTAGGGATGATTCAAAACTGGAACAACTATATGAGGATTATTCTTAGTTTCATTCTAATTCTCATTTCAAAATCCTCAGACATATACATAATTCTTCACTAACTTGATAAACACATCCCATACAATAGATATGGCCAATAATTCTTCTATAGATCTGCAAATGTTCTTAACAATAGTGGCTAATTGAAGCTAAAACATTTCATGAAGACAAGTGCTGGCCAACTTTGAAGATCTACAGGAAATAACAATAAAGTTTGATTTAATGCTGCATTTTGATAACCATTTATGATATATCTCTCCTTCAGCTGAATCAATTTGATCAGTGCCTAATCCATTGGAGTTCAGACTCTATAGCAAGTTCTCAGATCTAGTGTGTTGCCTTACAACAAATTCTATCAGTAATTCTTATCAGAATTCATCATTCAAAAACCCTCTCCACTACTAAAGAAACCTTATCACATTCATCAAAGCTTTTATTTAATCCATTGAATTAATAGCAATGATAAATATATATACAACCTAAATAGATTGCATTCAATTGCACAAGCCTTTACGTATGCAATATCAAGACAACTAAGTAATTGAAAGGAGACAAGATTCAGAAAGAATAATATGGGGACAGTTCATAATTTGCATTCATCTTCTTTGAAAATGGTATATCCTTTACAATAGACTCAGAATGACCTTCAGAAAGAAGCACAACTCATTCTATATTCATGTATTCTCAGAGAATTGACAGAGAAAAGACATCTTAAACTTACTTTCAAAATTTGCACCAAAAATAGACTAAGCATAATACTTAGAACAATAGAATTTGGACCCTTCTTTAGCCTTGGGATCTCACTTAAATAGTGTGAGATACAACAAGCTTCAGGCTAAAAGAAAAAGATAGGTGTCCTTTACAAAGAATATTTACATACACCTGTCACAAAAAGACAAAATGCAGGTAACAGAAGATGTCCTAGATCAAAACATTCTTTTAAGTGAATCAGCTTTTGTTAAACGATTTTGTGTCGCTGATTGGTTATTGATCTATTTTCTCTGTATAAGTAATTGCCAAATTAGCCAATGATGAAACTTTTTCTAATGATGGCATATTAACTTCCACCTGTAGGCTTTCTTTGTCTTTATCTTAGGTGGTAGGAACAACTTCTATCTTGTCTTCTTCTCTAGCCGTATCACCATCCTGTGGTCTCAGGTTTGTAACTGAAAGTGACAGGTTTCTCTTTTCTTCTTCTTCTAATTGGTTTTGAAAAATGATAGTATCAGTGGTTTGGAATCCCTCATCCTCCACATTATCACTGTCAGTGTCATCTACATCCAACTGTTCGCTAGAAGCCATTTCTGCCATCCATCTATCAAATAATGCATCATCTGGCTAGCTGAAATGCAAAATGTTCTTCTGTGTTTTTATTACATAATCAGCCATATTATTAATATCAATGAAATCTTGTTTTCAAAAATCAAAGAATATTTTGGCTTATACCATCTCCTCTGTTGTGGTGGCCCACCATGCATGCCCAGTTTCATTTACTACTTGATTCATTCTTAAACAGAATGCATCATCAAGTTCTTTTGTCCATTCCTCTTTTCTTTTCAAATTATTTTTCTTATCCAGGGCATGAGGAAATAATTTGAAATTTTGACTCCTATATTTGTCTAAATGATTTATTGCCATTTTCTATAAATGAGTCCTCTTATTATCAAAGTTAGCAAGGTCAGAAACCATATCAAAGATTTTTTCAATCTGATCATGGGAATTATCTATAACAGATAAACACAAAAAGGTTACTTCCTTTTGTCTTCTCACCCACTTGTCGACAACAGGCTTGAGAGCCTCATCACTTCCTTTTAATTCCTCCTAGATGTTAATCACCTTGACCAATTGATGATGGATTAATGGCCATTCAACTCTATCTCCCAGATATGTAAGAGCTTTTTTGAGTTTATCTTCATATTTAGACTCCAACTCTATATGTAAGGCCCATAGTTTAGCCTTTTCTTCTTCAAATTCCTCAGCAGTATAATATCGTGGTCCCTGGGGTGTATCTAGCATTTCAATGAGGGGGGTAGACTTGAAAGGTTCTACTGGGGGATGAGGATAGGTTATTCTAGGCCTGGTGGATTGTTCCAATAGCTTATTTTCAAGCTCAATCCTCCTGTTTACCTCTTTGTTGTATGCCTCCACCACTGCCTCATACTTGCTTTGTAACTCAAACATAATATGTTCCTCTTTCTTAGTAGTGGCCAAAAGAAATTGGGACGACTCCACATTCCAATAGGCTGCCTATACATGTGATGTGTCAGCAACCCTTCTTACAAGTATGTTTCCCATCAACCCAGACTCATCTGGTTGCGATGATGTAGCTCTAGATCCTTTTTTCAATGACCAATTGACCAAAGTAGCTTCATCCTCAATGAATGTAGTTCCTTGGAGATCCTTTTTATTTGGGTCTTGCAATTCCAATTTTCTTGAAACAGAATTGAAAATTAAAGAATCTGCAATATCCCAATTTGGCAACAATAGTATGTTAGAGGTCTTTACCATTTTCCTTCCTTTTTTAGGAGTAATGTTCTAGAATTCCTTCATCATTTCTTCTTTTATCTAGTTTTGTATGGAAGCTTCATCTATTTTTGGATGCTCTATCTTCATCCTTTTGCATCTCTCCTCAAAGATGTTCATGTTTGTTCTCCATGCAAATTGCTGAAAAGCTCTTGATTTTACAAAATTGTCATCAGTAAAAAATTGATGACTTTCTTGTTCTAATATAGGGTCCAATTCCTTGCCTCTATAATCAGCTCTTGTCAGATCCAAACTTGGTAGAGGAGGCTCTGGAGGATTACCTTCATCCAATTCTGCTTGGGTAATAAAAACACCTCCCTGTGATCCAATCTCTTCAACTTGCTCACTTGTGAGCTGCTCTTCTCCAATTCTCAAAGGAGATTGGGTGGGTGAATATTCCTCAGCTTGAGGTCTCCCTTCTCTTATTATCCTCTGCCTCTTTCTCACACATGAAATCTCCATTCATCATAAATGCGCAGGACAGAATGTCACCACCCTTCTCCTTTCTTTAAAAAAAAAAATGCGTCGTCAATTCTTAGAACAACTTGTGATCTGGTAATGACAACTAAGTTGGCTCATTTCCTTACTTAACATATTTTCAATCAAACAATTGGGATAGCTCCACCTGCACCTTTCCTTCAATGCTGGCACTTTAGACTGGGCCCATGGATGACCACGTACACGTGTCATCACATCGCTAACTCGCTATGCTTATCTCTCGAGCATCTTCCCATGGCGAGCTAGCGATAGCCTTTGATCTTATATTAATCATGTGGCATACATTTGAAATGACTTTTCAAAGAATCAATGGTGGGCCATCATGTCGCTAACTAGTTATGCTTAACTTCTGAGCATTTCTTCATAGCGAGCTAACGACAACCCTTGATCTTGGCCCAATCTTACGGTCAAAAAACCTAGTATTATATTCCTAGGAAGTGGGTCCATGGTACATCTGTTGCTGAGCTAGCAAAATGCACTGGCATGCACATATATATTTTAATCATATTTTATCTTAGGTTCTGCTATGTTTTTTGACTGTTGGGTCAGTCGTTATGTCGCTACCAGCAAATCATAACAATATTCGGCTAGCAATGCAATGACCCACTAGAAAGTAGGCACTAGGAAAACTAGCACAGTCTACAGAGAAATTTTTTGAGCATCATTTCTAGTCATAAAAAAAAACAACTGCCTTTAGCACTAATTTTGTCCTCGCTATGTCGCTACCGGCAACTTGCTTGTATATTCTGATAGCGACTTAGTGACTTGCCAGAGTAATTTGGATGCCATATTTATTATTCCCGATGATCACATACACATGTCATAACGTCGCTAACTCATTATGCTTAATTCTCTCACCTCTCCTCATGGTGAGCTAGTGAAAACCATAGATTTAAAAGAAATCCAATGGTGCGGTAACATAGGTGAATAAAATCATTTGCTTAATCTTCCTTCCTTCCCTCCCTTTTTTTTTAAATCTTGCGCTAAGGAAAATTTTAAAAGGAAGAAAGGACTAGCCCAATAAAAAAACGCACTTAGTTGGAAACCTAATCACTATCTAAAGGATCAAAACCTGAAATTTTATCTAGGCAAGATGAAACCTATTATACAAAATTTTAGGCCAGCATAATGTATTCAAATACAGACCAAATTTGGATCAAGCTTTGACAAGGGAGCTTAGAATAGCTCACTATTTTTGGACAATTTCATACATGCTTACACAAGGAAATAACTTTGAGGTGAGTAATTGTAGGTAACAAGGCTTGGAAATACCTCTAATAGACTGAATTTGATAGTTTAATGACCAAAGTTTGCATGAGGATTCAAACATAACCATGCGAGGAAATACAAAAAGTTTTGCAAAGAAACAAATCAGTAACTTTTATGGTGTTTTCTCGCATGATATTTTGTGTTAGGTTATGTGAGGAATTGAAAAAATGAGAGTTTAAAAAAAGTTTTTTACAATTTTCATCCAAGTTGGTAGTGTTTAGGTAAATGCTCACATGAGGATTCTTAGCCTCCTACATGGCAAAGTACAAAAGACCATGCAAGGAGACACAAACTGCCAGTTTTAAAGGTCTTTACTCATGTGAAATTTTGTAGAAATGTAGATGAGAAAAGGACAAAATGATAGGTTTGGATTGTACTTAAAGTGATTTTGATGATTTTTTGGTAGCTTATGAGTATAGTACTAACAATATTTGTAAGCTTCAGTCACACATGGATAATGTTTTTAGATTTGGAAATCTAATACACATGCATTCACCTCACATAGATCTATCACCCCACTAGAGGGCTCCCATGCTTTTTGTGTATTTATAGAACTCAATAACATCTACAATCAATGAGCACCCTTGTAGTAGGGGTCAAAGTTTTATTTCACCTTTGAGCATCCAAGTACATGCCTATGGTGAGGATCTACAGGAGAGATTATTTCCCCTCTTTGCAAAAAGATTATGCCTCCTTTCAGAGGTGAAGTGGGTAGCAACTAACTACACATTTTGAAATAGGATTACATTCCTATTAATCCTTGATGGCTTTGTGAATGAAGTTATGGCCAAAATCCCACACTGACATCCAAAAGTGCACACACTTAACTTGTAAGACTAGGGGTGGCACTATCTAGTGCAACAAATAAAGCCTCTTCTTGATATGCAATATTAGAACCAAGATGAAGAAATTAACATGGATTTGGAATATTTCTCTCTATAAAAAATATTTATTAGAGTGAGTTGGAATCACTGGTGTTAGGTGTGTGCTCACTTGGGTTGTTCTTGATAGTTGGATTTCTTTGATAGGCCATCTAAAGGTTGACTTTGATTTTAGTTTAGATTCAATGGTCTAACTTTTTTATTTTTCCAAAGGGAAAAGAACATACTACTCTAACCTCATCACCTTACCCAAACACAATAAACATGATCCTAATTGAGCTAGCTTATGAATCCCAACTTGGCTTTTTCCATGATTTTGATTTTCCTAAAAGAAAAAGAGCATCATCTCTACATAAAATGATTTTCTTGGGAAAACCACTACCTTTCTTGCCTCCCTTGGGTATCATCTTCTAAAGGCGTCAAGGTTTCTAATTTACTTTTAGGCATCACTTCTAAGTAATAAAGAGCATACCCCCCATTCCTTTGTCCATAGCCCTATGAAGTTCATAAGCCACGTTAAACTATGTGTATATAGAAAGCAATAAAAACATACACATAGTTTGAGTAGCTTTTAATTTGTTCTTTGACAAGTGAATCTTTGACAGAACATCCTAGAATCAAACCATTAGTATTGTTTATATGTTTATATCAAGGTGTCTTTGACAATCAATCAACAAATGACTGTTAAAATTCTTCAAAAATTAGAAATAAAAAACATATGCTTTAGAAATAGGAGTTAGATCAAAGAAATTCTTAAAAAATAGCTTTAAAAATGCAATTCTTTCTTTTTTTGATATCAATTCTCATGCAAGATACTACAAGGTTCTACATAAGCATTCACTATGTTGGTAAGTGCACCAAGTTGTGGTGAAAAAAAAGATGACACCCATTTTATTTTTTCTAACTTTTGATAGCACGTATGCACTATAGCATGCATGTGCTATAGCAAGCATGCATTATGGCTTGGGTATCCCAAGCCAAAGTGCATACATGCTATAGCGTGTACACACTTTTTAAAACCCCAAATTATTATAAATGGGCTGAAAACCTACAACCCATTCATTTTTTCCTCATTTTCCAACTTCCTCTCCTCACAACATGTATGCAAATTGAGAAAATTGAAGATTTTTGCCACCTGCTTTGTCAATATGCCTCCTAGTCATCAAAGTTTGAGATCATGATTATGTCATATGTTGTCTAACCTTCTTTTTTCATTGTTTCATATGCTTTTCATATTATTTTGTAGATTTTTTTTAGTTTTTCTTTAATTTTATTTATTTATTTAGATTGCAATTGATGTGTTATTATGAAATGTGAATAATGAACCAAAAAATCCCCAACAAGATCAAAACCAAAACCCTCAACAAGATCCAAACCAAAACCCTCAACAAGATGAGAATCAAAACCCTCCACAACAAGAACAAGAAATTCTGCAACCTACACCGATTGGAAGACGTCCACCTAGGACATAAGAAAACATAATAAATGAAATAGAAAGAGGCAAAAATGAATTAGAAGCACTCATTGGTAGGTTGAAAGATTGTGGACAAACCAATCCAATGAGAGCTCAATTGGCATCATCCTTCAAGTCCATTATGACCCACATAGCTTCTATTAGTGGTCAGTTAGATATTTGGTAGGTTAAGAGGGATGAACAAAAAAGATATTATGCAAAAAAATTATCATATCAAGATGTAGGAAAAAAGATATACCAAAAGGTAGCATTTGTGCATTATTTAGAAATTCTGGTGAACAAAATACTATTAGAGAGGCGACTAAATAGTTTCGTATCCATTGGTGCATACACGATGATATTAGAAATAATTTTTTGGATAGATGGTAGTTGGTTTTTAATGCCCCTCCTTGCAATAATCAAGAGGTCCCAATGTATTTCTTAAGGAAATTATATTGTGAGTTTTTCTTTTGGGAGATCCCAAATTATTTTTATATATTAGAATCTTAGGGTAGAGGTGGAGGGTCATCATTTGAGAGGCCGGGGACATGTCGTGACTCTAATGTAGTTAGGGCACCTATGGTCAAGCCATAGGGTGAGCATGCGACTATTCCTTCAGTTGTGAAGGAACATGTAGAGTCCAACACTCTAGGGATTATTAATGCTTTGACATAGATCCTGATTCATTGCATAAGTCCATTAGTTGAGTGGGAGCCTTCTACACATCATGGTCATATGTGCACATCATGTGAATCCTTATGGACATTTGGCAGTCATGCTAGAGATGGTGTAGATGATGGGCTAATCACTAGTCAGTTCCTAAATGAGACATTTGGCATTGACACATAGGTAAATTACAATTATAATAAACTAATTTGATCACATTTTATATGTATAGTGAATGATTAATTAATTAGCATGTATTGACATTGTTCAAAATTTAGGGTCAGAGTGTTCATAGCTCTAGTAGCGATCCCTTGACCCCATTTTTTGTTCTATTGACGAGTCCAAAGGTATGTATCAATTTAGTCATTTAAATTAATACATATATTTATTAAGTAATCATATGAAGGATTGACAAAAAAAATTATGCATGTGCATTAGTTCTCTAAAAGATCATCAAAATTCACTATGGACTCTAAGCGTAGACGTGATAAGAGCTTCATAGAGGTACATTTTTTTCATGTCAATTTAATTCATTTGATTATATTTGTTTCATGTAATGTGTATTGTATGACATGCAACTCTTGACATCTGAGACTCCTCATCTTTTGCAATTTGTTGATCATGGAATGGCTACAACTATGGCTAGTTCACAACCATTGACTGAGGTATGAAATTATTTTCTTTCTTTTAGTTTCTTATTTATAATAGTTAGTATCAAAATTTCTAATATTATTTATAAGTGACTAAATTGATTGAATTTTTGTAGGGTCTTGTTATACTTGATCATCCATGAGCCTTCAAGGTGGACTTGAAGAGTGACTATTTGATGGCAGTAAGAAAATAATTTATTTTGTGTGTACATATATTTGATTTCAATTTATAACAATTATTGATTAATATCTACTTTATTTGTATTATCATGAGTTAGAGAAGAGCCTCAACAAGAGGATGAGTGAGCATGTGAGGAAGACCCCATCATCGCCATCATCTCCCTCCACATGACAACCGAAGACCTCTATAGATTTTTTTCCTTCCCCTCATGGGAAGGAGAAGATATAGTTGATATACATACATGTATAGGTGTTAGTAGACATATATGTTAGATTTTATGACATTTATTTGATGCATGACATTATTAGACTTATGATATTGTTGGTTAATATATGATATGTTTGTTCATGTATGACATTACTGGTTATCATAATATATTATGAGGTTGCATGGGTACTTGTACCCACCCCCTAGTACTCATACCCATGTACCCAAGTATTGGGTACACGTATCCCAAGTACTGGGTACTCGGTGGAGAGCATCATAGCTAAGGACCTTGATTGATATTTTAGATTATTTTCTTCAATTTTTTTTTGTGTATCAGCTCATTTTCTATCAAGCTTAATTCAATACCTAATTAGTTCAAAACTTTGATAGAATATTGATTAACAATAAACTTTATCACTATTTAAGCATAAGTTTATCATTTCCAATATGTCATCATCATATGATTTATGATCTTGTTCATGTTTAAAGTTTTCCTTCTCTATTATTTTTTTGTCAAGCTTAATTCAATACCTAATTAGTTTGAAACTTTGATACAATATTGATCAACAATAAACTTTATCCATGTTAAAGCTATAAATTTATAATTTTCAATATGTCATTGTCATATTATTTATGGTCTTCTTGTTCATGTATAAACCCACCTTCTATGTAATGCTTCTAAACATTTATCATAAATTATTCTTACAAACATATAACAAATTTGAAACTGGAAACAATACATTACATTTGTAAACTTTATCATTGTTCTTGATTTGAAAAATCATTGTCATGTCTCATAAATTTAGGTTTTCTATAAATATAAAAGTATAATTAAAAATAAAGTTTACCATACCCAAGTACCCGTATCCCTTATTATAAAAAATAGTTGTACTCATACCCTAAGTACCCCAAGTACCCCTATCCACATGCAACCTTGTATATTATATGTGGATCTTGGTGTTTTGTATACACCTATGTGGTCTATAGGATCTCTTTCTACTTAGAACATCCCCTGACCTTGCCCAACCTCCTCACCAAGTTAATTGATCCAAACTTGTAGCATCACTCCCTTACTCTTCTAGGAACAGTATCCCTCTAAAGGTTTTATAAGTCTACTAGGGTTCCATAGAACTCCCCAATCTAACCAAGGTTTCCATGATGTCCTAAGATGTTATTGTAACACTTGTACTATGCTTGAATGGATAACAACAATGGGTTTGTACCCGGTTTCAAGATTTCTTCACAAAAGGGCTACAACAATAGCCCCTAATTAGGCCTCCACCCAAATTTCTAGGGCCAATAGATCCTTTGTCTTAGAGTTTTAACACCTCTAGCCTTAAGAACAATTTATACATAGGAACCATGCTCAAGGATTTTTAAGGTCTCAGGGTGCGTATAGGTCGTACAACCAAAATAGCAAAATTGAGGGTTTGGTATGGTTTTCTTGTCTGGCTACTATCCACACTCTTAAGACACCTTCCACACTTAATCAAGACTCCTCTTCACAAGTTAGAACCACCTCATGGCCCTCTTCAATCCCTCAAAATGGAAAGTCTTCATTCTTCAAGCTTTTCTCTCAAGAGCTCTTTCTTTGCTGAAGTCCCTAGTCGAGCATTGCCTAGCTCACCTAGGGCTTGGTCAAAGAATTCTTTACACTCACTTTTAGGGCCCTTTCTTGCATAATATAATACATTAGGGTCTATAGCCTTGAAATCCAAAAGACCATGGAATTTCCATGGTGGAGAAAAGACTTACAACCCTTTCATGATAAACAACTCCAAAACTAGTAGCAGATAGACATCTTTGGAGAAATTTACAAAACCTTTCAAAACTTGGTCATGAACTATAACTAAAGCATGGAAAATGGAATCCCAAATAGCTTAGTCTATGAACCATTGTTGGAAAAATTGGAGTTTTTATTCTCTAGTCAATACATTAGATCTCAAAAAAGGGAAGGTATCCTTGATTCTATATTTCAATAATTACAAGACCTTAACTTCTCACCTAACCTTACAGGGTCTAGGAGAAAAGAAAAATGTAGAACTTCATCTCCTTTGAATGAAACCCAGTCAACTCCCACCCTACTATTTGGAAAACTTAAAGTTTACATGGAACAAATCTTCCCCCTAAATTCACTATCACAACTCTAATTGTTGTAATAGAACTACTCAAAAGAAATTTTTCTTTGCAAAATAAAACAAAATCATTAATTTCTCAAATATTTTCCCTTTTCAGATTTCTTTGTAAAATAAGTGAATAATTGTAATGAGATGTAATCAAATTGTAAAGTCTAGAAATAGAGTATACATAGTAAAAAATATTCAAGCACAAAAGAAGTAGAGCATTTCCAAATCTCGAAAATAGTAATGGAAAGATGAAGAAAACTAAATCTTACAAACACAAAAGCAACTAGAATTTAAGATGTTTTCTATCTGTGATTTTTGTATCTCTAACATTTGAGACCTAGAAGATTTTTTATTTCATGTTTACAAAATTATTCATTTACAAGTGTAAATAAGGAAGCCATTCATACAAGATTTTTTCTCACCAATTGAGTCGAGAAGTTTCCTGTCATGACCTTGAAAAATGAGGCTCCATCAAATTTCAAAATCAAAGATAAACGCAAACACAAAGAATTGTGTGTGCACTATTCACATGCCATTGATAATAAAAACTTCGTTGCCTGCTCTTCTCACATTTCAAAGTTTGGAACCTATAAATTCATGCATTTGTTAGAAGGTACTAAAATATAATCACTATTGGCAAGAAATGAATTACAAATCTCTGAAAGTTTCCATAACCTTTAGAGGAGATGTGAATTGATTAAAATAATGAAACAGAGAGGTAAATGATTTATAAAACATTTTCTAGCTTTGTACTAGCCAACACTACGAGTTTTAGCATCACCCAAGATAGTGTCACAAAATAGAAAATATAGCAAGATCTTGAAAAAGTGAAATAGGCTATTGAAGGTCATTATATGTCTCGACAACATGGTTCTGTAGGACCTAGAATCAAAAATCCATACCTTGCATGTGCTCCAAGATATGCCTTGTCAAAGATCCCTACCTTATGGCATTTAGTGACCCTTAGGGACATTTCAGTTTGGTGTGCTCGAGAATGTTCAAGAACTCAACATGATGGGACAAGCTTGGGGATAGGGTCTACCCAACCACTTAGAGCTAATGAAATAGATAGTTTGATCCCATGATGAAAGGTGAGAGAGATTTGGCAATTGTCAACTTTGTACTGGCCAACACTACAAGTTTTACCATCACCTGAGATGGCATTGCAAAATCAAAATGGAATAAGATGTTGAAAAGGTAAGAGAGGTTATTGTAGGTCTCTACAAACACTATCCTATAAGACTTGGAATTGCATCCATACCTTGCATGAGCTACGAGATATGCCTCAACAAAGATTTCCTATGGCATCTAGTGACCCTTAGGGACATTTTGGTTCAACGTGCCCAAGAATGTTTGAGCACTCAATGGGATGGGACAATCTTGGGGATAGGGTTTACTTAAACACTTGAAGCTAATAAAATAGATAGTTTGATCCCATGATGAAAGGTGAGAGAGATTTGGAAGTTGGCAACTTTGTATTGGGAAAAATCACAAGTTTTACCATCACTTGAGATGGTCTTGCAAAATCAAAACAAATTAAGATCTCTTAAAAAAAGAGAAAGGTTATTATAGGTCTCTACAACATGGTCCTATAGGACCTAGAATCATATCCATATCTCCCATGAACTTTGAGATATGACTTGTCAAAGAACATTGCCCTATGGCATTTAGTAACCCTTAACGACATTTTAGCTTGGCATGCTCGAGAATGATTAAGCACTCTACGGGATGGGATGAGCTTGGTTCTAGGGTTTACTCAGCCACCTAGAACTAACAAAACAAATAGTTTGATCCCATGAAAAATGGTGAGGGAGATTTGGATGTTGGCAAATTTGTACTGGCCAACACTACAAGTTTCAACATCACCCAAGATGGCATCACAAAATCAAAATGGAGCAAGATCTCCAAAGAGAGAGAGAGAGGTTATTGTAGGTCTCTACAACATGGTCCTATAAGACCTAGAATCAGATCCATATCTCCCATGAGCTTTGAGATATTCCCCATCAAAGATCACTTCCCTATGGCATTTAGTGACCCTTAGCGATGTTTTAGTTCAGCATGCGTAAGAATGTTCAAGCACTCAATAGGATAGGACAAGTTTGGGAATAGGGTTTACCCAGACACCTAGAGCTAACAAAATAGATAGTTTGATCTCATGATGAATAGTTTTTATTGGCCAACACTACAAGTTTCAACATCACTCGAGAGGGTATTATAAAATCAAAATAGAGTAAGATCTCCAAAAAGTGAGAGAGGTTATTACAGGTCTCTACAACATGGCCCTATAGAACCTAGAATTGCATCCATATCTCACATAAGCTCCAAGATATGCCCCATCAAAGATCACTACCCTATAGCATTTAGTGACTCTTAGAGATGTTTTGGTTAGGCATGCCTGAGAGAATTTGAGCACTCAATAGGATAGGATGAGCTTGGGGCTAGGGTTTACCTGGGCACCTGAAACTAACTGAATAGATAGTTTGATGCCATGACAAATGGTGAGGGAGATTTGGTAGTTGGCAGCTTTGTACAGGAAAACACTACAAGTTTCAGCATCACTCGAGATGGAATTGCAAAATCAAAACCGAATAAGATCTCAAAAATGAGAGAGAGGTTATTCTAGATCTCTACAACATGGTCCTATAGGACCTAGAATCACATCCATATCTTGTACGAGCTCTAAGATATGCCCTATCAAAGATCACTATCTTGTGGCATTTAGTGATGCTTAGGTGTTGAAAATAGAGATGGATAAATTGAGAGGGGAGGGGTGAATTAGTTACCACAAAAATAAATCCACAGATCCTTGGATTTCTTAAAATAAAATTGCTATTGACACTCGGTAACCATACAAATAAATGCTAAAACTAGATAGATGGTTTGTTAGCTTGTTAAGCATTTAAAGTGGTTAACATGCATGCATAAAGAAATAATCATGAACATAGGAGACACCAGATTTAACGTGGAAACCCAATTTGAGAAAAACCACCAAGTAACTAGTTACCAATTTTCACTCTTTTGAAGTGAGCCCTGTTAGGAGCTAACCCTGTTAAAGGTTACAAAACACACTGTTAGGTGTGACCCTATTAGAGGATTTAATCACCCTGTTAGAAGTGTCCTCGTCAAAGATCTTTAAAACAATTCAACTGAATTGTCACCTTGTTAGAGGATTTACCGAGTGAGCTTGGTAAAAGCTAACTTTCCTTCACTTACCGAGTGAGTTCGGTAAAAGCTAACTTTCTCTTTGATGACTGGGTGAACTCAGTAGACATTGAACTCGCTAGACATTGATTTTCCCTTTGTTAACCTTGGGAGCTAGGTTAACATTAACTTTTTGCTACAAGATCCTTTGATGCTCGAGTGAGCTCGGTAAGAGCTAACTTTACTGTGTAATGTACAGGAATGTTCGACAGACATTGTAAATTGCTTTGCTGATCGTCTAAGCTCGGTAGACTCTATCTGATGGCTGATATGACAGTTGTGTAACATCAAAGACAATACACAATTAACAATTGTATCCAACAATCTCCCTCTTTGGCATTGATGGCAACACGACATGTCATAGAAAAAATGAAATTTGAAGACAAGTCTTTCTCTTATATGGCAATACAACATGTCAACATAACAATTCTCCCTCTAAGATAGAAAAATCTTCTTCTTACAGTAATCTCCCTCTGTAAAGGAATTACATAAAAGATTCTTTATATTTTGAACAAATTTCAGAGATATATGACAATAAAACTTTCCCTCTTTGACAACACATGTCAAAGATAACTCAAATGAATTTTAGTGTACCTTTAGTACTAATTCATATGTAGTATTTTTTGGTTATGCTGCATCAACTGATAGATCTTCAATCTGGTATGAGTTGATGCATCACTAAAACTTTATTTCAATGAACTTCAGATAGGGGAGTGACCCCTAACTTACCTCTTAGATATAGGAATGCATCCTTAGGTAATGGTTTAGTGAATATATCAACAATTTGTTCCTTTGTATGAACATATTCCAATCTGATCTCCTTATCTTGCACCAATTCTCTGACAAAATGATATTTTATTGCAATGTGCTTGGTTTTGGAATGCATCACTGGATTGTTAGATATGTTGATTGCACTTGTATTATCCCATAACATAACAACTAGTTCTTTTATTTCTATATTCATGCCTTCCAACAATTGTTTAAACCAAACAATATTAGAACAGTTTACTGCTACAGCAACATACTCTGCCTTTGCTGTAGATTGAGATATACAATTCTGCTTTTTGCTTGTCTAAGAAACCAACCTCTTTCCAAGAAAGAATGCACCTCCACTTGTACTTTTTCTATCATCAAGGTTTCCTACCCAATCAGCATCAATAAATACTTTCAAATTCAAATTTCTTCCAAACTTATACCATAAACCATACTCTTCAGTTCCTTTCAAATATCTCATTATTCTTTTGATTGCCATCATGTGATTTTCTCTTGGTTTTACTGAAAATCTTGCTACAATACCAATTGCAAGGGAAATATCTGGCCTAGTATGAAATACATACTACAACTTTTCAATCATAGATCTATACACTATTTGATCTACTTCTTTTGATTCATCTTCCTTGGTAAGTTTTAATCTGGTACACATAGGAGTCCCGACTGGTTTACAATCTTCCATTCCAAACTTTTTCAATATCTCTTTGATGTATTTTGATTGACTAATGTAGATACCATTTATATTCTATTGAATTTGAAGACCAACAAAAAATTTGATCTCACCAAACATAGACATTTCAAATTCCTTGTTCATTTGTTGTAAAAATTCTTTGCACAGATCATCATTCCCTGTGAAAACAATATCATCTACAAATATTTCTACCAAGACAATCTTATTATCTGGTCCTTCCTTAATATACAAACTACTATTATCATTAGTTCTTTGAAAACCAATCAAAATAAGATAGTTATGCAATATTTCATACCATGCTCTAGGGGCTTGTTTTAGACCGTATAATGCCTTGTGTAATTTGCAGACCATGTTCTTCTTATCTAGATCAACAAAACCTTCAGGTTGTTCAATGTAAACCTCTTCATCCAGTATACCATTGAGGAATGCTGACTTGATATCCATCTGATAAACTTTGAATCTTTTGTGAGTAGCATATGCTAGTAAGGTTCTTACTCCTTCCAGTCTTGCAACAAGAGAAAAAGTTTCTCCATAGTCTATTCCTTCTTCTTGAGCATATCCTTTCCATACTAGTCTAGCTTTGTTTCTTGATACCTTACCATCTTCATCCAACTTGTTTTTGAATACCCACTTAGTTCCAATCACATTTTTGTCTTTAGGTTTGGGTACAAGAGTCCATGTCTTGTTTTTCTCTATCTGCACTATCTCTTCATTCATAGCCTCAATCCAACTATCATTTTCCATTGCATCTTTGACATTTCTAGGTTCAAAGTCAGCAAGTAAACAAGTGCCTTTCAACTTATTTCTTGTCATGGTTCCTTCAAATTTATCTCCAATGATCTGATCTGTTGAATGATGTCTCCTAACATACTTACCTAATATAGGTTCCTTGCCTTTTAAAGGGATTTATTATTATCTTCTTGTATTTCAACTTTAGGTTCTGTCTGTTTTGGCTTCATAGATATTTTCTTGGGTTTTCAAACTCAGTAGACACTTGCTTGGTATGATGTGGCTCAGTTTGAACTTCCTATAACTTGGTTACAGATGACTCAGGAGTAGAAGATTCTTGATTCTCTGATGTAACTAGTATTGTATCAGGTTCCCTGAAGACAAACCTTTTATAATCTTCTAGTTCCCTTTTTCTTTCTTCTTCAATCCTTTCTACAAACTCATCAACTTTCACATGTGCACTTTCTATGACTTTGTGAGTAGATAAGTTCAAACACCTATATGCCTTACTTTTGCATGAGTATCAAAAGAATATACCTTCATCACCTTTCACATCAAATTTTTCATTTCTAGATTCTTTCAAAATGTAATATTTAGTTCCAAATACTTTAAGGTAACTTACATTAGGTTTATAGCCATACCATAATTCATAAGGGGTTTTGAATGAGTCTTTCTTCAGCTGTACTCGGTTCAAGGTATAAACTGCAGTGCTGATAGCTTCCTTCCAATATTTGATAGCAATGTTCTTTTCAATCATTAAAGTTCTTGCACAATCCATGATGGATCTGTTTCTTCTTTCAGCTATTCCATTTTGCTGGGGTGTTCCAGGGGCTGATACCTGTCTTTTGATTCCTCTTTCAATGCAAAAGTTATTAAACTCATGTGAAATGAATTCTCCACCTCTGTCTGACCTCAAGCATTTTAATCTTTTCCCTATTTGTTTTTCTACTCTGGCCAAATACCATTTAAACTTTTCAAATGCTTCTGATTTGTTTCTTAGATACATGAGTGTCATCATTCTTGAGTAATCATCAACAAAAAGAATGAAGAACTTTTCTCCAGTATAGCTTTCAATTCCAATGGGTCCACATAGATTAGTATACACAATTTCTAATATATCTTCAGACTGATAGTTTTTGTTTTTAAAACTAGTCTTTCCCATCTTTCCAATTTGACAATTTTTGCATAGACCACCTTAGGTTTCTTTATGTTAGGAATGCCTCTAACTTTCTTGAATTTTCTTATCTTTACAAGATTATCAAAGTTTACATGAGACAACCTTTTATGCCATAACCAAATTTCTTCAACTTGAGCAATGAGACATGAATATTCACCTAGTTCAGGATAGAACAAGTTACCTTTAGTTTGAGTACCTGATCCAATTAGCTTTCCTTTTCCATCTAGCAATCTTGCTTTACCATGCATGAATTCTACTTTGAATCCATTATTGAGTAGTTGTGCCACACTTAACAAATTACGCTTTAGTCCTTTTACCCAATAGGTATTATCACATATAAGTTCCTTGGTTAGAGAGATTCTTCCTCTCCCTTTTATACAACAAGGTTCATTGTTACCAAATCTTACACTGCCACTATCATAGTCTTCAAAGTATTCAAACTTAGTTTTGTCACCAGTCATGTGATGAGAACAACCACTATCTATGATCCATGTATCATTTTTGCTCATATGAGAAATGAGTGCCATTTCCTCATATTATCAGATTCATCTTTTATAGAAATGTAGACAATTTCATCTTCTTCTTCATCATTAGAGTCATTAGAATCTTTAGCCATAAAACATGTTTTCTTACCTTTATCCTTGAATGATTTGAATTCTTTCTTGCCATTCTATTTGTGATCTTTTTCTTCATCTTTATTTTGCTTGTTTAGACACCTAGCAGCAACATGACCAACTTCTTCACATGAAAAATAGACTAGGGGTACTTTACCTTTGTATTTTCCTCTGCCTCTAGAATATTTCCTTGCTAGAAGGGCTTCAATTACTTTAAGATCACTGTCTAAACTTTGGTTTGATTCATCTTCACTTTCTAACTGAGATTTCTTTTTTCCTTTTTCCTTGAGTGAAAGTTTGGCTTCAAACGTTGATTCAATGTTCTTGAAAGTTGGAACATAGTTATCAAAGTTGTCCAGTTCAAATGCAGTCAATCTTCCAACTATAGCCTCTAGATTTATCTTGTGATTTGCTTTGCATCTTCTTTCTTGAATTGCAAAAACTTTAATTGCATAAATGAGAAGTAGAGTTTTGAGAACTTTACTTATTTAACTATCTCTTCACTGATATCTCCTCTAGAAGCTTTGATTTCACTGACACATGCTTTAACTCTTTCAACATATTTTGCAATGTTTTCATCCTCTCTCGTCCTCATTTGATCAAATTGTCCTCTCAAACTTTCTGCTTTGGCTCTTCTAACATTATCATCTCCTCCATAGATCTCTTTCAATTTTTCCCACATTTTAGAGGCAGATTTGCAGTCCTTGATATCATCAAATTCTTCATAACTCAAAGGAGATGCTATATCTATCATCATAATGTTGTGAGTCTTCTTTTCAACAATATCATTGACAGATAGTGTACCAGTTGGTTCTGCATATTTTTCATCAAGGTATTTTAGTCTTGTATCTCCAATAGAAGCTAGATGAAGTCTCATCAACCCTTGCCATGCTGAGAAGTTATTCCTGTTAAGCCTTGGAATTTCTCTCTTGTAAGACATCCTAATTTTTGGCTTAGATCCTTGAAATCTTTCCTGCAAGCACCAAAAGCTCTGATACCAATTGTTGAAAATAGAGATGGAGTAACTAAGAGGGGAGGGATGAATTAGTTACCACAAAAATAAATCCATAGATCCTTGGATGTCTTAAAATAAATTTTTTGCTAACACTCAATAACCATACAAATAAATGCTAAAACTAGATAGATGTTCTATTAGCTTGTTAAGCATTTAAAGTGGTTAACATGCACACATAAAGAAATAATCATGAACACAGGGGACACCAGATTTAACTTGAAAATCCAATTTGGGAAAAACCATTAAGTAACTAGTTACCAATTTTCACTCTTCTAAAGTGAGCCCTGTTAGGAGCCAACCCTATTAAAGGTTACAAAACACACTGTTAAGTGTGACCCTATTAGAGGATTTAATCACCCTATTAGAAGTGGCCTTATCAGAGGTCTTTAAAACAATTCAATTGAATTGTCACCTTGTTAGAGGATTTACAGAATGGTTGTCACACCAACTCTATTAAGAGGTTTTGAATCACTATTACAATGATTAGAAAGAAACAATGAAGTGATCTAAAATATATGCAACTTATCTTTGCTGAATACAGATCTTTGTTCTACTTCACTAGATCCTTACTGATCGAACACAATTTTGCAAATTCATAAGGATATCTAATCCTTCCTCAACATTCGCTCATATATCCTCTTATTCATACATTCACACTCTTATGCATCCACACACTTACATCTTCTGAATTCACAACTTGACCTTTCATATATACCTTTCATATTGTCAAGTCAGCTCAATTACAAGTTACAACAACTGAAAAACATTAAATCAGTTAGCTTCACAAGACAATTAAACTTAATTCTTTAGAACAATAAAATTCTTTGCTACCCGACCCAGCTCGGTGACCATTGCTCCAAAATGGTATTCCCAGTGTTAACCAAGTGAAGCTATGTAAACATTGCAAACCTTGCAACTTTCTTCGGAGACCAAGTTAACTCAGTAAACATTGACCTTCGTTCATTTACCAAGTGAGCTCGGTAAAAGATAACTTTCCTTCGCTTACTGAGTGAGCTCAATAAAAGCTAACTTTCTCTTTGATGACAAAGTGAACTCAGTAGACATTGATTTTCCCTTTGTTAACCTTGGGAGCTTGGTTAACATTAACTTTCTGCTACAAGATCCTTTGATGCCCGAGTGAGCTCGGTAAGAGCTAACTTTACTATGTAATGTACAGGAATGTTTGGCAAACACTATAAATTTCTTTGCCAACCGTCTGAGCTAGGTAGACTCTGTCTGATGGCTGATATGACATTTGTGTAACATCGAAGACAATACACAATTAACAATTGCATCCAACATTAGGGACATTTTGGTTCAACATTCCTGAGAATGTTTGAGTTCTCAATAGGATAGGATGATCTTGGGGATAGAGTTTACCCTACCACCTAGAGCAAATAGAATAGATAGTTTGATCCCAACACAAAAGATGTGAGATTTAGTAGTGGGCAACTTTGTACTATCCAACACTACAAGTTTTAGCATCACCCAAGATGGCATCACAAAATCAAAATGGAGTAAGATCTCAAAAAAGCAAGAGAGGTTATTGTAGATCTTTGCAACATGGTCCTATGGGACCTAGAATCACATCTATATCTCCCATGAGTTCTAAGATATGTCCTATCAAAGATCATTTCCCAATGACATCTAGTGACCCTTAGGGACATTTTTTTTTGGTGTTCCTAAGAACTTTTGAGCACTCAATGGGATGGAATGAGCTTAGGGCTAGGGTTTACCTAGCCATCTAGAGCTAATGAAATAGATAGTTCAATCCCATGACAAATGGTGAGGGAGATTTGGCAACTGGCAACTTTGTATTGTCTAACACTACAAGTTTCAACATCATTTAAGATGGCATGGTATAATAAAAAAGGAGTAAGATCTCCAAAAAGTGAGAGAGGTTATTGTAGGTCTCCATAACATGGTCTTATATGACCTAGAATCACATTCATATCTCACACAAGCTCTGAGATATGCCCCATCAATGATCATTGACCTATGACATTTAGTGATGCTTAAGGATGTTTCAATTCAACATGCCTGAGAAAATTTTAGCACTCAATAAGAGGGTGTGAGCTTGGGGTTAGGGTTTACCTAACCACCCAAAGCTAACAAAATAGACAGTTTGATACCATGACAAATGGTGAGGGAGATTTGGTTGTTGGAAACTTTGTAATGGCCAACACTACAAGTTTTAGCATCATCCAAGATGGCATTGCAAAATTAAAATGGAGTAAGATCTCAAAAAAGTGAGAGGTTATTATAGGTCTTTACAACATGGTCCTATAGGACCTAGAATCACATCCATATCTCACATGAGCTCCGAGATATGCCTCATCAAAGATATCTATCCTATGGCATTTAGTGACCCTTAAGGATGTTTTAGTTCAGTGTGCCTGAGAATTTTTGAATGCTCAACAGGATAGGATGAGGTTGGGGTTAGGGTTTACGTAGCCACTTGGAGTTAATAGAATAGATAGTTTGATCCCATGACCCTTTTTCCACTAAGTTGCAAATTTGAGAAACTTTTACAACTTTCAACAATACAACTTTACAAAAAAAAAGTGTATCTTTTACATTTTTCACTTGATTCTACTTCTACAACTTGGAAAAGGTTTGGAAACACTAAAATTACTTATTTTCAAATACTTAGCCCTTCACCAATTCTCAAACTCCTACCATTCACAAATCAACACGCTACAAGAGGTTAAATCTATCGTAGTACTTGACCTAGGGGTTGATTGGAAAAATCACAAACACATCCTCTAGTCTTGAAACTATGGAATCCTAAAAAGGACCCTACTAACTACCATTTCCCAAGTGGGCATGAAATTTCAACCAAGAAAATTGCAGTTAGAGGCCCATTTTTACTATGTGCACAAAAATGTTGCCCTACAAACCTAGTTTCACTAAAAATGCAATAACTTGTGTTAGAAAACACATAGAAAAATGAGATCATAAGAGAAATAAATTTGATTCAAAGCTCTATCTCAAAAATCTATCACATCTAGTCTAAAAGTTCATACATTTCATGCAACATGCAAATAACAGTCAAAACAACTCAAAAACTAAATTTCTTTCTTTGAAAATTCTTCCAATATATTTATTAATGCCCTCTAAAATCCACAAAACCACTTGGGACTCTTTCTCATGATGTCCAAAATCCATTCCACCCTTCACCTAGATCATTACAACAAGTTTGAGAGTTTTACACCAATTTCCTTCAAAACCTAGCTAAACACATGATGATGTTCAACCTAGGGTCTGCAAGCAAATAGAGTAAACCAACTTTTATACCCTTGAAAATTTTCCATATGTAAGAATACACCTCTAAATTTCTTCCCACAACATGGCATCATGATCCCACCATCAAATTGCAAGTTAGAGGGTTGCAATCTAGTCAATTTATAGGCTTACCAAGGTAGCGCTCAATAAAATGGCAATATCTTACACAAATAAATAGATAAAAACCTTACACCAAATGAAAATTAAAGATACTTCAAATAAATATTGAACCATATCAAATTTTTTCATGTTCCAATCCGTACACATCTATACAATAGCAAAACATAAGAAAATTGGTAGAAAATCAAGTTTTTATTGCTTCAAAAGACATCAAATCCATACAACCATCACCCACTTAGGCCTATATGGTCATATCATACACATGTGATTCCATTCCAATGGTTATAAATACATTTCAAATTGTTTCTGTGACATACACTTGGTTTTTCAACAAAATTGCAAAGTTGTCAGCATTTTTACAATTTTGCTTTGACAACTTTTGCAATTTCTAATATCTTAACTCCTAGATGCCTAAAACTTAACCCAATTACCCTAAGGACCTTTATAACCTTTAAAAATATATAAAAATCCTCTTTTCCTTGAAAAAACACCTATATTTCTCATTTTTGACCCCTTGGTTCAATTTGACACTCTGACTTATAATGGCACCTAGTGTCCAATTGACCTTACATCTTGGGTCTTATTGCATCTTTTTGCAATATTATTCCTAATTCAAAAATATTATGACACCTATCTATTTTCCTTGGTGTCCTACACCAATGATCATCCAACCAAAAAAGTTTGGAGTGCTTAGGTGCATGATAATGCATTAAATTTGATGCCATAGGTATAGCAGCACGAGATCTGCCTAAAGGAGGCCATATTTTTATGTAAAAAACTTAAATTAATCATCATAAATATGGTGTAGGATCAAATAATAGGTCTTGCAAGTGATTTCTTTGTCAGATTTGAAGAGGCCCTACTTTTTTACATTGTTTGGTGAGGGTTTCACAAAAAGTAGATATAGAGAGTTGATGGGTTCAATCCAATTGAATAATCCTCACTTTAGGATTATATTAAGATACTTTACCAAGTTCTAAGGTTGTGGGATAATTATTCCATATAGTTCTTTTGTAAATGGAGGGGTTTTTATGCCTAACAAGTGACCCATAGTGTAATAGTAGAGACTTGGTCCAAAACAACCATACCTCATCTTTTGATGTGTTATAGAGAAGCCAAATAGGTATCCTAATATTCAATTTATTTTCTTGATGTCATGAAAAAATGTGGAGAAAAATGCAAGAGTACAACATTTAATGCCTAAAAAGTGACCCATAGTGTAATTGTCATTTAATGATAGGTGGTCCATGCCTCTAAAATTTCAATCATTTTCTTGGTTGGTTAGGGCAACCTATACTTGGTGTTTCTAATTTCCAGTCTATACTAGTAAGTTAGTGGGGTGTTCACTTGTCCATCTTTCGTAGCATAACTTTTATTGCTCTTTTTATCTTATTTTTGCTTACTTCACAAGTTTTGTACATAGGCCATTTACCCATTACTTAAACACCTTTGGACAAGTTATTTTTTTCTTTTTTTACATCATCACTTTGGAAAAGTAGAAATATTACTAACCTAGTTTGAATATCAAGTCTATTCTAGTTATCCTATTGAATTATTGTATCTTCTTTCATGCTAGTTACAACTAGATGTAAGATTCACAAATGAAAGTGACCTAAGGCTATCTTTGACATATCACCTAGAAGAGAGCTATAATTTTTGGGTTTTAATCTATTTTCTACTACCTTTAGTGAGTATACACCCTCTTTACCTAGATTTAGAAATAGTATCTTATTGAAATTATCTAGGGAGGATCATGAAAGGAGGATCGACAAACTCCTATCTAGGATGGTAGACAAATGGTTACAATGCATAGAATAAGGAAAAAAAGCCCATATGGAAGAAGCATGACAATTTTCTCAAGAATTTACCAATTAAATTTCTAGACATTATTCAATTTCACCCCAAAGGTCAAAACATACTAGACATGGTTCACAAGATAATTATCCAAATCCAAAAACCACTAAGGAAGAGATCTTACAATTTCAACAAGACAAATATTAACAAAAGCTCATGAAATTGAACTTGGATCAATAAAAAGATAAATGCTTCATGCACTTATTCTCTCAAGCAATAAAATTTCCACACAACCTCAATGTTGGCAACTTGATTCAAAAGGAGGAACCTTCACCTTTAGAAGTTACTATGAAATAAATGGAAGAAATGAGGAAGGATATGTCACTTGAGTCTATATGTCTATTTCCTTTTGAAAAATACTTATAAATGTATCCTTTTAATTGTAAGGTTGAATTTTTTAAGTATAAAAAATATGATGGTAGTGGAGATCCTAATGATCACATTAGGGATTTTTGTGCACTATGTATGAAATTCTTACATGAACTCACTTATCTCAATAACCCTTCTTTTCGAGAAGTCTTAGTGGGAAAAGTATGGAATGGTTCAAAAAAATTTATCCTCCACTTATGTAATTTGATAAAATGGAAAAAGGTATTTCCAACATTATTCCTATAGTATTCAACATACGATCACTATGCTAGACTTATGAAACATCAAAAAACACAAAGGAAAATATTCTATTTCCTTTCTTTAGTAATGGAGAAAGCTTTATTCATCATATCCAAGGAAAATAACTAAAGCTAAAAAGATTGATATATTTATCAACAACCTTGTGCCTTAATTGCAGCATGAACTTAGGAAATAACTACTTTCTAATTCCTTACAAATTGAGGATGTTTCAATTAAAACTTGTGAACTCAATTGATAAAGGACAAAATTGGAACAACATTGATCAAAAAAACAATCATGTAAATGGTAAATTATACTCATAGAACAAGAAAAAAAATGTGGTAAATGATGGTATAGTGGACACACCCAAACCTAAGGAGCCTAATGTGATCAACTTGACCAATGACATTCAAACTATGAAACAATATGCTTTTCCAAGAATATTGACTCAAACAAATCTAATGACTCTAGTAGAGGTAAAATATCATGGGTTTTCAAATCTAAGCACACCTGTACACCTCTAGGAGACTCACTTGAATTGGTGTTGAATAGTTTGATATCAAATAAGATCATTACACTACCGTATAACTATAAACCTTATGAACCCAAGGTTAATCCTAAATTTTGGAATGACAATCACTATTGCATCTATGATAGGAATAAGGGTCATAAGACTAAAAATTATGGTGTAGATCACCTAACTTTCATTCATCAATATGTTTGTAATAAGGTCAGGGGATAGATCTCATGATCTCCCTATGACCCATCCATTTTGCTAAGGACACAAGACCCCTTAGTGTGTTTACGGGCATCATTTGGTTCTAATGAATGATATGTTAGTCATTTCATATTTTTCTAGGTGTGTCTTAGGGGTTTGGAAGTCTAACAAGGTTTCTAAGTGTTAATCAAGTTTAAATACAACATGTCTTGCTATAGCCACAAAAGTTGCTTAAAAGTTGTCAGCAACTTTTACAATTTGCTAAGCAACCTTTTGGTTTAGGAGTCCCAACAGCTCAAACCATTTGATGGTTGCGAGGAATAGTTGGAAACAACATATTTAGGCTTGAGACATTCAAAAGTGGATAAAGAGGGAAGATCTAATTATTAACTTTCTTTCAAATCAATAAAATATACCTATTTTAGTGCAATTTCTTGACATTTTGCAAGTATAGTATGGAAGAATAAGGGGTGGATGATGACCTTTACAATATGAAAGTTGATGCTAAGTGTCTGAAGGCTTTTGGTATTGGTTTGAAATTTTTATCCTTTTTCTTTCAAAAGAAAACAAATTTATAAGATTGTTGGTTTGAGAAACCCTCAATTTTAGGCTTTTGGCATTCAAATGCCCCTAACTTGTTGATCAAATAGTGGAATTTTTTCTCCACTTGTATGAAGCAAGTTAGGGATGTGTACTATAATATTTTTTTAGTTTTAGAATAGGAATTGAAGGCATTGAATTTTTGGAGCAAGCCCTAGGTCAAATATCGCCATGTATTTGACTAATTTTAAGGAGACTGGATTAGAGAAAGAGATGGAGAGACTTTGAGGACTTGGTGATAAAAAAAATTGTCCCTTTCTAAATTAGTAGAATACCCTAGAAGTGGAGTTTTGGTTCTATGCACCCATTCCTAACCTCTTGATTTGAAACCCAAGCATAACTTGTTAATTAGGCCTATGGATTTAGTAAGGGTTATGATATGCTGGAGTGGAGTCAATCTCTATAACTTTGGAGTTTGAGAGAACTTTAAAAAGGGTATCTAAAAGTTTTATTTTTTCCTTAGGTCTTTTGTGAAGTTCTAAAGTTAGTGGCAAAAATTAGGGATTGGAGACCTAACAGGATTCTAGGTCCTTCCTTCCAATTTGTGTTGTGGGTTGTTGGGAGTGCAACTAGTGGTGGATTATGCTTAGTTGGGTTGTGACTAAGTAGTTTCTAGCCTTTGTTGGAAGTTGTGAGGCCTAGAACCATAAAATCCCTATTTTACCCAAATTAAAGGAACTTGTACTTAAAGGTTTGATTTGGGTCAAATTGCTTTGTGTTGTACTTATGTATGGTGTCTTAAAACCCTCATAGTGGGTCCTTGTAGGGGTATACACTTGTTGAAGTGAAACAAACCAATTGTTCAATCCTTTGAATATCTTGAGTGTTGGTTTTGGGGTTGGGTCTTAAGGTTGTGCTTCCATTGTAGCACTTTGCATCAAATTATATGAAACTTAAATAAGTCATTCAAGATCTCATTGATGAGAAGAAAGTTGGGGTGGATGTACTCATGGCTAATACTGATCATAAGGTTTTCAATAAATCTAGATACCCAAGCATGAAAAGAAGAAAGTTCTAGGAAGAAAAATAGGATGCAAAGATCAACTACATATTATTGATCCAACTTGTGAGAACATAAACATGATTAGGTCTAGAGGGAAAAAGAAAGGCTACAAATCAAAAATTTAAGAATCATCTATGATTATCCTTAAGGGTGTGGATTCTTCCACACAATCACAACCTTAAAATCTTGAGACTAAGAGCAAACAAACATAACAACCTATGGTCATCCTTAAAAGATTTGACCCTTGAACCCATACATATGCTAAAAACTTGAATCTTGTGACTAGGAGTGAATCAAGGATCATACACTTTGGTTTTAACACTTCCAAATAGACAACATCTAAAAAATTTATAAGATGTGTTTTATAAGTTTATGATTAAAAAATAAATTTGTTTTGGAGTTTATCTAAAATAATTATAGATGACAAAACAAATAAAAGATAAAAGCATGCTAGTCATAATATCATTATTGGTAACATTGTTCCAAATGCAAAGAATTATTTTCTTGAGCTTCTAGCAATGATCAAGCAACTTAGTGAATGGCTTGATGAGTCTTGGAAACTTCTCCCATTATATCCTTGCTTTCACTAGTTTCAAGTTTTTGGTTACATGCACACAATCATGACTTTAAATCACAAAGCATTCACATTCTAACAATTTTTATGTTCTTTCAGTACATTTTGATCTAAACAACAAATTCTAAAATTTCACTTATTCAAAGGACTAATATGAAAATGTGTCCTATTAAATAATCTAATATAAATTCAAATAATGTATCTAGATTCTAAACAAATCAAAACATAAAATCTGTGATTTAAACTTATCTCATCACTTACACATAATAACAATACCTACCTTGTCATGTGGATACTCTTGGGGGAGTGGTTACAACATTGTATTTGGATCTCTCTCTCTCTCTCTCTCTCTCTCTCTCTCTCTATTCAATCTAATGAACCAACTAAATCTGCTCTACGTTTTAATGTCTCAAGTATTTCCTCATGGTCTAACTCACAAACTTTTCAAAGAATCTTATTATGTGGGTTTCCACCATATTTTATCAAGTGGACATTTGGTGTAACAACAAGGTTTAAATAATGAATAATCTTCCTCTTTGTTTATCAATTTTCAAATAACCAAAAGTTAGGGTTCTTCATAGAATATCATCTAAGCTATGTGCTAGTCACAACCACCACCAATATGGTACTCCAAACCTTCACCATCTATAACTGAATGATCCAATTTTTGTTTGGCTTGGACACAATGACACAAATAATAATATGCCCCTTCTTCATTGTCTTCAATTGCAATAATAGCAAAAACATGGCCTATAGTGATATATGTACAAAATGCGGTCATTAATTTAAAAAATACTTAGGTAAAAGTTATAAAGTTACATATTGAAATTACAAAGATATATAAATATATATTACTAAGTTGCACTAGATCAGACAAGTGGTCAAAGTCAATATACAAACCCATGTCTACCATTTCCAATGCTTGTAGGGGATGATAGGTGTCAATTGGGTTCAAAACTCGTATATACCATTTGTCCACCCATTCAGTTAACTCACAATCATTCCAATTTTCCTCTGCACATGATGGACAATAGCATGCCATTTTTCGTGTGTTGATACTCCATGAACCTACATCAAAGCTTCAAAAAGAGTGCAACTCACTGGATCCTATTAGTGTGCAACAATCCTCATATGGTGCAATGTTAGTATTATCTATCAACTAAAAAAATCTATAAACCACAGACTCACCGTCCTTACCTAGACCCATTGTAACATTACACCATTGGATGATGGATTTTGCATCTATCAATATAGCTCCATCTTTGTACTTTAGTTCTTCATGAGTTAAGGCTATTTTGATGCATGCACCTACTCCATCGTGCTCTCCCTTTCCATGACCAGCCTCTATGAAATTCCACATATATTAAATTCTACACAACCTGTACATCCTACTCAACCAATATAACATTCGTGCATTCTTGAATTGAGATGTGAAATTGTCTGACAAATAATGTGCCGATGATATGTTATGTCCCTATTAGTGAAATCTCCATAAAATAGTTAAAAACAACTAGGTACAAAATCTATAGAATGTGACTGATCATTGCTGATGTAAAATTGGCACTCTCTCAAAATCTTGCTGTCATCCTCTATACTTCTAGGTGAATGCATGAATGTTATGTGAACAAATATGGAAATTTGTTGAGAAGTATAATACTTTTTTTGCACCTCATTTTTTGGTTGTAGTTTTTAGTTCTATGCAAAGTCTATGACCAAAATGATGTTGTCTAGTGGAAACGTATCCTTGCACAACTTGAATTGCAAATCCAACCATCGAGCTTTATGTGTATGCCTTGCATACTTGTAAATAATTTTTTCATGAAAAATCTTCAAGAACTCATAAACTGGAATCTTTTCAATGACTAATATCACATATTTTACCATATTTCCCATCTTTTAGAGCATATGTCACTATCTAAATTTTTTTGTAATCTACTATTTCATTTCTAGTTGCATGTGTGCTATCTATATGTTCACAAGGTGATAAAAGTTGCAAAGAATCACAAAATAATCATATACCATCCAAGCATGATGTCTTGTAAAAATTTTGGCCATCCCTATTTCACATAAAATGTTGGATATGAATTCCCTTGAAGATATTGGTGGCTCATTCATGTCACAATCATACAAAACAAACTTAGAATGCAAAAATACACATATATGCCTAAAAGCATCAAAATGGTTAGAAAATTCAATATATATCCTACAACAAGTAGTTTTGCATGTGTGATTTATCTTCACATGAAAAGGTTTACCCATCTCAAAAAATCTTTGACTTATTCAAATTTGAGGATACATACCCATAAATTTTGCAAAAAATTGTGTCTAAGTTGAGTCCAAAAAATGTTTCACATGTGGGTCATGATTTTGGCTACCAATCCTCCTTCTTACAACATCTTTTTGATTAGTGGAAACATGTGTGTTATTTTTCCAAAAATCTTTGATCAATAAATTCAAAGCTTCACTATTTTCTTTATCCTTTTGTGATAGTCTACCACTAAATGTCCATAACTCATTTTTTTGTTGGATCTTCCAATTTGTCATGCCTTAGCATGGCTCTCCTTAGAGTACTTCTACTAATTTACAATGTTTTGCTTGTCTTTCTCATGAGTCTAGCTTTCTTCATTTTGGTACTTACTATTGTTGATGTAAGTACTCATCTTGTGATATTACTATCTTTCGTGTGATTTAGAACCCACTTTGTCATAAGCACTCATTAGATTTTGTACAATAATTTTTTCATTTGATTCGTCCATCATTCTTAGCCCAAGAATCTTCATGATAGGCCTAAATTTTAAATTCCTCATCATTTCAACAAATAATTGGCATTGACCTCTACTATTTAATTCTTCAAAGAATAATCTCTACATATGATTAAATTTTCTTTGACAAGTACACTTGCTAATCTTGTTAGGCATTGATTTCAATATGTTAGTATCGATATCAATCAAATATTTTGGTCTTCTAAAATAAATTCTAGAAGGTGTCATAATCTCTTCCATTCCCTCAACATTTTGAACATCAACATAATGTTGAGTGTTTTGTGTACCTTGAACCTAAGATGATGTGCCTTGGCAATAAGATGCAAAAGATAGAATATCACCTACTTGATATGTTGAGGTTGTGCTTTCAACATGACATGATGGAGTGTGTACATCATCAGATCTACAAATTAGTGTCTCTTCAACATGAGAGGATGATATGACTCCAACATTAGAACATTGTTTAGTTTCACAATTTAATTGTCTTCTAGAGCATAGCAATCTCATTCATTCTCTTTGTCTTTCCAATTCTTCCTCTTTGTTTCTTTGTATCGGTGGTTCTTAATCCTCTTCGAAAGTCAATTCTTCATTATTCCTTTGCAATTTTCTTTGTTCACATAGTAGTTTCATTTTATCTCTTTTAATCACCAAATCTCTCTCCCTATCTTCATTTATTTGAGTTTTTGGTATCTTTCTTGGCATGATGATGATTTCTACATGTCAAATTATTCAAACATTTGAATTACTTACAATTTGTAAATTAAAAATCATTAAAATACATATATATATTACAATTAATTCAATGAATACACAATATATATCAAATAAGTTGTCAAAATTTCTAACCATTTTGAAATAACAATTCATTCAAACATAAAAATTTCAATGAATTCACTATATACAACATGTCAAATTATAATCAAATTTGTCTCTATATATAAACAAACAATATTTAAAAAGGAATGCACCTTTTCTATAGAAAGAATATTCAGAAAGCCTTCAAATAGTGTATCCAATGATTGAATTTGGTGTTTGCTAGCTTTGAAAAGTCTTCAAATAGTGTTTGTTAACTTCCAACAACTTGAAACCCCTATTTTCTATCATAATAAAAGAATGCACAATAGAAAAATAGTAGAATATGGATCAAAAGACACCCAAACTTGCTTTGTGACTATTTTTTGGTCATTTCACATAGTCCATACATACTATAAAGCACATACACACTATGTCAAAACACATATCTCCCTATCCCACCATCCCCATCCCCTACTCTCTCTCCTCTCCCATCCCCAACTCTCTCTTAGTCTCTCTCCTCTCCCATCCCCTACTCTCTCTCACTCTCCCTCTCCTACTCCCTCTACCATCATCTACTCTCTCTCACTCTCTCTCTACCATCCCCTACTTTCTCACTTTCTATCCTCTCCCATCCCCTGCTTTCTTTCACTCTCTCCTCTCCCATCCCCTACTCTCTCTTACTCTCTCTCCTCTTCCATTCCCTACTCTCTCTCACTCTCCCTCTCCCTTTGCACTCTCTCTCACCCTCTCTCCTCTCCCATCCCCTACTCTCTCTATCTTAGACACTCCCATCCTCCCTCTCTCTCTCTCGGGCTACTCTCTCTCTCCCCCCTCTCCCATCCCCTACTCTCTCTTGCTCTCCCTCTCCCACTACCTACACTCTCCTCTCCCATCCACTACTCTCTCTCTCTCTCTCACTCCCATCCCCCACTCTCTCCTCTCCAACTACCTACTCTCTCTCCCATCACCTACTCTCCCTCTCTCCCATCCCCTACTCTCTCCCCCTCTCACTCTCTTACTTCCTCTCCCACCACCTACTTTCTCTCTCACCTTTTCTCCTACATCCCCTACTCTCTCTCACTCCCTTTTAGGTCTTCTATCCCCTACTCTCTTTTACTCTCTCTCTCTCTCTCCTCTTCTATCCACTACTATCTAGATCACTCACACACACTCCCATCCCCCCTCTCTCTCCCTCTCCCACTCCCTCTCCCACTGCCTACTATCTCTCTCTCACTCTCTCTCCCTCTCTATTCTCTCTCCCATCTCCAACTCCCACTCTCTCTACCATCCCCCTTCTCTCTCCCATCCCTCACTCTCACTCTCACTCTCACTCTCCCATTTTTTTCTCTCTATCTACTACCCCCTACTCTCTCTCACTCTTAGATACTCTCTCCCATCCCCTACTCTCTCTTACACACACTTCCATCCCCTCTCTCTATCCCCCTCTCCCACTCCCTCTCCCACCACCTGCTCTCTCTCTTTTAGGCTACTCTCTCTCTCTCCCCTCTCCCATTCCCTACTCTCTCTCTTCCAAAGACACAGACTCCCATCCACCCCTCTCTCCCACCATCTCCTACTCTCTAGATCTCACACACACTCCCATCCACCTCTCTCCACCTCCCACTCCCTCTTCCACTACCTACTATCTCTCCCTCTCTCTCTCTCTCCCATCCCCTACTCTCTTTCACACACTTTCCCATAACCTACTCTCACACACACTCTCTCTCCCATCCTGTACTCTCTCTAGCACCCACTACTCTCTCATACTCTCTCATCCCCTACTCTCTCTCTCTCTCTTACACACATTCCCATTCCCCCTCTCTCTCCCCCACTCCCTCTCCCACTGCCTACTCTCTCTCCCCCATCCCCTACTCTCTCTATATCTCTCCCCTCTCCCATCCCCTACTCTCTCTCTTTTATAGACACAGACTCCCATCCCCCCTCTCTCTCCTCTCCCATCCCCTACACTCTAGATCTCTCATACACACTCCCATCCCCCCTCTTTGTCCCTCTCCCTCTCCCTCTCCCACCACCTACTATATCTCTCTCTTATTCTCTCTCTCCCTCTCTACTCTCTTTGTCATCCCCTACTCTCACTCTCTCTTTCATCCCCTACTCTCTCTCACACTCTCTCCCATCCTCTATTCTCACTCTCTCTCTCCCATCCCATACTCTCTCTACCATCACCTACTCTCACTCACACTCTCACACTCTCTCCCATCCTCTACTATCTGTCTTACACCCATTCCCATTCCCCCTCTCTCCCCCTCTCCTACTCCTTCTCCCACCACCTACTTTCTCTCCCCTATCCCCTACTCTCTCTCTTTCATACACCCACACACTCCAATCCACCATCCCCCCTCTCTCTCCTCTCCCATCCCCTACTCCCTAGATCTCTCACACACACTCCCATTCCCCCTCTCTCTCCCTCTCCCACTGCCTACTATCTCTCTCACTCTCTCCCTCTCTACTCTCTCTCTCTCCCATCTCCTACTCTCACTCTCTCTCCCATCCCCTACTCTCTCTACCACCCCTACTCTCTCTCACACTCTCACACTCTCTCCCATCCCCTACTCTCTCTCTTACACACACTCCCATCCCCCTCTCTCCCTCTCCCACTACCTACTCTCTCTCTCCCATCCCCTACTCTCTCTCTTTCACACACATACACACACCCATGCCTCCCTCTCTCTCTCCTCTCCCATCCCCTACTCTCTAGATCTCTAACACACGCTCATTCCCCCTCTCTCTCCCTCTCCCACTACCTACTCTCTCTCTCTCTCTCTCTCTCACTCTACTCTCTCTCTCCCATCCCCTACTCTCACTCTCTCTCTCCCATCCCTTGCTCTCTCTCTGCCACCCCTACTCTCTCTCACACCCTCACACTCTCTCCCATCCCCTACTCCCTCTCTCCTATCCCATACTCTCACTATCTTTCTCTCCCCTCTCCCATCCCCTACTCTCTCTTTCACACACACACAAACACACACCCATCCCCCTCTCTCTCTCCTCTCCCATCCGCTACTCTATCTCTCACTCACTCTCCCTCTCCCTCTCCCACTACCTACTCTCTCTCTCACTCTTACTCTCTCTCACTCTCTCTCTCTCTCTCTCCCTCTCTACTCTCTTTGTCACCCCCTACTCACACATTTTCACACTCTTTCCCATCCCCTACTCTCTCTCTTAAACACATTTCCATCCCCACTCTCTCTCCTTCTCCCACTCCCTGTCCCACCACCTACTCTCTCTCCCCTCTCCCATTCCCTACTCCCTCTCTTTCACACACATGCACTCCCATCCTTCTCTCTCTCACTCTCCCTCTCCCACTCTATCTCCCACTACCCACTATCTCTCTCTCCCCCATCCTCTACTCTCAATCTCTCTCTCCCATCCTATACTCTTTCTCTCCCTCATCTGCTACTCTTAATATCTCTTCAATTTTGTACTCTCTCTACCACCCTACTCTCTCTCACACTTCCTCTCTCTCACATCCCCTACTCTCTCTCTTACACACATTTTCATTCCCCCCTCTCTCTCTCCCTCTCCCACTCCCTCTACTGCCACCTACTCTCTCTCTCCCATCCCCTACTCTCTAGATTTCTCACACACACTCCCATCCCCCTTCTCTCCCTCTCTCACTCCCTCTCCCACTGCCTATTATCTCTCTCTATCCCTCTCTCTCTCTCACTCTCTCCCTCTCTACTCTCTCTCCCCCATCCCCTACTCTCTCACACCCCTCTCCCATCCCCTACTTTCTCTCTTTGCCACCCCTACTCTCTTTCACACTCTCTGTCCCACTGCCTACTCTCTTTTCCATCCCCTACTCTCAATCTCTCTCTCCCATCCCATACTCTCTCTTCCACCCCTACTCGCTCTTTCACACTTCCTCTCTCTCCCATTCCCTACTTTCAATCTCTCTCTCACATCTTTTACTCTCCCTTTGTCACCCCTACTCTCTCTCACACTTCCTCTCTTTCCCATTATGTAATATCTCTACCACCCCTACTCTCTCTCACTTCCTCTATCTCCCATCCCCTACTCTATCTCCCCTCTCCCATCCCATACCTTCTCTCTCTCTCTCTCTCTCTCTCTCTCTCTCTCTCTCTCTCTCTCTCTCTCTCTCTCTCTCTCTTTTCTTCCCTATTTATGCACCTTTTAGGTCTCAATAGTGTGTGCACACTATAGCACACACATGCTATTGAAACCCAAATTTAAAAAGCTTTAAATAGTGTTTGTATGCACTATATGGAATACACGCTATTCAAACCTTTACATTCTACCAAGCCTAAGGCTTGGTTTTTCCTTGGGGATCCCACCCAAAGGTTTGGAGTATATAAACTAGTCTGAGATGTGTTTTGTTGCAAAACATACAAAAAATGACTAATTTTTCTTGTGTGCTCTCCTTCAAGATTCCTTGTGCTTGAGCATCAATAAGATCAAGTTAAATGATATTGTAGGTCTCTATGTTAGCTATATAAGCATACAATTTATTTTTTATTTGAACTATTTCAAGCCTTTCATCTATAATTTCTCTTAGATGTATGTCCATTTTTTGTCAAAAACCAACATGTACTAATTCGGCAATAAATTTTAGCTCATTCATTGAATTTTGCAACAACTTAGTTTTTTAGAAACTAGACTCCATTCTAGACACTTTGAAAAAAAAAAATTTAATTTTAGATTAGTTTTCAATCATTTCTAGGATAGCACATAGATATTTCACATTTTGGGGATGTGTCTAGTTAAATAATTTATTTTAAAAAAAATACACATTATAAAATTACCCAAAAAATCTGGGATAAACTAAATAGTGTTAAGTAAATTTCGACAAGAGTGATTAAATAATTTTTTTTTTTAAGTTGAAATTTTAGGGGGGCCACACTTTGTACTATGTTATATTTTTTTGGAATAAACAGTACCACTTTCTGTGGCCCCCTTTTTTGAGGACCTAAAACTAAACCATTTTGGAAAAAAATTACTAGTTTAGAAACTAGATTCCAAGGACTACTACTTTTGTTTTTGTCATATCTTAAATTTTTGAGTGTAACTACCTTCAAATTCTTGTTGAAGTTCAAAAATAGCTTATTTCAAAAAAAATGTGTCCACTTATACCCCCATTTTGGCACCACAACTTGATGCACTTAACCATGTGTCACACAAGAAATTTCTTTCTTCATGAGAGAATATACATTATTGTTGATATAGCAGGATCTAAGGTCTTTTCTATTTACCTCGGTACTCTGATGTAGGAGCATCTTGGCTATTGCATTATCTCATTGATTCTCTTGGTTGTTGCCAAGTCACAACAATTGCCAAGTGCCAATACATTTTCAATATTTTTTGAGTTAAATTTTTTTGACATCATGATAAAATACTAGATAGTGTAAAATTATCCAATTTATTCTACCAGTGTCAACCAAGTAATCTTTCAAGTGCCAATTTGGTTAATTGTAGTGATTGTCGAGTTGTAGTATTGGCTAGGTGTTTCTTGTTAGAATTGTTTTAGAATAACTGAGAGGGGAGGTGAATCAATTATTCATGGTCCAAATGTCCTATTCAAACTTTTCTTCAAGTGTAGTGAACCAATTCAACCATTTATTCATCCAAGCTTTAACTTATTTAATTAGCAAGTTACTGCAAATCAACACATGACACAGTGATTTATGTGGAAACCCAATTTGAGAAAAACCACCACTAATATGCTACTCAATTCTCCCCCTTCTGAAGTGATGCCTTGTGAAAGGCCTACCTTGTCAAAGGCTTATAACACACTATTAAATGTGACCTTCTTAGAGGATTTAACCATCTCGTTAAAAGTGGGCCTGGTTAGAGGACTTTAAGACATTCACTTGGAATGACAACCTGTTAAAGGATTTACAAATGGCTATTAGGCCAACCTAAGTCCATAGGATTTTTTGATCTAATAAAATTGCTAGAGAGTATTAGAAAACCTTGACCTGACTACAAAATACAACTTATCTTACAGATCTCAAATCACTTCTCAGCTCATACTCTTGCTTGGCCTTCAATCTCTGCAACTCTTAACAACTTGCCTTATCTTTCAAGCTTTGTCTCCTTAAGTCTTCATACTCAATGTACTAGTGTAATCATCTCTTAATGAACACTCATGGAAGAAGAGCCTCTGTGTTCTTCCTTCTCCTAGATGTCTCCTTCTTGACACCCTTTCAATCACTTCACATATTTGGCACTTCTATAGCAACAATATTAGCAGCTTATTGGTCTATGACTTCTTAAAAAGAAGTCTTGGAGTTCCTTTTCCCACTCGATTCTTCCATTTTTCAATTTTAATTCACATGGATTAGGTAGGATACATTTTATTTAACCCTATATTTTATTTCCTCTAGAAACTTCTTGAATAATACTTTAGAATTTTCCCAAAAATGATTTACATAGGATTATGCGCCAACAAGTCATCATCCTTATCCTCCAACTCATTCACAAAATTTAGTGGAACCACTGAGTTGGCTTAGATTTGGAAAATATTCATCATTTGAAATAATGTAGTAGCTCAGTACTATTGAAATACTAGTGATCGACACATATTGTGTTACTCAGCATCAACTATGTTTTCCCTGATACTCTGCACCTGAAGATCACTCGGCACCAACTGAAAACTTTCTGATGCTCAGCACCTAATCTTTTCTTGGCACTTGAAGATCACTCAACACCAACTAAAAATGTCTATTACTTGGCTTCTACTAAGAATTTTCTTAGCTTCAACTAACTTTCTCAGCACCTTCTGATGATCAAAGTTAAAGCTTTGCAGTCAACCTTGTTACAACTTCTTCCTCCAATATGTCGAAGTGTGACCAACCTCTGTATCTTTGTGTATGTTATCAATGCACTACTTAACCATTGTCTTAGCTAATTCTTGCACTTCATTACAACATCATAACTCAACCTTTCCCTTAGGTGCTATTGTTACATCTTGTTGATCAAATCCTCTTTATCAATCAAGTGATAGTTCTTGGATTTTATAAGAAAATATCACCTCTACAAATAGTAGGTTTGACATCAATGGCAAAACAATGATTGAAAACATTCTTTTACAACAATCTCCCTCTTTGATATTCAACAACAATGAGTTTTTCAATCAGATTTTCAACAATCTTCATCTTTGGCATTAATAGAAAACCAAATTGATCAACCATCAGACTAAAATACTCCACCAAAAAATTACTAGGTTAGAACAATAAATCAAATGCCAAAAATATAAGTTGTAACATCACATCTCCTACTACTATTCTGATTGATTCATTTCACTTCTCCCTCTTTTCTATTGTATCCTTTATCTTTATCTTTCTTCCTCTATATTATTCATCATCTACTATTCTAATCAACCTTTGAAATCTCCCTCTACTTCTTTGATCCTGTATCTTTAATAGTTGTTGATCAATTGTTCACTTCTCCCTCTTTGAAAATAATGCTAAAGACATATTAGCATCTTAATGTGTAGATGTAGCTCTTATAGGTTCATTTAATGTTTCCCTCTATCACCTTGCTTGTGACTGATTTGAAGTTTTCAACACTTCTACTACTTTAGGCATGGATCCCAAAGTAAACATCCTCTGCATCAATGTGTAAAATCTTCAACAATTTTCTTATTTGATGTAGGGCATACTTTCTTTTTGGTTCAATTAGCCTTAGCTATGGGTATCACCCCTTACTTACCTCTAAGATACTCAAAAGCATATTTAGGTAGTGCTTTTGTGAAGATATCAGCAATTTGTTCGTTTGAGCTGACATATTCCATCTTCACTTGTTTGTCTTGCACTAGTTCTCTTACATAATGATACTTGATTGCAATTTTCTTAGCTTTCACATGCATTATTGGATTTTTTTGATATATTTATAGCACTTGTATTATCACAATAAAGTGTCATAGACTTAATTACATCCTCCTTCATACCTTGTAGCAAATGTTTGATCCACACAATATTGGTGTAGTTTATAGCAACTGCCACATATTCAGCTTCAACAATAGACTATGAGGTGAAACTTTTCTTTTTACTTTTCCATGTGATCAACCTCTTTCCTAAGAAAACTACTCCTCCACTGGCGCTTTTTCTATCATCAATGTTACCTCCCCAATCTATATCAGTGTAAGCTTCTAGTTCAAACTTCTCATTCCTCTTGTAGTATAGACCAAAGTAATTAATTCCTTTCAAGTATCTCAATACTCTCTTTACTTCTATTAAATGATTTTCTCTTGGATTGGCAAAAAATCTTGTTACTATTCCAATAGCTAATGCAATGTCAGGTCTACTGTGTACAACATATTGTAACTTTCCAATAATTGACCTATACAATGTCTAATTTACTTTAGTAGATTCATCATTCTTGGATAGTTTATGACCTATTGCCATTGGTGTGCTAGCTATTTTTGAGTCTTCTAGCCCAAATACTTTGAGTACTTCCTTGATGTATTTGGATTGAGTCACAAATATGCCAGGCTTCAACTGATGTACTTGTAATCCGAAAAAGAATTTGATTTCTCAAAACATTGACATTTCAAATTCATGCTTCATTTGATCAGTAAAATCTTTGCATAAAACATCTTTTCCTCCAAATATTATGTCATCAACAAAGATTTTTGGAATCAAAATGTCTTTACTTTCTACAAACTTGATGTACAAATTGCTATTGTCATTTGTTCTTTCAAATCCTATCTTCACAAGATATTTGTGCAACCTTTCATACCATGCTCTAGGTGCTTGCTTCAATCCATATAGTGCTTTATGTATCTTGCAGACCATGTCATTGTTCTTCTCATCAAAAAATCCCTTTGGTTGTTCTATATAGACTTCCTCTTCTAGTATACCATTCAAAAAAGCTGACTTCATATCCATTTGGTAGACTTTGAAACCTTTATATGCAAGTAATGTTCTTACTCCTTCCATTCTTGCAATAGGGGCAAATGTCTCTTCATAATCTAATCCTTCTTCTTCCATATAGCCTTTGCAAACTAATATGGATTTTCTTTTTTTTCTTTTTCCATTCTCATCAAGTTTGTTTCTGAACACCCATTTGGTACCATTCACATTCTTATCAACTAGTCTAGGAACTAGAGACTAAGTTTTATTCTTCTCAATATGATCTATCACTTCTTTCATGGCCTTATACCAGTAATCATCTTGTAGTGCATCTTTGATTGTTTTGGGTTCAACCTTGCTTAGTAGATATGATTCATTCTTGAGTCTATTACTTATCATTGGTCTAGCATCCTTATCACTAATGATTTGATTTGCAGGGTGATGTCTTCTTATATACTTGGCTAATCTGGGTATAGTCCTTTCCATATTTGATCCTTTAGATTTAGAGTCATTTCATTCTTCTACATTTGGTATTTCAATATTTCTTTCTTGCATACTATTTTAAGAATTAGAATGTGCATTTTCCACATTCTGCAGCTCAGCGTTTGAATGCAACTTGGCATTCACTGGTTGAGACTCATCAAATAATGAAGTTTGTTGATGATTCCCAACTTGATTTGTAACATTTTCTTCAACTATCATTCCTTCGTAGAAGTATACAAAGGATCTATAATCCTTTTATTACTTTGACTTATCAACCTAAACTTCTCCATGCTCATCAAAATTTACATTTGCACTCTCCACAACTTTGTTAATGTTAGTATTCAAACACTTATATGCCTTACTTCTAGTGGAGTATCTAAGAGATATACCTTTATCACTTTTTGCATCAAACTTTCCATTTCTAGTGTCTTTTAGAATATAGCATTTACGACCAAACACTTTGAAATGTTTAACATTAGGTGAATGACCATACCACAATTCAAAGGGTGTTGCATTTTTACCTTTCATGACTTGAACTCTATTCAATGTGTAGACTGTAGTACTTACAACTTCTCTCTAGTATTTTAGTGCAACATTTTTCTCCATCATCAAGGTTCTAGCACAATCAATCACTGACCTATTTCTCCTTTCATCAATACCATTCTATGGTAGAGTTCTTGGTGCAAATGTTTTCCTTTTGATACCTTTGTCATTGCAAAATATTTCAAACTCTCTTGATGTGAAACTCACCTCCTCTATCTAACCTTAGGCATTTTAGATTGCTTCCTATTTCCTTCTCAACTCTAGCCAAATACCACTTCAACATTTAGAATGCATCAAATTTTTGATTTAAGAACATAGCAGTCATCATCTTGGAATAATCATCTTCAAATAACATTATGTATCTATCTTCTAGGTAGCTTTGCACTTATATTGGGCCACATAAGTCTGCATGAACTAACTCTAGTACTTCATTAGAAGTGTATTTTTTTCTTTTGAAACTAGACTTAGTCATTTTCCCTATTTGACATTGTTTACACATTTTGTTTTTAGGTTTCTTCAACTTGGGTGATCCTCTGACTTTCTTTTTCTTGTCGATACTAACCAAATTATCAAAGTTAACATGACATAGCCCTTTATACCATAACCACACATCATCAATTCTGAAAACAAGGCATGTTGGTTCTTCCATATCTAGGTAAAATAAATTACTCCTAGTTTGTTCACCTTTTCCTATCAAATTTTGATCACTATCATAGATCTTGGCAATTTTGTTTCCAAATTCAACTTTGCAACCTACATTTCTTAATTGTGATACACTCAAAAAGTTGTAGTTCAATCCTTCAACATAGTATGCATTACCACATTAAATTTTCTTTGTAAGTTTGATAGATCACTTTCCTTTGATTTGACATGGAGCATCATTATCAAATCTAACACTATTTCCATCATATTGAGTAAAGGTAATGAACTTACTTTTATCTTCTGTCATGTGATGTGAGCATCCACTATTTATGATCCACTTGTCATTCTTGTTCATGTAGGTAACCAATGTTGTTGCTTCATCTTCATATTTGTCTAATTCATCCTTCATGGTTACATATACTACTTCATCATCATTTTCCTCAGATGCTTCTTCAACAATGTAGCATCTCTTGTCTTTCTTCTTGTAATTTTTGCTATCATCTTCTCTTTTTTTCCTGAACTTGTTTCTTTCTTTAAAGTTTTTCTTTTGTGGGCATCTTGCAGCTATATGACGTACTTCATTACAATTGAAACATATGATAGGGAGCTTACCTTTGAATTTTCCTTTAACTCTATGGAATCTCCTAGCTAGTAGTGCTTCTAACTGTTCCACATCTTCCTCATATGTGCTACTACCACTCGATGCATGTTTTCCTTTTCTTCTTCTCTTGCTTGATGTGTCCTCCTCTGTATCTTTCATTTTCATCTTGGCCTTGAAGGAAGATTCAAGATTCTTAAGTCTTTAATTGTCAAAATTGGATAGCTCAAATGTAATAAGTATTTCAACTATTCCTTCAAAGGTTAGTGTTTTCCCTTGTACACACCTTAGCTCTTGAATGGCTGAAACTCTTATAGCATAGATAGGGAGTAGAGTTCTTAAGTATTTTTTGATGAATTTTTCTTCTTCCAATTTTCCACATAGACTTCTTATTACACTCACCACTTCTTTTATTCTTGTACCATACTGAGCAACATTTTCACCTTCCTCCATCTTCATGTCATCAAACTTCCCTCTTAGGCTTTCTCTCTTTGCTCTTGAGACATTCTGATCACCTCCATAGATATCTGATAAGGTTTTCCACATTTTGAATGTAGTGTTACAGTCTTTGATGTCATCATATTCAGCATAGCTAAGTGTAGATGCAATCTCCAACATTGCTTGGTTATGCTCCTTTTTGTTTAAGTCATCTGCAATGAGGGGTCTTGTTGGAGTTACATGCTCTATTCCAATTAAGGTTTGTGCATAGTCACCTATTGATTAGAGGTGTAATTTCATCAACTTTTCCATGTAGAAAAGTTGTCTTTGTTAAGCTTGGGAACTTCTCTCTTAGACATCTTGATCTTCCTGCTTCTAGTACCTTGAAACTAAATCAGTAGATGGCTTTAATACCAATTGTTAGAATTGTTTTAGAATAACTAAGAGGTGGGGGAGGAGGGGGGGATGAATCAGTTATTCAAGGTCCAAATCTCCTATTCAAACTTTTCTTCAAGAGTAGTGAATGAATTCAACCATTTATTCATCCAAGATTTAACTTATCTAATCAACAAGTTACTACAAATCAACATGCAAGTATAACACACTAGAAATCAACACATGACATAGTGATTTATATGAGAACCTGATTTGGGAAAAACCATCAATAACATGCTACTCAATTCTCACGCTTTTGAAGTGATGCCCTATGAAAGGCCTACCCTATCAAAGGCTAACAACACACTGTTAAATGTGACCTTGTTAGAGGATTTAACCACCCTATTAAAAGTGGATCTCATTAGAGGACTTTAGGACATTCACTTGGAATGCCACCCTATTAAAGGATTTACAAATGGTTGTTAGGCCAACCTAAGTCCATAGAATTTTTTTATTTAATACAATTGCTAGAGAGTATTAGAAAACCTTGACCTAACTACAACATACAACTTATCTTGTAGATCTCAGATCACTTCTCAGCTCATACTCTTGCCTAGACTTCAATCTCTACAACTCTTAATAGCTTGCCTTATCTTTCAAGCTTTGTCTCCTTAAGTCTTCATACTCAATGTACCAGTGCAATCATCTCTTAATGACTTCTCATGGAAGCAAAGCCTCTATTCTCTTCCTTCTCCTAGATGTCTCCTTCTTGACACCCTTTCAATCACTTCATAGATTTGGTAATTTTGTAGCAATAGTATTAGTAGCTTCTTGCTTCTTGGTCTATGACTTCTTAAATATAAGTCTTGAAGTTCCTTTTCCCACTCAATTCTTCCATTTTTTAATTTCAATTTGCATGGATTAGGTAGGATATATCGTATCTAAGCCTATATTATGTTTCCTCTAGAAAATTCTTGAATAATCCTTTAGAATTTTCCCAAAAAGGGTTTACATAGGATTCTATGCCAACAACTCATCATCTGTATCCTCCAAATCATTCACAAAATTCAATGTAACCACTAAGTCAGCTTAGATTTGGAGGATCTTCATCATTTTAAATAATTCAATAGCTTGACACTATTGAAATACTAGTGCTTGGCACATACTCTATTACTCAAAATCAACTATGTTTTCCTTGATGCTCAGCACCTAAAGATCACTCAACACCAACTGAAAACTTTCTAATGCTCAACACCTGATCTTTACTCAGCACTTGAAGATCACTTGGCACCAATCAAAAATGTATGTTACTTGGCTTCTACTAAGAATTTTCTCAGCTTCAACTAACTTGTTCAACACCTTCTATTGATCAAAGTTAAAGCTTTGCAGTCAACCTTGTTACAACTTCTTCCCCCAATATGTCTAAGTGTGACCAACCTCTGTATCTTTGAGTATGTTATCAATACACTACTTAACCATTGTCTTAGTTGATCGTTGCACTTCATTACAACATCATAACTCAACCTTTCCCTTAGGTGTTCTTGTTACATCTTGTTGATCAAATTCTCTTTATCCATCAACTAAGTGATAGTGCTTGGATATTATAAGAAAATATCATCCCTACAAATAGTATGTTTGACATCAATGACAAAACAATGATTGAAAAAATTCTTTTACAACAATCTCCCTCTTTGATTTGTAGCAACAATGAGTTTTTTAATTAGATTTTCAACATTCCTTCTTTTGTCGAGTGTTCCTATTGATGTCAAGTGTTTTTGTATGTGTCAAGATTGGTCCTTCTTTGACTAATTTAACTATGCTTGGTTCCAATTTGGGTTGACCTTGTGTTTATTTTATTTCATAAGGGGTATTTAATATTTGTTGATAGCCAACTTGTGGCTTGGTTATGCATTTAATGTAAGGGTTTATTTAGTTGATAATTTGTAGTAGGCTAACTTGTGGTTGCACAAGTATTTAATGGGATCTTGGGTAGAGTCTTAATCATAAGTTTGGGAGTGTGGATTCTTAATGTGGAGTGTCTTGGAGATCGAAGTTTGCATTTGAGTCTAGAGATATGTTCTTCTTTCAAATATGTATTCTTCTTTGTAATGGTCATAACTTGGAAGGCCATACAACTAGGCATGTGTTGAAAATTGGCTAATAGTGAGATATAAGTTTTTTCATTTATGGAAACACATGATGTACATGATCATAGGAAACCTCAAAAATAATGATATTTAGTGTTTGGCAATTAGAAAATTATCTAAGTATGGAATTTGGTTTATAGTAGTGTATTGTTTTGTTTATAACTTGTTATTGACATCATATTATGGCTAGAGAAGTTAGATAGAGATAGCATACATGTTGGTGATGATGTTTATAACCTCAAAAGTTAGTATGAATTGTACTAAACAAACATAATCATGTTTGTAATGAAATAGGATAGAAGAATTGAAGGAAAGGATTATTTTCTTTACAAGATAATTACTTGTCCAATTAGGGGCAACATCCTAGATGCTTTCTCTGAGTTGGAAAATGGGATTATGGTCTTAAGCTGACCCAACAACAATTTTTGTAAAGGCACAATATTTATGTAAAGGACATCTTGTGATGAGAATAGGAGTGATTGTGATTGCAAGTGTTATGTTGTAATTGTGATTATATGCAAAATTTTGTGAAAGCAATATATGAAAATTTTTATATGGGCTATTTTTTAATCCAAGATTGAGGTGAAGATCAGAGATTAGTCAAGGAAGTATATACAATACTTATATTCTATAAGTCTAATTACTTGTTTATGTAGTGGGATCATCTTGCATCTACTATACTACAACTCCTAACATGGCTAAAATCTCCTAATAGGGATTCAAAGTCTCCTAACATGGACTCCTTATACTAAATTTTCTCATTGACTAATAATAGGGTCCATCCTCTAACAAGGAACTTATATATCAGTATATTATCAATATATTATCTAGTGAGTATCATCCCCACCAAGGTTTTCCCTTGGCTAGAGTTTCCCTTGTTAAAAAAATATGGTGTTATGAGTTATCTTTGTGCATTGTTAGTGTTACTATTTAGCATTAGTTTATTGTTTTGTTATGCATGTTTTAAAGTAATAATATGTCGTTGGTGACTAAAGTTTGTATATTATTGATTCACCCCCCCTCTTAGTAATCCTGATTTCTAACAATTAGTATTAGAGCATAGTTAATTTGAAGAGGCTTGACAACTTGAGTAAGATCCTTATTGATATGGAATAGTTAAGAAGCTCTTGAACAAATTGATCTCCTTAGTGAAGAAAGAGGTAAGTTGAAAGACATATATGAAGACTCCAAGGCATACATTGGTCAATTAAAGGAAAAGTTTGATCATCTCAAATCCACGTCTGGATCTACTAAATATAGAACTAATGATGATGATTATTCAAATCTAAGGACAAAGTATAAGATCTTGAAGCATGAATTAAAAATTATGAATTTGAAATTGACTTTGAGAAATGATCCTAGAAATGTTGAATCTGATTTGAGGACTAAGAATGCATATTTGAGAGCTAGTCTAGCAAAGAAAATATCTAAGTTTGAAAAATTGAAAAAATATCATGAAGAACTTCATAACTTCAATACTATTATGAAAGGTGAATTAACTCAGTGCAAGCAACCACTTGAGAAGATTTATTCTAGTAAAGAAAATCTTGATGATTCAATGTGGAATCTCCTAAGGAAATTAGGTATTAATTTAGAGGTAAGTGCTTTTTATCTAATGCAATAGGTCATATTCAAAAATAGATTGTACTAATAAGTCATTTAATCATGTTAAGGACTTCTATTGTCATAATTGTATTGTATGGGTCATAATTCAATTGATTCTATGAAACCTAAGTATGATAATGATAGAAGAAATAGTAGAATGCCTAGAAATACTAACCCTATAGATGGAAGAATATCTAATGAAAGGACATCAAGAGAAGGAAGATCTTATGAAGATAGAAGATAGATTGTGTGCTATAAGTATAAAAACTTAGGACACATTTTTTAGATTTGGCATGCACTTGATGATTACCAAAATCCTAGAAGTAAAGCACTTATATGTCAGTTATGCAACAACTTTAGACACACAACAAAGTACTACAGAATGGATAGAAGCTTCAGAGATAGTAGGAACAATGGAAGAAACTTCAAGAATAGAAGAAATGATTGAAAGAATCTCAAAAATGATAGAAGGAACCATGAAAGGAACTCTGGAACCAACAGAGATAATGAGTAACATAGAAACATTGTTAGTGAACTTCAAGAAGAACTTATTGAGACATTTGTAAAAGGAATAGATATCTCAAAGGAAAAGCTTGATGATGATGAGGTAGGAAGATTGAAGTTAGTTGAGTTTGATTCAACTATGTTGAATTATGCTTGTTCACATCATCATATTTTGAGAACTTCATCTAGAGATTGAATTAGAGGTAGAAAAGTTGGGAAAAGGTGTATTAAGATACATTTCGGTGGTACCTAAGATCATCAATAATTTGGAGCTCATCTATGCAAGTTATGAAGGAATTCAGAATTACTGGTTTTACAAAAAATGTTAATTTTGTAGTAGAAGATGAAAACTATGTTTTTGTAGAGAATTTCATGATGTGAAGTCCTGTAGAGTTTTGTCATGATGGAAACTAGCTACAAAAAACCTTGAGTGACACTTGAAATTAGATAGATGATCTTGAGTAGTTATTTGACTACATAATGAAATTGACATATTTTTGTAGTTGCAAAGTACACAACTAATGCAAGTTCAAGTTGATGGAATAAATGGACTACATAATTGATCTTCACTTCATTGTGAATTCTTCTAAAGAGAAGAGCACTCAAAAGCAACTTGTCAATGCAATTTCAAAGCATATCCTATTTTTAGAAAGTTGTATTTTATCATTTTCCCTCAAATTTGTTTAGTAATAGTTTTTTTTCATAGAATCATGGAAATGTCAGTAGTGCACAATTTTGAGAATGACGATAGACCTAAGTTGAAGGTTATTTATATAAAACCTATTGAAGGAAACCCTCACTCAACATTGTCTATCACTCTGAACAACACAGTATATCTTGAAGATGTAGGAAATTATCTGAATAGTAAGTTTGAGTCGAACAATAGAGAATTCATGAAAAAAGATATGAAATTAGTTTTCAATCACAACTTGACTATGAATCCCAAATTTGAACATTTAAGGAAACCAAATCTTTTTAAATATCACCTCTACCATGAATTGGACATAGATGAGTGGACACAAATTATATTGAGTAGGATACATGATGGAAAATTATGGATGCAAGATAATGTAATTGACATTTCGATTGACCTAATTCATGAGGTAACTAGCCTTAGTAAACAAGGTAGTGTACCTATAGGTGACAAATTGGTCAAGAAGAAAGTTGAGAGCTACAGTGAAGTACTATATAATAGAAAGGCTATGGTGATCAGAATGATCAAGCAAGATGATCTAATATCTTTTGAGTAGAATTATTGCTTTTTTTTTTGTGCAAGTTCAAAAATTGATGAAATTTTAGTAGGATTAATCTATGTATCAAGTGAACCTTAGTGAAATTCTAAGAATGCCACTCTTAGAAAACTCACAAAAGATTTCAGATGACAAAGAATGGTGTGTTTAGATTCTAGTCATTAATCAACTACATATTCTTTCATGTACTCAAAAGATTTCCTTATCTATCATTCATTGAAATAATGTGTAGTGATAGATATAAAATGGAAAAGATCATAGAAGTATGCAGAAGGAATTCTACAGATAAGATATTAGATAGTGGCAACTAGATAATGAAACACAGATTCATAATTGTACCTACAATTATTGACAGATTTAAGCAAGGTGTTTGTATTTTGGTTGATACAAATTATACCTATATTCAAGAAATGGAACCTTAGGAAACACTTCTTTATCCCTTGGGTTATGAATTAAATGATGATATAGTAGTTGGGTATATTGATTTATTGTTGAATTGAGATAAAGACAAAGAAGAATATAGATTTGGTATATATGATGATATCACACAATGAGCTCAAGCAACCTTGGAGAAGGCATCACACAAGTAAATGGAATCTATAATGAAGAAAGCACTATCTGAGGCTAGAATGATAGAGAGTGAGTCTAAGGCTATAAGACAAATAATGAAGCAAGGAATACTAAATATTCAACCTTTATTAGTATCTATTGCATATATATCTTCAAAATAGAGCATTTAGTATGAAATAGTGTTAGATGTTCAACCTAGTGAACCTAAAAGAAAATTTGAAAGATTGGTGGAAGTAGTGACTACTAAAACAAAGAGGGTCAAACAATAAGCCATTAGACCATTCAAAAGATACAAAACATTGTAGACCATTGTTGAGTATAGTGAAGAAGAAGAAGAAGAAGAAGAAGAAGAAGAAGAAGAAGAAGCTATCAAGAAAGTAGAGAAAGTGACTCCATCAAAGCAATCAGTAGGCTAAGCTCGACAACCTTGGAAGTTGAAGATAGAGAAGATAAACACAACTATTGCCAATGAAGGTAACTTTGTTTAGATGAACAAATTTTATGATTTGTATAATAATTTTGAAAAGGATTAGATTCATATATCTACTATTAGATATATCCTAGAAAATGATCTAAAATTGGAGGATCTTAAGAGTATAATTAACTAAAAATTCTATGAAAGACTCATTCAGAAGAAGGCTCCTACAAGGGAAGAAGATCTAGAACTTTGAATGTCTATGCTTAAAACTATTTGCAAGACTAATGATGAAGAAGAGATTAAAAGGTTGTTGAACAACCTTGTACCATATTTAAGGAATAAAGTAAGACCATTTCTATTTATGGTTGTTGAAAAGGATAAACTAAGAAGTGAGATTGTGACAAGTATCAATTAGATGTTGATAGAGTCAAATGTAGCATCTCCTCCAACACCTAAAACCTTGGAAATGCTAGTGAGTGGTGACACTATGAAAATTGATTAGACCAATGTTACTATTAACTTTGATGATACCGATCCATTTGAAGGTTCTGAACCTAATGTACTAGACATTGAAGATATTGAGGATAAATTGAAAAAATATTGAAGAAGAGAAGAGAAAAATAGAAGAGATCAAGAAGAAATTACTTGAGGAAGAAAAGAAAAGAAAGGAGGAAGAGGAAAATAGAAGAAGAAGAAGAAATGAGAAAGAAAATAGAGGGGGATGAGAAGAAGAGATTGGGAGAGAAGAGAGAAAAGGAAAGACAGGGAAGAGAAAAGAAAAAGGAACAAGAGAGAAGAACAAAAGAAGTAGCTAAGAAACAAAGGGAGGGTGATAATAAACCATCTCGTTCATCTACTTTGCTCTCTCTTGACAGTTTAGCTATTGATGATGATGATCAAATAGATTTGATCTCATCCCTATCCAAGCTTATATAGAAGAATAAAATAATGAAAATATTACAAAAAACTTTAATGGAAGTTACTGATAGACTGCATAATACTTTTGTAGTAAAACACACTAAATTAGACCATGAATAGAGAGGAAAAGTAGCATTGAAATCATTTCATGAAGAGTTTACCAATTTTTTAAATGTTGCTGAAGCAAAGGCACAAATTTCCCATGATGTTAACTTGTTTAGCACCATTTATCAAAACATTAAGAATGATTTGGTTAATCTTGATACTTGTATCGAGGAACTTTAGAAATTTCAATAGGATGGGAAAACTTTGTATGTTAAGTGCACTTTATTATAGAATCTAACCGAGGCAATCAACAATCAGATAGAAGGAAAGGTGAGTGAGCTAGAGGCTCTATCCAGCTAGATCAACCATCCATGTTGTAAAGTAGATGATTTTGAAGGACAAGTGGATAGGATCCATAGTGATATTAAGAAACTTGAAATTTAGAGAGAACAAATTTTGAAGAGGATATCAGATTTTAGAGAATTTATTGCTCTAAAATTATCTTTTGTTGAGAAATATTTGGAGGAATGTGTTAAGGCCAAGGACACATATTTTAACTTTTTGTATTCAAATCTTAATGTAGCTGAGATTGCATCATATGATTTATGTGAAATTATCACCTCAAGTAAAACCACCAAGGAAACATGGACTAAGGGTATGGATAATATGAAGGCAAACTTTGATGATTGCATGAAGATCATATTAGCATAAGGAAGGATAATACTTTTTAAAGATAGATTTATGATATTTTGATTTTTATAATTAATGTGAAAGGGGGAGTAGTTAGAAAGAATTGAGAAGTATATTGTAAGGGGGAGCTTATGTAAAGTTAAACAAATTGTAATAGATGTAATGTAAGGTGCTATTTTATTTTTGTTGTGTTAAGTTTTTGTCACTTAGCCAATTTTCCCTATTTTGTTGCCATCAATGCCAAAGGGGGAGAATATTGACAATTGGATAATAGTTATATGTATTTTTTGTCATTTATGGAAAAACACAATGTACATGATCATAGGAAACATCAAAAATAATGATACCGAGTGTTAGGTATTTAGAAAATTGGCTAAGTATAGAATTTGGTTTACAACAGTGTATTGTTTTGTTTATAACTTGTTTCTAACATCATATTATTACAAGAAAAGTTATATGGAGATAGTATACATGTTGGTGATGATGTGTATAACATCAAAAGTTAGTACAAACTATATGGAATAGAGATTGTCATGTTTGAAGTGAAACATGACAACAAAATTGAAGGAAAGGATTTTTTTGTTTACAAAATAATTACTTGTCCAATTAGGGCCAACATGTTAGATGTTTATTCTAATTTGGAAAAGTGGATTATGGTCTTAATAAAACCCCAATTTTTTTTTTTGTAAAGGCATGATATTTATGCAAAGGACAACTTGTGATGATAATGGGAGCAATTGTGATTGCAAGTGTTATCTTGTAATTGTGATTGTATGAAAACTTTTGTGAAAGTGATATATTAAAAGTTTTATATGAGCAATTTTATAATCTAGGATTGAGTTGAAGATCATAAATCAGTCAAGGAAGAAGATACAATACTTATATTCAAGAAGTCTAATTACTTGTTTGGGTATTGACTTCTTCTTGTAATTTGAAGTGCATGTTTTGGCAGTGGGCTCATCTTACATATACTATACTACAACTCCTAGCAGGGTTGGAATCTTGTAACAAGGATTCAAATTCTCCTAACAAGGGCTCCTTATACTAAATTTTCTCATTGAATCTTAATACAAACCATCCACTAACAAGAAATTTATATATTAGTATATTATCTAGTGGGTATCATCCCCACTAGGGTTTTTGCTTGGTTATGATTTCCCTAGTTAACAAAACATGGTGTTATTTTTTTATCTTTGTGCATTTTTAATATTTCTATTTAGCATTATTTAATTTTTTTGTTATGCATGGTTTAAAGTAAGAGACAATATCTAGTTGGCAGCTAGAGTTTGTAGATTACTGATTCACACCCCCTAGTAATCCCTATTTCTAATAGCATGTTGGGTGTAAACTTCTTGATTTGAATATATGAAATATTATCTCTCTTGATATGAATCTCATTCCTCTTGTTCATTTTCTATTGTGTGTTTTTTTATTGGCTTTTGGATCACCTCATTTTGTGGTACATCTAGATTCATGTTGCATTAGGTGGTATTAGAGCTTAGTTGTTACTAAATGTGCAAATAGATCATGGAAGTGTGAGGCAGTTTGGAATAGTACCTTGGTTGGAAAAATTTTATTTGAGAAGATTTTTATTTTTGAAGTCCTATCTTATTGGTGAATTTAGTGTAAGGTGGTAGATCTATGGATTTGTCTTGCACTTGCAGAGGACTCATTGTTTGATCATTGTTTATGGAAAGATGGTTCGAGCAAGGAGAGGTGTTGATCCAAAATTATTCAACATGTTGAGGAAACTTGTAGTTGGAAGCTATTGAGTTAGAGAAAGACCATGGAAGACACATCTTAATGATCTTGAGAGAAATTAGTATGATTCTTTTTGGGATGAATTACATGAAAGGATTGATGATCTCGAAGAGTCTAATTTGAGTTGGCATTTGATGATTAGAAACAAGGTTGTTTGGTTGGCTAAAGAGATTATGAAGAGAATAAGATAGATCATGGAATTACGTCATGATTTTTTTGAAATGGATGAAGTATCTTTTGGTTTTTGTGACAAGATGTATATATCTGAGATGAAATTGTAGAGCATGTTTTTGTATGCAATGAGATTGCTAAAGAGGAGAGTTTTGCCTATGTTTCTAAGGAATTGGATGTAGTTATTCAAGATGATGTTAATATAGATATGATTGATGATTTATATGTTGATCTAGAGTTACATATTCCTTCTACTATGGCTCTAAATGTTTCTTACAATAAGAAGATGGATTTACTTGTTGATGATGTGGTTAAGGGTTTCAAAGATTTTATTGATGTGGATTTACATGATACTATTGTTGTTGATATGGATCTAAACTTATATGTTACTATTGGGATGCTAAAGAATATGGATGTTACTACTAATGTGGATTTTGATGATATTGCTAATCTATATATTGCTAGAGAATTGAATATATATTGTTATCATTGGATTTATATGCTTCTACTATTATGGATTTGAGATCATATATTTCTACTGATTGGGTTTTTTATTTCAATATTCTTATTGATCTAGTTTTTATGTATCAGATTGATGTTATGGATGATTATGATGATAAGTTGTAGATGGATCATTGTGATTTTCAATTCAATTTGTATGTTGATTGGATGGATAAGATTCTAATTTTTGAATGGATGAAGCATAGATGGTTGATTTTCATATTTGATCTTTTTATCAGTGATGGATAGGAAACCTTTGGTGAACATGAAGATGAGTGCTGAATTTTCTTTTGGAATGCATTTTCTATTTACCTGGGGAGTTTGATGTAAGAGCATCCTAGCCATCACATTATCTCACTAATTCTATTGGTTGCTACTAAGTTACAACAATTGTTGAGTGCTAGTAAATTTTTAGTATTTATCAAGTTAGAGATTTTTGACATCCTGTTAACATACTAGTTAGTGTTTTATCCAATTTATTCTACCAGTATTGACTGGCTAATCTTTCAAGTGCTGATTTGGTCATTTGTAGTGATTGTTGAGTTGCAGTGTTTGTCAAGTTGCAATGTTTACCTAGTTGCAGTGATTGCTGAGCTGCAGTATTGGTCGAGTGTTCCTTCATTTGCCAAGTGTTCCAATTGGTATCAAGTATTCTTGTATGTGCTAAGTGCCAAAAATTTTCTTGTTCCTTCTTTGACTAAGTTGATTGTGTCTGGTTCTAGTTTGGGTTGACCTTGTGCATATTTAATTTCACGATGGGTATTTAATATTTGTTGAGAGCTAGCTTGTGTCTTGGTTATACATTTAATGTAAGGTTTTATTTATTTGGAAATTTTTAATAGGCCAACTTGTGGCGATGCAAGTATTTAAAGGGATCTTGGGTAGAATCTTAATCATAAATTTGGGAGTGTGGAGTCTTAGCATGGAGTAGCTTGGAGATAGAAGTTTAGATTTGAGTTTCAAGATCTCTTCTTCTTTGAAATATGTATTCTTATTTGTAATGGTCATAAACTTCTTGATGTAAAATTCTTGACTTGAATTTATGAAATATTATCTCTCTGGATCTGAATCTTGCTCCTCTTTTTCATATTTTGTTCTGTATTTGTTCATTAGTTTTTGGATCACCTAATTTTTGGGTACATCTAGATTTATGCTATATCAATTACATGAGGAAGTATGGAGAATCGCAAAAAAAATTTAGTTTCTTCAATCAAGAGATGATCTTTTCATGTGTGAATTCACTACATTGTATGAGAAAAATATCAAAATGTTAGAAATGAATAAAAATGAGGCTAGAATATTGATTTTTTTGCACCATGGTGGGTGCCAGAAATGTGAGTTCTAATTATGGGCCTCTAAATCCACACACACTTCAACATGATCATTATATGTTAGAAACATCTTGAAATAAATGTGGGATTGTCCATTTAGTATCTATTCATAAGGTGAACTATTGCCTTCTAACTAGATGGAGTTTTACTATTCACTATCAAATTTGAGAGATCAATAACCTCACCAAACTAGTATGAAGGATTTGGAAGAATAAAAATGCAATCTAATCTATGTTTTTGATGTTTTGAATGAAAAAATATAAACTAATCTAAATGAATTTCAAAATAATCTAAGAGCAATGAAATGTAAGTTAGGCTAAATGAATGCATTTTAGTCTAAGTGATGAGCATATGAGAGAAAAGGAAATTCAAATGCAAGGCACTTGAGTAATCAATTTAGCATCTATTGAATACTCTTCATGCACCTGCTTTCAAAATGAGAGCTTAGAGGTTTCTCTTATAGAACATTGGACCCGATCAAGGGTCAAGATTGAACCACATGTATTGTCTTGATTGAAGGTGAGATTAAGTCCTCCATTTTTTATGAGTTTGAATGAGATGGAGTGGGAGATAACATTGATCCATTCAAATATGTACAAATAATATTTTTTCTAATTAATTAAATAATCAGTTTAAACAATTATGATGAGCATATTTGATTTAATAAATATTATTAATTTGTTTTTCATATGAAATGAAATAAGAAAGGATATTGATCCATTCAAACATGTCATCATAAGAGAATATTCTTATCAAATAAATAATTAGTTTTAAAAATTTATGATATATATATATATATATATATATCAATGTATTTTGATTCCTTCTTTATGTGTATTAGCTAAAGGGATACATTTAATTTAATTAAAGTACTAGGACTTGTCATTAAATTAATTTCAGTTAAAAGGTTAATTTAGGCAATTTAAGTTGATGCTTAACAATTAAATAAGGTTTATGATTAATACAAATTAAGGTTTTTCTTTATTTGACACTTAAGTCATTTAAAGACAAGTGGTCATAAATGCCTAGTATAACATGACTTTGTGATTTAGAGATTGATGTTTGTAAGCCTGATGCACAAAAATTGGTTCAAAATGCTAATGTGCCAATTTAGAGTTATTACACTAATCACTTTATTACATCTTAATACATGTTGATAAATCCTTTTCATTACATGAATGCTTGGAATTGATGCAAAATATAACATTTCATATGTCAATTCCACACATACCTTTGAAACAATATATACAACCCCCAACTACTTTTCATGGAAAAAAGAGTACCTTTTAGGAGATGTAATTTTTCAAGAACTATCCATGAACTAGAAATTCCATAATATCTCCACTAATCTCTTTCATAATTTATGAGTTTTCTCCTCACTTGGATTCTACTGAATAAAAGCCAAGCCATATAGGATCAAAACATGCTATGTTTACACTTTTCCTCTAGTCTTGCATTCGACACTAACACCAAGTCTTCAAGCTCAAATATTCTCTGAACTAACTTTTTATCAAATAAGTGTTTAACTTGCAACTATAGTTTCATTCTTGGTAGAGACTTTTCTTCTTTACTCATTTAACCCAAAAAGTTCATCCATTCTTTCCTACATATCATCTATAACATAATCATTATACTTTTGGATAAATTTATATAAACCAATCAAATTATTCTAAGGCATTCTTCCATAGATCATATATAAGAAATCAAAAGGTTACACTCCTATTACTTTCTTTATTATTACTTTTTCCAACCCAGATTGCTAGAGGAAACCTAGAATCTCATGCCATTTTATTTTTATCCAAAGTCCTTTTAATGATACAACAAGCTTTTTTTGTGGATTCATCTTTCCCATTTCCTTGTGGATGATATGAAGATGATGTTGAACTAGTAATTTCATATTTATCATAGAATTGTATGAACTCATATGATCTAAAGCACATGGCAATATAAGTTACAATTCTTTCTGGGCATCCAAATCTAGTGAATATATAATTCAAAATGAAATTTTTTACAACCTTGCTAGTTGATTTTTTTGTGGGGATGGCTTCTACCCATTTCTTAAATAGTTGGTCACTAGATGGATCCATGAATCACCAGTGCTAGATTTATTTTCTATCTCTCCTATGAAATCCATTCCTCATTGCCCAAATGGTGCTTGAAATTCTATTGGTTTCAATGGGATGTTCCAAGATAACTTCAACTTGTCAAAAAACCTTTGAAAAGGGTCACATTTTCTAACTAAATAATGAGCATCCTTAAATAACCTTGGCCACAAAAAACTAGCTCCCATCACCTTGTGCACTGACTTATTGGCCATGTAATGTCCCCCATAGAATCTTCAGTTCATTTTAGTTAATATATGATTTGATTCAGCGTGATTTAAACACATTTCAACAATATCGCTTCAATTTTTCTCCACCAAAGTTTCCCACTAATAATAATATATCTAATTGCTTGCAACTTTACAGATCTTTTTTTTGTTGTTAGTAAAAGTAGGTGGAGCTTCATATGTTGCAGATTGTAAATAATATTTGTGTACCACTCCATATAATCCATATCATAGGTGTAGGGTCAGTGGTCTTCATCAGTAATATTTATCTAGTTGGCATCTAATTTAGATTGAGTCATTAACTTTTCTAATCCATGAACTCTAACCAATTTTTTAATTTTTGCATCTATAGTAAACTCTTTGATCCCATTTATCCATCTATATCTTCTACTAGAAACTTCTCGATAAGAAAATATGTCTTTCATAGTAGCAATGCGAACAAAAGTTCAACAATAGAACCAACCGGATAACATCTAAAAGATTTGAATTTTTTTACAATAGAATTATCCTTCTTCTTGTTTGTATCATATTTTATCTTTGCATCTTACAATAATTTTCTAAAGAATTCAATAGGTTGTTCAAAACCCTCTTCATTTTTATGGAGTAAAACTATTGTAATTGTGTGAAAAGATGAAAATGAAAAGATATGCATTGGCACGGTATAATCTAGAGTCATAAGTACAAGGGAATTCTTGATTGTATTCTTTATTTCTTGAAAGGAATTTGAAGGTTCTCCATCCCATTTGGTTATTCCTCCTTTTTGAGCATCTTGGAAATTGGTCTGCTAATCTTTGCAATTTTTTTAATAAATATCCTTAAGAAATTCACTTGGCCAAAAAATGATTGCATATATTTGACATTTTTTATATGTGGACTTTATCAATAGCTATAACTCTTTCTAGATCAATTTTTACTCCATCCTTAGAGATTATGTGGCCCAACAACCTACCCTCTATAACTCCAAAAGCATATTTCCTTGGATTCAAGGAAAATCCATATTCAAAATCTTTCAAGAATAGTTTCTCCAACTGTTTGTAGTGATCTTCTACTTTCTTAGAATATGTTGTTAAATCATCTTGGCAAACCACCTAAACTTGTCTATGTATTCTACAAAGGAAACATCCATGGCTCTTTGAAAAGTTGTCTCTACATTAATTAACCCAAAAGGCATTCTAACATACACATGGGTTCCCCATGGTGTGGTAAAAGAAGTGTCATATTGTTCTCCTTCATCAACTAGTACCTAGTTATAACTAGAAAATGAATCCATCATATACACCACCTTAGAACTAGTTACCTATTCCAACATAGCCTCCATGTTGAGAAAATCATAATTATCTTTTAGGAAGACAATATTAAGGTTTTTAAGATCCACGTATAGTATGATATCATCATTTTTTATTTTTACTAGTACTAAATTGGATACCCAAGTGGAATGGCTTATAGGCTTGATGATTCCCCCATCCCTAAGCTACATTAACTCTTCTTGTATTTTTGGACCTAGTGTGGGATTAAATGTTGTTTGATTTGGCCTAAATGTTTTAACATTCTCTTTCAATGGATTAAAATGTTTCAAAAAATCTTCCCTACAAGCTTTTAGATCATCATAATATAATGTTAATGCATGTCTAAGATTTCTCAATAAATCAACTAAGGATTTTCTTATAGAAGGGGACATAGTGTTACCTATATACACCCTATTAGGACACATATTTGTTCCAAGATTGATTTACTCCATCTCTTTTGGTTTCTTATTTTTGATTTCTAGGTAGACCCTATCTTGACTATCAAAAACACTCTCCAATACTACTAATCCCTTAAGAGATTATTTTTTTTTAACTACATGATTTCTTGACCAAATCCCATTTATGATTTTAACAATGGTACGACAATCTCATTCTTGACCATAGTATTGATCTTCATTTAGAAGAAATTTAACAATTTCTCTATCATTTCATCAAATACCTATCAATTTTCTATGTTACCGAGAATTGAAGGCCTATTTTGCACTTCAATCTTTGAGACCCAAAAAAATAATATATCATCAAACCTGATAGCCACATTGGAAAGAAGATTATCCATTTTAGTTTTTATAATATCCATCGAAGTTATCCCAAAAGTATCAAATTCTTCAATCTAATCCCATACAACATTCTTGTATTGTTTCAATCTTTTTTTCTTGGATGCATAAGCCTATCTAATTGAAGATACTACTAACTAAAAATCACAAATAATATTCAATTTTTTAATACCATGACTCAAAGCTAGTTTTAATTCAAGTAAAGTGCTTCATATTCTAATATATTGTTGGTGCAAGTGAAGTTCAATGTAAAAGAGTATCTGAATGTGTCCTTTTCTAATGATATAAAAATGACTCTAGCATTTTACCCTTCTTTAGAACTAGCCCCATCAAAATACATTGTCCAGATCTTTTGTGAATCAATACACCTTGTTGCTTCTTGTGAAATCAATGGAACTATTTTTTCAGTCACTAGAATAGTAATTTCAGCATTAAAAACATTTACCTGTGTGTCCAAGAAACATGTGACATTAGTATCAATGTTATCCTCAATCATATGAATAACTCTAGGCTCTCTATTTACTTTGATATCCTTTTAATTAAGTAGAAAAAGATAGATCACATTGTAGGCTTGCCCATTCCAATGCTCCATTTTGTTTGAGAGAAACATACCATATTGAGGAGGAGTATCAACTACTAAAATACTCATGGTTAAATGAACATTAGGATAAGCATCTAGCCTATATGGTAATGCATTGATAGTACCTATAATAGGGAACCCCCTTGCATCCATTGCCCGGTATCTAGACCCTATTTAGTATCAAATTTTAGACCAAAGGATTCCATTATTTTAAAGGGTATGACAATATTTGAGGCTACTAAATCAATCATACAATTCTTTAGAGTTTTTCCATTTATGATTAGGTCAAGGAAGAAAGATTCAGTATTAACTATATATGATGCTTATGAACTATCCAAATACATTTGGGGTATCTAAGATATCACTCCTTTATCTTCATTTTATTTTCATGTGACTTGTACCTCTTTCCCTAGTAATAATTATTCCTCAATAACCTTACTATTCCCAATTCCTCCTAAGCATGATAGGGTTTTAGATTCATGTTCTTCTATCCTAAAATTTTTAGACAAAGGAAACTTCACCTTAATTTATGACAACATAGTTGTCATATCAACAAGATCATACACAAGGTGTTTATTACCTTTAATTTCTTTCACTTGAGCAATGGGGTCTTCAATTTCTTTGAGTTGGCACCTTCTTTGTGGGTTCCCATTTCTTAACTTTACTATCTTTGATCTTAACAACCATGGGATCCTTTTCTTTGTTGTCATTATTCATTTTATAGGATATATCTTTAATGAAGATTCTTAGAGATTTTCTAGAAATGTTATTTACTATTTTATTTCATAGGTTATAAGTATTGTGAACTTGAGCAACAATCTCAAAAATTATCTTGTCAATTTCCTCCTTCGAATGTTTTCCCAAATTCATGTGTTCAACCCTTGAGATCATGTTTCATGCTTTCTTATCAACTTCACTTTCATCATCTAAGAAGATCTATTTATGGTATACCTAATATAGATTTCATTAGTTTCTCATATCAATTTTAGAATCTTCATAATCATCACATGAATTAATCATTTTGCAAGCCACATCATCATGGCTCTTTTCTTCTTCCCACTATTTGGGCTAGGTTTGTTGGGATGTAGAGAATGAATAAACAACTACACAATAGTCAAGAGAATAGGGAGACTAACAAACCACACACCAAGGCATCTCTTCTATCACATTTATTAGGCTTGTTTACATTTTTGGAAGTTTTGAATTCTTAAAAAAATTCAAAATTTCATCCATTTCTTCTTCCTTAGGCCTATTGGTTGCAAAAATATTATCTCCTTTCTCACCCTCCCTAGGATTAAACAACTTGGGATCATCTCTCCTCCCAATCCTCCTAGATTCTCTCCTATTTTTTTCAATGTTGATAGCTATCTTAAAATCATCCCTTAGTGTCTTAGGATCCTTGTATATTAAAATATAAGCCATTTTACAATCAAAATAATTAAAATAGGTAGTCAAGTATACATTCTTACCTAATCTCATGACTTGGAATAACTTATACATTTCCTTTCAGAATCTAAAATTAAAATCAAAAGTAGATTCATATATATTTTCTTAATATTATTAAATTCATTCAACACAAAACTAGCATTAGTGTTACCTTGAAACATTTACCCCAATCATCCCATGAACAAATGTTGTCATGAGGAAGTCTCCTAAACTAGTCCCTTGAATCTTTTTTGAGTGAATACAAAAATAACTTCATGACATTGTCTTTGTGTTCAACTTCATAATTATTCAACATGTTATTTACTTTTTTGAGATTTTTTTGATAAGAAAAATAGGTTTTGAAGGGAATTGGAAACCCTTTACATATCAAGAAATTTTCAAAGAAGTCCAAAGAAAACAATAGTCCAAAGGTAATACAAGTCACCCAACAAGATACCATGACCAAGGTGGCATCAGAGATAACGCAGTAGTCATCAGCCACACAAATAGGTTTTGAATGAATGCTTCAAACCCTCAAAAAGTTTTGAAGGGTTCCTAAAACCCTATATGAAACAACAACTCAAGGTGAAACATGTCACCAAACAAAATGTGACCAAGGTGGCAACTCATAATAAAACAATAAAACACTATAGCCACACAAATAGGTTTTGATCAGGCTCTTGAAACCCCATGGAGAGAGACACTAATAAGAATAGTAGGCCAAAAGAGCCATGAGATAGTATAGAGAACAACAGGCCAGAAGCTAATAGAGCCAAAAAAAGGACAATGACATCAGACTTTCCCTTTTGAATCTTTCCTTTTAGACCATAATGCCATATCAAAAGAGGGTTTAGATGGCTTGACCTTTTTTCCTTTTACTGTGGTCCATGCATTCTCCACCAAACCAGCAGCCTTCTACCACTAAAAATAAACACCATCATAGCCAATACCTGGAACCCCTGAAGCCAGGGAAAAGGTTACAGGAGAGGAAGTAGCAATAGAAGCCTGAGATGAAACAACAACATTAGAAACACTAGAAAATGGGACAATAGAATCCAAAGATGGACTAGTAGAAGTTGGGGCAGTAAAATCTAGAGACAAATCAGCTGCAACCACAGAAGGAGCAAGAGGAAGGGATGGACAAACAAAATCTATAGAAGAATCCACACCAAAAACTAGGATATCAAAATCCAGGGACAAACTAGCTACCACCATAGAAGGAGCCATAGGAGGATCCTTCATCAAGACACCTAGAGAAGATGGTCTATCAAAGATAGTACTAGAATCCACTACCAAAGTATCTTGCAAAGAATCACCATTCCCTATAGAAGGACCTTCTAGCCATCATCCTCAGAGGGGACCTTGTAGACTATGTAGTGATCTTCTAAGACCCCCTTCCACCAAGAAGAGGGCATTTTCAGTCTAGATTTACTAGAACAACTTGCAGCTAGGTGGTTAGTCATATGGCATTTCCTACAGTGGAAGGGGATACCCTCATAGTCAAGAAAAAAATTTCAAGATCCAAGAGGAGAAGCCAAAGAAATCCTTTCCAAAAGTCCCTTAGAAATGTCAATCTCTACCAAAATGTGAGCATAGATTGTTTAATACATATTGTATGAATCATTATCAACCATGAGAAAGTCTCCAAGGGCATTCCCCACCTCCTCTAGGACTACATCTACCCAAAGCTAAAGGGGGAGATTCAACAACCTAACCCATAGAGGGAACTTATTAAAAGATTTCATCAATGGGTTGAAATCTTTATGCCAAGGCTTAGCCATCAAGGGAAACCTTTCTCCCCAAGAGAAACTTTAGCAAAGGATGGTATTTCTATCTTTAACAGATAAAAATTTCAAAATGAAAAAACCCCTAGCCATAGGGTAAATATGGTTAGTCCTCAAAATGATGGACTCCCAAACATGAGTAATCCATGCATTTAGATTTGACAAAGAAGGCCAAAAACCCTTAAAATGAAAGATAACATCTTTGGCTAAGAAATTAGCTATATATTGGAGATCACAAATTAGCTATATATTAGAGATCACATCAATAGTAACTTAGGTTTGAAATCTATTTTTCCTAATTACATACTGCAATCGACACCCCTAAATGCATGGTATCATGAAACCCTGAATACACAAACTAGCCACCAATATCTACCTCATAGGTAGCTACATCAGCATAGGAAATGGCTAAACCATCCAAAACAATATTCCCACAAGTAGCAAAAGAAGCCCTAGCCTAAAAAGTAGAAGTTGAAGCAGCCACTATAAAGCCTGATGTAGGAATAGAAACTAGAAGCAAAATATAGACACCATATCCAAAATCGATACTGGAGTTGAAGCCAGACATTGAGGCTAGACACAGGAGCTAGATGCGAGAGCCAAAGCTAGACATTGAAGCTAGATGCAAGAAACCCTAAATCATAGCAACCATAAAGCTGGAGGTGGGAGCCAAAGTTGGACATAGGAACCAGATGCAGGAGCTAAAGCCAAATGCAGAAGCTGGATGTAGGAAACCCTAAATCAGAACAAATTTTCTAAGATTTTCTTCACTGCTAATGGCATTATTTCTAGAGAATTTTATTACTTTATCTCTCAACTCAATAAGAATAGGATTAGGAAATCCAAGAATACCTATAAAATACATATGCATATACCTTTACATATAGATGGGTCTATTCTGAGATCCTAAAACATTTGAAGAACTAGGTCCAATAACTTGGGTCTGCATGCAATTTTTTACTTGTTGTGTTGGAGCTAATTGATAGGTAGTGGTAGAAAAGGAAGTTGGTATTGATTGTGAAAACCTTTACCTATTTATCAGGGGAACACATGTTGGGATAGAAGATACACCATGTGAAGTCTAGGACAGAGGTAGATTTTAGAAATTGACTTTACCTCCTTGTTTTTGATGCCTTAGCTTCATTTTTAATTTTATCTAATTCTTTTGCTAGATCTTTCCTTTCTTTCTTATCTCTTTTGAGCTCTAAGTCAATCTTAGAGATAACCATATTCTTGAAGGCAACATGACTTTCATTGATCTAAATGCTGGCAACTGTCTACTTCCCTTTATCAATATTCTTAGTAGTGAGGTCTATCACATTTTCTTTAATGGGTTTATATGGTCAAACTTGAGAAATAATAGGTCCTTCTTTTTGACATAGAATATGCCCTTTATCTTTGATATTATAATTTATATCTCCCATATCTCCAAATATATCTGAGCATAAAGTCAAAGATTTTTCTTCCAACTTCCTATTCTTCTCTTTGTGTGCTTCCATTCTTCTAGGAAAACTTTCTCTCTTTATGAGGGCATTCAGAGTGATTACTTATTTTCTTTCTCCAAACATATGTATATGGCATCCTCCTTTGCAACCTTTTCCCTAAGTACTTCAATTTTAGATAGCAAGTCAACATGATCTGCATAAGTGGTTTTTCAATCTATAGAATCTCTAGATCTATAATATTTCTTTCAATATATGAAATGTGCTAGATGCTTGGTCTAATATGTCGGCTATTTTTATATCCCTATCATTGATTTACCTCCTTATAAATATTGGGTCTGAAAGTAGTACCTCCAATGGAAGAAATAGTGTTATCCTGATATACTCTTTCTTCAGGAAATGGAGTAGTGAAAATTTCACCTAAAATTCCAGTAGTCTAAGATTTAGAATTCAGAGACTGGGGTTCTCTTTCTCTCACATGATGATATTGTGAATGGGCTAAGGTATTTTTATGCACCCTAAAATGGTCACCTAGACTATGGGCCCTATTATTCAATTTATCAAATTTCCTGAATCAATGGTTTGCAATATTTTAAAATCAATTCAAATCAATTTCTTTGATCAAATTGTAATTAATTCAATTATTTCAACTTTTCCTAAAGTTTTTTCATTTTATCCTAAGTCTTATTTAATTAAAAGAAGACCTCTCTTTTAATTAAATAATTAATCCATATTTAATTAACTAAGAGAAAAACCCCTCTTTTAATTTAATTAAATATTTCCTATTTGTTTAAAGAAATTTCTCCCTTTTAAATAAATAAAATCACACTTGGAAAAGGAAATAAAATAAATATAAAACAAATAAAATATTTTTTCCTCTGCACTTAAATTCACATATTTCTAAATGGGATTCCATTTAATTTTCCTCCTCTTTTCTCATTGGTAGAATTTTATCTCACACAGATAATTCTTTCTCCACCCTTGGTTAAATCTTAGTTCCTCTTAATCTTAATTGTCCATTCTTCTTTATAAGGGAGAGCCCTCTTCTCATTTTTGACATCCATGATTATGCTATTGTTATGCTGCAAGTTTGGAGAGCAATTTTTGGTGGAGTTTGAGCATTAAATATTTTTGTGGAGAACTTCTATCTTCTTGTCATCTTCTCTCATGCATCCATGGCTTCTATCATCATAATCCATCCTTGCATTTTCATATTATCTTAGATCCATATTTTCTTTCATAGATTAATCATGCATTGTTATTTCCTTTCATATATTAGATTTCCTTTCTTGCATTTTTTTGCATTGTTATCATTTAGATTAGCTTGCATTTCATTTGCATGCATATTTTGATCGTTGAATATGTCATTTTATGGTGTACTTGCATGGGCATAAACTAGCTCAAACTAAGGGCCTCCATTAAAAACCCAAGCACTCCATGAATAGATAGCTATGATCCACCGTTCGAGACCTCATGCTTGAGAAATCTTGGATATAATGACTCATAGAAGTGTGTCAACATTTTAACACACATTATTATCTTGAGGCTTCCATGTCTGGCCATAATTTCATTTTTTTAAGGTTGTTTCTTCCTACCAAACAAAGGTAGCTCTTGTTTTCCTCCTTTTATCATCCACTTAAAACAACACTTAAAATACAGCACTAGAAAATAAACCTTTGACTGGGTGACCACCCAGTAAGGGGAAAACTTTAAAATGGCTTAAACATAAGAAACTACCAAGAGAATGAAATGTTAACCACATATCTGACACAAGGGAACCAATACACAATAGAACTTATGTCATGATGTATTTTAAGAAATGAACACTATATCACATGAACATGGCACTACTCTGACACATAACCTACCATACTTTGGGACACAACCCATGTCATGCACCTCCCCAGTAGAGTTTCCATTTTATTGTATCTTGATTTGAAAATATTTAAACTACCTATTAATATGCAAGGTAAAACCTAGGAGTTAGCCAAAAGAAACCATAGTGAATTTTCCAATAAACAAATCAAAATGATCAACTAACAAGACTATTTTAATCTTCTTCTCTTTGAACTCTACAAAATTTAAGTGGGCACACCTAGGAATATATAACTCTTCATAGTGAACATTTTACAATATAAATTCCATTTTAGGAAATGAATATGACCTATCTTCTTCTAATTAAAGTATTAAAGGAAAGTAAATGAGAGATGGATATGTCTCACAATGTCTAGAATATTTAATCAAGTGTAGTCTTGTACATTTAACTCATAATATTGTAGAGTAAAAGGATTTTATTCATTGATTTTTAGTGTATAAATTTCTCCCCATGGACTATTAGCTCCTAAAATGACTAGTGTTTTAACTATTGGGCTATTTATCATAGGAAATTGATATAAATGACTACATCTATCCTATCACTTTGTGAAAAGGGGTAAAAATGCTCAATATATATCTCATTCTTTGAATAATATACTTAGAAAAATTTCAATCCATACATATCCATATAAATCATTTACATAATCATAAGATTATCTAGAAAATAGGAGAAGGAATATAACTCGAATGAATTATAACTCAAGCTTAAAAGACAGTATCATCAAGTTTCAATAAATTGAGGTTAGCATGAGAAGAAACAAGATCTGAATCAAGTAATCAAAATGAAAATACTTCTTCTATTATTTCCTTTGAAAATATAAAATTAGGAGTCAAGAACCATAAGAAAATAAAACATATTGAGTTGGCAATATGACTTCATGTATTCCATTAATGGCTTCACTGAGATATTTCTTGACCAAAACATCAAAATCTATGTTCATTTAATAAAATATAACCTAGAACCTCCTCTAGCCTTGGAAAATAATTTACATAGCATGATTTTCTAGAAGATTCAGGTGTAGAGGGAAAAATATAGCTATCATTTGACAAAAAGGTTACAAAAAGGACAAAATATCACCATCCACATAGCACAAGAAATTAAAAGATCAAATGTGGAATCTTTTACTTGATAGTAATGTAGTTTTTCAACTTTTTATGTAGGCATACCAATGGTGACTATCATATTATGATAACTACTTTTGTTTGATAGCCATTTGTGAGGTGCTTTGTGGTGGGGTAGGGGCATCTTTTCTTTTTTTGTCTATGCCCTTTTCCTCAAGAACTTTTGATGTTTTTTTTTAATCATTTTGTTCTAGTTGTGGGACCAGCCCCTCTATTTCTTAAATTCTAATCTATGTACCTTTATCAATCAATTGTTTCTCTTTAGTGGTTGTAGTCTATCTTCTAGTTCATTCTCAAATGCCATCTATAAAACCCTTGAAGCTAAAGAATATTTTGTCATCCACTTACTAAATTTTTTTTCATCAAGATAGTTGAAATTAAAAATTTCTTTCTCTATTCACAAAATCTCTTCCAATCATCTTTACTTCATTAAAATCTTGGTAGAAAGAATCAAAAAATATCTGAACATTTACCTCTACTTCCATAATTCTTGCAAACTAGATGTCATTTTCTTTGTTGATGAAATCATTCATCCTTACACTCATAATGTATTTTAGTTCATTTTCCCATTCCTCTTTTTTAGGATATGGGGAAAAAAATCAAAGTTTCTATTGAGATATAACCTCTTCTATAGCCCTTCCCTCTTAAGATCAAAATGCAATAGACTAGTTGCTTGATCATTTTTCTTTTCAATTGGATCATCAACTTTATCAATAATAGTGACACATAAGGGATTAATATCCATTTCCCTACAAATCCATTTATCCAAAAAAATCTTAAGGAATTTTTATTGTTCTTCAACTCATTCCATATGTCTACTAGCTTTGACATTCTAAATCAACCAAGGGCCAATTTCTTTTGTCAACTAATAACAAAATTGTGTCCCTAATTATATTCTCATATTCTAGTTGTACTTTTGATGGAAATACAATGGAAAAAGTAAACTCAAAGAGTGGGGAGGTGAATCAACACTTAAAACTTCAACCTACAAATTATTCACCACACATCCATCTCACAATCTATGCATATAAACAAAAATACCAAATTAGGCATATACATGCATAGTATGTGTTGGGTCCTAATTTAACAAAGTTTAAATAACTAGGTGTACAAGGAAAGAAGGCATCTATGGGTGGCTATCTCCAATAATGGACATAATTCACCAAGAACTGGGGCCAACTATAAGGCTACACTCCTTCTTCACTGCAAGCTCTGCAAAACCTAGGTGGGTGAACCTCTTTAGATCTGACTATGTGACCAGTACAATAAGCATAATCAAGATCTAGAATAGCAGATGAAAACCACTAAATCTCCTATACTTAACTAGGAATCACAAGCATGGAATAGCTAAGAACATGAATCATGAAAATGGCAAGCTAAGTGTGGGTTAAACTTTGAATAGCTTTCAACATAAAAGGAAAAATTGATTTAATATGTTGATAAGAGAAAGACCCATGTATGAGAAAAAAAACCTAATGATCCTATCTCTGATTAGTGCCTTATCTATTGGGAAATTAAATGAATTACAACCTTACACCTTCTAGAAATCTTTGACATAATTCCTACATCAAGATCCCTGATATATCTTTCACCTTATGAACAGACATCTATTATAGAATGAATCTCATACTTAGACAATCCTTTCATGAAATTTGCAAACCCTATGAAAAACATCAAGCAATTACATGGCTCTTTGTTCCATTAGTAAGATGTTTCAATCACATATGTTTCTAAATGAAATGCAACCTAATCTATGCTCTTTGATCATAAACTAGAAAATATTACAGATGCATAAATAGGAGACAATATTCAAACTGAATTTGGAAACCTTTTTTGCTCTTTATTTTTTTTCCTTAAAACCAAATACATGAAAGATATACAGAAATGACTCACTAGTCACCTAACAAATAAGAACTATTTGCATAAAACTTAAATTTCTATTCAATACAAGAGAAATGATGGGTGTGTGGCTTTCACAGCTTAACCAGAGCTCCTAGAACTAGAAATTGAAAACCAACCCACCCTATTTCAGAGGAAAAGAAAGAATATATATGAAGAGGGAAATTCTTAGATTGAATTTGCAACTAACATGTGTCACTTCAGAATTCTCCCTCCAAAAGCTTAAAAGAATCTCTCTACCTTCTCTCCTCAACTGCCAGAATCAAATCCTTGATCAATTTGTTTTGCCTTTCCAAGAGCAAAAAACCTTAGCAAAAGGCAAAATTTTATAACTGATTATGTATGTGTCAATTTATAAAATTGAACCCAAAATATCACAAATACTATAGATAACTTGATACAAGAGTTACTGAATACTTATGATGTTTTTTTACTAAATTCTGCAACTGGTGACTTGAAACACCTGATAAAACATGTAGATCAATCTCTAAGAGATAACCTCCTATAGCATGAACCAATGGAATTCTATGCAAAAGCAAACCTCATATTCAGATAGTTCATCTCTTCTTGATTCTGGCGATATATAACATCACTATATTAGCCTCTTGAAAACCCCCTGAAAGTCTATTTGAAAATCACTCTCCTCGTATGAAACTCTAGTCTACATACCTTTAAAATTTAAATTTAAAAAAAAAAAAAAATTTAATCTAAAATTTTAACTTTAGGTTAAAACCCCTTGTTTTATTTTAAAAAGCTGATGTACATTCACTTGAAAAAAATAAAATATTATTTTTTATGATTTCCACATTTTCCCCTATCCTTTGAATCTGAGGTCAAACCTTTGTTGACCAAGCCCCACTTGTTGCTCCGTGATTCATCGAATTCTGTGAATGAGTGCCACTTGTCATTGTTTGATTGGTCCACCTCTGACATTTCCACCTCATCACTAGTCAGGTCCACACTACCATGTGTCGATTACCCGCATGCTCACATTTCTTAATGGTCAAGCAACTTTGGGAAGTGGGCATGTGCTGACCATTGGATCGTGAAACTGTTGGATACAATTGTTCAATTGTGTGTTGTCTTTAATGTCACACAAATGTCATATCAATCATCAAATAAAGTCTACCAAGCTCAAAAGGTCAGCAAGGCAAAGGAAAGTGTCTACCGAGCTTAGAAGGTCAGTAGGGCAAAGGAGAGAGTCTACCAAGCTCAGAAGGTCAACAAGGCAAAGGATAGGGTCTACCGAGCTTAGAAGGTTAACAAGGCAAAGAACAGTTATAACCGACCTAACTCTATCATCAAAGGAAATGTGTTAGAAATATTTCTTACCGAGCTCACTCAATCATCAAAGGAAATGTGGCAGAAGCAGTTCTTACTAAGCTCTTATGAAGGAATTCAATTCTTACTGAGTAAACTCAATGGCAGAAGTAGTTCTTATCGAGCTCTCATGAAGGAATTCAATTCTTATTGAGTAAACTCAGCAGCCAAAGGATTTTATGGATATTGCAATGTTAACCAAGTCAAGAAGGTTAACTTAGGAAATTTTTGGAAGGAGTATTTACTGAGTAGGGTCGGCCAGTAAAGGATTTCATTGTTTTATGAAATAACATTTATTTGTTTAGAGTAATATTTGTAGCTGACTAATGTATAGTTTATTGGTAAATGCAACATGTAAATGGGCTTACTTGACAATTTGAATGGTATAATTAAGAGGTCAAGTTGCGAATTCTAAGTGTGAAGAGGAAGTGTGTGTGTAATTAATGTAATATGAAGACTAATTATTGTGGAAGCAAATTGGAAGTATGATCAGAGATCATTGAGGAGTAGACAAACTATATTTGATCAAGGAGGATCTAATAATGCTCAACAAAGACCTATAGTCAACAAATTCAATTGCATCTTGTTCAGGTCAATTCATTGTTGCTTTCTAACCATTGTAGCATTCTAACAAGGTGATAGTTCAGTTGAATTGTTCTAAAGACCTCTAGCAAGACCACTCCTAACAAGGTGATTAAATCCTCTAACAAGGTCACACCTAATAGTGTGTATTGTAACCTTTAACAGGGTTGGCTCCTAACATAGCACACTTAAGAAGAGTGAAAAATTGATTACTAGTTACTTGGTGGTTTTTCCCATATTGGGTTTCCATGTTAAATCTAGTGTCTCTTGTGTTCATTTTGTTTTCAATTGCATGCATGTTTGCTTGAAGATAAGTAAAAGTTTAATTTACCAAGTTACAACATTTTTGTTATGTTTACTAACTATCAGTAGTAACTAGATCTTTAAAACATCTAAGGGATCTATTGATTAATTTTTGTAAGTAACTAATTCACCCCCCCCTCTCAGTTACTCTACCTTTAATTCCAACAATTTCTATCAGATCTTTTGGTGCTTATAGGAACAAATTTCAAGGATCTAAGCTAAAGATCATGATGTCTTACAAAAAGTAAATTCCAAGACTTAACAAGGACAACTTCTCAGCATGGCAAGGATTGATGAGGCTTCATCTAGCTTCTATTGGTGATATAAGGCTAAAGTACTTTAATGAAAAATATGAAGAACCTTCTAGTACAATATCTATTAATGATATTCCTAAAAAAGAAGACTCACAATAACATGATGATAGATATAGCATCTACTCTAAGTTATGAAGAATTTGATGACATCAAGAATTGCAAAACTACCTTCTAAATGTGGAACAAGCTAAAAGAGATCTATGGAGGAGATGATAATGTGAGGGAAATTTGATCAAATGAGGATGAGAGAGGATGAAAATATTGCAAAGTATGTTGAAAGAGTTAAAGCATGTGTTAGTGCAATCAAATCATCTGGAGGAGATATCAATGAAGAGATAGTTATAAGTATAGTTCTTAGAACTCTACTTCCCATTTATGCAATCAGAGTCTCTGCAATTCAAGAAAGAAGATGTAAGTCAAATCATAAAATAAATTTAGAGGCCATAGTTGGAAGATTGACTACATTTGAGCTAAACAAGTATGACAATTATGTTCCAGCTGTCAAGAACATTGAATCAACATTCAAAGCCAATTTCACTCAAAGAAAAAGGGAAAAAGATGAAGGATCAACAAACATATAGTGATGAAGAATCAGAACAAAGTTCAGACAGTGATCTTGAGGTGGTTGAAGCTCTACTAGCAAGAAAATATTCAAGAGGCAAAGGGAAATAAAAAGGTAAGGTTTCTCTAATTTACTTTTCTTGTGAAAAAATTGGACATATTGCAACTAGGTGCCCAAATAAGTAGAACAAAGATGAGAAGAAAGGTCACAAGTACAATGGCAAGAAAGACTTCAAATCATTCAAGGATAAAGGTAGGAAAACATGTTTCATGGCTAAAGATTCTAATGATTCTGATGATGAAGAAGAAGATGAAATTTTTTACATTGCTCTGAAAGATGAATTTGATAATGATGATGAAATGGCACTCATTTCTCATATGAGCAAAAATGATGAAATGGCACTCATTTCTCATATGAGCAGAAATGGCACTCCTTATAGATAGTGGTTGTTCTCATCACATGACTAGTGATAAAACTAATTTTGAATACTTTGTAGACTATGATGGTGGAAGTGTAAGATTTGGTAACAATGAACCTTGTTGTATAAGAGGAAAAGGATGAATCTCACTAACCAAGGAACTTGTATGTGATAATTCATATTGGGTAGAAGGACTAAAGCATAATTTTTTGAGTGTGGCATAGCTATTCAATAATGGATTCAAAGTAGAATTTATGCATGAAAAGGAAAGATTGTTGGATGGCAAAGGAAAGCTTATTGGATTAGGAACTCAAACAAAAGGTAACTTATTTTATCTTGAACTTGGTGAATGTTCATGTTTCATTACTCAAATTGAAGAAAGTTGCTTATGGCATAAAAGGTTATGCCATGTAAACTTTGACAACTTGATAATGATTGGTAAATTCAAAAAAGTAAGAGGTATTCCTAACATAAAGAAACTTGACGTTGGTCTATGCAAGAATTGTCAAATTGGTAAAATGGGAAAGACTAGTTTTAGAAGAAAGAACTATCAGACTGAAGAAGTTTTAGAAATTGTGCATATTGATTTGTATGGACCTATTGGAATTGAAAATTATACTGGTGAAAAATTCTTCATTCTGTTTGTTGATGATTATTCAAGAATGATGATTTTCATGTATCAAAGAGAGAAATCTGAAGCATTTGAAAAGTTCAAATGGTATTTGGCTAGAGTAGAAAAGGAAATAGACAAGAGACTAAAATGCTTAAGGTCTAATAGAGGTGGTGAATTCATTTCACATGAGTTCAATAACTTTTGCATTGAAAGGGGAATCAAAAGATAGGTTTCAGGACCTAAAACTCCTGAACAAAATGGAATATCAGAAAAAAGGAGCAGATCTATCATGGATTGTGCAAGAACCTTAATAATTGAAAAAGGCATTGCTATCAAATACTGGAAAGAAGCTATCAGCACTGCAATTCATACCTTGAACCGAGTACAACTAAAAAAGGACTCATTTAAAACAACCTATGAGTTGTCGTATGGCTACAAATCCAATGTAAGTTATCTTAAAGTATTTGGAAGAAAAAGTTACATTTTGAAAGAATCTAGAAAAGGTAAATTTGATGTAAAATGTGATGAAGGAATATTTTTGGGATACTCTTGCAAAAGAAAAGCATATAGATGTTTGAACTTATCTACTCATAAAGTCATAGAAAGTGCACATGTGAAAGTTGATAAGTTTGCAGAAAGAATAGAAGAAGAAAGAAAAAAGGAACCTAAAGACTACAAAAGATTTGTTTACATGGAACTTGATACAATGCCAAGTATACCTATTAATCAGGAATCCTCAACTCCAGAGTCTTCATTAATTGAGTCACAAGAAGTTCAAACTAAGTTAGTACCTACTGAGATGCAAGAATTTGAGTTGCAAACAGAAGCTACTAAGTTAGCATCTACCAAGCTTGAGCAGCCAGAATTAGAACCAAAAGTTGAGACACAGAAGGATAACAATGCATGTCATTCAAAAGGCAAGGAGCCCGTGTTAGCCAAGTATGTCAGAAATCATCATGCACCAGATCAAATCATTGGAGATAAATTAGAAGGAACAATGACAAGAAGTAAGTTGAAAGGCACTTGTTTACTTGCTGATTTTGAACGTAGAAATGTCAAAGATGCACTAGACAATGAGAATTGGATTGAAGCTATGAATGAAGAGATAGAATAGATAGAGAGAGAAAAAAAACATGGAATCCTATGCATACTAGACTAAAACTTACCAAGGATGATGAATCGAAGTAAGTAGATCAGACATTGTATAGATCTATGATTGGAAAGTTGTGACATGTAGTGCACACAAGACCAAACATTTCCCTTGTAGTAGGAATTGTAGCAAGATTCTTAGCAAAACCAAAAGAAAATCACACGATGACAATCAAAAGGACCATGAGATACTTAAAAGGAACTGAAGAATATGGATTATGGTATAAATTTGGAAGAAATTTGGATTTAAATGTGTTCACTAATGTAGATTAGGCAGGAAATATTGATGATAGGAAGAGCACAAGCGGAGGAGCTTTCTTTCTTGGAAAGAGGTTGGTTTCTTGGACAAGCAAAAAGCAGAATTGTACATCTCAATCCATAGCAAAGGCTGAATATGTTGCTGTAGTAGTAAATTGCTCAAATGTTGTGTGGTTCAAACAATTATTAGAGGGTATGAAGCAAAAAATCAAAGAACCTATTGTTATGTTTTGTGATAACACAAGTGCAATTAACATTTCCAAGAATCTAGTGATGCATTCAAAAACCAAGCATATTGCCATAAAGTATCACTTTGTTTGAGAATTGGCACAAGAAAAGAAAATAAGATTGGAATATGTCGATACAAAGGAAAAAATTTCTGACATATTCACAAAGCTTTTACCTAAGGATGCATTCTTGTATCTAAGAGGTAAGTTAGGGGTCATTCCCCTATCTGAAGCTCACTAGAATACAATTCTAGTGATGCATCTACAGAAATAGAATTGAAGATCTATCAGTTGATGCAAAAAATCAATGAAGACATTGCATATGAATCAGTACATCAGGTACAATGCTATTCAGTTATTTTGAGTTGTCTTTGGCATGTGTTGTCAAAGAGGGAGAATATACTATCATATGTTTCTAAAATTTGCAAAATAATAAGAGTTTGTGCAAGAGGGAGAGATTATTATGAAAGAGGGATTTTTCTATATTTGAAGAAGAAAGTGAAGTATTCTGTTAGTAAAAGACTTTTTTTTAAATTTCATTATATTATGACATGTTTTGTTGCCATCAATGCCAAAGAGGGAGATTGTTGGATATAATTGTTCAATTGTGTGTTGTCTTTGATATCACACAAATGTCATATCAATCATCAGATAAATTCTACCAAGCTCAAAAGGTTAGCGAGGCAAAGGACAGTGTCTATAGAGCTTAGAAGGTCAGCAAGGCAAAGGACAATGTCTATTGAGCTCAAAAGGTCAGCAAGGCAAAGGACAAAGTCTACCAAGCTCAGAAGGTTACCAAGGCAAAGGATAGAATCTACTGAACTTAGAAGGTTAGCAAGGCAAAGAACAATTCTTACCGGGCTTACTCGGTCATCAAAGGAAATGTGGCAGAAATAGTTCTTACTGAGTTCACTTGGTCATCAAAGGAAATCTGGCAAAAATGGTTCTTACCGAGCTCACTTGGTCATCAAAGGAAATGTGGCAGAAGTAGTTATTACTGAGCTCTCATAAAAGAATTCAGTTCTTATCGAGTAAACTCGATAGCCAAAGGATTTTACAGATATTGCAATGCTAACTGAGTCAAGAATGTTAACTTAGGAAATTTCTAGAAGCAGTATTTACTAAGTAGGGTTGGCTAGTAAAGGATTTCATTGTTTTATGAAATAACATTTATTTGTTTAAAGTAATATTTGTGGCCAACTGATGTATGGTTTATTGGTAAATGTAACATGTAAATGGGTTGACTTGACAATCTAAATAGTATAATTAGGAGGCCAAGTTATGAATTATAAATGTGAAGAGGAAGTGTGTGTAGAATTAATGTAATATGAACACTGATTATTGTGGAAGTGAATTGGAAGGATGATCAGAGATCATTGAGGAGCAACAAAGCTATATTTGATCAAGGAGGATCTAATAATGTTGAATAGAGACTTGTAGTAAACAAATTCAGTTGCATCTTGTTCAAGTTAGTTCATTGTTGCTTTCTAACCATTGTAGTAGTGATTTCAAATATGTTAACAGAGTTGGTTTAATAGCCATTTTGTAAATCCTCTAACAAGGTGATAGTTCAGTTGAATTTTTCTAAAGACCTCTAGCAAGGTGACTACTAACAAGGTGATTAAATCCTCTAACAAGGTCACACCTAACAGTGTGTATTGTAACCTTTAATAGGGTTGGCTCCTAATAGGGCTCACTTAAGAAGAATGAAAAATTGGTGACTAGTTACTTGGTGGTTTTTCCCATATTGGGTTTCCACGTTACATCTAGTGTCTCTTGTGTTCATTTTGTTTTCAATTGCATGCATGTTTTCTTGAAGATAAGTAACAGTTTAATTTACTGTGTTACAAAATTTTTGTTACGTTTATTGAGTATCAGTAGTAACAAGATCTTTAAAACATCTAAGGGATCTATGGATTAATTTTTGTAAGTAACTAATTCACCACCCCTCTCAGTTACTCTACCTTTAATTCTAATAAACACGTGTCATGATCATGTGCATCATTCTTGATCTGCTCATCTATGCCACCTTATCGATAGTTGGGACCCACAACCATGTGCCGTAATCTCACTTTCCCATAATCTTTGACTAGTGAGCAACTTGAAATTGTAGGCTTGCACCCACCGTTCATCTTACCACATGTCATCGTCTCGTGTAATCTTCATTTTTGGCACCATGTCATCACGTTAGTAATTTTGTTTAAAATTTCTCCATTTTCCTTTCCAACTAGCTAATCATGGGCAGACCCCACACATAGGGTTGTGGCTTACAAAAGTACTTGTCTTTTAGACAACAAGAAGTATGTAATGAATTGTATTTAAACCATAAACAATCCATCACCCGAGCAATGTGGGATAAAGAAGCAAAATGGTTTTCCTCTGCTTTTACATCTCACGAGTCGATTGCCTCTGTTTATTGATGCACATGCCTCTTTCTCAAAATGGCATGATTTGATTTTGAAAACTGCTAGCCTCCATTGACTTGCCTGAGGATTCCTTGTTTATGCATGAGGTTCATTTGTTTGGCATCTGCTCCTTCCTTACGTTTCTTGTAGATATTTTTCACCAAAGCCTCCCCTATTACAAAAGACATCCCTACCTCCACAAAGCTTTTGGCTTCGTATTTTGCCTAAAATTTTCTTTGCTTTGGTGGCTCCCTCATACCATAGCTCAAATAACTCCAATACTGGATTCTAATCTCGAATTGCCAAGTCCGTTCTTGCCTTCTTATGGAGTCTTGAAATGACTTCCTCTTTGAATGCACAATGGCTTTTACTTTTACATGTTGGCTTTGTCTTCTTGTAGCAGCTTCATTTTGATAATAGCAACACCTCTAGACAACTTTGCAATTCTTTTTGATAACTTTCTATGATACAAACACAATCTGTTTCTGCTATTTCTTTCTTGAGTTGAGCAATACTTGCTTGAATTTCATCTTTGGAAGCAACATCAGCTATAATTGTGGTTGGATCTTTGGCTATAATCATTTTTCTTAAAAATCTCAACTGCTCCTCTATGGCATCCTCAACCTTCATGCTACTCATTTTGCTAGCTTCCCTTCAAATGTTATGAGCTGCTCTTCTTTTTCTTCAGCGGTTTCCTTTCTTAACATTGTTGCAACCTTCCACTTGCAAGTTTCCCTTCTCTGCAATGGTTTCTTCATCTTGCATGGAATTCTTTCTCAAAGGCTTGTAGCTGCTAATGTTTCTCTTTAATTAATGAAGGGATGTCTCCATTATTGTGGTTGTTCCCTACCTGCATGTGTTATTCTTTGCATTGAAAGTTCTTATTTTAAAAAATGCAACTTCTAGTCTTGCCATCCCTTCTAATTCAACGTGTGAACTCTCTTTTATTTAAAATATGCCCTGGTGCCATATTTTCTCTCTTTTATTTAACATATGCCGTGAAGGTTATCCTCTTACATTAATCATTGTTTCTCTTCTCCTTTACACAATGTTTTAATCATTTAAAACTTTTATAAAATTATAATAAAATTAGAGTACCAATCTTATGAATCAATACCATGCTTTACTTTCTACCATCGATATAATTCTATACATTTGATCCCCCTCAAAAATGACATTCCCCATTTACTCTCCTCACGTGATTTTGTTATAAATCAATATCACTTTGAAAAAAAAAAACTCAAGGCATGTTTAGGATCTTTCAATCAATTATGCAATTGTGAATTTGTGTCTGGAGGCCTGCCAGCTGGCCTTAAAAACTAATTCAATCAAGTAACCAGGCCACGAAAATTGGCATGAGTGTTCAATCCTACCCACTCTACTATAGTGCAATTTCTTAGCCCATGAGGATTTTCTAGTCAAAATATTTTAATTTTCGAACATCCATACTTCAAATATCCTATGGGCAAACAATGTTAAAAAAAAACATAAACTGGGCTTGGGTTTGGAATTATAAAACTGGGTTATTGATCACTTGGGGTTCTAAAAACTAGGGTATAGGTTCATTTCCATGAGGAGAACATAATTCTATGGTTTGGGCTAATGATGAATCACATGATGCTTTTGGCAAATTTTTGAAATCAGGCACTTGGAAATGTTAACTAGGAAACGTGTCAAAAAGTAAGTTTTTGCAAATGTACGAACATATGAAATTATGTAGATGGATTCATCATGACTTAAGAATTGGCATACTTCAAGGATTTCTAGGACAAAAAATGATGGTATAATCCATTTGGGCTTACCAATTACAAGATCAAATTTATAACGTGCCGAACAGGGGTACAGATCAATTTGGATACCTTAGCCGTAACAAAACAATGTAAACTGGGTTTTTAATCATGTTAGCAAACTGACCAAATGGATTCATCATGATCTCAAAATTGAAACATATGAAGTGTCTAACCCTTGGAACACAATGCAAATAGAATTTCTTCATTTGGGTCAATTGGGTTGAAGATATCATTGGTCGAACAAGGCTTCCCAGAATTGTGAACAACTACACAAATGAATTTGAAATGACTTGAAACTTGGAACATAGGTTCTTTGATATGCATATTAAACATCCCCAAAGTGGAAAGTCATGAAACATTCCTGGGTAAAATATATTCAAATGCAAACTAGGCCTCTGATAGCTATTTGACACTTGGGCAAAATTGCAAATTTTGACATTAGCTCAAAATGGGACTTCGTAGAATGATTCAAGATGGAAAAATAAAATTTTGGATCACATGCATATATCAAATGAAAGGTGTTAAGTCACTCAAACACCATCTAGGCCTCACACCGACAACCAACTACATCTGCATAAAAGACACTTTAGGGCATTGATTCTTCAAAATTTTCAATATGTGACTCAAAATTAACCATGCAATTTTTAGTCCCAACAGTATGAAAGTAAATAAACATTCAACAAATTTATGACACAAGATATTTGGTTACCCAAAAACCCTCCAAGGAGAAGACAAAATTGGTGTGGGGATGACAGCTACAAATCTCTATCACTATAGTACTAAAGTGTATCTAATGAAGTTTATAATGTTTGATCATAAAACATGGTCTACCCTAATAAAGGCTTATAATATTGTTATATCTTACCCTATTAAAGGATTTCAACACTCTATTACAGGTGTGCCTAGTAAAAGGAATTTAACTTACAATGAAGTAAGCACCATGTTAAAGGATTTACAATAGCCTATTAAGACTACTCTGTTTATAGATTTAACTAATTCACTTGTTAGAATGTTTTGGCAATGATCTTGTAGTTAGCACTCTTCTGCTAGATAATAGATCACCTCTTTCATGATGTGTATGTGATTCTTACTAATAAAATGTATCTTTATTGTCTTCTAATTCCATTCCTTTGTTCCCCTCTAACTTATTCTATAATGTATCTCAAATTAGAAATTTTTAGTCACCATGAATTCTCTATTTGTAGATGGAAACTTCTCTCTTTTCACCTTACTGATTCATAAAAAGTTTAGGGTTTGACCTCCTTAAGAAGACCTCATGACCTAGGGTTAGGTATGAATCAACAATTATGATTCACCCATATTGCTACTTAATCCTTCCCTTTTTCTAATTTACTACATGTAATGCATAAGGATTCATAATAAATATTCATCCTTATCATCTAAGGTCACAAAAGAATCCTTAAGTTAGCTAAAAAATGGTTTACATAGAAGTTTGTGCCATTAGAAACAAGTATTTCAAAACTATATTGCTTAGCACTTTAAGTTCCTGATTCTCAACATCAATTACAACTTCAATTTTGTAACTCAACCTCTAAATAACTTGACACATACTATCTGCTTCGCACTTTAGTGACTCCACACTTACTAGTTACACTACACATATTGAATATTTCTTGCTCAACATATACTATTTGACAACTTAGAATTGGCATGAACTAAGGAAATGACTTAAGTACATTGTCACTCATATGTCAAAACCAATATGAGATTAAAAATCTCCCCCTTGACACAAGTGACAAAATACTTGGTCATGCATGAATAACATTATCCTTTCAGGAATAATTTAGATAATATCCATTTACAGAAAAAAGTTAAAAACTTTAAAAATTTGAAAAACTTATGACTCAATAGTCATAACACAATATTTAATAATCCCCCCTGAGTTGATTATGCCATTTTGAATTGAAAAACTGAATAATCCTTTTGAGTAGGCTCAACATATGGTGAGTCATTGACTTTGTCTCTATTTGATTTGCGCTAATCATGCATTCTCTCCCTTCATTTATTTTCCCAAAATTTATTTTCCTCCTTTTTGACACTTATGTCATGGGTTGTACACATATAGTGTGTTTTTCGAAGAATAATTTATGGACCTTAAGCATTATTTTTAGAGCTACATCCCAATTATCACAAGCTACCTTCAAGTTTAGAAACATGGAGATCTGTATTCATTAATCTCTATGCAAAAGCTAGCTCCTTGTGAAGTATTTCCATGTGTGTGTTCAACATGGATTGAATGTTGATTAATGTAGCTTGAATTTTTGCATCTTGAGCATGTAGAGCTGCCAACTAACCTTGGGAATTCATTAGATTCTTGAAGTGCTTCTTACAATGAGCTAGAGAACAAGGTAGAGCTAGACCTATTTTCTTCATGTCTCCCTCCAAATTGTCAATATGGAAATGCATTTATTGTGGCAATAGAGTTGTATCACACAACTTGGTATAAAGTGAGAAAATATTCTCTAAGAATTTCTTTACACTATCAATCTTGGTTGCTAATTCAACTTGACTAAGCAAAATAGCACTTGATATCTTTTCATTTACCTTAGGTTGAAATTTCCTTTTAGACCATTCAAGTAATTTTATATTTGAATCTAGGTTTGCATCATTGATCTATTTTATAATGTTTACCAATTGCTCTATTATAGGCTTGTCTTCTTCAGGTATTGGCAGACCAAATGCATCAAGATAGATATCCTTGATGTCTTGCAATGCTTGCTTCTTCCTAAGCTCCCTTCTGAGAAGTTCTTGATACTTTTTCTTTATAAGTGCATCTTGCAGTATGCCCATTTGTTAAATGGTGATTGTTTCAAGATCAAACTTTGGTAAAACAATTACTTCATCCAAGTTGACATCACTGAATAATATAACCTCATCTAACTTGGATGTAAGATGACTCATACTTATGACTACATTGGTGTATCTTCTATACTCAGCTTTCGAAGTGCTTGACTTGGAGGAGTAGCAATTTTTGGAAAAGTAACTAATGTTTTTGTTTCTAATTGTTCCTCAGGCTATGTCATCAAGTCTAACTCTTTGGTCCTCTTCTCTTCTTGCCTTTCAACTACAATTTCACCTTGAACTTGTGTTTCAACCTTTGCAACTTTAGCAACTTTTTTTTATAGACACAATGTACACCAATTTATTGATGTTTTTCATGGCTAACTCTTTTCTTTGATACACTATAAGGGGTTATGTAGTTTGTATCATAGTAAATTGAGGGATTTTTGATATTCCTTGTGTTTCCACCTCTATAGATATCTTTTCTACCTTCTTCAGTTCATCTACACTCACTAATATAGGATGACTATGTAGTTGTGACCTAGTGGTGGTGTCTAACAATATTTTTTGCATGTCCTCCTCTATTAGGGGATTGATGTTATCAGGAACATTGTTAGAAACATCCTTGATCTGTATAATTTCTTTTGGTGTTTTTCAACTATTTAAGAAAAAAAAACATAATACCAAGATAATAAAGATCACAATAATCTGAGGATCAGCTACTTAACATAAACAATTATATGTGCTTCATATCTAGATCCAACTTCAACAAATTCAAGAAATTTTTTTAATCTTTAGGTTCTACAAAACCAAGGTGGGTATACCTGAGGGATGGAAGATCTTCAATTTGATACTACATACATATTTTATTTATTCCATGAAACTATGCAACAATACACATCCCTTAAAGTAGATTTGGTCACAATTCTTCTTAGATTTAAAAATACTTCTGGCAATAGTAGTTAACTAAGACTCAGAGGTTAAATGCAAACAAGTGTTTACTAGCTTTGACATTCTTTATATAGTTAAGTAAAATTGATTTTGATTTCTAAGCTTGATACTTTTTCATGACTTCTCCATCTACTAACTAAAATAATAGATTAGTACCTCATCTATTGGGATTCAGAGTCCATTCAATTTATAGATGTTATTGACTACATTACAATCAATACTATCAACAATTCTCACTAAAACTCATTCTTACATACATCCTTCCTATTACCATAGAAACCCTATCAATCTCGCTAAGGCATTTATATAATTCATTGAATTAATAGTAATAGTGAAATGACATACAATTTATCCTAATTGCATTCCATTGAACAAGCCTTGCTCATACAATTTCAAAATGACCAGATGATAAGAAAGGAGACAAGATTTTAGACAACAAATATATGGGGATAGTTCATCTTTATATTAATTTCCTTTGAAAATTATATAACAATTGAATAAGGACTCAGAATGACTCAAGATAAGACATTAAGATCCTATAAGATTAGTGCATTCTTAGTTATTTGCATAGAAATACATCATAAAAGTTTACACCACGAAACTAGATTGAACAAATACTTATTAAGACTAAAATTGTAAAAGACATAGACCTTTTCTCTAGCCTTACAATCTCACTTATATACAATGAGATGCAACAAGCTTCAAACATAGAGAACTGACAGTTGTCATTTAGAAAAAAGATATTTACATTTATTACTATCATAAAGGGAAAAAATTTGTGCAATAGAAAAACTTTACATCATAACATTCTTTTTGGTGGGCCTATTTTCTATCACACTTTTAAATGCAAAAAATTTCATGATTGGCTCTGTTACTATTTTGAATCCTCGAAATATGTAGTCATCAGGTTTGCTAATGATGTGTCTAGCCATGATTCAAGCAAATTCACTTCAACTTGAGGATCTCTACTTGCATCATCATGTATTATTAAAAAAACAATTATGTCTACGTCCTCTTCTACCACATCATTAGTTGGGACCACTATGCTTTCCACTTGAGCTAGTTGGTATTCTTTATCTTCTTATGCATGCACTTATGTATCATCTATTTGGTTCTCATCTTGGTCGACATCATCTTTTTCTATTTCCATTTTCTTTAAATGGACAAAATCATCCATCCATTTTTTGAAGACTATATCATCTGGCCAATGGAAGTTCAAAATTTCTCATTGCTTCTTAACCACTCAATCCCCTAATTTATTTATTTCAACAAATTCCCCTCTTAGGGATTTATAAAGTAGCTGCACTTTAACAAATTCTTCATTTGTCCTAGCCCATAGCAAATGTCCTTCTTCATTAACGACTTCATTTATTTTTTGACACAATAAATCATTTAATTCTTTTCCCCACTCTTCTTTCTATTTTATTATGTCAATCTCTTTGAGTCTTGGGGAAAGAGATCAAATTTCACACCTAAATATTTTGAGAGACAAATTATTATTCTTTTTGCAATGCCACCCTCTTATTATCAAAATTAGATAGATCCCTAGTTATATCAAAAGTTTTTTCTATCTGCTCTTAAGATAAGCTAATAACTGAAATGCACAAGAGGGTGATATCCTTATCTGTTCCATCCCATTTACTTAGGATAGGTTTCAAAACCTCATCACCACCTTTTATTTCCCTCCACATCTCCAATATTTTCACCAATTGTTCATAGTATGCTAGCCAATCAATCTTATCTACCAGATATAAGATTTCTTTTCTATGTTTTTCTCCATACTTATAATTTATCTCATCTTGCAAGGCCCACAACTTATTCTTTTCCTCCTCAAACTCCTCAACAGTATAAAATTTTGGCCTTTGTGGAGTATCAAGAATCTCTATAGAGTGAGTAGATTCAGAAAACTCTATTGATGGGTGAGGGTAGGTGATTCTTGGCCTAGTGGATGGTCCCATCACTTTATTCTCAAGTTTAATTATTTTTTGAACTTCTTTATTGTATGCATCCAGAACCTTTTCTGATGGGGACACAACCCAAGCACAAAATGGACACAACAGGAAAAGGGAAATTGTATTAACTGTGAAAATAAGCTAGTACATTCAGTACAGAGAAAATAGACTTCATAACATGCCCTATGGGTTTAAAATAACATAAATCTAGAGATAATTTCTCCTTTTAGTACTTCCTCTCAAACTCCACTCCGAACTGCCTTTTACAACACTAGAAATGTCCTTAAATAGACCTCGAAGGGTTAAGGACTAGGAATACATTCTAGAAAGTGCTAGTAGGCATCCACCGACCAAGTAGAAGGCTCCAGAAGCTGCGTTAGAAGTTGGTACAAATCTAGAAGAATCCAAAAATGGTAACCGAACTTTCGAGAGGCATAACTTTTGAACCATAGCTCTGATTGACGAACCGTTTACATTTTCGAAAAGCTCTCGAAGCACTCTATAGCCCTATGGACCAGCTTTGCTCATCCCCCATTTTTTGGCCCTTTTTGAGGTCATTTAATGCCCCTAACCTGACTTTGAAGCATTCTTAGGAGGTCTCCAAAACCTAAAAAATTGTGATGACTTTCAAACCATGGGGCCTTTTGACCTGATTCTTTTTCTAGAATCCTCTAAATTACAATTACATTCATCTGGCCAATTTACACCTCCTAGTTCACCAAAATGATGGCTCAATTACATACTCATATTTTTTTAGCATTTACACGTATCCCAAGGTGTTCAAATACTCTATCCTAGAACACTAATAGTGGAACTGTGAGAGTTGGAACCTTTATTTGACCCAAATGGGTATCCAGAAATGAAAACACATGAAACAAAAACTAAGCCTAAGTACTTTTTTTTTTTGGGTGACACAAGATTCCCCTTATACCTCTGGATGCTCCTGCATCATTTTCATATCTATTTTGTAACTTCAAATTTTCTTTTTCATCTCTTAGAGTTGTTGCTAAGGTAAAATAGGTTGTTACAACACCCAAATGTGTAGCTTCTACACTAGTAGTTTCTTCAACTTTCTTCACAATAAGGTTGCCTATCAACTCAGTATCATTAAGCTGGGAAGAGCTAGTCCTAGATCCTTTCCTTACTAACCAAATAACCAAGGACGCCTAGTCTTTGCTAAATTTGTCACCTTTCATTTCCTTCTTCCCCTAATCTTCTATACTCAGTCTACTTGAAATAGAATTAAAAACCAAAGCATCTGCTATATCCCAATTGGGTAGCAACAAAACACTAGATGCCTTTACCATTTGTCTCCCCTCTCTAGGGATCAAGTTCTTAAATTCCTACATAATTTCTTCTTTGACCTAATTCTATGCATTTGCTTCCTCCATTTTTAGATGCTCTGCTTTCAGCTTTCTGCATCTTTCTTCAAATATTTCCATGTTTGTTCTCCAAGAAAATTGATAGAAGGCTCTGGATTTAACAAAATCATCATCAGAGATATGCTCATGGCAAACTTGTTCCATCATAGGGTTCAAATTTCTTCCTTTGTAATCTTATATAGTTAATTTAAGGCTTGGAATTGGAGGTTCCTACAGATTTCCCTCTTCTAACTTTGCTTGAGTGATGAATACTCCCCCTTGGCATCCCAACTACTCCATCTACTCCCTAGTGAGTTGTTCATCTCCAATTTATAATGGGGATTGTGTAGGTGAATATTCCTCAATTTGAGGTGTCTATTTCCTTATTATTTCCTACCATTTGGGCAAGGGCTCATTAGGTATTTCTTTAAGAACAACACTGGTTGATCCCATTTCCTATTTCCCTTTATCTATGATTGCTCTTTTATTTTGGATCACATTATAGCTAGGTCTCTTCTGGACAACCAACTACCCTGATCCTATAGTAGGATTGAATGCCAATCTCCTCGTGACCTCAAGTTATCTTTTTTCTGGGAAAGAATTGGTAAAAAATAGTTTTTTTTTAATTCATGATCTCCATGATTTCAGGAAAAGTAGTCATGAGTTTATTCAACCTATTTTCCTTTGGTTTTGCATTAGCAAGAAGCTTATAATTACTATCAAAACAATGGATGAATCCAAAACTCTAAAATAAGCTCTCCATTTCTCTTTCTCAATCTCTTGTTCTTGTAGAGTGAACTCATTCCTTATTATATCCTCAAGGAAGTAAGGTTCATGTTTTTTTGGATCCAACTTTAGGCCTTAGTCTAAACATATCAAAAAATCCCTCAGTATCACAAAAATGGGAATGAGAGACAGCCATCTTGTACTAGTCTAGGAATTTATACAAAAATAACCATCCACATTTGTAATTATAAAATCGTGGATTACTGTGCAAGTGCAAAAAATTGAACCTCTATTTATTCTCACCAAATATGCCTCTTCTAATCCCCAAATTTTCCACAACATCTTAGTCATTCCCACCTTCAGAGGTACTTGGTAGGGCAATAGATGAGGGGTCCCCTAGAATCCATAAACCCTAAAAACTATTGAAATAGGGTATGGTATGATATTATGTGAAACTTTTAAATCAGAATAATTTTCCATAGGTCTGATAAAATCCAACAGTGCCTTAGGGATTTTGGGATTGTCCCTTAATAAGAGGCTTCTCAATCTAGAGGCAAAATATCAATCAAACCTAACAAAACTAGCCTTTTCTACATCCCCAATCATATTTGCACTCCATAGCTAAACTAGAAGAGCCTCCCCTTCATGCTTTCTGTTTAGAACCATCTCCTTCTCAAAATATGTAACTCCTTTAACTAGGAACATATGCATAAACAATGAGTAATGGAAAAAAGTCTTTTCTACATTGCTCTTGGCAATTCCAACTAACCCTATATGGATTTCTTTTTCTATATAGGATGCAAAATAAAAAATAATATCCACACCAAAAGAAGAAATCTGAGCCATCATATACATAAATTTTACTACCATAAAACTTTGTTCATCCTCTCCAAAAACCCTACCTAAAATCATATATATTTCTAGTGTCATGCCCAAAAAAATGAGGGCAAAAACACACGATTTTTTTTTTAAAGTAATAATAATTAGATTCACTAAGTTTGAATAGTTTAATATCAGCAAGAACAAAGGTACAACAAGGAAATTGAACAAGTTCTACAATCAAGAGCCTTAGTAATCCATTAAGGTTTAATAATAAGAAGTATGAATGGGTCATTAAATCTGAGCATTTGTTATTCAAATGATTAATTTATTTTGAACAATCCAATTTTCAATTAATTAAAACATTTGACATCCACTCACTATGATTTACTTTAAATGAATAATTTGACATGAATTGTTATCATTTCATTACCTACTAACCTTAACTTAAAAGCTTGAATCACATAAGAATATTAATTATCTAACTCTAACATTTAATATAATTACATAAACAAATGTCAACTTTACTTTAAAATAATTACATCGAAAACTTCAATCTATCCTAAAAGTAATACGTTATATGATAACAATGATAATACTTAAGAGTAAGTAGAATCTAAAAAAATAATTAGAATATTACATTCCTAGCTTATATAAAAATAAATTGCAACAATAATTTATCAATATTTTTTAAAAAGAAATTTTCTTAAATAATAATTATGAAAAAAAAATTAACTAAACAAAACAAAATTTAAAAGTTATTTTAAATCACTATCTATCTTTAAACTAAGTTAGTTTAGTTACCACTAAATCCTAATAACAAAACTTCTAAACAATACTTCAAAAATAATAATAATAATAATAAAACTAATTCCTAAATTGAACATTTCTAAAAACAAATGACTGAATAACTAAAAACAAATTTAATCATTACTAATCTAAACAAAAACTACCTACCCTATACTACCCTAGACAAACCCCTCACCATGTGACACATGTCACAAACTCCACTCCCCAAGCATGGGCGCCACCCGAGAAAACTCCAACGTGGCCCCATGGAAAAAGATGCAGGCTATGACAAAAGGGAGAGGAACAAAAAAACTTAACTCCCATACTATTAATGGCACTTGCCATACCTTTTGGTTCCCACCGCCCCCCGCCGCCCCCCCCCCCCCGCCCGATGTCACATCACCCTCCTCAACTGCTGATGTAGCCTATCATGCATAGGTACTCGTGTTCCATGCATAGAACAAGGCTCCCTAGGCGATGCAAAAAGGTAAGGGACAAGGCTAGCATTGGGTATAATGCTGCCTAGACACATGCTCATCCAATCCCAAGTCACTTGGTCAACAAAGGAGGTTACGAGTTCAACGTGGGAGTACAAGGGTTTTAATCCCAATTTAAAGCATTGAACTTGGGTTAGCACACAACTATCCTCCAATTCCAATAAAGTGTGTCAGTCAAGATAGGTAATGAATGTGCCCTTTTTTTGGAGGGTAACAAAAAAAATGTAAATGCTAAAACTTAGTTAAGTGAAAAATAGGATTTTAAAGATATTTAGCTTATTAGCTCACTAACTTATGCATTTACCTTGTTATTATTATTATTTTTTGAATTTTTAATTTTAAACTCAAAAGGATTCACAGAGAATATTCTCTATTACAAAATGGAATTAAACATCTCGCCCATACAAAATTTAGAGGGCTTTTGCTTTAGAAGATTTTTTTTTTTTTTTTCTATGTGTCATTTTTGCCTAAGTGAAGATTTTTCAAGCAAGGTGTTTTTCTAACAAGGGAATATATATATATATGTGTGTGTGTGTGTGTGTGTGTGTGTGTGTGTGTATATACATATATATACATATCTATATATATATGTACATATATGTATATATGTATATATATGTATATATGTATATATATGTATATACATACATACATACATACATACATATATATATATATATCTACATATATATATATATATATATGTATATATATATATATATATATATATATATTAAACACTAATAAAATTTGCTAAATACATAGTTAAGCCAAGAAATTGAATAATTCTTTTCAACAACATTTCAAGCTTGATCTTATTTCTCAATCACCACAAAATTGAATCAACATTCCATATGTAACATAATATCATTTATATACTTATTTGTTTATCTGCCTTAACATATTTGCACTTGAAATTTGTAGAATTGAACATCATCATTTCATCTTATTTTTTATATACATTCATAAAACTACAAAAAAAATATGAAAATTTCATAAGAAACGATATTACTCAATCACTATTTTATTGACAACCTGATTCAAAGGCTTCACTGGGAAAGAACCAGGAAGAAAACTTGACATCATTGCCACTACAAAAAAAACGTTCAAAACCAATTTACACAGGATTTCAATCTCGAACATGACTGAATTTCAACAATGAATTTTAAATTTCATTCATGGCCCTTAACAAGGAACCTGTCTCATTTTTTGTAATACATTGCTGATATTGTGGAGAGAACAAAAACTGACTAGGTGGCAACAACCATAACAAGGAGACAAAACTAGACATTCATTTCCATACCGGGTTTTCACAATAGGTTCAACATTGAATCAAAACTAGGGAGAAGGTGGATTTTTTCAATAGGAGATGTTAGACACAAAACCAAAACAGGTGCCCAATTGGGGCTATAACTCAAGAACTTCCGTTCTTCCATTCTTACATGCCAAAACTCATATGTGGTTTGTGCTAACAGGTAGGGGCCCATAACAGCCTACCCTCTCTCCCTCTTCTCATCTTGAGAATGGACTCTACACTATTGGAGTCAAACTAAAGACTTTTTTCTCAAAAATGGCCACTTCTTCTCTATCCAAGGGTGATTAATGTCAAACACCCATGAAAAGATACTTCAAAATTCAAGCAAAACATGAAGGAAAAGCATTCAAGAAAACATGTTTCAATCCTTCCCAAGCATACCCAGCATACATACAAGCATACCAATGAACAACACAATAACATAAGCATGAACCAAGCATGAAACAACATGAGCAACATGAACAACATGAAGAAAGGAGATGAAGAACTCCTACCTTCACAATAAGGTTATGGTAAAATTAACAAGTTGAGAAGAGCTTTTCCTTCCTTGCCTTCAATCTTCCAAAACTTTCCTCTAAAACTAGAGATTGGGTAACAACCAAAACTTCTCAAAAATGCCTCTAAATAAGATCCAAACTCAAACTCCTAAAAAGGGCAATAACTTCCCCTACTTGCCTAAAAATCTAGAGGTTTCTAACTCAACTAAACCTAAGGCTAATCTCAAAGTGGGCTTAAGGTCATCAAATCCATGGTGAAATCATTCAATTTTCGCACGAAGGCAAAAATAGACTTTTTGAGTGACCTCAAAAGTCAACAAAAGGGGCTAGGAGGGTGGAAAATGCCCGCAACCCATACCCATACCCCTTAGGTATTAATATTTCATGATATTAAGCCTTAGGGATTGATTTGGGACCAAACAAATGCTAGGAATTTTAGGACTAACTAACAACCTACCAAAAAGCAGCTTAAGCACTAATCCGAATTAGGGGTAACTAAACTCGATTAAAAACAAGATTAGTGAAAAGGTCACTAACTTGGTCTAACTTACATTTAAGGGCTACTTTGTTAACCCTAACTAGCATGCTAGAAATAAAAAGCAATTCACAAGTGTCAAGTGACACTATAAAAATAATGTTACGAAACGTTAACATTTACTGATCGCAGAAAGATACATTCATACATCTCACAATACAATTAAGATATGAACAACAGGGTTTCCACAAATAGCACATAGGGTTCTGTTCCATTTCTCCCTTAGGTTTCTTAGCTAAAATATCTTGCACACTCATTGCACACATTAGTAGCTCCATAAAATCACGTGCACATATGTATATACGTATCAAGGAAATCACATAAATTAAAACATACATCTTTCAATTAATCAAGGTTTCTCTCATTCTACTTATATTCTCAATCATTAAAATTGCATACTCAAAGTGTTAATTCAGCATTTACTTACTTCATCAACATACATGTTCATAAAGCATTATATGAAAAACTCAAATATCTAAAAGTAAACATCACACAATATGAAATATTATAATATGTTCAAAGTATTTGATAGTGTCTCAACATATCGAGTCATGAGTAAAAACATGATAATGTATCACTATGCTATGATGGGTTGGGGCGAGGCCTCACATCCTCCCCCACTAGGAATGAACTTCCCCCTGGAGTTCATAAGAAAGATAAGGTTATTGAGATTGCATCTGTGCTGCATCCTCCCATGAAGCTGTGATCTCATCATAAAAATCCCACTAGATCCTAACCTGGTCTAGCTCTCGGCCTCAAAGAGCTAGGGTCCATCGGGCAATAATATAGATAGGCTCCAGTGCTAGCTATCTGTCCAACTCCACCTGCAAAGGATCCCAAGCTATAATATGAGACTCATCATAAATGTGTTCTCTAAGTACTGAAATATGAAATACATCATGGATGTGTGATAGGCTAGGTGGTAAAACTAAATGATATGCAATAGGTCCTATCTTGTCTAGGATCTTGAATGGTCCAATGAAATGGGGTGACAACTAAGAGCCCTTTTTGAATCAAATTGGACTCTTGTGCGATTGCACCCTTAAGAACATTATATCTCCAACCTGATACTCTTGATCTGTCCTCTTCTCATCAACATACTTCTTCTACCTATCTTGTGCATCTCTCAGGCATTGTCTAATTAGGGTCACTTGTTTCTCCATCTCCTTGACTAACTAAGGACCAATAGATACTCGATCCTTGATCCTATCCCAACTCAAGGGTGTTCTGGAAGATCTTCCATACAAGGCCTCATAAGGCGAAATACCTATGGATGAATGATGCCCATTGTTATAGGAAAATTTGACAAGATGTAGGTATTCCTCCCATTTGACTTGATGGTCCATTACATACATATGTAGCATGTCCTCCAAAACCTGATTCACTAGCTCAATTTGACCATCGGTCTAAGGATGGTATGCTGTACTAAAATTGAGCCTAGTGCCCAAAGCTTCCTACAACTATCTCCAGAGTGAAGAAGTGAACAAAGAGTCTCTATCAAAGATGATCTTATTAGGTACACCATGAAGTCTGACAATGTCCCATAAGAACACCTGAGCTATGTTTCATGCTATGTATGTGGTACGCATAGGTGAGAAATGGGCAACATTGGTCAATGTTTCAACTATCACCAAAATGGCATTATGATGGTGACATGACATGGGGAGATCAACAATGAAATCCATAGATATAGCATCCCACTTCCACTTTACAATCTCACGAGGCTAAAGAAGCCCACTAGGATAATGGTGCTTCACCTTCACCCTCTGACACTCAAGGGTTCTCACAACTATGCTAACAATCTGCACTCTCATGCCTAGCTAGTGATACAATGACCTCGAATCTACATGAAACTTTGTAACACCAGGGTGCACTGCATAAGGTGCTCTATGAGCCTCAAGTATAATGAGCTTGCGCAAACCCCCAATGGAAGGTACATACATACGTCCTCTATGATGCAAAAGTCCATCAAAATACAAGGAATACTCTAAATACTTCCCTTCCAAGGGTCTCTAAGAATGCACTATCTGACTAACCTCTGCATAAAGCTCATCTACTATCAAGTGATGTAGAATTTGATCTCTTAGGTCAGCACAAGTAGTCAAAAATGAAAGCTCATGTCACCTTCTACTTAAGGCATCTGTAACCACATTATCTTTTCCTTTGATGTAATGAACATCAAAATCATACTCACAAAGAAATTCCATCCACCTTCTTTGCCTAGCATTAAGGTTCAGTTGCATAAATATGTACTGCAAGCTCTAGTGGTCGGAATGAAGCTCGAATCTATGACCTAGAAGGAAGTGTCACCACCTCACTAAAGCATGAACCACTATTGCAAGTTCTAGGTTGTGAGTAGGCTATTTGAGTTCATGAGTTTTCAACTTCCTAGACTTGAAAGAAATATTTCATCCCTCCTACATAAGGACTACCCCTATACCATCTAAAGATGCATTTGTGCACACCACAAAATCCGCAGAAGGATATGGTATTGCAAGAATTGGTGCACTCGTGAGGGCTCTCTTAAATTCTTGGAAAGCTATATCACACTTCTCAATCCACTCATACTTCTTCCCTTTCTTTTGAAGAGATGTGATTGGGTGTGCCAATCTAGAGAATCTTGCAATGAAGCATCGGTAATACCCTACTAGTCACATAAAGCTCCTCACTTTAGTGACGCTGCTGGGTGTTGGCCAGTCCATTATGGCCCTAATATTTGATGGGTCTACTGAGACACCATCACCTCATATGACATGACCCAAATAATGTGTCTCAGGTCTATAGAATGCACACTTCAACAAGCTGCCATACAACTAATTCTCTCTCAACTTTTGCAATATCTGCCTTAGGTGCTCTTCATGCTCTTTCTCAAAATTAGAAAAAGTTAGAATGTCATAATGGAAAATAACCACAAACTTATCCAAAAAGGTACAAAATACTCCATTCATGAGGTTTATGAATACAACTGGAGCATTTGTGAGGCTAAATGGTACCATGGTGAACTCATAAAGACCATACCTAGTATGAAATGTAGTCTTGGGGATATCACTATCCACAATCCTCAACTGATGATAACCTGACTTTAAATCAATCCTTGAAAATACTTGGGCACCCTACAATTGATCAAAGAGATCATCAATTCTAGGAAGAGGATATTGGTTCTTGATGGTTACTTTGTTCAATTATTGATAATAAATACACAACCTAAGTGACTCGTCCTTCTTCTTTACAAAGATCACTGGTGCACCCCAAGGTAACACACTAGGTCGAATATGCCCCTTCTCTAAGAGTTCCTCCAACTAAGTCTTTATTTGATTAAGCTCATGAGTGGTCATCTTGTATGGTGCTCTTTAAATTGGCTTAGCTCCTGGCACAAGATCTATGTGAAAGTCCACTACTCTAGGTGGAGGCATACTAATGAGCTCTGAAGGAAACACATCCACAAATTCCTGCAGGATTGGAAAATCATTGAGGGGTGACTCCCCCTCTAAATCTTCCTCCCTATCACTAATGGTGATAGCAAACAACTGACAACCCTTTCACATGCACCATCTAAGCTGCATAGCAAAAATCATACGAAGGGATAAAAGTCTTTTCACTCCGAAGATCTTCCTAGAGATACCATCTTTATCCACACATTCCACCCTCTTCTATTGACAATCCATCTTGGGGCTATGGGCATAAATCCAATCCATGCCAAGAACAACATCATAAGAACCTAGAGGGGTAATGCATAGATTAGACATCATGGAAATGTCTCTAATCTATATTTGGAAATTATGCACCATGGAACTAACTGACACTCTAGCTCCTAAGGCTAACTCTACTTCCCAACTGACATCCTGCCTAACTGCCACTAGCTCGCAACACTCCACTACATATGGAGATATAAAAGAGTTAGTAGCTCTGAAATCAAATAATAGTACAACCATATGGCCATGTATAATACCTATACCCTCTATAACTATGGCCTGACGCTTAGCCTGGTGGTTATCAACCACTGCAAAAACTTTGTGGGATCTACCCATGTCACCAACTGTCAGCTCTAAAAAAGCCCCTCTCTGATCATTGGATGCCTATCCCTATAGACACTCTCTACCTATATGACCCATGCCACCACAAGTGTAGCATGGTCCTCAGGTATAAGATTGTGCACCCTGTGATCTAGACTGTTGTGGGTCTCCTAACTTGCTACATCCACTGTATCCACCCCTAGAAGACTATCGAGTCTTCACTAACTATGACTATGGGGCCTGTACCTTCTGCTTCTATCTGGGACCCTATGATTGCAACTATTTGGGCTTGGAGTCTTGATAGCCCTATGAAGTTTTCTGATGCTCCTACTTTGGTTTCTATTGTTGAGTCTGTTGGCTCTTAGAGGACCCTGCTATATAGTTCTGATTCCCTTTCCAGGGGGGTTTCTGTTGGTTGGAGTTTTGGTTCTAAGACTGATCCCATGACTCCTGTCTACCTTGAGCATCCTTAGCAACTAGTGCTATCTCCACTACCTATCTGAAGGTTGTAGGGAAGGCCATACAAACTAGACCTTAAAGTGAGAAATTCATACCCATGATAGAGTGATGTAATCGTAGTTTATTGTCATTCATATATTCAACATAAGGAAGGAGCTCAAGAAACTTGCTCTCATACTGAGCTACTGAAAGACCTCTCTAAGATATAGAATAAAACTCCTCTATCTGCTTCTGCCTGAAGTGCTCTAACGGGTACCTCTCTCAGAATCTCTCCAAGAATGACTCCCATGTGATGGAATCCATCCCCTCTCCTCCTATAGTCTCCTCCTAATGCCACCAATTGGAGGCATCTCCTCTTAGCTGATGGACTACTAAATGTGCCTTTAGATTACTCCCATAAGGATGTAATCCAAAGCACTATTATAGGCTCTCTAACCAGGCCTTTGCTAATGTCCCCTTAGTGGAACCGATAAATAATGATGGTCTAAGTCATATCAATTCCCTAATATTATCTCCTATATGCCTAGGAGGCCTATCTAATGGTGGTCCTCTTTGATGTATCGACTCACCCTCATGCTTGCCCTTTCCCTCTATCTACCTCACTATGGGACTCCTACTCATCTCTCTGTCTCCAACCTCCCCTCTACCAGGTCCCTTTGCTTCCACTATGGGAATCTGCTATCCTGGTTGAACTATAGGTAGTACCTTCTACTAAACTACACCAATCAATATCTGAAGGACATCTAAAATGTCTTGGTTCAAGTTTGGTGTTGGTGGAGGTGGTGGTGCTCCATCCTCCTATCTCGCTCTACCACCTCTCACCCTGTAACCTCTGCCTCATTGGTTGCTTTGAGGAACATGAGGCATCCTACACAATTTAACATTTTAGTATAAGTTTAGAAACATAATGGTTTTAAGTTCCTAGTGTTGAAACATGGGCTTTGATACCAAAATGTCATGCCCAAAAAAATGAGGGCAAAAACACATGATTTTTTTTTAAATTTAAAGTAATAATAATTAGATTCACTAATTTTGAATAGTTTAATATCAGCAAGAAAAAAGGTACAATGAGGATATCGAACAAGTTCTACAATCAAGAGCCTTGGTAATCCATTAAGGTTTAATAATAAGAAGTATGAATGGGTCATTAAATTTGAGCATTCGTTATTCAAATGATTAATTTATTTTGAGCAATCCAATTTTCATTTAATTAAAATATTTGACATCCAATCACTATGATTTGCTTTAAAAAAGTAAATTGACATGAATTGTTATCATTTCACTACCTACTAACCTTAACTTAAAAACTTGAATGACATAACAATATTAATTATCTAACTATAAGCTTTAATATAATTACATAAACAAATGTCAACTTTACTTTAAAATAATTACATTCAAAACTTCAATCTATCCTAAAAATAAGACTTTATATGATAACAATGATAATACTTAAAAGTAAATAAAATCTAAAATAATAATTAGAATATTACATTCCTAGCTTATATAAAAATAAAAATTGCAACAATAATTTATCAATATTTTTCAAAAAGAAATTTTCTTAAATAATAATTATAAAAAGAAATTTAACTAAAAAAAAACAAAATTTAAAAGTTATTTTAAATCACTTTCTATCTTTAAACTAAGTTAATTTAATTACCACTAAATCCTAATAACAAAACTTCTAAACACTACTTCAAAAAAAAAAAAAAACTTATTAAAACTAATTCCTAAATTGAACATTTCTAAAAACAAATGACTTAATAACTAAAAAAAAAATTAATCATTACTAATCTAAACAAAAATTACACACCCTATACTACCCTAGACAAACTCCTCACCATGTGACACATGTAACAAACTCCACTCCCCAAGCATGGGCGCTGCCCAAGAAAACTCCAACATAGCCAAATGGAAAAGGACGCAAGCTATGACAAAAGGGAGAGGAAACAAAATTTTAATCTTAACTCCCATACTATTAATGGTGCTAGCCATACCTTTTGGTTCACTGCCCCCACTAGTCGCATCACCCTCCTCAAGCACTAACCTAGCCTATCATGCGTGTTGGTTCCTGATTTAACAGTGTTTAAACAACCAACTATGCAAGGAAATAATACGTCTATGAGCAGCTATCTCCAGTAATGGACACACTTCACAAAGAACCTAGGCCAACTATAAGGCTACACTCCTTCTGCACTTCAGGCTCTGCAAAACCTAGCCAGGTATACCCATAGATTCTTTATATGGTACCAATTATCAAAGCATACACTGAATCTAATGTAAAGCAAATAAAACCCCTAAATCTTCTATACTTAACCAGGAATCACAAGCATGAAATAGCTAAGAACATAACTCATGAAACTAGCAAGCTAAGTGTGAGTTAACATTGAATAGCTTTCAACATAAAAGGGAAAATTGATTTAATATGTTGATAACAACAAGACCCAAGTATGAGGAACATAACTTAATGATCCTATCTCTGATCAATGCCTTATCTATTGGGCAATTAAAATGAATTACAACAATACATCTCCTAGAAACTTCTAACATAATTCCTACATCAAGATCTCTAATCTATCTTTCACCTTGTAAATAGACATCTACTTCATATTTGAATCTCATACTCAGATAATCCTTTCATGAAATCAGTAAACCCTGTCATAAACACCAAGAAATTACATGGCTTTTTGTTCCATAAGCAAGATATTTCAATCACAAACTAGAAAAGATTGCAGATCCACAAATAGGAGACAAGATTCAAACTGAATTTGAAACCATTGTTGTTCTTTATTTATTTTCCTTAAAATCAAATACATGAAAGATGCACAAATAATAACTCACAAATCACCTAATAGAATAGAACTATCTTCATAAAACATAAAATGCTACTCAATACAACAAAGAAATGTTGGGTGTGTGGCTTTCATAGCCTGAGAAGAGCTCCAAGAAATGGAAATAGAAAACCAACCAACAACCTTTTTTTAGAGAAGAAGTAAGAATAAATATGGAGAAGACAATTCCTAGATTTAATTTGCAATTGACATGTGTCCCTTTAGAAATCCTTCCCAAGAAGATCAAAACCTCTTTCTAACTTCTCCTTCTAACTAAAAATCAAATCCCCATCATTTCACCTCTCAAAGACATCAAAATATCTCAGAAATTTGATGATGAAAGGATGTAATTGATTTTGGTCATCAATGAAGAAATCTGCTCATTCTAGTGCCAATGCCATGGAAAACACAAATTGACTTATAACAAAAACCACTGAATACCTATGCATAATCTAACTCCATATTTGGAAAATTCAAGTTCTCCTGGTTCTGGCGATATATAACATCGCCTATTTTGCCTCTTGAAAACCCATTAAATCTCAGTTTGAAAAATGCCCCTCTATTAGAAAATTCAGCTCTGTACATCTTGAGATTTAAAATTTTGAAAAATTTATAATACCTCTAAAGTTAAAACTTTAGAATAGAAAAATCCCTTTTAAAACTTTTTAAAATCTGACGTGCAAGTTTTTCTAAAAAACTATTTTAAGAATGAGATTTTAAAATTGTTTATTTATTTTTTTACCCAGCCCTTTCAATTTTGGGTCAACCCAAGTTTGACCAGTGCCACATGGCACATTCTGATTAGTTTGATCCTACATAGTGGGTGCCACATGTCACATCAAAATTGGCTAGTGACCTCATCTTTTTTGCCATGTGGCATCACCACATGAAAGCTTGCTATGTCACTATGGTTAAACATCATGCATCTTCGTTCGGTGAGATAGTGACATCCACATGATTTGCCACGTGTCACGATCTTGTTGCAACTAGTTTAAACTCGCCACATCACCTCCTATTCGCTACCACTTGGTGCGATCTGATTCATTGCTTTGTATTGGAAGTGGGACCCACAAGCTTATTTGACTCTTTCTAGATTTAAAAGCTTTCCAATGACCTTGTTATGTCGCTAGCCAAATTTTCCAAGATTTCTCGACTAGTGAGGTAGTGACCGCTGAATTTCGAGACTTTTTCGATTGAATTTGAATTTGTCGATGAACTTGAATTTTTCGGCAATGTTTTTGGATTTTGTATCAAAATTTAACATAGGCATCCTACTAGCAGGCCAACCATGGGCCCATGCATGTGAGCTAGCTTTCACAAAAGCCTGTTCTCTTAAGATAGTAAGCCTAATGTAAAGAAAAGTATTTAAAATATAAAATCTCCTCCCACACAAGAAATATGGGATATTGCGGCTATCCTCACATAGCTTCCTCTTGCTATGTGAGGAATTTTCTTTATTGCATGGGTTGTAACTTTTCTTTGACTATGTTTTCTCATGTTTTATCTTCCTGTTCTCCTCTACGTTAACTCTTCTACTGATTGGGCTTGCTCTGTTCTATGTGAGACTCCATATTTGAGTCGGCTCTACTGTCACCTTTGTTGACTACCTACACATTTGAAATGGTTTCCTCAATATGCTAGGCATGAGTCTTTGGCTTTAGTTTTCAATGAACTGACAGAATATGCTCTTTATAGGTTATCCCATATGATAGATTTGAGAGGTATTTCCTCTTGAATATCCATGTGAAATTGCATTCCCTTGAAGCATTGATGAGGTAGGATGTTCCATTTTTGTCTCCAAATTTCTTGGACTAGAAATGACAAAAGTATAAGCTTTTGATGAGTTACCAATTTCAAATGTCACAAAGTCAACACCACTATCTGCAAACTCATTGGCTTGTTTACATGGTGCAGGTAATGTTTGTGTTATTGAATCAAATATGTTTCTTTCAAAATGTAAGCACTCATAATTCTCAAACAATTTTGAGCTTTTGCTATAGCAAAATTTATGCTCATGTATTTCTAAAATTAAGATGTCTTTTGATACAGACATTTTGTATCTTGATTGTTGGTTTGTGCAGTTTCTTCAATTGGTTTCTCATCCTTTTGACTAGAAAACAAGCTCTCTTGTAGAACAAGCAGCATTTCTTTCCTTGAATAGGTCTCTATATCTTTGTGTTTCAGAGAATTTGTTTGACCTTCAGTTCCAGTAACAACATTCTCTCTTGCTTTGGATTTTACATTGCATCTATCACTAGCAATATTAGCAAACAAAACAATACAACCTTCATTTTTTAGTTGATCATGAGTAAATGAGCACTTGCTACTTCCACTTTCTAGATCTTTGTTACCATTATCAAGAACTTTATTAACAAGAGCAATGCATCCATTGCCACTAGTAGACACAGATGAATTATCAATATTCCCTTGATATAGCATACAAGTTGCTTTCTTGGCATAGAAAGATGTAACTAGTAAGTCTGATAGTAAGGGCCTAAAAATGCTTTGTGAACTCTCCAAAACCGTAGCACCTTCAAAAACTTCCTGACTAGATCCTTGGCCTTTGATATTTGGCACCACGAGATTAATTTTCTTTGACTTTTTTCTGTAACTTTGCATTCCTTTGTTGCATTAATGGCTCATTTTATGTTTTATGTAGATAGTTCTATTCTATTAGTTGTATTGTGAGTTATTATCTGTGCATCTTTCATGTATTTGATTTCAAGGAAAACAAACAAAGAGTAGCAATGGTTTCAAATTTAGTTTGAATCTTGTCTCCTGTTTGTGGATCTGTAATCTTTTTTAGTTTGTGATCAAAGACCATAGATTAGGTTGCATCTCATTTAGTGATGTATGTGATTGAAATATCTTGCTTATGGAATAAAGAGCCATGTACTTGCTCGGTGTTTATCACAGGGTTTACTGATTTCATGAAAGGATTATCTGAGTATGAGATTCAAATATGAAGTAGATGTCTATTTAAAAGGTGAAAGATAGATCAAGAATCTTGATGTAGGAATTATGTCAGAGGTTTCCAAGAGATGTATTGTTGTAATTCATTTTGATTGCCCAATAGATAAGGCACTAATCAGAGATAGGATCATTAAGTTCTATTGCTCATACTTGGGTCTTGCTGTTATCAAGATATTAAATCAATTTTCCCTTTTATGTTGAAAGCTATTCAATGTTAAGCCACATTTAACTTGCAAGTTTTATGAGTTATGTTCTTAGTTGTTTCATGCTTGTGATTCTTGGTTAAGTATAGAAGATTTAGGGGTTTTATCTGCTTTACATTAGATTCAGTGTATGCTTTGATAACTGGTATGATAAAAAGAATCTATGGGTATACCCACCTCGGTTTTGCAGAGCCTGAAGTGTAGAAGGAGTGTAGCCTTATAGTTGGAATAGGTTCTTGGTGAAGTGTGTCCATAATTAGAGATAGCTATCCATAAATGTGTTCTTGCCTTGCATACTTTGTTGTTTAAACATTGTTAAATCAGGAGCCAACAATATGCAGGTACTCACCTTCCACATGTAGAACAAGGCTCCCTAAGCAATGCAAAAAGGTAAGGGACAAGGCTAGCATTGGGTTTAATGCTACCCAAACACATGCTCATCCAATCCAAAGTTACGTGGTCAAAAAAGGAGGTTGCGAATTCAAGGTGGGAGTACAAGGGTTTAAATCCCAATTTAAAGCATTGGACTTGGGTTAGCACATAACTATCCTCCAATCCCAATAAAGTGTGTTAGTCAAAATAGGGAACGAGTGCACCCTTTTTTCGCAGTGTAACAAAAAAAATGTAAATGCTAAAATTTAGTTAGGTGAAAAATAGGATTTTTAAAATATTTAGCTTATTAGCTCACTAACTTAATGCATTTACCTTGCTATTATTATTATTTTTGAATTTTTAATTTTAAAATCAAAAGGATTCATAGAGAATATTCTCTGTTACAAAATGGAATTAAACATCTTCCCCATACACAATCCAAAGGGATTTTTCTCTAGAAGACATATATTTTTGTTTCTAAGTGTCATTTTTGCCTAAGCGAAGATTTTTCAAGCAAGGTTTTTTTCTAACAAGGGAGTTATATATATATATACACTAATAAAATTTGCTAAATATATAGTTAAGCCAAGAAATTGAATAATTATTTTCAACAACATTTAAAGATTGATATTATTTCCCTGTTACCATGAAATTGAATCAACATTCCATACGTAACATAATATCATTTATATACTTATTTGTTTATCTACCTTAACATATTTGCACTTGAACTTTGCAGAATTGAACATCATCATTTCATCTTACTTTTGATATACATTCATAAAACTACAAAAAAATTATGAAAACCTCATAAGAAGTGATATTACTCAATCACTATTTTATTGACAACCTAATTCGAAGGCTCTTTCGAGAAAGAACCAGGAAGAAAACCCGACGTCGTTGCCACTACAACAAAAGGTTCAAAACCAATTTACACAGGATTTCAATCCTAAACATGACTAAATTTTAACAATGAATTTTAAATTTCCTTCATGGCCCTTAACAAGGAACCCATCTCATTTTTTGTAATACATTGTTGATACCATGGAGAGAATGAAATGACCAGGTGGCAACAACCATAACAAGGAGACAAAATTAGACATTCATTTCCATACCAAGTTTTCACAATAGGTTCGACATTGAATCAAAACTAGGGAGCAAGTGGATTTTTCCAATAGGAGATGTTAGACACAACACCAAAATAGGTGCCCAATCTGGGTTGTAACTCAAGAACTTTCATTCTTTCATTCTTACATGGAAAAACTCATATGTGGTTTCTGCTAATAGGTAGGGGCCCATAACACCCTACCCTCTCTCCCTCTTATCGTCTTGAAAGAGACTCTACACTGTTGGAGTCCAACTGAAGACCTTGTTTGTCTGACTTTTTCTGCAGTAAAAAATTTTTCAGTTACACCATAGAAAAGTCAGATGTTCTATGTCTAAGTGAAGTATAAGGTTTTGGATAAACCATCTATAAGAAATATTCGCCATATAAGCCCTATTTTCATCCCTATTCATAAATGGTCGGGCGTGAAATTTTTAAATTTCAAAAGAAGCGAATATGCTTTCGTATTCCTTTTCCTTTCTCCCGGGTTACCTTTCTTCCTATTTGTCCCAACCGTCAGATCTGATTAGATCTACCGCTGGCGTTACCTCACTATTGAGAGTTGCATGCTCATTAAGTATAGCGAGATAGCGAGTGTTGAGTTTTTAAGCGGTGGGACCATGAAGTGAAGGTGTGGCGATCGGAGATTTGCTTATTAATTGCTTTATTGTGCAGGTACACTTTGCAATTCACCATAAAAAGGGGGAGAAGGACCCACTAGAATATCTAACATCAGAGCCGGAATGTTGATTTTTCCAGAAGTTCTGCCACCTCGCTATCGGAAAATTCAGGCACTTCACCGTTAGCAAAGTAGCGAGGCCACGTGAAAATCTTAAAATGATGACATTGCATCTTGCTTGTATCATAATTACACCAGGTGGCATGACCAGTCATAAATACCGTTGTCAGAATCAGTTTTAATTAACAGAAGTAATTACTGGGTACCCCCTTGCTTTTTCCGGCACGGAATCCTTAGGACACATAGGAAAGTTATTAGGACACATAGTGTCCAAGGATGGGGTAAAAATAGACCCAGAAAGGGTAATGGCTATTGATAAAGTCCCTAAACCTAAAAACGTGAAAGGTATACAGTCTTTTTTTGGCCAGGTTAATTTTCTGAGGAGGTTTGTTACCAACTTCGCTGAAATCAGTAGACCCATTTCGAAAATGCTCAAGAAAGGAGTTGTTATAGATTGGAATGGTGAACCTTCACAGGCATTCGAGGATATAAAAACTGCGATAAAAAATGCTCCAGTGTTGAGGACCCCAGATTATACAAAACCCATGCATATTTTTTCTTTTGCATCATTCCATACTGTAGCTGCAATTTTATTACAGAAAAACCAAGAAGGGTATGAACAGCCTATTGCCTTTTTTAGCAAATCCCTGCAGCATGCTGAACTGAAGTATGAAATAAATGAAAAACAAGAATATGCTTTGGTAAAGGCTGTAAAAGCATTCAGAATTTATTTGGTAGGTGCTACTATTATTGCCTTTGTACTTAGTGCTGCAGTTAAAGATATTTTCTCTCAGCAGGAAGTGTCAGGAAGGAGATGCAGATGGATCAATAGAATCCAAGAATTTAACATTGATATGCAGATAACTAAGTTAGTAAGAGGTCAAGGTTTGGCCAAACTTATGGCCGAAACTAACCTAGAAGCTAATCAGATAAACCTAGTAAATGATGATTTCAGAACTGATTTATGCGACATGGACTAGTGTGACTGGTACATTAATGTTATACATTATTTGCAATACATGGAAGTTCCTCCCCATCTGCCTGATAATGAAAAAAGGAATATTAAATTGCAAGCCATCAGGTATGTAATTATTCAAAATAACTTATGGTGGAGAAACTTTGAAGGAGTTCTGTTGAAATGTGTTGACAGAGAAAGGGCAAAAGAGATTTTGAAAGAAATGCATGCTGGAGTATGTGGAAGACATTACATGGCCAAAACTACTGCGCATAAGATAATGAGAGCTGGTTTCTGGTGGCCCACTTTGTTCAAAGATGCTCAAATTATGGTTAAAAAATGTGATCCTTGTCAAAGATTTGCTGGGAAGCTGAAATTCTCAGGAAATACTCCACTGAAGCCAGTTGAAACTAAAGCACCTTTTCAACAATGGGGTCTGGACTTCATAGGCGAAATTTTTCCCAAGTCCAGTACTGGCTATTCTTGGATTCTGGTTGCTACTGACTACTTTACAAAATGGGTAGAGGCTATCCCTACCAGAAATGCAACGAGTAAAGTAGTAAATAATTTCTTATTGAATAATATCATTTCCAAATTTGGATGTCCACAGAAAGTTGTCACAGATAATGCTATGTGTTTTAGGTCTGAGGAATTCATCAAGTTTTGTGATAAATATGGAATGACAAGAACAACGTCTGCCGCATATCATCCACAAGGGAATGGACAAGCTGAGTCCACAAATAAAAGCCTGTTGAAAATTATTAAGAGAACCTTGGACGATAATAAAAAGGCATGGGATTCCAAGTTACAGTTGGCAATATGGGCTGACAGAGTAACTGTAAAGAAGGCAATTGGGGTGGCTCCATTTGATTTAGTGTATGGAATTCAAGCTAGAATGCCCCAGAACAATTTGATGGGATTATACAATTACATCCAGTCATATGATGAAGATACTACTGATGAAATGAAAGAAAGAATGAATGAATTGGTAGGATTGACCGAAGCCAGAAGAGAAGCATCTCTGAGAAATCAAAAATTGCAGTTACAAGTCAAAACACTCTATGATAAAAGAACTGTAAACAAGAAATTTGAAAATGGAGACCTAGTCTTAATGTGGAACGCCAGAATTGAAGATAAAGGAAAACATGGTAAATTTGATCCCATTTGGTTAGGCCCATATCTCATTGAGAATGCTTGGGGTGAAGATTCCTACATAATCAAAGATGTATTTGATAATATTCTTGAATTGCCAGTTCATGGACAGTTCTTGAAGAGGTATTTTTCTTGAAAAAATACTTAGTTTCTTCCATGAGCATTAGTTTTAGGTTTTCCTAGCGTCCTGTTTTCTATAAATCCTTGTACAGTCTGAGTTTTTGTTTTTGTGTGTTGCTCTGTGCTCTCTGAAGAAGTTGTCACTTCCCGGATGTGTGGTCTTCTCTCCCATAGATTCTGAATCCTTGCATAGACTCAAGTAGTCTATCATCCCCAGACAGAGCCACTGTTGGTCTGACTTTTTCTGCAGTAAAAATTTTTTCAGTTACACCATAGAAAAGTCAGATGTTCTATGTCTAAGTGAAGTATAAGGTTTTGGATAAACCATCTATAAGAAATATTCGCCATATAAGCCCTATTTTCATCCCTATTCATAAATGGTCGGGTGCAAAATTTTGAAATTTCAAAAGAAGCGAATATGCTTTCGTATTCCTTTTCCTTTCTCCCGGGTTACCTTTCTTCCTATTTGTCCCAACCGTCAGATCCGATTAGATCTACCGTTGGCGTTACCTCGCTATTGAGAGTTGCATGCTCATTAAGTATAGCGAGATAGCGAGTGTTGAGTTTTTAAGTGGTGGGACCATGAAGTTAAGGTGCGGCGATCAGAGATTTGCTTATTAATTGCTTTATTGTGCAGGTACACTTTGCAATTAGCCATAAAAAGGGGGAGAAGGACCCACTAGAATATCTGACATCAGAGCCAGAATGTTGATATTTCTAGAAGTTCCTCCACCTCGCTATCGGAAAATTCAGGCACTTCACCGTTAGTGAAGTAGCGAGGCCACGTGAAAATCTTAAAATGATGACATTGCATCTTGCTTGTATCATAATTACACCAGGTGGCATGACCAGTCATAAATACCGTTGTCAGAATCAGTTTTAATTAACAGAAGTAATTACTGGGTACCCCCTTTCTTTTTCTGGCACGAAATCCTTTAAAGTGCCGAAGCTCGCTACCTCGCTATCGAAAAATTGAGGTGCTTCACCGTTAGCAAGTTAGCGAGGCCCCGTAAAATGGTAAAAGATCGGCAAGATCTATGATGACGTGTAATGACAGATGACTGTGATAAATTTTTACATGTGCCAGCTATGCAGAGATCCGATTCTCATTAATACCTACCTGACTAAATGTACAAGAAATCTGGAACGTCAGCTTGAAGTGAATCAACGGAGCTCACTACCTCGCTATGAAGAGTTGCAAGGAAGATAATTACAGTGACATAGCGAGATGGGCACACCGCCTTCTTTCTTAAGAAGTCCTGTAGCGTATCTTTCGATCATTTCTTGATCCGATCAACGGTTGTCGCCGCCTCGTTATGGCAAGGTGCTAGTTCTTTATGCATAACGAAGTAGTGACATGCTGACACGTGTTCTCTGACGTCAGTGGGTCTAAAGGTAAGTGCCATCAAAAGAAAGAATTATGTACGTGGCAAGCTCTCATTGGGTAAAATAACTGACATGGCAAGTATAACTCCTAGTTGTTCTCTTTGTACCGCATGATCGTAGGATATTTGAAGATCAACGGCACAGTTTTAAATTAAAAATGTAGTGCCACTCTCTGTATTAATTAGACAAGAAAGCTTCGTCCGTGAGAAAAAATAGAGTATAATATAGAGAGATTGCATCAGTTTCATTTCACGCGAGAAAAGATTTGAAGCCATTCTTGTGCAGAAGCTATTACTGAAAGAAAAGCTTGCCAAGGTTGATAAAAAATTGTCAAGTTATCTGTTCGCTGAAATTTTGCAGGAATACAGAGGAGAATTGAGACAGAATTCAAGTAAGTAAAACTTCCATCATCTTTGTGAGCTTTTAAGTTTTAAAAAGGATAGCCCAAGATGCCTCCTAAGAAGGCATTTACAGGAGCAGTAAACTACCTGGATAGAAATGTGCATGATGATTTACTTGAGTTACTTCCTGAGTCCACTATAGAAACGGTGCAAGTTAAGAGGTTAACCTCACTCAATCCTCGGCTTAGGGTAGCTGATGGATTGTATGATAAGGGTAATTGGGTCCGGGATGCTCAAACTGCTCAAACTGGTTTGAGTTTATTCAAGAAATGGTTGTCAGAGAGAAAGTTATATGCCCCTCATGCCAACATTTGGAATTTTGATCTTGGGAAGCTTGTTGTCCCCAGCGTGTTTATGGATTTTGACCTGCTTGAAGCCATAGCAAATAAACTATGACCAAGCCACTAAGGTAGTGAGGAGAATAGATGGTGAGGCTTTAGTTACCATCAGTCCCGAGGAGATTAGGAAGGTTTTCAGTCTGGGACCCCTCACCATGTATCATGTGCCCATTAATCTGATAGATTTAGAAAAAGAATATATATCCAAGAGGGATGTAGTTAGACAGGGTGCATTGAAAGCCCACATAGGCCAAATTGGAGGCCTCCCAACCATAACATCATCTTCTAAAGAGCCCTTCAAGAAATCATGTTTTAATGCAAGGGCAGTGGAGATATATAGGACCCTGTGCAGAGTCTTCGGAGAGGGCGAAGAAGATTTTATTCCGGTGAGCTTCATGTATATGATCACCCAAATCTCTTCTTTTGGTGTGGAAATAATTTTTTATTTTGCATCTTACTTGGCAAATGAGATCCATCATGGATTGGTGGGGATTGCACAGGGCAAGGTGGAAAAGGTTTGGGGTCAGTATTCCTTACTGATGCATATGTTTCTTTTTAAAGGGGCCACTTATTTTGGTAAAGAAATGGTTTTAAATAGAGAACAAGAAGGAGAAGCACTACCAGTCCAATTATGGAGTGCAGACATGACCTGGGAAGCAGAAAATGCTAGCTTCGTTAGATTTGATAGGCACTTTGCCTCCAAACTAAGGTGCCTCTTATTGAGTGACAATCCCAGAATCCCTAAGGCATTAATGCACCTTATCAGGCCTATGGACAAAACCCACAATCTGAAGGTTTCACATAATTGGGGAGATATTATCCCATATTCAGTTTCAACGGTCATCAGGGTCTATGGTTTCAAAGGAACACCCCATGTGTTACCCTATCAGGTACCCTTGAAGGTAGGGATAGCTGAATTTTTGTGGCAGTTGGGAGGAGTGGAGGAGGCCTTTTTGCACAAAAGGGGGACAGGATCAATTTTTCCTACTTGTACTATAGCCCACCAGTTTGTGATAACTAAAGAAGGGTGGGTCTTTCTCCATAAATTTTTGGATCAATACAAAATGGCAGTGTCTCACTCTCATTTTTGTGATACAGAAGGTTTCTTTAACTCTGCCCTTAGATTGAGAATCAAGCTGCGTCCAGTTCAGCATGAATTCTATTTTCCAGAAGATGTAATAAGAAATGAATATTCTCTCCATGAGCAAGAAATAAAGAAAGAAAAATGGAGAGTCTATTCAAAAGTTTTGGAATTCATTAATTGTTTTGATAAAAATTTCAGTCCTCTTAGTAATGCTGCAAACAATGCAGATAAAATACATAAGCTCATGAGTAATTTCTCTGAGATAATGGAGGTAATGAATGAGAAGAAACAACATTTTATTAATTCTTTTCCAGATAAAGCCAGAGAAATTATGAGAAAATTGGGTTTCACTCCCAACATTGGAATAGGTCCACTGGTGGTACGAAAGAAAACAGGATATACTATTGTCCGACAGCAGGTGCCCGTTGTGCATAAAGAAAAATAGATTGTTGGATCTTCCAGCACTGTCCTAGAAGAAAGACCCCCTGAACCTTCCCCCAAAAGAAGGAGAATAATAAGGGAGGAAGAATCCCCTGATGAGAGTGGCTCACTTTCTCAAACCCCAATAAGAGTTGAGGAAGAACAACTCACCAATGAGCAATTCGAACAAATGGGGTCACAAGGAGAAATTTTTGTTACACAAGCAGAGATTGATGAAGGGAACCCTCAGGAACCCCCTGTACCAAGTTTTGAATTAACTACAGCAAATTTCAGAGGAAGGGAATTGGACCCTGTTTTGGAACAAGCCAGTCAGCATTTTTTGTCTGATAACAATTTTGTAAGATCTAGGGCTTTCCATCAGTTTGCGTGGAGAGTAAACATGCACATTTTTGAGAAAAGGTGCAATAATATGAGAGCAGAACATCCAAAAATGGATGAGACCTCCATTCAAAATCTAATAAAGGAACAAATGGTTCAAGAGTTCCAAAATATAACCCCTGATGAGGGAAGACAGATGGTAAAAAATGCTAATGTTTTATTATTGCCCAATTGGGACATTGCTGACGCATTAGTTTTTAATTCTGTTTCAAATAATTTAGGACTCTAGGATCCAAATAAAGAGGAATTCTTGGGTACAGCATTCAGCAATGATCAAGCTGCCCTTGTTATGTGGTCCCTGAGAAGAGGATCCAGAGTTACTTCATCACAGCCTGATGATTTAGGATTGACAGGGAGTATCATTGTAAGAAGAGTTGCCGACACTTCAAATGTACAGGCAGCCCACATGAATGTGGATTATTCTAAATTTGCCCTAGCTACTGCGGAAAGAAAAGAGAGGGAAATGATGGATATGCATAATAAATATGAAGTAGTGGTGGAAGCCTATAATCAAGAGGTAAAAAGGAGAATTGAGTTAGAAAACAGGGTATCTCAATTAGAAAAGGTACTTGGAAAGAGAAAAGTGGGAGAATCCAGTACATTAAGAATTGCACATCCCCCACAGTCATCTGTGGGATTAACCCCTATTATTGAGATACCTGACACCCCTAAAAGACCCCAATTCTATACTGCAGAGGAATTTGAAGCAGAAAAAACCAAATTACATGAGTGGCAGATAGAATTTAGAAATCAACAGGAAGAGAAATGGAAGCAGGGTGTGACATACTTGAGGGATAAAATACAATGGTCAAATTTTTATGACCAGTTGACCAGGATTGTAACCCTCATAGATGAGTTAAATAAAGAAAAGAATGGACTAGATTCTCTTGCACAGAAGTGGAGACAGAGGAATAATGATGTTACAATTATTTGTATATCTACAATTCAAATGTCTTATCATCAGGTTGAGAGGATTTTTGATTTATTGAATCAATTAGATAATTTTGAAAATAAAAGAGATTCTTTACAGAGGAAATTGACACTCTGTTTTTCAAGATATCTTGCTAAAAAATTCACCCTATTTCCCTGTGCCTTAGAATCTGTTGATACAGTAAAGGAAAAGGACAAATGGAAAAAGGAAATGGATGAATTATTTGATAACAGAATAACAAACATCATCAGTGAGACTGGCTATTGGTTTTGGGCAAAGACAAATGAAGAGCTGGTAAAAATACAATTGTATTATGCTGATATAAGAAAAGAATTCGATGATTTAGAAGAAAATGCCAATTCTTTAATAAAGATACAAAGAGAAACCCTAAGTTTTGATTGGCCAGATGATGATACTTTCAACAGATGGAAAGATCAGTTTAGTGAATAGATGTCAGGAGAAGATGACGAGGAAGATGTAAGAGTAATAGTTACTCTTGTAGTCAGCAATGATGACATAGAAAATCCCCAGGTTAAAGTGATTTTGCATGTAACAGAAGATGATACATCACTTGCAGACCTTATGGGTATGTATTCTGAAGATGAGGAATGATTGCGAGAGCAGATCATAACAACCAAGAAGCATAACAGAAAGGGACCCGCCAAGAAATGCTATTGTAATCAACCTTTCTATTATTCTTGTTTTTTGATTTTCAAAAGAAGGACACCTGTCACCTACTGTAGCTTGAAGCTTGTTGCATCTTACATTATTTAAGTGAGATCCCAAGGCTAAAGATGGGTCCGAATTTGGTTTTCACTAAGTATTGTGCTTAGTTCTTTTTTTGGTCCAAACATTTTGGGAAAGAAATTTATAGTATACTTTTTCCTGTCAAAATTTTTGATATATGGATGAATGTAGAAAGAACTGTGCTTCTTCTAGGAAGGTTTTCTGGGTCTTTTGTAAAGGATATATCATTTTCAAAGGAAATGAATACAAGTTATGAACTGTCCCCATATCTGTTCTTCTCTGAATTTTGTCTCCTTTTTAATACTGAACTACCCTGATGTTGTGTGAGTAGAAGCTTATGCAATTGATTGCAATTTAGTAAGACTGTACATCCATTTGTTATTGCTATTAATTCAATGGATTAATTAAAGGCTTTGATGAATGTGATGAGGTTGCTCAGGTGTTAATAAGGATTTTTGAATGATAAATTTTAGTAAGAATTGCTGATGAAAATTCGTTGCAAGGCAACAAATTAGATCTAAGAATTTACTTGACTCTGAATTCCCAATGGATTAGGCACTGATCGAAAGTTTTTCAGCCAAAAGAGAAGTATATTATAACTAGCTTTTTCAAAATACATCATAAAATCAATTTTCAATTATCTTTCCTGTAAGAGTTTCAAAGTTGGCCAGCACTTGCCTGCCTGGATTGTTTTAGCTTCATTTAGCCATTGTTGTTGGAAACATCTGCAGAGCTATAGAAGATTTCTTGGCCATATCTGTTCAAGGGATGTGTTTATCAGTTATTTACCTATATATTTGAGGATTTAGAGATGAGAATCAAAATGAAACTAAGGATAATTCTCATACAATTATTCCATCTTTGAACCATCCCCGGGTGCACCCGCCCTGGTTTTACAGAGCCAAAAGAGTAGAAAACCGTCTAAGGTTTTGTTGAAGTTGGATCCTAATAATTTGCATATGCAAGTGATAATGAGAATTGGCTATTCTTTAGGTTGTGTATGTACTGATATCTAGGTACTAAGCCTTTTGTCGCCTAGTAGTTTTAGTACTGTTAACATCAAAATAAAACACCAACAGACCTTTTCTCAAAAATGGCCACTTCTGCCCTATCCGAGGGTGAGTAATGCCAAACACCCATGAAAGGAAACTTTGAAATTCAAGAAAACATGTTTCAATCCTTCCCAAGCATACCCAACATACATAAAAGCGTACCAATGAACAACACAATAACATAAGCATGAACCAAGCATGAAACAACATGAGCAACATGAGCAACATGATGAAAGGAGATGAAGAACTCCTATCTTCACAATAAGGTTATGGTAAAATGAACAAGCTGAGAAGAGCTTTTCCTTCCTTTCCTTTAATCTTCCAAAACTTTCCTCTACAACTAGAGATTGGGTAACAACCAAAACTTCTCAAAAATGCCTCTAAATAAGATCCAAACTCAACCACCTAAAAAGGGCAATAACTTTGCCCATTGCCTAAAACTATAGAGGTTTCTAACTCAACTAAACCTAAGGCTAACCTCAAAGTGGGGTTAAGGTCATCAAATCCATGGTGAATTCATTCAACTTTCACACTAAGGCAAAAATGGACTTTTTGAGTGACCTCAAAAGTTAACAAAGGGGTTAGGAGGGTTGAAAATGCCCCCAACCCATACCCATAGCCCTTGTGTATTAAGATTTCATGATATTAAGCCTTAGGGATTGATTTGGGACCAAACAAATGCTAGGAATTTTAGGACTAACTAACAACCTACCAAAAAGGAGCTTAAGCAACTAACTAAACTTGATTAAAAATAGATTAGGAAAAAGGTCACTAACTCGGTATGACTTAGATTTAAGGGCTACTTGTTTAACCCTAACTAGCATGCTAAAAAGAAAAAACAATTCATGAGTTTGAAGCAACACTATAAAAATACTGTTACAAAATGTTAACATTTACTGATCACAGAAAGGTACATTCATACATCTCACAATACAATTAAGATACGAACAATAGGGTTTCCACAAATGGCACATAGGGCTTAGTTCTATTTCTCCCTTGAGTTTCTTAGCTAAAATATCCTGCACACTCATTGCACACATCAGTAGCTCCATAAAATCACATGCACATATGTATATACGTATCAGGGAAATCACATAAATTAAAACATACATCTTTCAATTAATCAGGGTTTCTCTCATTCTACTCATATTCTCAATCATTAAAATTGCATACTCAAAGTGTTAATTCTACATTTACTTACTTCATCAACATACATGTTCATAAAGCATTATATGATGAACTCAAATATCTAAAAGTAAACATCGCACAACAAGAAATATTATAATATGTTCAAAGTATTTGATAGTGTCTCAACATATCGAGTCATGAGTAACAAAATAATAATGCATCACTATGCTATGATGGGTCAGGGTGAGGTCTCACATCTAGGGCTCTAGTGGTGAAAACTTCCTTCTTAAAAGGCTCTTTTGTAGATGCTATGACCAATGGTAGATTTCCAATTGAGGGAAAATGTGCCCTCAGTGCATGTTACCTAACTTTATCCTTCTTTGATAAGTATTCGCTTTCTAGTCCTGGTAGGTAAAGGTGTATATGGTAATCTAAAAATGGCTCCAAAGCAAATACCTTTCAAAATTATTTAGCACTTATAATAATTAGGCCCTCCCCATCTAATATTCTCACTATCCTAGCTATAGGGTCATAGTTTTGGGCAATGACCATGAGTAGGTCAGCATCCATGAATACACTAAGGGCCACTAGTTTTCTCAAATCAAAATCCCAAATGCTTCCATGGGGAGCAAACAATTTCCTCACTAAAAGCCACTTTTAAAAAAGAAAAAGCCCTAATTTGGTAGTGGTAGCATGCCTAATCTAATTCCATCTATCATATAAACCATCTGTAATCTTGAACCTAGGGTTTACAGAAATTAACTTTTTCATCTGGGCAAACTCATTTATAGACTCAAGCAATAATTCAAGAAAATCATCATATATAGTTCTACTTGTGGAATCTACTTATCCTAAGAAAACCTTCTTTGGAGTCATGTTTACTACTATGATAGAATACCAAAATTCTTCACTATCTAATAGAATCAAATACTTACTTAGCTAGATGTTTCTCTTTCATTGTAATTTTGCAACACACTATCAATACTAGAAATTCTTTTGAGCTCTAATCACACCAGGAACAATTCTTTAATGGCTTTGAGCTCTTTAAAAGTCTAAAATTTGTTTGAGTAGATAAGAAATGGAAAAATACTTGCAATATACTTTATTTTTGGTTTGCACAAGGAGCCTTCAATCTTCATAAATGAATCGTAAGGAAGAAAAACATGGCATCACCTTATATTTTTAAAACACATTGTTGATTTCAAAAAATCCAATGATCTAGGAATGAAATTTTGAGTGACTCACTTTCCACTTGTTAGGTTGGAATTCAACCCAATTGACTTTTACCACATAAGCTTTTCTCTCTACTGCTAGCAACTTGAGTTGGAACCACTGGCACTTGTAGACATATGTCACCCTCTCGCTATGTCACTATGCATAAACATCAAGAAACTCCTACATGCGACATAGTGACCATTGTTGATGCACTTTTGATCAGATGATGTACACTTTATGAACATTTTGGTGGGTTCTCCTATTTTCCCTTTGATCACCATGTTGCATGTGCTAAAAATTGAACAAGTTGTCATAGTGACATGGGGCCTACCATTGATGTATCTTTGATCTAATGGCTCCAAACAAAATGTGTACTTCTCTTGAGTGTAGATCCACATGGCATGTGACATGACATCATTTTGACATGATGGCAAGGTAGTTATAACATTTAATCTTTTGGCATTGCTTTTTAAATTTAGGTTCCACTGTGTCTTGTTTTCATGGGAAGGCACTATGTTCTTACTAACAAAAATCATGAGTTTTCTGGTCATGACATAGAGACCACCGTGATTTGGAAAAAAAATAGCATCATGAAAAGAAAATACACATTGTCTCTTTGGTACCTCATTTACTATGCCTAACAACATCTAGCAACTTGTCATGCTAGCAAAGCTTATATTTTCACAAACAAAATCTCGACACCATATCCACTTTTGGGCCCACCATGTTTCACTTTTACAAGAGGTCACCATGTCACTACCAACAAACACCTTCAGTTTTATGGTCATGGCATAGCAACCACTATTGATCTTGGAAGATCCAATGACATGGGGAATTTACCTTTGAAACCATGTTTAAGAGCTAGGGTCCCACTAGGTCACCATGTTCCATGTATTAAAAACCATACAAATTCTTATAATCACTTGGCACCTACTATAGATTTCACATAGATTTGACGGTGTGGAATTTTTCAAGTAATTGTGGAACCAAAATAAAATTTCTTAAAAAGGCTCACAAAAAATACATATCATTTCAAAATAATTTTTTGCTCAATTTAAAAAGTGAGAACAGATATGACCTAAAAGGTTTGCTTAGGGCACAAATATTTCTTTAATTAGGATTTCTCCTATGGTTAACCAATTTCGACAAAACCAAACCCTATTTTTTTCATAAAAGCCAAGAATTCATAGCAGAGAATGTTCATGAAGGCACAAGGTAAAAACATGACCAACAATTTCAATATCTGCTTGTGTCACATGTTATTGACTGGCACTCAACATTTGTGTATCTAGTATACTTTGTTCTATTTATTGCTCATTCTTGGTTGTTGACTAGGTATCTACATTTGTCTCATTTCCTTCCACATGTGCAACAAGCTTAGTCTCAATTGAAGTAACCTCAATTACTTCTTGTTCATCTTTTTCATCACCTACCTCAATAGGTGTCTGCTCAATTACCTTTGTTGTTGTCAGCCCATAAATTACCCTTTATAATTGGGTATTCTACTAAACAACATCTTCAATTTTATTCAAAAAAATATTAAAGGCTTGATACTTTGGAGAAAATTTACTTATGTACTTCTTAATGGCCTTTGTCATCCTAGATTTATCTAAATCTAGCATCACTTTTGCAAGTGTAGTTTCTCTTATGTTTCTCTCTATTGCGAGACTATATTTCCATCTTTTCTGAACTCTATCATTAAAGTCCTTTGGTAGAGAGTTGGAAATCTCAATTGGATTCTTCTTAAATGTTTCTATCATGGCATATACTGACTCTTCTACTTTATCCATATCTAGCTTTCCAAGGTTATCAAATTCAATATGTGAGAATCCATTCAAATCTGCATTATTCTTTATATTTTCACATCAATTATCAAAATTTAAAAAAGTATTGTAACTTACCACATTAAATTGGCTATTATCATTAGACTATGTCCTCTCCTCATTTTTTTCAATTGGAGAAATATACATTATCCTTTGTCTTTTCATAGAATCATCAACTTGTATAGCTTTCATGGCTTTTTATTCTTTTGGATGTGCCACTTCTTGAGCTTTCTCAGTAGTAGCTCTAGTGCTGGTTCTAGTGGCTAGAACTATAGGCTTAGGTTTTATAACCTTCTTTTATTTGTTAATTGTTGGAGCTTTAGATTTCCTCTTCTTCCTCTCTTTGGGTATATGTACTTCATTGGCTTCTTCTTCCCTGGCACCTTCTTCAAGCTTGACTTCCTCTTCTCCTTGATTTTCTCCTTGACCTTGAGTTAGGGCCAATGGTGCTTCATCAGAAACATCTTTTTCTTCACCATCTTCATTTTCTGCCTCTTCTTCATCTTCCTCTACTCCTTGGTCAAATTTTTCATTAAGCTTCTTGACCATTTTGTTCTTCTTTCTTAATACTATTTTTGTCTTCAAGTCCATAGTCATCTTTGATTTTGCAACATCATAATTTGTAGAGGAAGTACCCTTAGTATATACTTCTTCTACAAGAAAAGTTCTAATTATTGTAGATGCCTCATCCACATTGATCTCATATCCTAGAGGTCTTAACCATATTACCATTTGAACTACAGCTTGAACATATTTGAAATCAATATGAACTAGAAGGGAAACATCATTAAAATATTTCTCAACTAGTGACACTAGAGTCTTGTGTCTTTGATTCATATAGTTCTTAAAGTCCTCAAAGTAACTAGTCATAATAGACTCAAAGTTCTCTACCATCTTCTCAATGAAATCACTTATTTGCACTACAATAGATCTATTTGTCTTCCAAGATACCTTTCTAAAGTAACAAATTTTGTTTTTCATGTAGAGAAATATATATACAAGTATTGATCCAAAATTGCACTGTGCACTCTTGGTTTTCCTAATAGCTCCCAATTTTTCTAATAATTGTTTCAATTGTCACTCAACAATGTCATAAGTATGATCCTTCTTCACTATTTTGTAGCCTATGTCAATAGAAATACATGGTACACTATTCAACTAGCTTGATTGAAAGAATTTGTGTGAAATAATCCTTACTACAAACCAATTAGGGGAATAGTGATGGTGTTTATTGCCATTCCTCTCTTGTTCCACAAAGCCCCTATGTTCTTCTCAATCACATCTTTATCTTCACTTCTAATGGTTTTGGACTTGTCTAAGATTGGATAACGTATTATCCTTTATGCAATCTTCTTAGTGATCATGATCAGTCTATTTTCTAACCACATAGAATTGTCATGAACTATGCTCAAGACAATCTTAATCCAATCTGTCTTAAAGATGTTTGGAAAATCTAGGGCACGAGTTAACCCTTTTCTTTCTATAAATTTCTATTCCTCCTTATGTATTCCATTCTCACACAATTTTCCATAAATGCGTTTGATTTATATGTCTATTATGTTATCCACTTTTTATGTTTAACAACATCTTACATCTTGAATCACTAAGACTTGTGCTAGTATCATGGATAATGTGCTAGATGGGTCTTTTTTTATAAGAAATATTAGGAATTTCCTTGAAAATTTATTGTTTAATCTCATTGTTGATTAATTGAACATTTGAAACTTATTTTCCATATTTGACCTTAGCAATAGAAGAACTAGACACCATTTTAATACCTAGGGTTTGCACAAATTCAAAACAGTGTAGCTCAGCACACAATAAATACCTTCTCAAATATGATGAATAGTGTCAAACAATGTTTTAATTCATTCTAAAAATGCTAGGAAGATCTCTTCAATTTTCCTTTTCTCTTCTTGCCCTCTCCCATTTCCAATGATGTCAAATGTGTTAGGAAATTGATCATATAGACCTTCAAAATTCAAAGTTAATGCTCAATGCTTACACAACTATAAGCTTAGCTTGAATAGAAATTTAAACTCACCTAGATTCCCCAAATTTTACTTTATTCTAGGAAAAAATTATAAGCTTATTCAACACTATCACTTATGATATCTCAGTATTAACCATATTTCACTTGGCAACTACTGTAAAACTTTTCATGCTCAATAGTAACATGAAAACTGACAAATATTAAAGATTTCATCCAGATTCTTGAAAAAACTTTGCATCTTTTTCAATGCAAATATAATCTTTACAAAACTAAATCCTTACAAGTAATGTATAATATATCTTTTAAGTATCTATCCCACACATACCTCTTGATTTCTTAATTGGAGGTGGTGTGATCACTTGACCCATTAGTTGAAGTGATCTTATCTGAACTTGATGTGTTGCAATATTCCTTTCTGTTCCCTTTCTTGTTCATCTCATCTTTGACATTTTTAACATTCACCTTTCTCTTTTCTTTATTGAATTTTCTACTAGGTGCCTTTGACGTTGTTTGACAATTCCTACTTATGTGACCAATCTTCAAATAACTAAAACATGTAGTTTGACTCAACCATCTTTTGTAGTCCCTTCTAAAATGTGTTCTTATGAAATTTTCAGTAACATGTCCATATTATTGACAATAGTGAAAACTATACCAAGTATTGTAATCCCAATTATAAGAGTTGTCATTTTGCTTTATCTTTTTCTACTTGTTTGATGACTATTTAGGTTTGGATCTGCATTCATATGCTCCATGTCACACTTCTGGTAGTTATAGAAATATCCTTCATATCTTTGTGTGCTTATGGTCTTGGTTCTGCATTCATGTGCCTAATGTCATTCTTGTTGCATTTTTGGTAGTGACCTATGTACTTCTACTTAGGATTATGATTTATTGTCTTTCTCCTATAAACATTGGTAGTATGACCTATCTTTCCACAATTATGATAAGTAGGTTTTGAGATCTTGCCTTTTCCATTCCTATTTTCACTACTTTTAGATGATTCTCTATAAGGTCCCTCCTCACATGTACTTATTAAAGATGAACTTCCTTGTTAAATCTATTTGTAGGAGATTAGAACATATACGAGGTAATATTTTATGTTGGGAAGGTCCTAATGAAAATTAAGATCAGTTGATACATCTGTGTTTTAATACTCAGTGATTTGAGAACTACTACATTATTTCAATTGGTTAAACATTAAAATTTCACTAACAATGATATGAGGTAATTACACTTGATGATGAGGGTGTTGATTTTGGTAACTCGCTGATTAGGTTTATTGTTGTTAGATAGTTCAGTATGCCCTATTAACGATGTTTATGATGTTTAATTATATGCATGCCTAACAATGTATATTCTAGTATTTTAATCTAAATTAATGAAGAAAGCTATGTTACATCAATTATGTAATTACTGATGATTAAATGTGAGTACAAATGAATTTAAATATAATCTTTTTCAATGCAAATATAATCTTTACAAAACTAAATCCTTACAAGTAATGTATAATATATCTTTTAAGTATCTATCCCACACATACCTCTTGATTTCTTAATTGGAGGTGGTGTGATCACTTGACCCATTAGTTGAAGTGATCTTATCTGAACTTGATGTGTTGCAATATTCCTTTCTGTTCCCTTTCTTGTTCATCTCATCTTTGACATTTTTAACATTCACCTTTCTCTTTTCTTTATTGAATTTTCTACTAGGTGCCTTTGACGTTGTTTGACAATTCCTACTTATGTGACTAGTCTTCAAATAACTAAAACATGTAGTTTGACTCAACCATCTTTTGTAGTCCCTTCTAAAATGTGTTCTTATGAAATTTTCAGCAACATGTCCATATTATTGACAATAGTGAAAACTATACCAAGTATTGTAATCCCAATTATAAGAGTTGTCATTTTGCTTTATCTTTTTCTACTTGTTTGATGACTATTTAGGTTTGGATCTGCATTCATATGCTCCATGTCACACTTCTGGTAGTTATAGAAATATCCTTCATATCTTTGTGTGCTTATGGTCTTGGTTCTACATTCATGTGCCTAATGTCATTCTTGTTGCATTTTTGGTAGTGACCTATGTACTTCTACTTAGGATTACAATTTATTGTCTTTCTCCTATAAACATTGGTAGTATGACCTATCTTTCCACAATTATGATAAGTAGGTTTTGAGATCTTGCCTTTGCCATTCCTATTTTCACTACTTTTAGATGATTCTCTATAAGGTCCCTCCTCACATGTACTTATTAAAGATGAACTTCCTTGTTAAATCTATTTGCAGGAGATTAGAACATATACAAGGTAATATTTTATGTTGGGAAGGTCCTAATGAAAATTAAGATCAGTTGATACATCTGTGTTGTAATACTTAGTGATTTGAGAACTACTACATTATCTCAATTGGTTAAACATTAAAATTTCACTAACAATGATATGAGGTAATTACACTTGATGATGAGGGTGTTGATTTTGGTAACTCGCTGATTAGGTTTATTGTTGTTAGATAGTTCAGTATGCCCTATTAACGATGTTTATGATGTTTAATTATATGCATGCCTAACAATGTATATTCTAGTGTTTTAAGCTAAATTAATGAATAAAGCTATGTTACATCAATTATGTAATTACTGATGATTAAATGTGAGTACAAATGAATTTAAATAGTTAATTATATGAATGGTTCATGTTTTGATTTATGTAACTATCCAGATAGGTTTTGAATATATGTATGCGATTTTCTTGAGCTACTAATTTGTGCAATGAGTGTGTAGAATATTTTAGCTAGGAAACCTAATAGAGAAATGAAAATGAACTCTATGTACTATTAGTGGAAACTAAGGTTAAATCTAATGAAAGATGCAAACTCTGTTGTTCATATTTTATTTGTATCATGGATTGAATGAATGTATCTTTTTGTAATCTTTAAGTGTAAATGTTTTGTAATAGTGAATTTTCAATGTCGCTTGACACTCATAAATTGTATATGCATTCTAGCATGTTAGTCAGGGTTAACCGAGTAACCTAAAGATCTAAGTTGGACTAGGTTTGTGACCTTTTTGCTAGTCAATTAGTAATCAAGGTTAATTACCCTAATCAAGATTAGTGAGTAATTTGCATTTTTGAAGGTTGTTAGAATGTCCTAAAGTAGTTTTTGAGATCTTTCCATTTTCATTCCTTTTTTCACAACTTTTAGATGATTCTCTGTAAGGTCCCTCCTCACATGTACCTATTAAAGATGAACTTCCTTGTTAAATCTATTGTAGGGGATTAGAATAGATATGAAGTAATGTTTTATGTTGGAAAGGTCCTAATGAAAATTAAGATCAGTTGATACATCCATGTTATAATACTCAGTGATTCAAGAACTGCTACATTATCTCGATTGGTTAAACATTAAAATTTCACTAACAATGATACGAGGCAATTACACTTGATGATAAGGGTGTTGATTTTGGTACCTCGATGATTAGGTTTATTGTTGTTAGATAGTTTAGTATGCCCTATTGATGATGTTTATGATGTTTAATTATAAGCATGCCTAACAATGAATATTCTAGTATTTTAATCTAAATTAATGAATAAAGCTATGTTATATTGATTATGTGATTACTGATGACTAAATGTGAGTAGAAATGAATTTAAACTATTAATTATATGAATGATTCATGTTTTGATTTATTTAACTATCCATATAGGTTTTGAATATATGTATGTGATTTTCTTGAGCTATTGATTTGTGCAATGAGTGTGTAGGATATTTTAGCTAGGAAACCTAATAGAGAAATGAAACTAACCCCTATGTACCATTTTTTGAAACTAGGGATAAATCTAATGAAAGATGCAAACCTTTTTGTTCATATTTTATTTCTATCGTGGATTGAATGAATGTATCATTTTGTAATCTTTAAGTGTTAGTGTTTTGTAATAGTGATTTTTTAGTGTTGCTTGACACTTGTAAATTGTTTATGCTTTCTAGCATGTTAGTTAAGGTTAACCGAGTAACCTATAGATCTAAGTCAGACTAGGTTAGTGATCTTTTTGCTAATCAATTAGTAATCAAGGTTAATAACCCTAATTAGGATTAGTGAGTAATCTACATTTTTGAAGTTTTTAGAATGTCCTAAAAAATTTCTAGCTTTTGATAGGTCCCTAATTAATCCTAAAGGCCAAAAATCATGAAATCTAAGTACCTAAGGGGTATGCGTATGGGTTGGGGACATTTTCCACCCCCGTAGCTCATTTTTGTTGAATTTTTCTTTATTGTGAAAATTGAATGATTTCATCATGGTTTGGATAACTATAACTCTACCTTGAGGTTAACTTATGTCTAGCTGAGTTAGAAGACTCTAGAAATTTTAGGCAAGTGGTGGAGTTATTACTTTTTTGGGATGGTTGAGTTTAGGATCTTATTTAGAGGTGATTTTGAGAGGGTTTGAGTGTTCATCCAACCTCTAGTTTTAGAGTGGAATTCAAGATTGAAGGAGAAGGAGAAGGAAATAACTCGATCTTTAAGGTAGGAATCCCTCTGCTCCTATTGTTCATGTTTGTTGCATGTTTAAGTTTTTCTATTTGCATATGTATGTGCATTTGTGTGTTGAATATGTTGGGAAGGATTGAGATAAGTTTTCTTAAATATTTTTCTTGGCATTTTTACTTTAAATTGTAAAGGGGTTGCATTACTCACTCTCGGATAGGGTAGAAGTGGCCATGTACGAGGGGAAGGTCTTTAGTTGGACTCCGATAGTGTAGAGTCTCTTCTCAGGATGAGAAGAGGGAGAGAGGGTGGGGTGTTATGGGCCCCTACCCGTTAGCACAAACCACATTTCAAGTTTTGGTATATAAGAATGGATGAACGGAACTTCTTGAGTTTTAGCCCCAAAAGGGAATTTGTTATGGTGTTGTGTCTAATGTCTCCTATTGGAAAAATCAACCTTCTCCCTAGTCTGGTTCAATGATGAACCTATTATGCAAACTTGGAAAGGGAATGAATTTTTGCTTGTGTCTTCATGTTATGATTTGTTGTCTCCTGGTTAGTTTTTGTTCTCTCCATGATCACCGTGATGTATTTTAGAATTCATAATGGATCCCTTGTTAAGGGCCAACAAGGAAATTCAATATTGCTATTAAAATTCAATTATGTTGGGAGATTTCTCCTATGTATTAAAATCCCATGTAAAAATGTTATTGTTAACTTATTGTGGAAATGGCAATGATGTCTGGTTTTCTTCTTGGTGGAGCATTTGAATCAAGTGATTCAATAGAAGAAGATAATTGAATAATATTCTTGCATATAGGTCTTATAGTTTTTAGTTTTGGATATGCTATAGAAAAATCAGATGTGATGATGTTTACCTTACTCCAGCATTCGTGTGTCTCATAATTGTATTCATTTGATTTAGTTTAATTTGATAAGATGATGATGATATACCATTATGCAATTTAAGTTTCAAAGTATGTTAAAGAAGAATTTGATGTTTGATTTGGACTTCATTGTAACTTGTGTCCTTAGAAAGCAAAGTAATCTTATGAATTTATTTAAAATGCAATATTTGAACTCGATGAATACAATCAATGGTAGAAAAGAAATAATTAATATTAGTATGTTAAATAAAAATTTGATGTTTGATTTGGACTTAATTGTAATTCATGTCCTTAGAAAACAAAGTAATCTTATGACTTTGTTTAAAATGCAATATTTGAACTCGATGAATATAATCGATGTTAGAAAGGAAATAATTAATATTGCCTTGATTAATTTGATATGGTTGGTTTAAACTCATTAGAAAAATAAAATACACCCCCTTGCAAAAAAATAATTTGCATGAAAAAAAATATTTGGACTTAGAAAAATATGACCTTGAATAAAAAAATAACCTCCTAGAGCAAAAAAAAGCCCTCTAGATTTTGTGCGGGAAAAATGAAATATATTCCCATGTGATAACAAAGAATATTTTCTATTAATAATTTATTTTAACTTAAAATTCAAAAAAAAATTAAAGAAAGGAATTTATATTTAATATCCTAAATATCCTAGGATTATACCTACTGAACTTTTTATCATAATCCTAAGCCACCTCAAACACTTTAACCCTTAACTTTAACTCCCAGTCCCTCTATCCTAGGCATATGGTAGGCTCCTTTGGACAACATGTGCCCTTGTCAGATGGTCAAGTCAACATTTAAGTTTGGGTAAGTCTTATGTTTAAGTATGAAAAATTTTAAGTATTCCTCTCTCCCTCCATGCAATTTTCTTTTATGTGCCTTGACTTGGGATCCCATGGATTGCTTTAAGTTTGAAATCCATCATAATTTGATGCTTTAAGTGTGCATTTTTTATGTCATAAGCAGTCAAGTCAGCATTTCTATTTGGAAAAAAAAAAAAAGTGATTGGAGCAAGTTGTGTAAATGTTTGTCTAGCATACTTTTACCTTGCTGCCCTTCTCTTAACCCAGGCATACCATCCCCTTGGGTAGTGTGTGTAGACTTGGGGAAACACCCAAGTACATTGGGAAGGGTGGTGTTGGGGTAGGATGGGTAGGGTTAGAAAGTAGGTAAGGGTAGTTAGTTTATTGATTAGTATTTTTTAGTTTAGTTTTATTTGTCAGTAATTGTTATGTTCTTAAATGTTAGTATATTAAAGTCTAAGTTAGTATCAAGTTAGATGTTAGGATTGTTTGAAAGTAAAATATAATTTAAGTAAGATAAAATTTTGATATGTTAATATGTTTTCAAAGTTTCAAGGTTAAGAGTTATGTTAGAATATTAGTATTATGATTAGTTTAGTAAAGTTGTAGTTAGGATTTGATAATTTTAGATTTTAATATTAAATAATGTTGTTAAATTAGATAGTTGCTATGTTTAAAGTCATTTAATTTATATGTTTTTATATAAATTAGATAATTAGTGTACTTGTATTTAGTGTTAGATACGTTTAGTTATTATAAATTTAATTTTAATCTAAGTGAGTTTTAGTTAGTATGTTATTTTGTTTAAATGTTTAAGTAAAACTTAAAGTTAAAATTTGTTAATGTAATGTTAAGTTAGTATGTTCGAAGTTAAATTAAATTAAGTAGTTTGGTTGAAGAATTGTTATTTAGTTGTTTTTTTTTAAATTTTAGTTATAATGCTATTATTATGAATGTTTTATTTTATATAGATGATAGATTTAAACAAAATCGTTATTTGAATAAAGTTTAAATAAAGCTTATTTAATTGTATGTTAGACGTTATATTAGTTAGTGAGTTCATTTTATTCAACATTTTGAATAACTAGAATTATATTATTTAAATGGTCATGTGAATCAATTAATTATATTGTTAATTGATATTTTGCTTAATAGATATTTTATTGATTAATGTTAATAGGATTAAAATTAATTGTAAATTATGTTTACTAGTAAGCTTACTACTATTGTTCTATGGATGTAATATTTTAAGGGGTAATTAAAAATAATAGAGAATTAAGTCTTTTAATTAATTGAATTTAGTTTGTTTAATTTAATTAATTATTTTTAAAAATGAAGTTTTAAATATAATGATCCATTCCTACATGATGTTTTTAAACTAAGGTGTAGTCTTAAGGTATCGATAGGAGATCTTATATCCATCTCTCAATGTACCTATACTTTAACTTGTAAATCAAACAAAACAAACTTCACCAAAACCCCTTAATGAACTTATTAGTTCAATTAATTATTCTTTCAAAAAAGTTGGTGTTTTTTTTCCCTGAATTATGGGCATGACATTTTGGTATCAGAGCCTAGGTTCATAACACTTGGGCAATAATGGTTCCATGTTAAGTGCGGACATTTAAATATAACCATATGAAGCAGGGAGTTCTCCTTGTAGAATTTAAAGAAGCTAATGTATTCCTACTAAACTATGATACTAATGTCTAAATCTAAGAAAAACCTGAAATTGGTATCAAGGACATGTGCAGGATCATGGTCAACTAAACTATGCACTTAAGTGGCAATAAAAAATTAGAAAATTAGGGTTATGTCAACTTGACGTGCAATTTTCTACTTGTTATTAACTCAATATAAAAAAATTCAGAGAAAAGAATCTCTAGAAAATTAAATCTAGTTTCTAAACTACTAGGACTTATCTCAAAAAAATAAAAATTGATTCGTCAAAATTTTCAATTTTAATGCAATACTACAAAAATTTTGGAACAAAAATAAGTAGATGTTTGTCTGACCACCTTAATCAAAATAAAATGATAATATTTTTTAATAATATTCTAGATATAAGTAGTAGACTCATGCATGAATGTGACACATATTTTTGGGTATTTTTATTCTAAATAAATAATAATTAATTAATTTTTGACTTTAATATTTTTGGAATAAAAAAATCTTCATCTGACTACCTTAACTAATTCAAAACTTTGCAAAATTCAATTTTTTTTTCCCCTTATAGTAGAAGAAACATAGAATGTGAAGCATCTTTTGGATTTAAAAAATATTGTACCATTTGAAAGTTATAGTTTTTTTTCAAGTAGTGTGTCAGTCAACACTTTATACGCAACTTCATTGGAAAATAAGTAATAATTACTTACTAAACTCATAATTTGACAAACCTTACATTTATGGAAATATAAGAACATTCTTAAGAAACCCTTTTCATTTCATCAAATTTTGGTGAAAAAAAAGTCATCAACTACATGTTTGAAGTAAACATCACATAAAAACAGGTTGAAAGCACATTTTTAGGATGTTTTAAAAGTTGACCATATAGGTTTGGTATCAAAAGATATAGTAGACCTTATAAAGATATTAATTGTTTTCATTTAGTATTAGGGTGTGTGTGAAAAAAGTTGGAATAGATTTTGAAATGGTTTGAGTTATTTTAGAACTACAAATTTTTTAGATTGCCACTTTTTGGCACACCATGATCCTACACATACCCTCAATGATTGTAAAAGGTCAACCATATTAGATAAATTAGTCTGAAGGACTTAAAAGCAACTAATTAGATGCAAGAATGCTATATTTATATTACCAAGTATATTATGATCTCATGAAGAATTCAAAATTATATTGAATAGGATCACCTCGAGGGAAAACTAAATTAAGAACCCTAAAATAACTTTAAATCATGAGAGTGGAAAAGAGTACATAACATAGTAATTAGTAAAGCAATGTTTCTCATCATCTTTAATAGAAGTCAAATTTTGTTTGACCAAATCACTCATGGGAGAATTTAATATATATTGTTCTAGTAATCCTCAAAAAGAAAACAAGAGTTAATTTGGAATCTGCAAGTAACATTTGGAACCTCGAATGATAGGATTACTAATGTGAGAAGCTAGTGAACAAGAAAGAGTTAGTGAGGAACATATAAAGAAAGAGAGTATCTCAACCTACTATGAGGAATAGAATCCTAATCAAGGAATAAATCTATCTAAATATATGGTGCTAAGAATGAAATTAAATGGCAAGAAGTATGTATCATGTAGTGCTCAACTGGTAAGATAGAAAATGTAAACTTCTAAGACAGGGTTATGTACATCAAAATTATGTTAGTAGACTTATTCTATAGGCTTAAAATATATTGAATGATAACTATCAAGTGAATACTCGTAGACTCTAGTATTAAGATTATTGGATCAATTATGACCCTGCAATTTAGAAGAAGTAAAGTAGCAATGAGATTATCAAACCTAATATGAACTAAAGGTTTAGGTATCAGAGTTAAGTAATAAATAGAGTACAAGCCATGAGGCATGATAAGAACAATGATGATGACCTATATAGTCAACAAGGAGATAGTTGTAAGAATGAATAAGTAAACATTGACAACATCCTAATAATGGTTTTATACCTAACTAGATGCAACCCTGCAACCTAAGGATGAATTCATAAGTCATTTACAACTAGGAGACATGAAATATGGAATTATTGGTAAGAATAGTAGCATTCAGTGTATTCTATGATGATTATTAGAACTTGTATAAATAATGAAATAAATAGAACAGTGATATATATGTATACAAGATCATACCAATTTGGTGAGATTGATAACACAACTTCAGCTAGTATATTGTGGTGAATTTTGACCTAACAAATATTATGGGTATGTGCCCTATTATGCAATTATAGTGAATCAAGGATAAGACATTTGATATTGTAACTGCAACTCAAAATACAACTCTACTGATACTGAAGTTTTCCACATGTTTAGATTCTTCAAAAGGAAACCAATATAACAAAAAGAGGATTGAAGGGGACATACATTTGTATCCTTGTAGTTGCACTTTTGAGTGAGTTCTAATCAAGCCAAACCCCTTAGTATAGTAAACCCTAATATAGGGTGATGTCATTAAAGTGAGCTATGTAGTTAGCAGGTGCGATCAATCAGAATTTGATGACATGGTCTTTAAACCACCATCCAATTTTAATTCAAAATCCCTACAATGTATTTGGAAAACCTAAGATTCCTCATTTTCCTTAGAGACGCTGGCAAGGCTGCATTATATCAGTAATGTAAATTTTGTAAGTAATTGGATTTATTTCCTTTTTTGTCTGATTTCACATATTGGTATTTTAATGATCTTTCCTTTTTGCCAAACAATGTGATGTGAGGCTATTTAGCCAACTTTGTTATTGATGATTCTATTTTGCCTCTAGGTCATGTCTTCAATTCTTGATTAAAGTTTTACTATTGTGGCCACTCTTTATTTCTTTTATTTTCAGACTTTTGCATTGGATGTTTCATCCTTGATGTTGAATTTAAATTTTGAGGCACTTTCTTGTGAATTTTATTGGCAAAGTGACATATGATGAGCCTACCAAAGGTATTCCTGACAATTATGTGGATGCACAACATTAGAGTATGGGGTTATTACTAAGAGTATTCATGCCCCACCCTCTTTGTAGACTTCGAGAATAGGACCAGTGAATTTTTGTTGACTGTTATGAGTGATAGATTGCACTCCAACAAAAAAATGGTTAAGGATATGAGTTAGCCAAAGGGACATCTAGATAAAAAGGTGTAGGTGTAGCGATGGATTGTTTAGTATCCTATCAAGAAATCAGTGCATTGTGGAAACTCTAAAAGGAAAGTATTTGTCCTTAAATAAAGGGACATGTTGCTTAATATGAAACCTGATTTGAGGGAGTCTCGTACAACTGTTACCCGATGAGAGGGTATGTGGAAATTCATAATATCTTATTATATTATTATTATTAGAGGCTCTATAAGTATCACATACTAGATTAGAATGTTGTTTATACATGACCAATATGTTTTAATGAGTATTTGACCTTGGAAAATGTAACCATCCCAGAGTTTTGGATTGAACTTTTCTTTTAGTAAGAAATAATTATGTAAATATGTTATCTCCCCTAAGCATGTATGTGAATTATTAAATTTTCTTTTTATAAGAGTAAATTTTGGAACAAGTCTAGACAAGGTCTAGCATAGGATGAACATTTTAGTTGTGTGACTTTTGAGAGGAAGTCAAAGGCTAGTGGGGGAGGATGTAAGGTCCCTCCTCACATGTACTTATTCAAGATGAACTTACTTGTTAAATTTGTTGTAGGAGATTAGAATGGATATGAAGTAATTTTTATGTTGGGAAGGTCCTAATGAAAATTAAGATCAATTGATACATCTGTGTTTTAATAATTAGTGATTCAAGAACTACTACATTATCTTGACTAGTTAAATATTAAAATTTCACTAACAATGATATGAGGCAATTTCACCTGATAATGAGGGTGTTGATTTTGGTACCTTAGTGATTAGGTTTATTGTTGTTAGATAGTTTAGTATGCCCTATTTATGATGTTTATGATGTTTAATTATATGCATGCCTAACAATGAATATTCTAGTATTTTAATCTAAATTAATTAATAAAACTATGTTATATTGATTATGTGATTATTGATGATTAAATGTTAGTAGAAATGAATTTAAATAGTTAATTATATGAATGATTCATGTTTTGATTTATATACCTATTTAGATACATTTTGAATATATGTATCTGATTTTCTTGAACTACTAATGTGTGTAATGAGTGTCCAGGATATCTTAGCTGGAAAACCTAATAGAGAAACAAAATTGAACCCTATCTACCATTTGTAGAAACTAGGGTTAAATCTGATGAAAGATGCAAACACCATTGTTCATATTTTATTTGTATCATGGATAAAATGAATGTATCATTTTGTAATCTTTAAGTGTTAACGTTATTGTTGCTTGATACTTGTGAATTGTATATGCATTCTAGCATGTTAGTTAGGGTTAATCGAGTAACCTAAAGATCTAAGTCAGACTAGGTTAGTGATCTTTTTGCTAATCAGTTTGTAATCGAGGTTAATTTCCATAATTAGGATTAGTGAGTAATCTACATATTTGAAGGTTGTTAGAATTTCCTAAAAAAATTATAGCTTTTGATAGGTCCCTAATGAATTCTAAATGCCAAAAATCATGAAATCTAAGTACCTAAGGGGTATGGGTATGGGTTGGGGACATTTTCCACTCCCCTAGTGTAATGCCCCACCCGAAGATCCTTAAAACAAGGATTCAATACAAACCAAGATTTTTTTTTTACAAGTATGAATGCACAAGACAATATCCTATAGGGATCATAGAGATCACAATGGAAGACATTAGCACAATCCTGGAAACCAACAGATCTTTGAATGCCACTACCAAACTGGCACAAGCAAACAAAAGCCAACAATGACCACAGACAAGATGAGGGTTTGAAGAAACAATTACACATCAAAAAAACATCAAGCTAGGTTAGAATGCAGAATCCTAAAATTTGGCTAAGTCTAAAATCTTGAAGTCCTAAAAATTGGCTAAGTCTAGATTTCTAAAGCCCTGAAATTTCCTAGAATCTTTATCTCATCTCTGAGAGGTCTAAAACCTATCTCAAAAGATTCATCACATATATTAAAATATATCTTAAGTATAATGATATATTTTAAGCCCCAAGAGATAGACTACTAAAACACACACAATAGAAATAAAAAAGCAACACCATAGGGTTGAAGAACACCGAAGAGGGTATCGAAATATACTCTCAAAAAGTTTGAACCAGACCAAAAAGTGCTCGCTACCCACCCACACAGGTTTTTACAAAAAATAGACAATACTTTAATACAACATAGAAAAGTATCACGCGACATTTCTAGAGAAGGAAGGAAACACATTCAAGGATTGAGAAATACTTTTCCCAAAGGTGTGTGACACTTTAAGGGTGTTGTACAAAATTTCTCACAAGGAGGTGCGATACTTTCCAGCATCACATGATATTTCTCCAAGAGGCATGCAATATAAACAGGGGATGCACGACAAAGTTTCAATGGGCATGTGATAAATTTTTGTGTTGCACCATGCTGATCAATTCTCGCCCATAGAAATACAAAAACACTTAAGGAAAAAACAAAAGAGGAAAAATAGAGTTTAGAACCTCCACACTCAGGAGTATTGAATCCATATAGATCAAGTAGAAAACACTCGAGTGCATAATCAAAAATATGCCAAGGAACAAGAAAGAGGAACATTGATCCATATAACTTATTAAAATAATAGAACGAACTGAAAACAACATCACAGTGAACATAAACAACATTGTAATGTACAAAAATAACATTACGAAAATTGAACAACAAAACCAAGTACACGATTCCTCCCAACCATTAATAGCATCATAAGACCATCATGGATCCTAGCCATCCCCCACACATAACATCCCAAGCCACCAATCAGATCATCGATACTATCATAATAGGGACGTCACTACTAAACATGCTAATAACCAAAAGCATAAGGAAATCTAACATGCTAGTAGTAAAGCATAAGATAATCTAATACAATAATTCACATCATCTAGTCATATGCTAAACATCATAATATGGGAATGCATCAAATAAACTAACATTAGCCAAACATGATATCCAAGTATAAATCACAAGAAAGCATACTCTGGAACCTGAAGCATCAAGTGAAAACATTCAACAATGGTCTCACTAGGATAAGAGACTGTCTTTGTACACTAGTCCCTAGCAGTGGTGAAGGTAGCTACACCTCCCAACCACATGGCACCCATAGGTCCACACCCACTGTGTTGATGGAGATAATGACCCAACCACAAACACACATAAAATACAACACCCATGGCTAACACTCACGTCAGATAGTATGATGGTTGTAACTAAGAACCTAAGATAATGCAAGTGGTACAGGTCCTAGTCAAACACTCAATAAGCTACTAAGTAGGAGATGACATCATGGAGAGTCATGACTTGGCATCGACAAGCCCAAGCTTGGATCATGCATTTCAACTCCTCAATAGAGGGCCCCACACATACATTTTATAATTTTAAGTTTTATTACCAGTCACACATTTTCTTTAATTATCACTTGATTAAGACTTCCTCTACCAAACCTATGGGACTAAGGTCACTAGGTTGTGAGATAGAAGCCCCCTCCATATGCTACCCTACACTACCCATGCTAATCTTATGACAAGTTGTCGTGGGCATGCATACTCCCATCCCAACCCCAATGATCATAACTTCTAGAAGTACCATAGAAGATTGGGCCTCGCAAGTCACCTGACAAACGTACATGCATGTACTTGTACGTGGTGCACCACCATCACAAAGATCAAAACAAAAGGACAAGATGAGAATACAATGCAAAAGATAACACCCAATAGAAAGCAACATGGGAAGGATGGATTCTACATGAATCCCAAAGCCAAAAAAAACCATACATCATGAAATCACTCAATTGGCCTCAATCAAGGAGTATGGATTCCACACAAATCCCAATGGTGCAACAAGACTAAACATCATGAACTCACTCAACTAGCCTCAATTCGAGAGCATAGATTCTACATGAATCTTAGTGTCCATGAAACAAAAGCAAAGGTCTAAAAGAAACAATAACAACAAGTATAAAATCACTTAACCAGCCACAGTCTCAGGAGTACAGATGTGACATGCACCCCAATGCAAAAAAAAAAGTGCAATAGTGGCCTGACTAACATCCAAATGGATCATCCAGGTCTACAACCAACATTGTGCCAAGAAAACTCAAGAAAATAGGACAACACGTAAAACAACGTAAAAATCACAAAATTTGGAAAACATTAAAATTAAAACCCATTTGGCCTTTGGGTCTAAAAACCCCAAAAATAATCATGTTTGGACACCGTATGAAAAAATGGCCAACATAAAGGCATAAAACCCCAAACCCTCATCCCTAGAAATAGGAAAAATGTTTGTACCCACCAAACCAAGTAGAACTAGCATACAGAAATGGAGGGGAACACTAGTTCTCAGCCTCCAAACAAAATGGCTACAAAAAAAGAAAAGAAAAAATGGAGCAGAAACAATAAAATAAGAAAGCCCTACCTCACAGCCAAAAGGGAAAAATAGTAATCTAAACCATAAAATAAATAGCTCATAGAAGTAGCTGAAAATCATGGCAATCCAAGGTTTCCCTAAGCTAGATCCAATGAGCCTAACCTTGCGATGATCCCATGCCTGTAGCTCCCACAATGAACAAAATAGTAAGTCCTCATAAAGAGGATTTTGGGTTTTACTCTCAAACTTTCTGATTCAAAAGTGAGAAGTGAGGAATGTAATTATTTTTTGGATATTTATTCACTTTTCAAGCAAATAATTGATTAGGGAAATTAACTAGCCAACCTAGTTAAACCTCGAATGCACCCAAACAAAAATAAGCTATTCCTAGAAATAGGAATTAATCTATAGCAAAGCTACCAGAAATTAAAATAAATCAATGAAAAAGCCTGAAAACCTAAAAATACACAAATTTTCTTAAAACTTTCATGACAATTAAAAACCTATAAATGCACAGACACACTTACTAGTCTAATCACATAATGAAAATGAGTTTGGATTGAATAATCATCGAAAGGATTAATTAAACAATTAAAATATAGATACATCGACCATACAAGGATGACATTGGTAAAATATGAAAGGCTGAATCACTAACTCCATGTGCCACTGCCAAGGATATAAATCCTGTACACTAAACAACACGATCAACTGTAATTACATATAATAATATAGCCGAAGCAATAAATGAATTAAATCACCTAATTTAACTATTTATTTAATTATATTAAAATAATCTATTTACGTCAGTCACATTTGCATAAAGCATAATAATGTAGGAATGAAGTAAATAACCATAGAATTAATTTCAGCACCTAACATTATCAGAGGTATGTCCAAATACCAGATAATAAGATATCATCATAAAACACAGTGTCATCTCAAAATGGCATCGTCATGCAATATGATCAACTAAACAACATAGTAGTCAAAAAACTATGTTACTAAAATCAAAGTATAACATCTAACCCTTAGGTCATCTCAAATGTAAAACATAAGTAACAAATATCTCTTAGATCAAAATATAACAAGGTAAATGTCCACAACACATAACCAAAGAATCCAACATGGACAATCCATTTCATATTATTTAAGCATTTAATAATGGTTGATTAAAAAACAACAAAAATGCACTTAAACCACATAAGCGAACACATCCATAAACATGACTAACCACAGCTATAGGAACCTAGTCCAGTGTAACAGGGTAAAAAGTAAACAATGCAATCTCTATGCACATCTTAGGGTAATCACGGAACAACCTCATGATACCACATCAATCTTGGTGAGCATTGACACAAACCTTAGTGAACCATAAATCATATCATAGCCTCATAAATTAGTCAAAGCATAATCAAAGCAACTAATAAAGAAACATACATCAAATCACCTCAATGGTGTAGACGACTCATGGTAACAATCATGATCCATCACAATAAAAGATCAGCAAGGTTGCATCCATCAAGATGACTTACAAAAGTCAAATTGGAGAGGCACTACATCATTCCCCCCCACCCCCCCAAAGACTAGGCTTACTCCTAGAAGTCTACACTCCAAGAATAGAAACCAAACCACATCATAACACAATCAAGATCAAACAAAAGGAATGACTCACCAACTTCTTCACAAGTCCATCCAAATAACTCCCACATACTCAAACCATCTTGTTAACCCCCAAATAGGTTAACCACAAGAGAAAAGGTGTCATACTGACATAAGGTTCTCCAACAAGGAACCTTCTATGCACTAGGAAAAGCCCATCTAGCCATAAAGTTAAGAATACAAGGTAAGGAAAAACCCACTCTACCTCATCAACAGGCGCCCAAACAAAACATGCACCTACCACATGACCACAAAACCAAGTCAAAAAACAACACACTTCCAACAAGAGTTGGAATCATGTGGAATAACCATCCCAAATTCCCAAGAATACTATCATGTCACACATGATCATTCTGGAATCCATGTAAACTCACCCTTAGAACAAAGTCAATGACAGTTTACAACAAAATTACACACTCGAAAGGACTACTCACCACCAAGTGTAGGAGCACAATGCCTATTCGAGGTACAAAAGCTCAACTACCATTGCGAACAAGGGTAACATAACCCAATTAGACAATATATCACCTTTCCACAAGGTTTGAAGACTTCCATTAGTGGGCACAATCATGTAATGTCTGCATACCAACTTGTAAGATGGTAACATGTGTCCAATGATACCATGTCCCTCCAATAGCATTTTGGGAATACTATACCCCACCTACCACTAAACTCAATCTCTAGCCTCAAGTCAATGGTTAATGAGAAAACTTGACTGAGACAATCCACATGAAGATATAAGCTTAAGGAGAAAGAAACTATAGAGTATTAGGATTGAGAGGGAGTAACTCTCAACCTTTGCACAAAATCAACGCAAGACACATTAGGGAACCTCACCATTCCACCAACCATCAACATACTCAACTAAATATACTAACCGAGCTAGTGGCATAACCACACTAGCCTACTCTCACAAGAGAGAAAACGATAAGGAGATGCACCAAAGTAAACATCCAAAAAGTAGAACCTAGGCTCATCAAGTGTTGAGTCATTCCCAAATGACAAGGTAACATCAACCTCAAGCAAGGAATGCTCACAAACCACACTTCACCTCACAAGGGTGGCTTTGTGCTATAGGAAACACACAAACCCAAGTATAAATCCCAACAAATACCTAGTAGATTATGAAGACTAGATAACTCTTCAATTATAAATAACATGAAAAGTTAAACTTCTCTAATGGCCATAAATATGATATGTCATGATTGAATTAGCCTCTACTTGATAAAAAGCATACTCAAAAAATTGACCAACAACTCCAAAAGTGCAAATGATATGCTTGTTGTTCCTCAAAAGAAGTTTTGCATTAGCACATTCTCACACAAAGTTTCTCAATAGACCAAGCAAGAAAGTGCAATTAACCAATTTCTCATGTGAAATGTCAAATTAGCACAAAAAATGCCTTCACTCTAGCTACCAAAACTTCCATGTCCAAACTCATATTGACTCCATTCAAAAAGTGTCACAAAGATATCAATGAGGACTATGACATGATGAAGTTAAGAGAGCCCAGAGACCTGCAATTGAGTCACCACTCAGGACAAAACTACAAAGGGAAAATCAATAGTCTCAATCACCAAGACAAGCGATAGACAAAATGTCCAAAACCATTCAAGAACACACATGCCCAAAACAACATAAGATACAAAATGAAAGGTAATTCACACATTGAAAACATCATTACTCCTCTTTCATAATTTCATTAATTAAACATAATATAAGCAATAACGCACAATGAAACTGAAAGGTTTTGAAAGCAAGGGTTCAAGAGTCACCAGAAAACAAGTACATACCTTTCAATTTCTTTCAAGAATAACATTCCATTTATTCATCTTTTAAACCATTCAATTACAATAATAACTTAAATCTAACAAAGACACACTAGCACATTCTCCATGATATTATCCCTTGAATGTAATACTAGAGGTTTGAGATGAACATGATAGAGTCACAACACATAACTGGGTAGCAGTACAATACATCCAAAATAGTCATCATGAAACATAATCAAAAAGCCCAAATGGGGGAATTGTCAATTCCAATAGTAAATATCAAAAGGAGCTCATTTCAACAATAATCCAAGTGTGACAACAACCACAAAGAGAGCGATAGATAAAATTTGATGACTATTCCAAGAGAGGAAAATATTGAAAACTAATTCTAGCCCAACAACATGAGGAAATTACCTCCAGCTAAATAAAATAAGGCATCAAACGATTCACATTATAGGTGATGACTGAGTATAGTCACACAAGAGGGATAAATCAATGCACAATGCTAAGGAATACATCATCCTAGCAATATTAGAGAACACACTCACACACATCAAGCAGTATACCATCAGTAACCTCATGCATATGCAGACAACAATAATTTTCTTAATTATTTTTCTATGCAATGAAACAATTAGATATCCATCAATTTAATACAATTTGCATAAGCTTAACAAGCAATCAAATTGGGGACTTAAGTCATTAACCCAAGGTTATAATGCAAAACCTACTTCTTTGCAATGATTCATAGTAAACACTCATTTCTCAACAAAAAGAACCATTTCATTACTATAATGACAAGATAAAGAATCACAAATTAGATTCATATATTTACTTACACTAAGGAGAAAACAAGGAACAATGCACCTAACTCCATAAGGAGAACAAAAGAAGGCACTTAAAGCCAACACATGGACACCAAACAATGGTTCCATCCAAAAAGGGTCACACACACACAACCAACCAAGAAGGCACACTGATTCCACTAACAAAACTAGGAAGACTTGCTCCCTTCTCCACACACAGATCTAGTTGCATCTACTAGACAAGCAAGTCCATCATGAGTAGATACCAAAGCAACAAAGATCAGGAGTTCTCACCAAGACACTCACACTCAACTAATGCAGCAACAACTATATGGGCAACATATACATAGAGATCCTAATCTTTGAACATGGGCTTTGATACCAAATGTAATGCGCCACCCAATGATCCTTGGAACAAGGATTCAATACAAGCAAAAGTTTTTTTTTTTTTTACAAGTATGAATGCACAAAACAACATCATACAAGGATCACAAAGATTGCAACATAAGACATCACCACAATTTCAGCAACCAACGGATCTCCAAACACCACTACCAAACTAACACAAGCAAACAAAAGCCAACAATGACCATGAACAAGATGAGGGCTTGAAGAAACAAACAAACAACAACAAAACACCAAGCTGAGGTAGAATGCAAAATCCTAAAATTTGGCTAAGTCTAAAATCTTGAAGCCCTAAAAATTGGCTATGTCTAGATTTTTGAAGCACTAAAATTTCCTAGAAACTTTATCTCATCTCTGACTGGAACCTATCTTAAAAGATTTTCCACATATATTAAAATATATCTTAAGTATAAGTTGATGATATGTGTAAACTTATACTTAAATGATATATTTTAAACCTCAAGAGACAGACTACTGAAACACACACAACAAAAATAAAAAAGAAATGCCATAGGGTTAAAGAACACTAAAGAGAGTATCCAAATCAACTCTCAAAAAGTTCAAACTAGACCGAAAGCTGCCCACTACCTGCCCGCGTAGGTTTTTATAGAAACCAGGAAATACTCTAATACAACATAGAAAATTATTGTGTGAAATTTCTAGAGAAGGAGGGCAACACTTTTAGGAACTGGGCAATACTTCTCCCAAAGGTGTGTGACACTTTAATGGTGTTGTATGACATTTCTCACAAGGAGGTGCTATACTTTCTAGTATCATGTGATATTTCTCCAAGAGGCGTGCAATAGAACCAGAGGACTCACGATAGAGTTTCAATAGGCATGTGATACATTTTTGTGTCAAATCATGGTGATAAAATGCCGCCCATAGAAACACAAAAACACTTAAGGAAAACATGAAAGGTGAAAAATAGAGAAAAATTGAGTTCAAAACCTTCACACCGGGGAGTATCGGATCCACATAGATCAAGGATTCAACACTCGAGTGCATAATCAACAATATGCCAAGGAACTAAAAAGAGGAACATCTATCCATCTAACTCATAGAAATAACAAAACAAACTGAAAACAACATTACAGTGAACATAAACAACATCGCAATGTATAGAAATAACATCACAAAAATTGAACAACCAAACCAAGTATGTTGTTCCCCCCAACCGTCAATAGCTTCATAAGACCATCATGGATCCTAGCCATCCCCCACACATAACATCCCAAGCTACCGATCAGATCATCGATACTGTCATAATAGGGACGTCACTACTAAACATGGTAATAACCAAAAGCATACGAAAATCTAACATGCCAGTAGTAAAGAATAAGATAATCCAATACGAAAATTCACATCATCTAGTCATATGCTAAACATCATAATATGGGAATGCACCAAATAAACTAACATAAGCCAAACATGATATCCTAGCATTCCAATGAAAGCGTAAATTACAAGAAAGCATACTTTGGAACCCAAAGCATCAAGTGAAAATATCCAGCAATGGTCACTCTAGGATAAGGGACCATCTTTGTACACTGATCCCTAGCAGTGGTGAAGGTAGCTATGTCTCCCAACCACATGGCACCCATAGGTCCACACCCACCATGCTAATGGAGATAATGACCCAACCACAAACACACATAAAACACAATATCCATGGCTAACACTCATGCCAGATAGTATAATGGCTATAACCAAGAACCTAAGACAATGCAAGTGGTACAAGTTCTAGTCAGTTAATCAATAGGCTACTAAGTAGGGGCTGAGATCATGGAGAGTTTCTTGGCATCAACAAGCCCAAGCTCAGATTGTGCATTTCAAATCTTCAACGAAGGGCTCAACACATACATTTTATTATCTTAAGTTTTATTACCAGTCACACATTTTGTTTAATTATCACTTGATTAAAACTTCCTCTACCAACCCTATGGGATTGAGGTCACTAGGGTGAGAGACAGAAGCCCCCTCCATATGTTACCCTACCCTGACCATGCTCGTCCTATGACAAGTGCCCATGGGCATGCATACTCCCAACTTAACCCTAATGATTATAACTTTTGGAATTACCACAGAACATCAAGCCTCACAAATCTCTTGACAAATGTACGTGCACGTACTTGTGTGTGGCACACCACCATCATGAAGATCAAAACACAAGGAAAGGATGAGAACACAATGCAAAAGATAACACCCAATAGAAAGCAACATGGGAAGGACATATTCTACATGAATCCCAAAGCCAAACAAAATATACATTATGAAATCACTCAACTGGCCTCAATCTAGGACTATGGATTCTACACAAATCCCAATGATGCAACAAGACCAAACATCATGAACTCACTCAACCGGCCTCAATCTAGGAGCATAGATTCTAAACAAATCTTAGTGTCCATGAAATAAAAGAAAAGTTCTAAAAGAAATAATAACAACAGGTATAAAATCACTCAACCAACCACAGTCTCAGGAGTACTAATGCGACATGCACCCCAATGCAAACACAAAAGTGCAATAGTGGTCTGATTGATATCCAAATAGATCATCCAGGTCCACAACCCATATTGTGCCAAGAAAATCCAAGAAAATAGGGTGGCATGCAAAATGAGGTAAAAACCCCAAAATTTTGGAAAACATCGAAATTAAAACCCATTTGAGCTTTGGGTCTAAAGACTGAAAAAATCCAAAAATAATCAAGTTCAGACACTGTATGCAAAAATGGCTAGCATAACGGCATAAAACCTCAAACCCTCATCCTGAGAAATAGGGAAATGTTCATACCTGCCCAACTAGGGAGAACTAGCATATAGAAACAGAGCAGAACACTAGTTCTCAACCTCCAAACAAATAGTTACCAAAAATAGAAGCAAAAACATAGCAAAAACAATAAAATAGGAAAGCCCTACCGCATAGTGAAAAGGAAAAAATGGGAATCTAAACCATAAAATAAATAGCCCACAGAAGTAGTTGAAAATCATCGCAATCCAAGGTTTCCTCTAGTTGGATCCAATGAGTCCAACCTCATGAAAATCCCACACATGTAGCTACTACAATGAACAAAATAGTAAATCCTCATAAAGAGGATTTTGGGTTTTACTCTCAAACTTTCTAATTAAAAAGTGAGAAGTGAGGAATGTAATTCTTTTTTGGATATTTATTCACTTTTCTAGTGAAGAATTGAATAGGGAAATTAACTAGCCAACCTAGTTAACCCCTGAATCCACCCAAATGAAGATAAGCTATTCCAAGAAATAGGAATTCGTCTATGGAAAAGCTACCAGAAATTAAAATAAATCAATTGAAAAGGTTGAAAACCCAAAAACACATAAATTTCTTTAAAGCTTTCACAATAATTGTGAACCTCTAAATGCACAGACACGGTTATTGGTCTAATCACATAATGCAAATGAGTTTAGATTTAATAATCACCAAAAGGATTAATTAAAAAATTAAAATAAGGATACATGGACCATACAAGGACAACATTGGTAAAATATGAATGGTTGAATCACTAACTCCATGTGCCACTGTCGGGGATATAAATCCTACACACTAAACAACACAATCAAGTACAATTGCATATAATAACATAGCTGAAGAAATAAATGCATTAAATCACCTAATTTAACCATTTATTTAATTAAATTAAAATAATCTATTTACATCACTCATGTTCGCATAAAGCATAATAATGAAGGAATGAAGTAAATAACCATAGCATTAATTCCATCACTTAACATAATCAGAGGTATGTCCAAATACTAGATAACTAGATATCATCATAAAACACACTGTCATCTCAAAATGGCATCATCATACAATATGATCAATTAAACATCATAGTATTCTAAAATCTATGATATTGAAATCAAAGTATAACATCTGACCCTTAGGTCATCTCAAATGTAAAACATAAGTAACAAATATCTCTCAAATCAAAATATAACAAGGTAAATATCCACAACACATAACCAAAGAATCCAATGTGGACAATCCATTTCTAATTATTTAAGCAGTTAATAATGGTTGATTAAAGGGCAAAAAAAAGGAACTTAAAACACATAAGCAAACACAGTCATAAACATGACTAACTGCTACTACAGAAACCTAGTCTAGTGTAGCATGGTAAAAAGTACACAATGCAATCTCTGCACAAATCTTAGGGTAATCAAAAAACAACTTCATGATACCACATCAATCTTGGTAAGTGTTGGAACAAACCTTAGTGAACAATAAACGATATTATAACCTCATAAAGCAGTCAAAGCATAATCAAAGCAACTAATAAAGAAACATACATCAAATCACCTCAATGGTGTAGACCTCTCATGGTCACAATCATGATCCATCACAACAAAAGATTATGATGACTTAGAAAATTCAAATGGGAGAGGCACTGCACCTAGCTCCTTTTATTGACTTTTATTGTCACTCAAAAACCCCATTTTTTCTTTATTGGGAAAATTGAATGATTTTATCATGGGTTGGATAAGTGTAACTCCACCTTATGGACTTAGAAGACTCTAGAACTTTTAGGCAAGTGCAGGAGTTATTTCTTTTTGGGGTGGTTGAGTTTATAATATTTAGAGGCAATTTTTTAGATGGTTTGAGTGTTCACTCAACCTCTAGTTTTAGAGTGGAATTCAAGATTGAAGGAGAAGGAGAAGGAAGGGAATGCTCTTCTCAAATTGTTCATTTTCCATAACCTAATTTTAAAGGTAGGAATCCCACAACTCATGTTGTTCATGTTTGTTGCATGTTTAAGTTATTTTGTTTGCATATGTATGTGCATGTGTGTGTTGAATATGTTGGGATGGATTGAGATAGGTTTTCCTAAATGTTTTCCTTTGTATTTTTTCTTTGAAATTTGAAGGGTTTGTATGGGTCACATTGGCATTACTCACCCTCAGATAGGGTAGAAGTGGCCATGTATGGGGGGAAGGTCTTTAGTTGGAGTTCGACAGTGTAGAGTCTCTTCTCAAGATGAGAAGAGGGAGTGAGGGTAGGGTGTTATGGGCCCTATTGGTATGAATTTCCATATGATAAAATTCCTCTATCAAGGAATAGAAAATTTAGATTTTCTCCATTAATGGTGAGTAGGGTTCCTAGATAAGTCATATTTTTGTTAGCCTTTGAAAGTTTTTGTTAAAACCCTATGTCCCATTCCATTTGAATTTTAAAAAAAAGGAGGATAAGGAAATATTCTTTTCATGCCCGTATTGAGTTCATTGTTCAATCCTTGTGAAAGAAGTTTTACTACATCATCGGATCCTTTTGAATCTATGGTCATTGTTAACTCGCTATAGAAAAATGCTCGATTATTACATATAGTGAGTTAGCATGATTGATGACACGTGTCTGTGATACTAAAAAGTGAAATCTGATGCTAAGAATTATGTTAACATGAGGTAAATTTTGGCACGTGTTGTGTCCCAGGCTTGTCACTTTTAAGAATAAACACACAAGAAGAAAATTGTGAATGGTGTTATTGGTGTCCATGTTTTTTTTGCAATTCACTAAGTCACTATCGAAAAAATCCATGCAACTTGCCGGTGGCGACATAGCGAATGCCTGAATTTTGCAAAAAAAGTAGTGTTCTTTTAATAGGTTGATATGACTGTGGAAGTTCCCACGTAGTATTATAAATGTGCATGGCCACCTTCTCTGACACCAGTATTAATTGGTAGGGTTTTCAATCAATGTATGTTTTATTTTTTGTCACCAAAATTGAGAATCCATCAAAGGTCGCTATATCGCTAGCCATAATAACACCACTTTTCTGGTAGTGACATAGCGAGGGCCTGATCATTGCAAAACATAGCATTATTTTATAACTAGAAATGATTTTGAGGATAGTGAAGAAAATCTTATGCAGACTTTTCTTTTACTTCTGTGCAAGTTAAACTTTATTTCCCAATGGCTATTTACAGGGAGGTCACCGTATTGTTTGACGGATATTTAATGTTTTTCTAGTAGCGATGTAGCAACCTGCCTGGAAGACACAAATGTGGCAAGGCCAACAACATGTGATGTCATTAAAAGATTAAAAAAGAGTATATGTGTATGCCAGCGTGTTCAACCATCTAAGAAATAGTAGTATATGGACCAACTCCCCATGTATAAAGCACACAAAGAATTCAGATTGTTAGATCAAACTAGGATCAAAGGCCATTGTTAATTCACTATGGAAAAATTCTTGAAAGTTAGGTGTAGCAAGTTAGCGAGTGATGGGCCACCACTGTTGCTATAAATTGTTGTCCACAAGATCAAGTATGGATTGACAGTGCTCATTAACTTTCTATGAAGAGATGTGTGATGAATAACTATAGCAAGTTAACAAGTGAGGGACCCACCATTATTTTCTTAAAAGTCATTTCAAATATCTACCATACGATCAAAGCAAGATCGGTGGTTATTGCTAGCTCGCTATGGAAAGGTGCTTGAAAGATAAGTATAGCGAGTTAGTGAATCAATGACACATGTTCTTGGTCATCCATGGGCCCAGTTTGAAATGCCAACTTTGAAGGAAAGATACAAATGGAGGCAGTTTATTGGTTTGACTGCCAGCATGCTAAAAGGAACATTGAGTCAACCTAGTTTTCATTCCTTAATCATATGATTTCAAAGAGCGACAACACAGGTTTAAATACTAAAGTTAGTGGCACTCTGCATATTAATGAGATATGAAAAGTTTCACATGTGAAAAGAAAAAATAGAGTGTAACTTATAAGATTTTATCAGTTGCACCTTATGCGAATAAAAATTTGAAGTATTTTCTAAATAGGATCATTTACTAAGAGGATTGTGTGGATTTTGGCACGAATGCCAAACATCATAAAAGAACTACAAATAAGAGATTTCCAAGTGCATATTTTATTTTAGTCTCTGAAGTGTTGCAGTCTTGCATGGTATAGTAGAAATGGCTCCAAAGAATTTACTAACTCTTAGACTGTGGATAGCAGAGGGATTACTTGACAAGAGTAATTGGATCCCTAGTGTTTCTTAGTCTCAAATTAATTTAAGTTTGTTTGAAAGGTGGTTTGTAGAGAGGAATTTGTTTGTCTCATATGTCAATATGTGGAATTTTGATTGAGGAAGACTAGTAATCCCAGATGTTTCTATGGGTTGTGATCAAGCTACTAAGGTAATGAGGGGAGCAAAGAGTAGACTTGATAAAATAAAAATCTTGTCAGTAGTAACACCTTTCTCTAAGGAAATTTTCAAGATGGCACACTTCAATGCCATGGCAGTAGAAGTATGTAGGACCCTATGCAAAGTTTTTAGAGAAGGTGAAGAAGATTTTATACCCATGGGCTACATGCGAATAGTCCCTCTAACTTTTTGTTAGTGCACATCTTTTTATCTCAGTAGGTGAAAAATTTTGGTTGAAAGTTGGTTTTGGATGTAGACATGGTTGGCTAAGCAAAAATTGCGCATTTTGTTATATTTGATAGCCACATTGTTTCCATGCTTGAGTGTTGTTTCTTAACGAGTTGTGTTAATCAACGAAGAGTGGGAAGTAAGGGTGTTTCTCCCAGTACCATAGTAATGGTAAAACCCATGGGTTCAAGTCAGTTTGGAATCATCAGAATAGATTTTTTCAGGGACAAGCTTAGTAGTTACGTTTACGATAAAATCATAGTTGGAGCTAAATCAGCAAAAGGAGGTGATAGACAAAAGCCCACAAGAGAATATATGATTTGCATAGCTTCTTCTTAATCTTTTTTCTTTTCTAGTAGATGTATGCATCTTCTTCTTGTAAGGGACACCTGTTAGTCACATTTTCCCTTTGCTTGTTGCAACTCACGCCTATATAAGTGAGTTTTCAAGGCAATGTGAGGGTCCGAATTCTATTTTTCTAAGTGATATACTTAGTCTATTTTTGGTCCATTATTTTGAGCAAAAAATTCGTGGTATATTTTCTCTGTCAGATCTTGAGAATACATGAATATAGAATGATCTATGTTTCTTTTTGAAGGTCATTCTGAGTTTACTATAAATTGTATATAGTTTTCAAGGAAAATGAACACAAATATGAGCTATCCCCATATCAGTTCTTACTAAACTTTGTCTCCTTTTGATTACTTGGTTATCTTGATGTTGTATGAGTAAAGGCTTTTGCAATTGAATGAAATTCAGTTAGGTTGTATATATGTTCATCACTGCTATTAGTTTAATGGATTAAGTAAAAGCTTTGATGAATTTGATAAGGTTGTTGTAGTAGTAGAAAGGATTTTGAATGATGAATTCTGATAAGAATTGCTGATAAAAAAATTTGTAAGGCAACAAATTAGATCTAGAAATTTGTAGTAGACTCTAAACCCCAATGGATTAGGCACTGATCAAATTTGATCTAATTGAAAGAGAAATGTGTCACAAATGGTTGTCAAAAATGCAGAATTAAATCAATTTTACTTTTATTTCCTGTAGATCTTCAAAGTTGGCTAGTACTTGTCTGCATGGAATGTTTTCGCTTCAGTTAGCCACTATTGTTGAGAACACCTACAGATCTATAGAAGAATTTTTTGCCATATCTGTTATATGGGATGTGTTCATTAAATTATCAAGAATTGTGTATGTATTTGAGGATTTGAGACGAGAATTAGAATGAAACTAAAATAATCCTCATATAGTTTTCCTAGTCTTGAATCATCCCTGGGTATACCCACCCTAGTTTTGCAGATCCAGAAGAGTAGAAAACCATCCTTGGTTTTGTTGAAGTTGGGCACGAATGCTTAGCACATACATTTTTTAATAAGAATTGGCTAGTCTTAAGATTATGTGAGTAATGTCATCTTGGTATTGAGCAATTTGTTGTTCAATAGTTTTAAGTTTTTTTTTAAAACACCAACAGGCCCCTACCCGTCAACAACCCATCAACATAAACCATGTTTTTAGTTTTGGTATGGAAGAATAGAAGTTCTTGAGTTTTAGCCCTGAAAGGGCACCTGTTATGGTGTTGCGTCTAATGTCTCCTATTGGAAAAATCCACCTTCTCCCTAGTCTGGTTCAATGATGAACCTATTGTGCAAACCCAAAAATGAGAGTGAATGTTTACTTCTGTCTTCATGTTATGATTGGTTGTCTCCTAGTTAGTTTTTGTTCTCTCCATGATCACCGTGATGTATTGCAGAATTCAAAATGGCTCCCTTGTTAAGGTACAAGAAGGAAATTTAGTATTGATATTAAAATTCAATTATGTTGTAAGATTTCTCCTCGGGATTGAAATCCTATGTAAAAATGTTATTGTTAACTTATTGTGGAAATGGCAACGATGTAGAGTTTTCTTCCTGGTTCTTTCCCGGCAAAGCCTTTGAATCAGGTGGTTCGATAGAAAAAGATAATTGAGTAATATTCTTGCATATGAGTCTTATAGTTTTCAATTTTGTATATGCTACAGAAAAATCAGATGTGATGATGTTTACCTTACTATGACATTCGTGTGCCTCATAATCATATTTGTTTTATTTAGTTTACCATTATACAATTTAAGTTTCAAAGTATGTCAAAGAAAAATTCGATGTTTGATTTGGACTTCATTGTAATTCATGTCCTTAGAAAGAAAAGTAATCTTATGACTTTATTTAAAACACAATATTTCAACTCGATGAATATAATCGATGTTAGGAAGGAAATAATTAATATTGCCTTGATTACTTTGATATGGTTTGTTTAAACCCATTAGAACAATAAAATACACCCCCTTGCAAAAAAATAATTTGCATGAAAAAAAAATTACACTTAGAAAAATATGGCCTTGAAGATAAAAACCTCATACACCGAAAAAAAGCCTTTTGGATTTTTTATGGGAAAAATGAATTATATTCCCATGTGATAACAAAGAATATTCTCTATTGATACTTTAATTTATATTTAAATTCAAAAAAAAATAAAAGAAAGGAATATATATTTAATATCCTAAATATCCTAGGATTCTACCCAGTTAACTTTTTATCATAATCCTAACCCACCTAAAAAACTTTAACACTTAACTTTTACTCCCACTCCTTCTATCCTGGGCATATAGCAGGGTCCCTTGGACAACAGGTGTTGTTGTTAGATGGTTAAGTCGACATTTAAGTTAGGGTAAGTCTTATGTTTAAGTCTGACAAAATTTAAGTATTCCTCTCTCCCTCCATGTGATTTTTTTTTATGTGCCTTGACTTGGGATCACGTGGATTGCTTAAGTTTGAAATCCATCATAATTTTATGCTCTAAGTGTCCATGTCTGATGTCATAAGTAGTCAAGTCAGCATTTGTGTTTGGAAAAATAAATGTGATTGGAGAAAGTTGCGTAAATTTTTTTCTAGCATAAATTTACGTTGCTATCCTCCTCTTAACTTAGGCATACCATCCCATTGCGCAACATGTCTAGGCATGGGGAAATGCTCAAGTACATTGGAAAGGGTGGTGTTGGGATAGGATGGCTAGGGTTAGAAAGTAGGTAAGGTCGGTTAGTTTATTGATTATTATTTTTAAGTTTTGTTTTACTTAGTTTAGTTTTATTTTGTTAGTAATTATTATGTTCTTAAATGTTAGTATGTTAAAGTGTGGGTTAGTATGAAGTTAGATGTTAGGATTGCTTGAAAGTAAAATATAATTTAAGTAAGATAAACTTTGGATATGTTAATATGTTTTCAAAGTTTCAAGGTTAAGAGTTATGTTAGAATATTAGTATTATGGTTAGTTTAGTAAAGTTGTAGTTAGGATTTGATAATTTTAGATTTTAATATTAAGTAAAGTTTTTAAATCAGATAGTTGTTATGTTTAAAGTCATTTAATTTATATGTTTTTAAATATTAGATAATTAGTGTACTTCTATTTAGTGTTAGATAAGTTTAGTTATTATAAATTTAATTTTAATCCAAGTGAGTTTTAGTTAGTATGTTATTTCGTTTAAATGTTTAAGTAAAACTTAAAGTTAAAATTTGTTAATGTAATGTTAAGTTAGTATTTTCAAAGTTAAATTAAATTAAGTAGTTTGGAATTGTTATTTAGTTGTTTTTTTTAATTTTTAATTTTAGTTATAATGCTATTATTAGGAATGTTTTATTTTATATAGATGATAGATTTAAACAAAATTGTTATTTGAATAAATTTTAAATAAAGATTATTTAATTGTATGTTAGATGTTATATTAGTTAATGAGTTCATTTTATTCAATATTTTGAATAACTAGAATTATATTATTTAAATGGTCATCCAAATCAATTAATTATATTGTTAATTGATATTTTTTTGAGTAGATATTTTATTTGTTAATGTTAATAGTATTAAAATTAATTGTAAATTACATTTACTAGTAAGCTTAGTACTATTGTTCTATCGATGTAATATTTTAAAGGGTAATTAAAAATAATAAAGTGTTAAGTCTTTTAATTAATTTAATTTAGTTTGTTTAATTTAATTAATTGTTTTAAACAATGAAGGTTCAAATATAATGCTCCATTCCTACATGATATTTTTTAACTGAGTTGTAGTCTTCAGGTATCGATAAGAGATCTTGTACCTGTCTCTTAGCATACCTATACTTTAACTTGTAAATCAAACAAAGAAAACTTCATCAAAACCCCTTAATGAACTTAATAGTTCAATTAATTATTCTTTAAAAAAAAATTGTTGGTGTATTTTTGCCCTGAATTCTGGGCATGACATTCTCCTTCTTTAGTACTAGTATAAGCCAATCTAGAAGTATCACTATTGGATCTAGAAGATATGATCAATTGCTCAAAATACTTTATGGTTTCACTAGGTTTTTTGAAAGTTTTAGCAAACTCTTTTTCTCTTTTTAGATCAATTCTTAGTTGTTCATTTAGCAACTTTAGTGTCATGATTTAAACATCTTTATTATTCATTGTTTCCAATTGCATGTGAGCAATTCTATTCACCTATGATGTTTTATCTTCTAGTGTATTGGTCAGTATCCTTTTTTTCATCTTCAATCATAACTTTTTCCTCTTCATATATCTTTTCTACTTGGTCACCTCACATAAAATACTGATTGGACATCTTGTTCTATCTTAAAATTTCTGACCTCTTCAGTTAGGACTCCATTATTTTCCATTAAATCTGCAACTACTTCATCAAATTCAATTGTGCTTCCAACTGTAAACAATATGGTAGTGTCAATCTCTTGGTAATCTATGTTATTCTCTTCAATGGCTATCTCTTTCCTTCTTTTCAATGATCTCTTTAACTCATCTCTTGCTTCACTCAACTGATGTAGGGCAAGTTGTATTTCAATTTTTTGGTTCTCAATAGTCTCTCCCAACTTGTAGACTTCCATCTTCAATATTTTTCCTCAAATTTGTAAAGATTTCCATTTCAAAGAACAAGACTCTGATAAAAATTATTGGAATTACAATGGGAAAAGCACACTCTCAGGGTAGGGTGAATAAAAATTATTCAACACACATCCATCTCATAATCTATGCATATAAGCTGAAATACCAAATTAAGCATATACATCAATCGTATGAAAGTAAATAAACATTCAACACATGTATGCCACAAGCTATTTGGTTACCCAAAAAACCTGCAAGGAGAAGGTAAAATTGGGGTGGGGATGATACCCACAAATCCCCACTGTTGTAATAATAAAGTATATCCAAAAAAGGTTACAATGTTTGATCATGAAACATGATCTACCCTATGAAAGGTCTACACTGTTAAAGGCTTACAATATTGTTAGATCTTACCCTATTAAAATATTTCAACCTTCTATTAAAAGTGTGCCTCATAAAAGGACTTTAACCTATGATAAGGTAAGCACGTTGTTGAAGGATTTACAATAACCTATTAAGACTACTCTATTAGGAGATTTAATTGATTAACCTATTGAAATGTTTCAACAATGATCCTACAGTTAGCATTCTACTACTAGATAATAGATCACCTCTTTCCTGATGTATACTTGATCCTTACTAATCAAATGTATCTCTACTGTCTTCTAATTCCTTTCCTCTACTCTCCTCTAACTAATTCTATAATGCATCTCAAATTACAACTCATTAGTCACCATGAATGTTTTTTTTATGCATGCAAACTTCTCTCTTTTCTCCTTACACATCCATAGAAAGTTTAGGGTTTGTCCTCGTTAAGAAGACCTAGGTAACTTAGGGTTAGGTATGATTCAATGATTGTGATTCACCTATATTGCCACTTAGTCCTTCCTTTTTTCTGATTGGCTACATGTAATGCATAGGGATTCACAATAAAGATTCATCCTTATCATCTAAGATCACAAAAGAATACTTAAGTCGGCTAAAAAACTGTTTACATAGAAGTTTATGCCATTAAAAACAACTATGTCAAAATTGTATTCCTTTATACTTGAAGTCCCTGATGCTTGATATCAACTGCAACTTCAATGTTGCAACTTAGCCTCTAAATGACTTGGCATCCATTTATCACTTGACGTCTAAATAACTTGCAACATACTATTTGCTCGACACTTGATTCATGTAATGGACACCCAAGAATGCCCAAAAGCTTAACCAACTGCTGAAATTATATTAATTCTAAAAATGCTGCAATCAAGTACAAAGAGATGTATTCCAAAGGCCAAACCCTAAGGGAATGACGTCTAGAATGTTACAACAGAGAATGAACGTCCCCTATTGCCAAAAAAGAGTGTGATTCACACATCCAAGCTGTTATCAAATGAAATTCATAATCATTCGATACAATAATCCCATGTTAAACAATGAGACTCTCACCCCTATTTATCCTATTCCTTCACCCTTCTAGAAAGAACTAAAACATTAATTAATTGAAAATTCTAGAAGCTTCCCCCTTCCAATAATTAATGCACTCTCTAGAAACTCCTCTCTTACAATAATTAATTGTGCTTCTAGAGGCTTCCACCTTTCCAATAAATAATACACACTCTAGACGCATCTCCTTTGTAATACAATAATTAATTAAATTAATTAAATATAAAGCCACCTTTTAATTTTAATTTATTTAATGAATTTATAAGAAATTAATTTAATTTTTTCTTATCCTCCACTTAGACTTTGGAGAACGTGAAGGCCAAAAGATGGGATCATTACAAATCTGCCCTCCTTGAAATTGCTTGTCCTCAAGCAATTAAATAACATAATGGAATCCAACCTCCACCTAGATCCCAATATGTGATATCCATATGGAAGTTAAACCAACTGCAGACCCGCATCATCAGGACCAACCCCTATAGCCTAGCATTCAGAACTTGTGCTGATGAAGTCAAAATGTCATCATAAGGCAACTCCGTAGAAGATCTATGAAATGTCTTCTTCCCTTTATCCATCCACATAATATATATTGTATTGGAATGCATATTATCACCATCATGCATTGAAAAAGATGTAGTTGTAGGTGAACCATATGTACTCATGCTAACTGTATCAACAATAGGTGTTGCCACATCGAAATATATGGACATAGGAACAACATTAACTACTGCAATAGAAAACTGAACTAAATTTGTAGTTGATGAAAACTCATAATCATTAACATGTGTGGCCTCATTAGAAAATACATCAACCATTGCATTTATACCATTAAACTCCTCATTGGATGCTTCAACTGACATAGAAGTGGCTGCTAATATGATAGTATCCTCGCATTCTCCTAATTCCACTATTGCTATGGCATCATCCCCTGACAAGGCTTCATATGTGGTCTCCTGACTTTGCATGCATGTCTCTACTGACTCTGCCAAAATGCCCACATCACCAACATCATAGCTGGCTGGCTCTATACGTGTCTTAATCCCACCTAAGAAATTGACTACCTTTTGCTCTGGAGCAATGTACAAATCATCAATGTTGATGCCCATCTGTCTAGCCATAAGCTGCAACATCATATCCATTCGACTATTCTACTCTTGTTGCATACATTGCCTCTTCTCTAATGTACTCAATAACTATATAAACATCACATCTTGATCTGGACTAATACACATCTTTATCAGGCTATCAATATGATCTCCACAGGATGGCAGGACTTATAGCTTTGATACCATTGTAATGGACACCCAGGAATGCCCAAAAGCTGAACCAACTGCTGAAATTATATTAATTCTAAAAATGCTGCAAATCAAGTACAAAGAGATGTATTCCAAAGGCCAAACCCTAAGGGAATGACGTCTAGAATGTTACAAGAGAGGATGAAAGTCCTCTAATGCCAAGAAAGATATGTGATTGACACATCCAAACTCTAATCAAATGCAATTCACAATCATCCGATACAATAATCCCATGCTCAACAAAGAGACTTTCAGTCCTATTTATCCTATTCCTTCACCCTTCTAGAAAGAACTAAAAAATTAATTAATTGCAAGTGCTAGAAGCTTCCCCCTTCCAATAATTAATGCACTCTCTATAAACTCCTCTCTTGCAATAATTAATTGTGCTTCTAGAGGCTTCCACCTTTCCAATAATTAATACACACTCTAGAAGCATCTCCTTTGTAATACAATAATTAATTAAATTAATTAAATATAAAGCCACCTTTTAATTTTAATTTATTTAATGGCTTTATAAGAAATTAATTTAATTTCTTCTTATCCTCCACTTAGACTTTGGAGAACGTGAAGGCCAAAAGATGGGATCATTACAAACAAGGGTTGGTCCTGATGATGCGGGTTTGCAGTTGGTTTAACTTCCATATGGATATCACATATTGGGATCTAGGTGGAGGTTGGATTCCATTCTGTTACTTAATTGCTTGAGGACAAGCAATTTCAAGGAGGGCGGATTTGTAATGATCCCATCTTTTGGCCTTCACGTTCTCCAAAGTCTAAGTGGAGGATAAGAAAAAATTAAATTAATTTCTTATAAAGTCATTAAATAAATTAAAATTAAAAGGTGGCTTTATATTTAATTAATTTAATTAATTATTGTATTACAAAGGAGATGCATCTAGAGTGTGTATTAATTATTGGAAAGGTGGAAGCCTCTAGAAGCACAATTAATTATTGCAAGAGAGGGGTTTCTAGAGAGTGCATTAATTATTGGAAGGGGGAAGCTTCTAGCACTTGCAATTAATTAATGTTTTAGTTCTTTCTAGAAGAGTGAAGGAATAGGATAAATAGGGGTGAGAGTCTCATTTTTTAACATGGGATTATTGTATCGAATGATTATGACTTGCATTTTTAGAATTAATATAATTTCAGTAGTTGGTTCAGCTTTTGGGCATTCCTGGGTGTCCATTAGAGTGGTATCAGAGCTATAAGTCTTGCCATCCTGTGGAGATCATATCAATAGCTGGATAAAGATGTATATTAGTCCTGATCAAGATGTGATGTTCAGACAGTTATTGGGTACATTAGAGAAGAGGCAACGTATGCAACAGGAGCAGAATAGGCAAATGGATATGATGTTGTAGCTTATGGCTAGACAGATGGGCATCAACATTGATGATTTGTTCGTTGCTCAAGAGTAGAAGGTAGTCAATTTCTTAGGTGGGATCGAGACACATATAGAGCCAGCCAGCTATGATGTTGGTGATGTGGGCATTTCAGCAGAGTCAATAGAGACATGCGTGCAAAGTCAGGAGACCACATATGAAGCCTTGTAAGGGGATGATGATGTAGCAATAGTGGAATTAGGAGAATGCGAGGATACTATCATATCAGCAGCCACTTCTATGTCAGTTGAAGCATCCAATGAGGAGTTTAATGGTATAAATGTAGCGGTTGATGTATTTTCTAATGAAGCCACACATGTAAATGATTATGAGTTTTCATCAACTACAAATTCAGTTCAGTTTTCTGTTGCAGCAGTTCATGTTGTTCCTATGTCCATATATTTCAATGCGGCAACACCTATTGTTGATATAGTTAGCATGAGTACATATGGTTCACCTACAACTACATCTTTTTCAATACATGATGGTGATAATATGCATTCCAGTCCAATATATATTATGTGGATGGATAAAGGGAAGAAGATGTTTCATAGATCTTCTATGGAGTCGCCTTATGATGACATTCTGACTTCATCAGCACAACTTTTGAATGCTAGGCTACAGGGGTTGGTCCTGATGATGCGGGTTTGTAGTTGGTTTAACTTCCATATGGATATCGCATATTGGGATCCAGGTGGAGGTTGGAGTCCTTTATGTTACTTAATTGCTTGAGGGCAAGCAATTTCAAGGAGAGCAGATTTGTAATGATCCCATCTTTTGGCCTTCACGTTCTCCAAAGTCTAAGTGGAGGATAAGAAGAAATTAAATTAATTTCTTATAAAGTCATTAAATAAATTAAAATTAAAAGGTGGCTTTATATTTAATTAATTTAATTAATTATTGTATTACAAAGGAGATGCGTCTAGAGTGTGTATTAATTATTGGAAAGGTGGAAGCCTCTAGAAGCACAATTAATTATTGCAAGAGAGGAGTTTCTAGAGAGTGCATTAATTATTGGAAGGGGGAAGCTTCTAGCACTTGCAATTAATTAATGTTTTAGTTCTTTCTAGAAGGGTGAAGTAATAGGATAAATAGGGGTGAGAGTCTCATTGTTTAACATGGGATTATTGTATCGAATGATTATGACTTGCATTTGATAATAGCTTGGATGTGTGAATCAAACTCTTTTTTGGCAATAGGGGACGTTCATTCTCTGTTGTAACATTCTAGATGTCATTCCCTTAGGGTTTGGCCGTTGGAATACATCTCTTTGTACTTGATTGCAACGTTTTTAGAATTAATATAATTTCAGCAGTTGGTTCAGCTTTTGGGCATTCCTGGGTGTCCATTACAGTGGTATCAAAGCTATTTCTAGGGTAACCACTATAGTGGTATTAGAGCTATTTCTAGGGTAACCACTACAGTAGTATCAGAGCTATTTCTAGGGTAACCACTACAGTGGTATCAGAGCTTGCTTGCAAAGTGTTTCACGAAATTATAACCAGTAGGTGCCCATTACAGTGGTATCAGAGCTATTTCTAGGGTAACCATTACATTGGTATCAGAGCTATTTCTAGGGTAACCATTACAGTTGTCTGTAGTGGTTACCCTAGAAATAGCTCTGATACCATTGTAATGGACACCTAGGAATGCCCAAAAGCTGAATCAACTACTAAAATTATATTAATTCTAAAAATGCTGCAATCAAGTACAAAGAGATGTATTCCAAAGGCCAAACCCTAAGGGAATGACATCTAGAATATTACAAGAGAGGATGAACATCCTCTAATACCAAGAAAGATATGTGATTCACACATCCAAACTCTGATCAAATGCAATTCACAATCATTCGATACAATAATCTCATTATTGTTGCATTGCCATCCTCTGACAAAGCTTCATATGTGGACTCCTAACTATCACCAATAGCATAGCCCAGTGGTGTCTCGATCCCATCTGAAGAATCAACTACCTTCTGCGCTGGAGAAACATACGAATCGTCAATGTTGATTCCCATCTGTCTAGCCATAAGTTGCAACATCATATCCATTCACCTATTATGCTCCTATTGCATCTGTTGCCCCTCCTCTAATGAACTAAGTAACCTAAGCATTGCATTTTCTTGATCTGGACTGGTATACATTTTGTCAGACCCTTTTCCCTTTATCTCACTATTCCAAATTCTCTATAAGAACTCCATAGGATGGCAAGACTAATAGCTCTAATACCACTATAATGGACACCCAGGAATGCCCAAAAGCTTAACCAACTGCTGAAATTATATTAATTCTAAAAATTCTGCAATCAAGTACAAAGAGATGTATTCCAAAGGCCAAACCCTAAGGGAATGATGTCTAGAATGTTACAATAGAGAATGAACGTCCCCTATTGCCAAAAAAGAGTGTGATTCAAAAATCCAAGCTGTTATCAAATGCAAGTCATAATCATTCGATACAATTATCCCATGTTAAACAATGAGACTCTCACCCCTATTTATCCTATTCCTTCACCCTTCTAGAAAGAACTAAAATATTAATTAATTGCAAGTGCTAGAAGCTTCCCCCTTCCAATAATTAATGCACTCTCTAGAAACTCCTCTCTTGTAATACTTAATTGTGCTTCTAGTGGCTTCCACCTTTCCAATAATTAATACACACTCTAGACACATCTCCTTTGTAATACAATAATTAATTAAATTAATTAAATATAAAGCCACCTTTTAATTTTAATTTATTTAATGACTTTATAAGAAATTAATTTAATTTTTTCTTATCCTCCACTTAGACTTTGGAGAACGTGAAGGCCAAAAGATGGGATCATTACAATTCACTTGACATGTACTTGTTACTTGACACATACTAAATATCTCTTGCTCGACATATACTATCTAAGAACTTAGGCTCAGCATGTATTACTTGTTTGGCATGAATTAAGAAAATGACTTAAGTATATTTCCACTCATATGTCAAAATCAATCTATTATTAACAATGTCCTCCTTTGACAATAACCTTAACCTTTCAAGCATAACTCAGATAATATCCAATTACATACAAAATTTCAAAACTTTAAAATTTTGCAAAACTTATGACTCATTAGTCATACCTCAAAATTTAATAACTCCCCCTGAGTTGATTGTACCATTTTGAACTAAAAAATTGAATACTCCTAAGTAGATTCTACATATGCTAATTCACCAACTCTATCTTTATTTGATCTCTACTTATCATGAATTATCTACCTTCATTTATTGTGCCCAAAACTTATTTTCCCCCCTTTTGAAACATATATCATGGGTTGTATGTGTATAGTATGTTTATCCAAGAAATGTTTATGAACCTCAAGCATTATTTTTAGAGTTGCATCCAAATTATCTCAAGCTACCTCCAATAACCTAATTTGGATGGATAACTCAATAAAAAGATGAACTAAGCCTTCAAGTGTAGAAAGATGGGGATCTTTCTTCATTAATATCTCTTCAAACACTAGCTCCTTATGAATTATTTACATGTGTAGGGTCAACATGGATTGAATTTTGATCAGAGTAGCTTGAATTTTTGCATCTTGAGCATGTAGAGCTGCCAACTAACCTTTGGAATTTATTAGATTCTTGAAGTATTTTTGACTCTAAGCTAGAGAATAAGGTAGAGTTATACCTATTTTATTCATATCTCTCTCCAAATTGTCAATATGGCACTACACTTCTTGTGTGAATAGAGTTGTATCACACAACTTGGTGTAAAGTGAGAAAATATTCTCTAAGACTTTTGTTACACTATCAATCTTGGTTTCTAATTCAATCTTCCTAAGTGCAATAGAACTTGATATCTTTTCATTTACCTTAGTTTGAAATTTTCTCTCAGACCATTCAAGTAATTTTACATTTGAATTGAGGTCTACATCATTTATTTGTTCTACAATGTTTGCCAATTGCTCCATTATAGTCTTGTTTTCTTCATGTGCTGGTAGGTTGAATGCATCAAGCAAGATATCCTTGATTTTTTGCAATGGTTGCTTCTACCTAAGCTCCCTTCTCAGCACTTATTGATGTTTTTTCTTTACAACTACATCTTGTAGCATTCCCATTTGTTCAATGGTGATTATTTAACGGTCAAACTTTGGTAAAACAATCACTTCATCAAAGTTGACATCACCGATTGATGTAACCTCGTCTACCTTGTATAAACTATGACTCAACCATGATTTCTATGGTGGGGTAGCTTCTACACTCGGCCTATGAAGTGCTTGACTTAGAGGAGTAGCAATTCCCACCAAGGTAACCAGTGTTTGTATTACAAATTATTCCTTAAGTTGTGTATTCAAGTCTTACTCTTCAATCCTCTTCTCTTCTTGCATTTCAACTACAATTGCACCTTGAACTTGTGTTTAAACCTATGCAACTATAGAAACTTTTGGTACAAACATAGTGTGCACCAATTTGCTAATATTTGTCATGGATGACTCTTTTCTTTGATAAACTACAAGGGGTAATCTAGATTATATCATAGTGAATTGAGGGGTTTTCGATATTTCTTTTGTTTCCACCTTTGCACATATGTTTTCTTCCTTCTTGAGTTCATCTACACTCACCAATATAGGATGAATGCATAGTTGGGCCTTGTTGTTAGTGTTTAGTAATATTTTATTCATGTCCTCCTCTATTAGGAGATTGATGTTCTAAGGCACATTGTCAGAAACATCCTTGATCTATATAATTTCAATTTTGGCTTGTATCATATGTTGTGGACTAGTGCTTGCCATTTTTGTATCTATTATACTTTGTTTTGTTTGATGCTCATCTTTAGTTGTTTCTTAGGTATCTAAATTTGTCTCATTGCCCTCCATGTGTGCAACTATCTTAGTGTCAACTCTAGTGACCTCAGTTACTTCTTGTTCATCTTTTTCACCACCTACCTCAATAAGTGTCTGCTCAATTGCTTTGAGTGTTGTCAGCCCATAAATTACCTTCCATAATTGAGTACTCTACTAAAAAAAATCTTCAATTTTATTCTACAAAATATTAAAGTCTTGGTACTTTGGAGAAAATTTACCTACATACTTCTTAATGGCCCTTTTCATCTTAGATTTATCTAAATCTAGCATTAGTCTTGTAAGTATAGTTTCTCTTATGTTTCTCTCTATTGTGAGACTATATTTCCATCTTTTCTCAACTCTATCATATAAGTCCTTTGGTAGAGAGTTGAAAATCTCAATTAGAGTCATCTTAAATGTTTCCTTGATGGCATATACTGACTTTTCTACTTTATCCTTTTTTTGAATGTTCTTCTTGTGGGGGGGGGGGGGGGGGGGTGCGGGCGCTGTGGGGGGTGAATCAAAAGTATCACACTTTTAACCTTTTCTAATCTTTTAAATCAAATAACTAAAAAGTAAACTACATGCATGTAAACATATAAATGAACATAAAGAAAACACATGCAATAACACACAAGACTAGATTTGGTAACCCATAAACCCTCTAGGAATAAGAACGTAAAATTGGGGTGGAGATGATACCCACAAAAATCACTGTAGCAATAAATATTTGACCACTTCTAATGGTCTGTCATGTGAAAGGCTTGCCCTATTAAAGGCTTTATACTAGGTCAATCATGACCTAGTTAGAGGATTTACAAACACTTTACATGAAGTGTCACCCTATTAAAGGATTTACAATAGGTTATTAAACCCACCTAATACAATAGGATTTTCAATCACCTTCTCCAAAGGTTCTCTTACCTAGTTGTTAAGCTCACCTATCAATATAGGATTTCCAACTTCTAATAAAATGGAAAGAAAGTATTAGAACAGTGAACCTGATAGTATGCAATCTTTAATTACTAGATTCAAGCACTTGATCTACTCTCTAATCTTGATCCTCTGAGATTTGATATCTGATTGTGTCCCTTGTCCCTTGTACTATTTTGATCAATGGGATATGTAATTGCTACTCTATTCCTCTAAGTCTTTCTCTCTTTCACACTAAATTTTGCTATAGTTTACCCATACACTACTCTCTTCCATACATGCAATGGGTTTTTCAACCTCCTTTTAAAGATTGTGAAGACTTAGGGTTAGGTATGGATCTATGATCCATATTGAATCTTAAGTTCCCACTCATTCCTTTCATTTTCCTCATTGGTTGCATGCCTTCTCCATTTTTCTGATTGACTACATGTTGATCGCATAAGAAATGTAAAATATTTGTCCTTATCCTTTTTCTCCTTTGGAATCCTTCTATGTTGGCTCCAAAAATAGTTTACATTTGAGTTTGTGAGGACAAAAACTCATATGTTGATTTTGTGTTACTCTGCACATTTTGGACTAGTAGTGCTTGACACATATACTATCGTGGACTACTTGGCATCTATTACACTCTATCTCACTTGGCACATATATGATTTTGACTCACTCAACATATGAAGCAGTCTAACTTGCTTGGCATCAACTATGACTCAACACCTGTATATCACTCGACACTTATATACTATTCAGCACCTGAAGTCACTTAGCACCTGTTGGAAATCTGACTCGATAGACACTGTGGCTTATCATACATAGTGTACTTGGTTTGAATGTAGAAAGTGATTAAGTGTATTGACACTCAAATGTCAAAACCATCTAATGATCAACAATCTCCCCCTTTGATATGAGTGTCAAAACCACTTAACTAAACATTACCAATCTATCCTTATGACTACCCTATCCACAAAATTTCAAAATTGTTCAAAAAGTGTTCAAAATACCTTAACTCCCCCTGAGATGATCGTTTTGTGATATTCTTTGCAACCAAAAATTCTATTCTAATGTGCCTAATACTCTTTTTCTTTACCTTGTATCTGTGATCTGTACCTATGTGCTATTTTATTCATATCTCCCCCAAAACATTATATTTCTCCTCATGAAAGAATGTAATCAAAATTTATAGTATTCTCCCCTTAGTTATATTTTCATCAAAATGCTATATCTTCCTTATATCTCCCCTAAACCATATGTCTCCCCCTTTTTGACACTTATGTCAATGTGTTCTAAGGAGTAATACCATACTTAGCCAAAAAAATATTACTTACCTCCATTATTGTTTTCAGAGCTACATCTCAATTCTCCAAAGCAATATCAAGTGACTTTTGCTAGATGATAGTCTATGTGGCAAGGTGTACAAGTCCTTCAAGTATAGAAAGATTTGGATCTTTCTTTAAAACTATTTTAGTATACACTTGCTCCTTGTGGAGCATTTCTAAATGTGGGGTTATGGAGGATTGAATTTGCATCAATTTAGCCTTAATATTGGCTTCCTCTACTATAAGTACAACTAAATCCCTTTGAGTGTGAAGCGATAGTGAAAAATGCTTCTCACTTTGAGCTAGATCTTTTGGCAGTTGCATGCTAGAAATTTTTAAATTTCTTTCCAAGCTCATTATTCTTTGGTTCATTTCTTGTGTGAAATTGGGAAAATCACACAACTTCCTATACAATGAGAGAATTTTCTCAAGTACAACCTTGACCTTATCTATTTTCTTGGCCAAATCTACCTATTCAAGTTCTATTCCACTTGATATCTTTTCATTCACTTTTCCTTGAAATTTTGTCTCTGACCACTTCAAGAGTTTAACATTAGTATCCTGGTCTTGATTGGTCACCTAGTCAACTATGTCTAATAGTTTCTCTATTATTGGCTTTGCTTCATCTGGTGACTACAAGTTGAAGGCAACTATAAAGATGTATTTGATCTCATGAAATGCTTGCTTATGTTTGTGCTCTTTCCTAATTATTTCCTACCCCATCCTTCTGTCTAATATAGTTTTCATTTCAGTCATTTGTACCATTTTGGTGGTCTTGGAATCATAAGAGGGTATAACAATATCTTCACCTAATTTAGGGTCTCCATAGTGAAGTACCCTTTCCACTCTAGCTGAACTTGAGCATGGAGTTGAGAGTTACAAAGGAATGGATTTAGTGCATGACTTCTGAATGGTCTTTGTAGGAGTGCTAGTCTTTGGTAATTATACTAATGTCTGAATGGTGGCTTGCTCCTTTTCTTTTGAGGTATCCTCTTTTTCATCTGACTTCCTTTCCTTTTCACTCGACATCTAAAAAATATCACTTTTTTCACTTGGTGGAGGTGGTGGTGGAAGCATCAAAATCTTAATGCAAGTAGCTATATATGTGAACGTTGCTTCCTTTGGTTTCATCTTTCCTTTTTTGTGGTGTAGCTACTACCTTTTGTAACTCATCAACACTTACCAATATAGGGCTTGTACATAAATGTGCCTATAAAGTAGATTGGTGAAGGATCTTGGAGAGATCCTCTACAATTAGGGGATTGATGTTCTGAGTTAACTTGTAAGGAACATCCTTAAAGATTATTGTCTTTGCAGGCATTGTGGTTACATGAGCTGGACTATGAGGTGGCATTTGTGTGTCTTGCACACTCTATTCTTCTTCTTGTTGCTGATTAGTTGTTTCCATAGTTTCTTCCTTTTGTGTTTCTTCCTCCTTACCTTTTTCTTTATCCTTCTCAACTTTCTTATCTTCCTCTTCTTTCTCCTTCTCTTCTTTAGCTCTTGCTATTGCTTCTTTCTCCTCCTCTTGCTTCCCTTCTTCTCCTTTCTTCTCCTCTATTTTATTTTCCTCTATCTTTTCTTTGGCACTAGTTCTTGCCTTATTTTCTTCCTCTACCTTGTCATCAATTATCTTATAAATTCTTTTCCACAATTGTGTGGATTTATTCACCACATCCTTAATCTTGTTTTGAAGGATGTTGAAGGCTCTATACTTAGGTGCAAACTTGCCACCATGTTTCTTATTTGCCTTTATTATTTGAGCCCTTGTCATGTTAGGCTTTACTTGAGCCAAGGTGGATTCTCTGATCTCCCTTTCAATTTTTTAGACAATAATGCCATTTATTCTCAATTATTTCATACGGTTCCTTGGGCATGGTATTGTCAAGTTCTAGAGATGTGTTTTTAAATTCTGCCATCATGGCACACATAGATTCCTCTACTTTATTTTTCTCTTCCATATTGAGCTTATTGAAATTAAGAGACTTTAAATCATTCAAATTTGCATTTTTAATCTTATCACAAAGTTTATCAATTGCAGTCTTAGGAGGATGGTTTACCACTTTAAACTGGCTGATGTCCTCTAATTTTGTTCTTTCTTCATCATCTGTATCTGGCTATGCCACATACCTTCTTCTCTTCTTGGGCTCTTCAGCAAGCAATTTAGTGGCTTTCTTCTTCTTTTTTGATGTCTCTTTATCCTTTTGAGTGGATGCTCTTATAGTGTCCCTTGTTGTTGCTGGCTTAGTTTATCCTGGCTTACTAACCTTCTTCAGCTTGGGCTAAGCTATAGGCTATATTTTTGCCTTTCTTTTATTTTTCTTGGTAGGTGTAGGTGCTTCCTTAGCTTCTTCTTCCTCAACACCTTCCTCCTTGTCTTCTCCTAAACTTTGTGTTAGCTCTATTGGGGCTTTCCCTTGCCCTTCTTCTTCTTCACCTATTTCACCTTTAATGCTTGCTCCAAATCGCTTCTTTATCTTGTTCACTATTTTGTCTTTCTTCTTGATAACAGAAGTTGTCTTCAACTTAGTTTCAACTTTGGACTTAACAACATCATATGTTCCAAAGTGAGGAGTTTCCTTATCTATTTCTTTTTTAAGCAATGTTGTCATTGATGTTGAGGCTTCATCTATGTCAAGCTCATATCCCTATGGCCTTAGCCACCTTACTCTTGGTATTGCTACCTAAATATAGATTTAATCAATGTCAAACAAGAAACATATGTCATTGACATGTTTCCCTACCAATGAAACTAGTATTCTCATTCTTTGCTTCATGGATTTCTTAAAGCCTTCAAAATAACTTGTCATTTGTGCCTCAAAATTGTCACCCATTTGATCAATGAAGTCATTTATTTGTGTAATTGTAGTTTTGTTGGGGTTCTAATTCACCTTTCCTATAGAAGGAAATTCTTCCATAAAATAAAAGAATATACACATAAGAACTGAACCAAATTGGCATTGAGCACATTTTGATCTCCTTATTGCTTCTAGGTTTTCATTAATTTTCTACAACATGAGTTCTAATAGATCATATGTGTGATCTTTCTTCACTAGTTTGTAGTCTACATTAACTGCTAAACATGACACACTGTTTAATCTAATGGATTGATAGAATTTGTGGGATATTATTCTCATAGAAAAATATAGAAGAGGATCAGTTATAGTAGCAATGATCATTCTCCTATTGCTCCATTTGGCTCCTATATTTTTCTCAATGACCTCCTTTCTATCACTTCTCAAGGTCTTTGGTCAATGTAGGGTTGGGAATCCTATAACCTTATGAACTATCCTCTTTGTAATCTTAATAGGTCCTATCTCCAGCCATCGATAGCCATCATGAATTCTACTCAAAATAATATGTATCCATTCAGTTTTAAATCCTATAGGGTAGACTAGGGCACTGGTCAAACCCTTTTTCTCAACTATCTCAAACTCCTTTTTTAGAACCTTGTTCTCACATAGTTTTTCATAAGCTTGGAATATTTCAAAATCACCCATGGCACCAAGTTTGTAGCTACAACATTTTCTCACATCTTGCACCATGACTACTTTAGGTGGAATGATGGATAATGCACTAGTTGGATAACTTTTGTAGGCAACTTTAACTTCTACGTAGCTTGGCACTTGATAAATAGCTTTGAATCAATGAATTTGTACTGAATTGTTGTTGAAATCTATGCAAATGGCTATTAGATTTTTTCTTGATTGCTTCTTCACTCTTCTCATCTTTTCTCTATGTTCCAATGGCATGAAAATTAATGAAATTCAACCTTATACCTATCAAAACCTAGCATTAAATTCTTTATGCATATAATTATAAACTTAGCACTTGAAGGATTCAATATGACTTGGCTCCAATTGTATTTCATTTACTTGGCCTTCACTAGATTTCTACTTCACTTGACTTCAACTATTAGCTCACTCACTATACAAACTCAGCATTTATTGGAGCCTTACTTGGCATCTGAGGATAGTTTGGCAACATTTGCAAAAAAAATAAATTTTGACCTGGCATCTTTGCTTATGCAGATTTCTTCCTTGCAATACTCCTTAGTTCTATAGAACTGATGTATGATTTAAGTTTGTATATTAGTCCTATACACCTTTCTTTTTCTTAGTTAGATGAAGTGTGATCACTTGACCTTTCGGGTGAAGTGATGCCTCCATTTGATGTTTTTCACTCATCTTTATCCTTCGAAGTCTTGTTCATTTTCCCTCTTATTTTTTCAACATCAACCTTCTCTTTTCCTTTGTTGACTTCTATCTTGGGTTCTTTTGACTTTGTTGGGAAATTCCTGCTGATATGTCCAATCTTCAAGCAACTAAAACATATAGTTTGGCTTAGCCATCTGTTGTAACTCCCTCTAAAATGTGTCCTTGTGTAGTTTTTAGGAATGTGTCCATACTCCTAACAATAGTGACAACTATACCTAGTATTGTAATCCCAATTATGGTTAGGACCATGGTTGTTTCCTCTTGCAGGTTGATTAGGTGTCCACATAGGCTTTGATCTACACTCAAATTCTCTATGTCCATACTTTTTGAAGTTGTAGCAGTGACCTTCAAATCTTGATGTCCTCATGATCTTGGTTTTACATTCATGTGCTTGATGTCCTTGTTTTTTGCACTTGTAAAAAAAGATTGCATTTGTGAGCTTATCATGTTGATGATTGTTCTTTCTCATGCACACATTAGAGGTATGTCCCTTTTTACCATAGAAGTAATATGTAGGTTTAGTGTTATTACCTTTGTTGGTCCTTTCTTTTGTAGTCTTGGATGATTCTCCTTGTTCAATGCTAGTGTAACCAAGTCATGAAGTGTCATTACTAGCCCTCGATGATTTTAGTAGTTGCTCAAAGTACTTGATGGCTTCACTTGATTTGTTGAAACTCTTTGCTATCTCCTTTTCTCTCTTCAACTCATTTTGCAATTGTTCATTCTGCATTCTCAAGGTGGAAATCTCAATGTCCTTCATGTTTAGCTCATGATGAGCATTAATCATCTAGCTTAAGGTATCTATCTGCATTTTTAAGATCCTTTCAAACTCAATTGTCTTCTCATGTAGTCTATTGGTAATATTTCTCTTGTTATCTTCTATCATGGCCTTTTCTTCAATGACTCTCTTCTTTTGTTCAGTCACTTCACAAAGCATTATGGCTTGTGATTCTTGTTAAAGCTTGAGTAATCTAATTTCTTTAGCTTGTGCTCTATTTTTCTCCATCAATTTTGGTATTGCTGCATCAAATTCCTTGGAATCTCCATTGGAAAACATTTGTGTGGTATCAATCTCCTTGTAGTGTATGTCATTTTCAGCTACAAATATCTCCTTCGTTCTTGTTAAGGATTTTCTCAATTCTTCTTTGGCTTCTTCCAATTTGTGTAGAGCAAGGTGCACATCAATCACCTGATTGTCTATGATCTTCCCAATATTGAAGACTTCCATCTTCAAACCTTTTCTATAAGCTGTTAGGCTTCTCCTTGTGAGAACCTAGGCTCTGGTACCAATTTTTGGAATGTTCAAAATGTGAAGAGTACCTCTAAGGAGGGGGGGGGGGGGGGGGGGGGGGGGTATGAATAAGATGTATCACACTTTTAAACTTTTCTAATGTTTTAAATCAAATAACTAAAAACCAAATTGCATGGATGCAAACTTATAAATGAACATAAAGTAAACACGTGCAATAACACATAACACCAGATTTGGTAACCTAGAAACCCTCCAAGAATAAGAAAGTAAAACTAGGGTGGGGATGATACCCACAAAAATCACTGCAGCAATAAATATTTGACCTCTTATGATGGTCTTCCCTATGAAAGGCCTACCATATTAAAGGCTTTACACTATGTTAATAGTGACCTAGTTAGAGGATTTACAAACACTTTACATGAAGTGTCACCCCGTTAAAGGATTTACAATAAGCTATTATACCCACCTAATAAAATATGATTTTCAATCACCTTCTCGAAAGGTTCTCCTACCTAGTTGTTAAGCAAACCTATCTGATGGGGACACGACCCAAGAACAGAATGGAACCAACAGAAAGGGAAAATTATATTAACTGAGAAAATAAGCTAGTACAAATAGTGCAGAGAAAATAAACTTCAAAACATGCCCTAAGGCTTACAATAGCATAAATCTAGAGATAATTTCTCCTTTTAGTACCTCCTCTCAAACTCCACTCCGAACTCCTTTTTACAATGCCAAAAATCTCCTTAAATAGACCCCAAAGGGTTAAAGACTAGGAGTAAATTCTAGAAAGTGCTAGTAGGCATCCACCGACCAAATAGAAGGTTTCGGAAGCTACATTAGAAGTCGGTGCAAATCTAGAAGAATCCAGAAACAGTAATCGAACTTTCGGGAGGCATAACTTTTGAACTCTAGCTCCGATTGACGAACTATTTACATTTTCAGAAAGCTCTCGAAGTACTCTACAGCCCTATGGACCAGCTTTGCTCATCCCCCATTTTTTGGCCCTTTTTGAGGTCATTTAATGCCCCTAACCTGACTTCGAAGCATTCTTAGGGGGTCTCCAAAACTCGAAAAACTGCAATAACTTTCAAACCGTGGGGCCTTTTGACCTAATTCTTTTTTTGGAATGCTCTAAATCACAATTATATTCATCTGGCCAATTCACACCTTCTAGGTCACCAAAATGATGGTCAAATTGGATGCTCCTATTTTTTCAGGATTTTCAAACACACTGATAGTTGAACTGTGAGAGTTGGAACCTTTATTTGACCCAAATGGGTATCCAAAAATGTAAAGACATGAAACAAAAACTAAGTCTAAGTACATTTTTTTGGGTGACACAAGATTGCCCTTATACCTCTGGATGCTCCTGCATCAGACACCCAGGGTAGATTGAAAAGTGACCCTGTCACTTTATGGATGGTAGAGGAAATCCCAAATGGGAAACCTCAGCTGCTGAAATCCAAGTTGAGTCCTCGATCGGCCATCCTTTCCACTTCACCAAATACTCTTCATACTGCCTATTTCTAGTACTCCTACCCACACGATGATCTAGAATGTCTTCTATCTCCTCCTTCTTAGAAGTAGGAATTGGACATGGCTCTAAAACCAGCTCCTCATCTACACCATCATCATGATACTCTTTAACTCTGCAATGTTGAAAATGGGAGAAATGTGAATACCATCTTGCAACTCCACTTCATATGCATTTCCTGAGTCATGTTTCTTGAAAATTTTGCAAGGGCCAAATTTCTTCATTTTCAGTTTATTGTAAGTACTGGCTGGAAATCTTTCTTTTCGTAAGTGCACCATGACTAGATCCCCTACTTGGAATTCCTTACGTCTTCTCCTTTGATCAGCCTGAGCTTTATATTCTTGATTCATCTTGGTAATGTGTGTTTGAATCTCCTCATGTAGACGCTTGATATGTTCAGCAAATTCTTCTGCTTCAGCACTTGTCCTCTCCCCTTGTTCTATCTTCCTTAGCTCTGGTGCAGCCCTTGGGCTACTCCCATATACAATTTGGAATGGTGATTTTCTAGTACTCCTATTTATAGAGTTATTATAAGAAAACTCTGCCTGTGGTAGAATCAAATCCCATCCCTTGGGCTTATCCCCAACTAAACATCTCAGCAAATTACCCAGACTTCTATTTACCACTTCTGTTTGGCCGTTAGTTTGTGGGTGATGCGTGGAACTGAATTTCAAGTCTGTTCTCAACTTTTTCCATAATGTCCTCCAGAAATACCCCACAAATTTAGTGTCTCTGTCAGAAACTATACTCCTTGGAAGACCATGTAGTCTTACCACCTCTTTGAAAAACAATTCTGCAATATGGACAACATCATGAGTTTTGTGGCATGGAACGAAATGTGCCATTTTGGAGAACCTATCAACCACCACGAATACTGAGTCATTACCCCTTTGTGTCCTTGGCAATCCAAGAAAAAAATCCATACTTATGTCCTCCCATGGCCTTGATGGAACAGGCAACGACTGATATAGACCAGTATTGTGACTAAACCCCTTGGCAACTTGACAAACCTGGCAACTTTGTACGAACTTCTTCACATCCTATGAAATTTGAGGCCAAAAATAATGTTCTCTAAGAATGGAAATGGTCTTATCTTGACCAAAATTTCTTGCCATCCCTCCACTGTGTTTCTCCTTATTCAGATTTTCCCTCATGGAACTCCTTGGAATGCACAATTGACTACCTTTGAACAACATGCCATCCTGAATCAAATAGTCTAACCACTTGGTTCTATCTACAACAACAGGTTCTTTACAAGCTTTCCATGCTTCAGAAAAAATTAGGATCCTTAGGGTAAAAATTCTTGAGTTCATCAAACCCAACTACTTCAACCTGCATTACTGTAAGCAGTGACTTTCTCCTACTTAGTGCATCTGCAACCCTGTTAGATTTTCCACTTCTATGCTTCAACACAAATGTATAACTCTGCAAGAATTCTACCCACTTCATATGCCTCTGATTCAATTTATCTTGGCTATTTAGGTACTGTAATGCCTGATGATTAGTATACAAAAAAAATTCCTTTGGCAATAAATAATGCCTCCATTTCTTTAAGGCCTGAACTATTGCATAGAATTCTTGATCATAAACAGAATACTTCTTCTTTGCATCATTCAATTTTTCACTAAAATATGCAATAGGCTTACCTTCTTGGCTTAATACAGCCCCAATAGCACTACCACTAGCATCAAAATCCACCTGGAACACTTTTCTAAAATCTGGAAGTGCCAACACAGGCTGTTTAGTCACCTTCTTCTTCAGCAATTCAAAACTTCTCGCAGCTGCTGCAGTCCATTTGAACTCTTTTCTATCCCCTCTTATTGTATCAGTTAGGGGTGCACATATGCCACTGAAATTCTTATTAAACTTCCTGTAAAAACTAACCAGACCATGAAATGATCTTACCTCAGTAGCAGTCCTTGGAGTAGGCCATTCCAAGATGGCTTTTACCTTCTCTGGATCCATTTTGAGACCTTTAGGTGATATAACAAATCCCAAATAGACTAACTCCCTTTTTGCAAAGACACACTTCTTTAGATTAATTAATAGTTTCTCTTCCCTTAGCCTTTCAAGGATACTACGAATATGCATCAAATTTTCTTCCAAAGTCTTGCTGAAAATTAAAATATCATCCAAATAGACAATAACAAATTTTCCCAAGAACTTCTTAAGTACCTCAATCCAAAGGGCATGACTAACCACTCATAAAGACCCTCCTTGGTCTTGAAGGCTATTTTCCACTCATCTCCTTTTCAAATCCGTATCTGATGATAGCCACTCTTCAGATCTATCTTTGTGAAGTACTAAGCTCCACTCAAGCAGTCCATAAGATCATCCATCCTTGGTAAAGGAAACTGGTACTTGATGGTTATCCTATTTATAGCTCGAGAATCTGTATACATCCTCCACTCTCCATCCTTCTTTGGTGCAAGTACTACAGGTACTACACATGGACTCAGGCTCTCTCAAATCAAGCCCTTCCTCAACAGCTCCCGAACCTATCTATTTAGCTCCTCTATTTCAATAGGAGTCATCCTATGAGCAGCCTTGTTAGGCAAACTAGCTCCTGGAATCAGATCTATCTGATAACTGATTTGCCTTACTGGTTGCAATCCATCTGGAACATTATCAGAGATAATATCTCCAAATTCCCCTAGTAAATCTGAAACTTCAAATGGTATTTCATTACTACCTTCTTTATCTTTCCTTCCATCAACAAGACAAATCCTAGCACTACTACATACCTTTTCACCTTCCTTTTTCATGGGCTTCAATTTCTGGCGAACTCCATCCTTTGTCAGAGAGTATGTGTTTGCATGTTCATCATGTATTGCATGTCTATCAAACTGCCATGGTCTACCCAACAATAGATGACAAACATTCATCGAAATAACATCATAGAGAACTTCATCATGGTAACTCCCAATTTTGAATTTTACTAAACATTGTTCACTTACCAGGACCTTATGATCATCTTTTACCCAAGAAATCCGATAGGGTTGGGGATGTTTCTCCCTCTTGAGCTTCAGCTTAGAGACCATCTCTTCTGATACCAGGTTATCAGTGCTACCACTATCAATGATCATGGCACAACATTTATCCTCACACTTGCATCTGGTATGAAACAAACTCCTTCATTGTCCTGGTTCATTCTAACCACTTAGTAGGACTCTTTCATTTACCAAGGTCTCTCCTCTTTCTGCATCCTCTGAATGTGATGATTGTGCATCCTCATCCACATTAGCAACCCTAGCTTGGCCCTCAGCTCTCCTATCTATCCTTCCTTGTCCTTGAGGGCATTCAAAGGCACGATGACCTTCTTCATTGCAATGGAAATAGGTTCCACGGAAGCCTCCTCTTCCTTGTCCATGTCCTCTACCTCTTCCTCTTTGATTTCCAAAGTCTTGATCATGGGAGCGGTTGAAACCCTCATTCCTCTGGTTTCTGCTAGTACCCACATCTTCATTTTTCTTTTGGGTTTCATTGCGGCCTCCAAATGATCTACTGGTTCCCCTTCCTCCTTGACCCCACCCTCTTTGTCTTCCTTCAAACCTTTTATTCAGCTTCTCTTCAACTTGTAGGGCAAACTGGTATGCCTCTTCAATGCTTGTCATTCTTACCAGACTTAATTCCTCCTGGATGCTAGGTTGCAACCCACTGATATAACAAGCAACCTTCTCCTTATTTTCTTTTGCATGCCCTGCTCTAATCAAGAGTGGGTAAAACTCCTCTGTATGTTCTTGGATTGATCTTCCTGCTTGCTTTAACCCATGCATCTTCTTAAATAGATCAAGCTCGTAGTCCATAGGAATGAACTTCTTCTTTAATTTGTCCACCATGTGATCCCATCTTGTGATCTTCTCCTTTCCTTTTTTGTTTCTTTCCAATTGAACCTCTTGCCACCAAATTTTGGCATGGCCTTTCAGTTTGGCCTTTGCAAACTTAACCCTATCTGGGTCCCTGATATCCTCATACTCAAAGTATTCTTCCAGTTCATTGATCCAATCGATCAACTCATTTGGTTTAAGATTTCCTGAAAATACACCCACTTCAATTGTAGGTCTTTTCCCAAACTTAGTAATGGCCCTAAAAAGCCTTTCCTCTATAGGATTCAGAACTTCCTCGTCAACTTCCTCTTTTGGTCCCATTACTTCTTCTTCATTGTCATCCTCACTGTTGTCACCTGCGGCAACATTTGCTCCTCTACGAAGCTCCTCTTGCAATGCTTGTACCTGCCTCTGGAGGGCTCTAACCTCCTCAGGATTAATATCTTTGGCCCTTCTACCACACTCTCTTCATGGAGGCACCTTCTAACTCAAACCCACAACCACACAGTCTTGGTGCAAACTACCTCACAGTCGGCGCTCTGTCTACACACTCAGAAAAACCCGCTCTGATACCACTTCATGGGGACACAACCCAAGAACAAAATGGAACCAACAAAAAGGGAAAATTATATTAACTGAGAAAATAAGCTAGCACAAACAGTGCAGAGAAAATAAACTTCAAAACATGCCCTAAGGCTTACAAAAGCATAAATCTGGGGATAATTTCTCCTTTTAGTACCTCCTCTCAAACTCCACTCCGAACTCCTTTTTACAATGCCAAAAATCTCCTTAAATAGACCCCGAAGGGTTAAGGACTAGGAGTACATTCTAGAAAGTTCTATTAGGCATCCACCAACCAAATAGAAGGTTCCAGAAGTTGCGTTAGAAGTTGGTGCAAATCTAGAAGAATCCAGAAATGGTAACCGAACTTCCAGGAGGAATAACTTTTGAACCGTAGCTCCGATTGACAAACCATTTACATTTTCGGAAAGCTCTCAAAGTGCTCTATAGCCCTATGGACCAGCTTTTCTCATCTCCCATTTTTCAGCCCTTTTCAAGGTCATTTAATGCCCCTAACCTGACTTTGAAGCATTCTTAGGGGGTCTCCAAAACTCAAAAAACTGCAATAACTTTCAAACCGTGGGGCCTTTTGACCTGATTCTTTTTCTAGAATGCTCTAAATCACAATTATATTCATCTAGCCAATTCACACCTTCTAGGTCACCAAAATGATGGCCAAATTGCATGCTCCTATTTTTTTGGGATTTTCAAACACACTGATTGTTGAACTATGAGAGTTAGAACCTTTATTTGACCCAAATGGGTATCCAAAAATGTAAAGACATGAAATAGAAACTAAGTCTAAGTACATTTTTTTGGGTGACACAAGATTGCCCTTATACCTCTGGATGCTCCTGCATCACTATCAATATAGGATTTTCAACTTCTAATACAATGGCAAGAAAGTATTAGAACAATGAACCTAAAAGTATGCAATCTTTAATTACTAGATTCAGGAACTTGAATTTCTCTCTCTGATCTTGATCCTCTAAGATCTGATATTTGATTATGTCCCATGTCCCTTGTACTATTATGATCAACTAGATATGTAATTGCTGCTATGTTCCTCTAAGTCTTCCTCTCTTTCACACTGAATTTTTCTATAGTTTACCCATACATAGCTCTCTTCCATACATGCAATGGGGTTTTTGACCTCCTTTTAAAGATTGTGAAGACTTAGGGTTAGGTATGGATCTATGATCCATATTCAATCTTAAGTTCCCACTCATTCCTTGCATTTTCCTCATTGGTTGCATGCCTTCTCCATTTTTTGATTGGCTAAATGTTGATTGCATAGGAAATGTAAAAGATTCATCCTTATCCTTTTTCTCCTTTGAAATCCTTCTATGTCAGCTCTAAAAATGGTTTGCATTTGAGTTTGTGAGAAAAAAAAATCATATGTTAATTATGCGTTACTTGACACATATTGGACTACTGGTGCTCAACACATATACTATCTTAGATTACTCAGCACCTATTACACTCTGTCTCACTCAACATGAATATGATTCTGACTCACTCAGCATATGAAGCATTCTGACTTGCTTGACATCAACTATGACTCCACACCTATATATCACTTGGCACTTATATACTATTTGACACCTAAAGTCAGTTAGCACCTATTGAAAATCTAACTCAACACACACTCTGTGTGTGGCTCGACATACATAGTGTACTCGGCTTCAATGTAGAAATTTGTTAAGTGTATTGAAACTCAAATGCCAAAACCATCTAAGGACCAACATTCTTATCCAACTTTGCAATCTTATCAAATTGAATATGTAAAAATCCACTCAAATTTGCATTATTATTTATATTTTCACATAGATTATCCAAATCTAAAGAAGGACTGTGACTTACCACTTTGAATTGGCTATTTGTTAGGATTAAACCATAGACAAAATTAACAATTAAACATAAATATAAGCAATAATAGAAATAATAGATCACATAGAAAAGAAAACAAGCCAAAAATATTTAATGTGGTTCACCTAATCCCTGGGCTATGTCCACCAAATAACAAGTCTGATATTTTTGTGATCCACTGATTACAACTTGATTACAATATGTAATCCCTTATGGCTCAATACTATTGCAAGAACTAGTTTCACATTACATCTATAAAAAAAACCTAAGCCTAAGCCCCTTTATACAAATATTAAATTGCTTTAGGGTTACTACATGTTGGTCATAAATTGGCAAATATTAGCCATTACTTTAGTGGTGAATCTATGAATAGTACCAAAAAAAAATTTGAGGTGCTACCTTGAGCCCTAAAGAATTTATGAAGTATGTATAGTACTTTCCTAATTAATCACCACAAACTAACAATCTCCCACTTTGGGACTAATTAGGCTCTAAAATAAACAGCAATCTCAAACTTGGAAACTGATCCTATAGCGATGTCGCTACTCCATGAGGCTCCCACTGGATCAAACCACCCTGGACTCTGCTGTTCTTTTTTTCATGTTCAGTCTAGAAGACCAACCAAAGCTAAAGAGGAGTTTAGCTTCTCCCTTGTTACTACCTTTGTCAACATATCTACTACATTATCATTTGTATGTATCTTCTCTAGCTTTAACTATCCATCCTCCAAAACTAACCGAATGAAATGGTACTACAACTGTATGCATTTGGTCTTTGAATGCAAAGTTGAATTATTTGTAAGATGAATGGCACTCTAACTATTTGTGAACAAATAATTATCTTTTTGAGGATTTTTCAATTCTTGCAAGAAGAACTAAAGTTATATCATCTCCTTGGCTGCCTCTGTAGCAGCTACATGCTCCACCTGGTATCAATATCCCCTACTGAATCTAAGTCAACATAGCCTTGTAAATCAGTAGTAGAGCCCCCAAAGTGTAAAAATGTATTGGATGCTCCTCTCAAATATTTGAGAATCCATTTGATGGAATTCTAATGCTTAATTCCTAGATGACTCATATACCTGCTAATGACTCCTACTACAAGTTCAATATCTAGCCTAGTACATACCATAGCATACATCAAGCTTCCTATAGCTAAAGCATAAGGTACCTTGAACATCTTATCCTCTTATTCTTGTGTCTTGGAACACATCTCCTTAGTCAACTCCAAATGACTAGGTAAAGGTGTGCTGATAGCTTTAGCATTCTCCATAGAGTAATGTTGCAACATCTTCTCAACATAATTAGCCTGAGATAGTGTTAATGTTTTGTTCTTCCTATCTCTACAAATCTTCATACCAAGGATTTTTTTTGCTGACCCCAAATCCTTCATAGCAAAAGCATGTGCTAATTTTCATTTCAACCCCTTAATGTGATCCATGTTAGACCCAACTACAAGCATATCATCAACATATAAACATAAAATAATGTAGCTATCATCATCTAACCTCTTAAAATAGACACAATTATCTGAATGACACCTACTATAACCATTCTCATGCATAAAACTATCAAATTTCAAATACCATTGCCAAGGTGCTTGCTTCAAGCCATATAAACCTTTCTTCAATTTGCATGCTATGTTCTCCTTACCTTTGACCACAAATCCCTATAGCTGAGCCATATATATTTCTTCATCCAAATCACCATGAAGGAAGGATGTTTTAACATCAAGCTACTCCAAATGCAAATCTTCAATAGCCACAAGACTTAAAATAGTATGGAAAGAAGTCATCTTAACAATAGGAGAAAATATCTCATCAAAATAAATTCCTTTTTTTTGGGAAAATCCTTTTACAACTAACCTAACTTTAAATATTTTCTTACCTCCTTTCTCTTCTTTCAACCTATAAACCCACTTATTCTGTAAAGCCTTTTTACCTATAGGAAACTTGCACAAATCCCATGTCTTATTCTTCAGAAAAGAGTCCATTTCATCTTTCATTGAAGAGTCCCACTGAATCTTAGTATCCACCTACACATCTTCATCATAACTTTCAGGTTCACTAGCATCAATAAGTAAAATAGAATACAAAGAGGGAGAAAATATTTTTGGAGGTCTAATTTACCTTGTTGACCATCTAACATTCACCAATGTGTGTGGTATTTGTTGTTGCAATTGTTGCACATCATGAGGAATGGTTCGAACATCAGCTTTTGGAGTATCATCCAACACTACATAATCATCTTCTTTCTTCTCATGTTGCTGCAACAGATCTTTGTTCAAAATTTTCTCATTGAATATGACATCTCAGCTTCATACAATTTTTTTATTTTCAAAATTCCAAAGCCTATAACCAAATTCATTAATGCCATATCCAACAAATACACATTTCTTTGACTTAGCTTCCAGCTTGGGTCTATTTTCAGAATCTATGTGAGCAAATTCTCTGCAACTGAAGGTTTTGAGAAAAGAATAACTGGCCTTCTTACCAGTCCATGCTTTGTCTAGAATACCACAATCCAAAGGACTAGAGGGGCCTCTATTAATCAAATATACAATAGTATTGATAGCCTCCACCCACATGTGTAAGGGCAACCCAACATGCAACCTCAGGCTCCCTCCACATTCCATTATAGTCCTATTCATGCATTCTGCCACTCCATTTTTTTGTGGAGTCCTTAGAATATTTTTCTATCTATGAATACCATTAGTGGAGCAATAATCTTCAAATTCATGACTACAGTACTCACCACCATTATCAAATCTAAGATATTTTAATTTCTTAACAGTGTCATTTTTCAACCAAGCATTTCCATTTCTTAAAAGTTTGAAATACATCAAATTTATGTGTAAGGAAATAAACCCATACCTTTCTTGTTGCATCATCAATAAATGTAACATAATAATGAGAGCCTCCAAGAGAAGATACCTAAGTCAGTCCCCATACATTGGTATGCACAAGCTCTAATTTCTCCTTTTTGTTTTCCTTCCCAGTCTTCACTAAACTCACTCTCTTTTGTTTTCCATACACACAACTTTCACAGAAATCAATATTAACACATTTCAGATGTGGTAAAACTTTTTTTGAATGAACTACTTTCATACATTTACACTCATCTGCCCAAGTCTATTGTGCCACAATGCTGTATAAGAATTTACAATAGCTATTTGTTCTCCCTACTCCACTGCAAAAATTATTCCTGAACATTCATTTTTCCCTAAAACAATTAAAGTAGAATGAACAATATGACCTGTACAAAGATATAAGGTGCCTACTTTCACACCTTTTACTACTACAAGGGAACGTTTTGAAACCTTCCAATTTTTATCATTAAAAATAACTACACAACTCTCATCACCAAGTTGCCCTATTGAAATTAAATTCTTACTCAGCCTTGGAACATGTCTTACCTCATGTAGTAGCCAATGATTCCCATTTTGCAACTTAATCTTAATTTTTTCCTTTCCAACAATCTAATAGAGTTCATTATCCCCCAAATAAACAAGTCCAAAATCCCCTTGGACATAATCAATGAAATAACCTATATGAGGTGTAGCATGAAATGAAGCACCAAAATCTAAAACCCATGAATCATCAACAATTTCTAAATATAGAAGAAAAGCATCCGCTTCAGATTTGTTACTTACCACATTTTCCTCCTTGTCTCCATCTAGTTTATATCCTTCATTTTTCTTTCGATTCTAACAATCTTTCTTTTTGTGCCTTGGTTTCCCACAGTACTAGCAATTGTTCAATCCTTTCGATTGAGACCTCCTCCCCTTTGATTTTCCTCTTGATTTCCCAAATTTTTTGGAATTACTTCCTCTCTCAGTCCTTCTACTCCTAATTTGTGCATTCAAAGCACTTCCTAATGTAGATCCACCTAAGGTTTTCCTATGAGTTTCCTCACTCAAATCAACACCGATCACATCTTCACATTTTAGGGTACTAGATGTAGGAATAGAATTACTCACAACCACTATAGTGCCTGCCCTCATTTACATTTTTTTGGACATATTGTTGCTATATTATTATCGAACTATGTTAGACTAGTTTTATGTTGATGGTTAGTAGCATTGTTTTGAGACTATCAAATATTGTGCTATGGATTCAGTGGATGTATGATGAGATTACTTAGAATCTACATTTCACATATGCATGATGATTATTATATTGCTTTCAATTACTGATGATGATTAGTTAGATGGTTTATTATCACATGTGTTTTATTATGGGTACTTACTCCATACTTGCATGTGTATGGTGTGCGTGTTTGTTCTTACGTATGACATTCTTGATGTGGTTAAGGAAGGGAGTTGTAGTCACCTGCTAGTCAGGATCTACATGATGCACCACTTCTTGCCATTGCATGTTTAGCTTAGCATATATATATATATATATATATATATATAGTATGTACATGCATGGTTTTTATGTAGGTTGCAGGTATCAGGTATCAACTTTCCTGAATTGCCAGGATGAGCATACCCTATCACACTATCTCAATGGTAAGAGAGGGGAGACAAATTCTCAAGTCCAAATCCTAAACCCTTAAACCTTTTTTTCCTAGTGAGGTAGGACAAGTATCTGGATATTATACCTTTTGAATGTGTCGGATGACATAATTTGTGATTTTTTAACCCTTTAGACTGATTTTGTATGGATTTTTCTATGATGGGTTTTCATATTTTATCTTGGAGGTCCATGGTGAATTTTCTATTAATTAAGTCTTAAATTAAAAGATTTAATTAATAATTTAATTATTTGGGAAAAATTAAAATAATATCATGATCTTTATATATTTTGACTATAATTAATTAAATGAGAATTAATTGAGAAAAATAATTAAATAAAAAGAAATTAGAAATTAAAGTTAATAAAAATAATAAATAATAATAATAAAGTAATAAATAAATAATAATAATAAAAGTAATAAAAGAATTAAAATAAAAGTTATAAGCTTGCCTAGGAGTAAACACACCTTTTGATTGTACATATGTCAACAACACACGAGTTAGTGCACAGATTAAGCATATGGTGTCTACAACCTTATGACTCATCTAGGAGGTTGGAAAAGACTCATGCTTAGTTGTCAACACCTTCTAGTTGTTTCTAGAGACATTCCAGGTGCTTCTTGAGAATTCTTTATATTCAGGCACTCTTAGGAGCTTAGGGAGAGCACGTTTGGAGGACCTGGGAATGTAGGAGAAGGAAGGAGCTTGCTCTGCAGTTTATGAGGAGAAACGAATTAGCATCAGTGTCTAGGTAGACACTTGTGATTTTGCCTATGTTATTTCTACTTCTTGCACTTCCTGTCTTCATTGTGTCTTCTGAATGCTTTTTGAGGATTTTTATATCTTGGTTGCATGAAACTTTCACATGCATAGATCTGATGAAAGTATGGAGCTAGGATTAAAATTTATAGTCAAACCTATTGGAAATATTATTGGGTAAATCTAGAGAGCAAATATTATATAGAAAATTCTTAAAATTGGAAGCCCTTTAAAAATGGTGTATATGTTCTCTGTAGAAATATGCATGTTTTTATATTTTTCAAATCTGCATATATACATATAGACACACACACACACACATACACACACACACACATTTATATATACATATATATGTATGTTTATGCTGTAGTGCTTAATAAATATCTATGTGTTTGTATATATATATATACATATATATGTATATATATATATGTATGTATACACACACACACACACACACACACACACACACACACACATATATATTGAAAGATTCGAATAATAAATCTCAGTGAAAAATATATTTATAAAATCTAAATTTCGTTTTGCATCTACGAAAAGTGATTTCAAAAAATGTTATAAAAAAAAATTATATAAATTTGGGTGGGGCAGATTGCACCCCCCCATAGCCCATGCCTTTAGTGGTCGCAGGGTACTTGCGTACATAGTGTACCCGAGATAGAGCATTGAATGCTTAAGTTGCAGGGTACTTGCATAAGCAGAGTACCTGCAATAGAATGTCACGACAACAAGTTCATATTTTAAAATTTGATTACATTTTACAAAAAAATGTGTATGATATATGTGTGTGTGTGTGTGTGTGTGTGTGTGATACACTGATTATTAATCGCCAAACACTTTGTCACATGCCATATTTTATGATTTGTAAAAAAATTGAATTTATTTTATGTTTTAATAAATGTGAATTGATCTTTTTACATTTTGATTTTTTATAAAGTTTATAAAATGTTATTATATATATATATGTATGTATGTATGTATGTATGTATGTATGTATATATGTATATACATTATTAATAATAAATAATTAGTACATTTAAAACTGATTTGAATAAATGGATCATTCTTTATAATAATAAATTATTTTATAATATTATAGTCTAAAAATATAGGGTCAATTTAATTACTTTATTTGACTTGAATTATGTAGAAAAGATGATTTCTCATGTTGAAAATTTATAATATAATTTTGAAGGGGGGTCATTTTCAAATAACATTTTTATAAACAATATATCATTAGAATGATTGGAAAATCAATTCTGGAGTTATGGGTAATTTTAAACTAGTACGAGGGTTAAGTAATAATGTACAAATTTCTCCACTTGATATTTGAATTTTAAAATAAAAACTGATACCTCCACACTTTAGTTAACTATGTAATTTAAGTAAACCAAAACATGTGCTTGCATTGTGTTTTCTCTATGCTTCTTGTTTTGGGTTTTTGGGTTGACTAGTATTGACCAATTATAGGACGTCTACCAGAGGCTTGGGGGTTATGATTGTGATGTCATGATGATATCTTTTAATTCTAATCTTTATAAACTCAACCATGGTTATGTGATGGTATGCTCTATTGGTGTTTTAAAAACTACCAAGCAACAAAATGCTTATTACCAAGATGAGAGTACTCATACAATCTAAAGACTAGCCAATTCTTATTAACAATTGCATGTGCAAAGCATCTGGACCCAACTTCAACAAAACCATGGTTTGTTTTATACTCTTTTGGCTCTGCAAAACTAGGGTGGGTATACCTAGGGATGATTCAAGACTGGGAAAATTGTATGAGGATTATTTTTAGTTTCATTCTGATTCTCATCTCAAACCCTCAAATACATACACAATTCTTGATAACTTGATAAACACATCCCATATGAAAGATATGGCCAAAAAAATCTTCTATAGATCTGCAAGTGTTCTTACCAATAGTGGCTAACTAAAGCTAAAACATTCCATGCAGACAAGTACTGGCCAACTTTGAAAATCTTCAAGAAATAAAAGTAAAAATTGATTTGATGTTGCATTTTGACAACCATTTGTGATACTTTTCTCTTTTAGCCGGATCAAATTTGATCAGTGCCTAATCCATTGGGGTTCAGATTGTATAGCAAATTCTTAGATCTAATTTGTTGCCTTACAAAATTTTTTATCAACAATTCTTATTAGAATTTATCATTCAAAACCCTTTCCACTACTATAGCAACCTTATCACATTCACCAAAGCTTTTACTTAATCCATTGAATTAATAGTAGTGATAAACATATATACAACCTAACTGGATTACATTCAATTGCACAAACCTTTACTTATACAATATCAAGATAACCAAATAATTAAAAGGAGACAAGATTTAGAAAGAACTGATATGGCGACAGTTCATAATTTGTATTCATTTTCCTTGAAAATTATATACAATTTATAGTAGACTCAGAATGACCTTTAGAAGAAAAATAGATCATTCTATATTCATGTATTCTCAAGATCTGATAGAGGAAATACACCACCAATTCATTCAAAATAATGGATCAAAGATAGACTAAGTATCACTTAGACAAATAGAATTTGGACCCTTTCTCTAGCCTTGGAATCTCACTTATATAGTGTGAGATGCAACAAGCTTAAGGCTAAGAGAAAATGACAAGTGTCCTTTACAAGAGGAAGACATAGACATCTGTCAAAAAAGAAAAAAGACTAATAGGAAGTTATGCCAATCACACATTCTCTTGCGGGCTTCTGTCTATCACCTCCTTTCATTGATTTTGCTCCAACAATGATTCTGTCATATATGTAACTGCTAAGCTTGTCACTGACAAAATCTATTTTGATGATTGCACTCTATCCTTGACCTGTGGGTTTTGTCAAGATAACTACTTTTTGAAATTCATCTTTACTTCCCACTCTTCCTTGATCATGCTAGGCTTCAAAAATAGTGGAAAAATTACTTAGTGTGCAACCTTTGAATAGGGAGACAATGTGGCTATCAAACATAACAAAATGGGTAACTTTTAATTCCCAGCCACATCTGCTTTCTTAACCACCTTTTGACCAAAATTTTCCATCCACTGATACAAAAAGGGTGCATGCTAATAAAAAGTGGGAAAGACCATACCCGTGAGTATGAAATCTTCTTCACCTTCCTCAAAAACTATGCACAGGACCCCACACATTTCTATTACCTTGGCATCAAGCTATGATATCTTGAAATTTTTCTAAAGGATGATGTTACCACTAAGAGGGCTGTTATCTTACCAGGTTCATTCATTATACTTCTCAAAACCTTGGTTACTTGACTACAACATCTTACCATAGTTTCAAAGAGATGAAACTTTAAAAAAACACTCAGGATTACTAGTTTTCCTCTATCAAAAATCCATATACTTCTACATGAGACAAAACACTCGGGATTACTAGTTCAAACCAGTATGCGAGATATTACAATCCCAGGCCCAAGTATTTTTACCTAGTAATCCCTCTGCTATCCACAACCCAAGATCTAGTGAACTCTTTGGAACAATCCTTTGATTAAACCATACAAGACTGAAAACTTTTAGGAAATTATGGCATGAGAACTTACTTGGAGTTTTTTCTCTTCATAACTCTATAATTTATCTTGGAACCAGTAACTTCACACTCATGCCAGATTTATCTCTATCCTTGCAGTAATTATCTTTATTCAAAAAAGATTTCAAAATCTTTATTTGTGCAAGGTGAAACTGAGAAAATCTTTCCTGTTATACTCTATTATTAACTTCACATGCAAAACTTTTCACATCTTATTAATGTGCACAGTGCCACCACCTTTAGTATTTAAAACTTTGCTGTCAATCTTAAAAATTATATGATCGTGGGGTACAGAGAGAGACAACTAGGTATCGCACTTGACAAGTTGGCCCTCTGATACAATGAAAATCTCCCACGTACACAGCTCTTTCCTTGATGGCACTTTTTTTTGGACCCACTGGCAACTGAGGACACATGTCAGCATGTTACTAATTCACTATACATAATGAACGAGCACCTTTCCATAGTGAAGCAACAACAACCATCGATCTAATCTTGATCATGCAGATGATATGTTACTATACTTGCTTAGAAAGACAACGGTGGGCTCTTATTCGCTACCTTGCTATATGTATCTCCCTAGCAACTATTCATGGCGAGAAGGTGATGGCCATTGATTTGAGATTGAATCAAAGGTGGAGAAGCTACACAAAGTTTCCTAAAAAGTGGTGGGCCCCATACTTGCTATGTTGCATGCAAATTTCTAATGCAAGATAGCGAGGATTGTTGATTCTGCTTTAATCTGATGCTTAGGATCTCTCGCATACTTGATCAATGAGACATTGGTCCAGAGCATTGATGATGTATGAAATTTTTCATTGCTGGCACCCCATAAGACTTTACTTTAGTCCTAGTCATCATCCCACATTACTAGAGGTCCCATCGGCTATTGGTTTTTATGGTTCCTTGCTACTTTGCTAATGGTGAGAAGTCAAGTTTTTTCGATAGAGAGGTAATGAGCTCCAATGACTTGAAAAGAACTCAGCACCATGAAATACAAAGACCCATCAAATTGTTATCATTTTTGCCAACTATTTCTAACAACAATTATTGCTTGTCATGCCACCTGGTCATACCATAATTACTAATAAATTTTAAGGCCGTCATAATTTTGATTTTGCGACACCTTGCCACTTTGCTAATGGCAATATGGAAAATTTTTCCAATAGCAAGATATTGAGACATCAGAAAAATCATTATTTTGGCACCAATTTTTTATTGTCTCCAATTGGGTCCCTTTTCCTGTTCTGACAGCATTTGCCAAGTGTCTGTGACTGAAAGAAATTTTTTTGACTATCGTGTCTTCATCTTGCGGTCTCGTTTTACATTTTCAGGCACTTGCTACCTCCCTATACATAAAGAGTGCCCATGTTTTCATAGCAAGGAAATGACAATGGTGGATCTACTTAGATTAGATCGTCAAGAAATTTGAGAGGGAAAATAGCTCGAGGCGCAGAAGATATAAAAGAGAAAGAATATTCGCTCGATTTAAAATTTAAACACTTTGCGCCTGACAGTTTATGAATGGAAAGAAAAATATGGATTTCATAAAATTTTCAAAAAGGGGAGCAAACAGACAACTTATCTAGAACCCTATTATCTCTTAATGGGCATAATTTGGAAATCTCTATTCCTGGACAGAGGACTTCCATCATGTGAAAATTCATACCAACATGCTCTATGACATGTTTTATTTATTTATTGTTATTGCTTTTCAATCTTCTTGTGTGGAGTTGAGATTCATATGTATGACACACTTGACTTAATCAATTTGAGTCATTGATCAATTATATTTGGATTACTTTCTAGTCATTTGATGGAATTGAAATTGTTTATCTAATCTTGATGATGTCATGTTGTGACATGTTTTGACTCAACCATTTTGGAGTCTTTGATCAGTATTACTTTGAGATACTTTTGGTTGCTTATTAAGAACCAATGATTATTGTGATTATCAGGGATACCTTCAGTTGCCAATAGAGAACTATTTTGGTCATGATTATTTATGGATGCTTTTCAGTTGACTCATGGAGATTTGATGTTTATACTGTGGATTATCTTTTGGTATTTTGTGATTTATGATTCCATGAGTCTAGGGTAGGTTATCTACTTGTAGTGTCAGGAAGTGGCTTGCAATGGGGCTCGAGGCCCAAAGAGGCTACCAGGGTAACTCATTGTAAGTTGTTTTAATAATTGAAAACATTCACACCTAATACTGACTTAATGAACCTAAAAAAATAATTGTTTGTTCTTGCCCATGCCTTGAGTGCTAGTACAGACTAGGATGGGAGTAGAGAGAATGCTTGGTTTTGACCTTGCATTTTGTAGCATGCCTTGTCTATATCAGAGGATACTAGTGGCTGCACATGGATCACTAGGGGGTTGGGGTCTATTGGGAAACTACCAGGGTAACTCTAGCGTGATCTGTGCAATGAAACTTTCTTGCTTTCATAGTAGGTTTCCTGCATGTCTTTGTGTGCCTCTGGGATTAGATGTCAATTTGTGATTGGAACCTTTGAGTTAGTATACATTTAAGATTCCTAAATTTAGAGATTATTTGTTCTATGTGATTTGAAAACCTTTTTGGGACTTGAGATTATCTCCTCAGTGTGGTGGGAGTGGACCATTTAGGTGCCACACGGTCAGGTGGTAGTGCTTTATCACTCTTACGATATGAAATCTATTTGAGACACTGTGGCAGATGTATACTTTGTTGGCATTTATTTTCTTTTTGTTGATGGATTATGATGGTGGACACATATCCTTATTTTGATGATTTGCATGTAATAGGTGATGTTATCATATGCTTTATTATGCATGTTAGATTTCTTTTCTGCATATGATGTAGTATGATTTAGGAGTGACATTCCTACTATGTTAATATCGATGATCTCTTCGGTGATTTGGAATCTTATGCACGGAGGGATGGCTAGGACCCACAATGGTCTAATGATGCTATTAATGGTTGGGAGGAACCATGCACTTAGTTAATTATGTTTGCTGATAAATGGTTATCTTTTATGATGATGTATCATGTATGATATGTGGTTTCATTTGTGTTGTTGCATCATGGTTTAGAATTAGGATGATGATATACTTTATTTCAGATATATATATTCTTTTAAACCTTTCATACCCTGTCACATGTATAGTGGATAATTGAGCATTCAAAAATGTAATTAATGAACATTGGACTTTTCATTATTATTTTCATGTGGATGTTGTATTAGATATATTCATTAATAGTTAATTTAGATGTGATTCAATGTTAAGGGATCCTTAAGATTGTAACATGTTATGAATGTTTATGTTTACTTTCAGTTGAATGTTGTTGTTGCTTTTGCTACTATGTTATGAATGGTTACTTTCATGTTTTAAAAAAAAAAAAAATGTTACCAAACTTAGTGAAACTTTATGTTAATTCTTTGGATCCCTTGGCGGGGCATTACAACCATTACCAAGCCATTCTAGCTTTCAAGAAAAGAACACAAAATCAAGAGAGCTCTAATTTCTTCATCAAAATTGATACCCATAGAAGCTAACTAACTAGTAATATTATTAAACTCATTTAAATGATCTACAACAAATCCACCTTCTGTCATTTTCATATTAAATAAATGCTTCATGAGAAATACCTTGTTTGAAGCGAAGGGCTTTACATAATATTTCACTAGGGTTTGCATCAATTCTTTTATTATCTTCACTTTTGTAATATTAAATGCCACTAATGGTGCCAAGCATAATTGAATGCTTCCAAATGTCTTTCTATCTAAAAGATCCCATTCATGATTTGACATAGATCCTTGATTCTTGGCTTTTCCTTCTAATGGCTTCCATAAATCCTTTTGATAAAGATAGTCTTCCATTTGCATCCTCCATAACTAGAAGTTTAGCTCATTAAACCTATCAACCCTCAACTTACCCTAATTTTCCATTGCTCCCACTTGACTGTGAGACTCCCACTTAACCATGAGACTTTCCTATAGAGGATAACTGAAAAAACAACCTCACTTTGATACCACTTGTTAGGATTAAACCACAAACAAAAATAATAATTACATGCAAATATAACCAATAAAAAGAAATAATAGATCACACAAAAAAGAACTCAAGGCACTGAGATTTAATGTGGCTTACCCAATTCTTGGGCTACATCCACCAAACAACAAGTCTAAATTTTTTAAGATCCAATAACCTAATTACAATCCGTAATCCCTTATAGCTGAATACCGCTGCAAGAACCAATTTTGCATCACAACTATAAAATAACCCTAACCCTAAGCCCTTTTATATAAGTATTAAACTACTTTAGGGTGACTACATGTCGGCAATAAATTGGTAAATATTAGCCATTACTTTACTGGTGAATCTATGAATGGTGAATCTATGAATAGTACTAAAAAACAAAATTGGGGCGATGCCCCAAAGAATTTGTGAAATATGTATGGTACTTTCTTGATAACTCACCACAAACTAATATTATTATGATCAAATTTTATTCTCTCCTCATCTATTTTATTGGAGAAACATACTCTCTCCTTTGTCTCTCATAGATTCATCAACTTGTAGAGATTGGCTAGATTTTGTTTCTTTTGGCTTTGCCACTTCTAGAGATTTCTTAGCAATAGCTCTAATGTTGGTTCTAGTGGCTAGAACTACAAGCTTGGGGTTTACAACCTTCTTTTATTTGATGACTACAAGAGCTTTATATTTCCTCTTCTTCTCTATGGTTATAGGTGCTTCATTGACTTCTTCTTTCTCGACACATTCTTCAAGTTCATCTTCCTCTTCTTCATCTTCTTCTACACCTTCACCAAATTTTTCTTTAATATTCTTGACCATTTGTTTCTTCTTTCTTAATACTATAGTTGTCTTCAAGTCACATAGTTATATTTGATTTTGCCACATCATAATTTCCAAAGGTAGTAGCCTTGGTATCTACTTTTTCTGTAAGAAAATTTGTAATTATTTTAGATTCCTCATCCAAATTGATCTCATATCCTAGAGTTCTTAACCATCTTACCCTTGGAACTAAAACTTGAACATATTTAAAATTAGTATCAACTAGAAATCAAACATCATTACTATGTTTCTCAACTAGTGACCCAATTCTTCTGCACTATAAAGCCCTTTATGTTGGGGTGAATCTGAAATGTGAATGATAGGTCTAGTAGTAGGAGATAGAGTAGGGAATGCTACAATCATAGGTTATCTAGGTTCTCCCATGAGTTTCCTCTTTCCTTGTTCTTTCTCCTAATTTGCAATAATTTGTTTCATCTCACATATTTTCCTTCCCCTATCATGACAAGCTTCTAACACCTTCTGAAGACAAGTGTTCAAATCAATGAATTTTTTTCAATCTTTTCTAGGAACAAATATTGAAATTCTTTAGAATAACTAAGAGGGGGTAATAAATTATCCAAGGTCTAGATGTAAAATTAAAACTTTTCACAGCTTAGTGAACCCATATCCATAAAACTATTTCACCAGGCATGCATCCATTAGATCATACAATCACTTAAACTTGTAGGTTACTATCAAATCAACTTTGTAGAAATGGAAGCATGAAACATAATAAATTCAATAATGCATTTGACACAATGATTTAATGTGGAAACTCAATTTGGGAAAAAGCCACTAGTAACATGCTAATCATTCTCACTCTTTTGAATTGATGCCCTATGAAAGGCCAACCCTATTAAAGGTTACAATGCACATTGTTAAATGTGACCTGGTTAAAGGATTTCAATCACCCAATTAGGAGTGAGCCTTGTTTGAGTTCTTTAGATCATTCATTTGGAATGTCACTTAGTTAAAAGAATTACAAACGACTATTAGGTTAACCTTAATCCAAAGGATTTATGCTAGACTAGTACAATGATTAGAAAGTAATAGTAAGACTTGATTTGAGAACAACTTACAAAACACTTGCAGATTACAAATTTCTATTTTAGTCCTCCATTCTACTTGGATTTTACACACTTCAACTCTAATAGCTTGTTCACCCTTCAAGAATCCATACTATTAAGCCTTATTTATATTCTTGCCAATGCAATCTCTTCTCTTAGGTCACTGAATGAAGCAATACCCTAGACTCCTTGCCTTCCTTATGTTCTCGCATATGAAAACCTTTACTTCTAAATAGCCATATCTATAAATAGAAAATTATGATATTTTGTTGTGCAATCTCCATCATCCATTTTAGGGTTAGGTAGGATTAGGTAGGATTAGGTAGGATTCAATGAATCTACCTATCATTTCATTTTATTCCCTTTTAGAAACTTCTCCTTCAATCCTCTTTGAATTTTTCTTATATTGTATCACTTAGCTTACACTAACTTTGCTTGGCACCTACTATGCAGATTTTTAAGCTTGGAAAACACAATTCATTTGAATTGTTCTTTTGAACTTAACTAGTGTATCAATCCTTTACAACCTTAAGTAGATTACCAATGCAATATAATATCATAGTCTTAATTGATGCTTGTACTTATTTTTCATATTATAACTCAATATTTCCTCTAGGTGTTATTGTTACCTCATTTGATCAAATCCTCTTCATCAATCAAATAAATAATAGTACTCAAATCATCTAAGCAATTATCTTACTAACAAGTAGTAGGTTTGATAGTAGTGAAAAAGCAATGATTGAAACACATATTCACACTTGTATCAATCTATTTTCAACAATCTTCCTCTTTGGCATTGATGGAAAACCAAACTTAATCATTAAAACAAACAAAAATACTAAAAGGAAAATAATTCTTTGTATTGAAATCTCTCCCTTTATCAACAACTTTCCATTTTTTATTGGGTTACAAAAAATTTGTTTTGATCAACAAAAAATCAATCAACTCATCTTATGAATCGCTCTAGATCACTTCTTATATCTCCTTTGACATTAACTAACTCTTACTAGGTATTCCATGTTTCTTTTGTTTTTTCTTTCATCTCCCTCTTTGACAACAATATCTCCCTTAGTGGTCAAGATTTCTCCCTTCAACATGATTTCTTGCTCTTTGACAACAATGCCAAAGACTTGTCATCTTAATATGCAGATATGAACATTTTTAAATTCTCCCTTAGTCACCTAGCTTATCACTAATCTATAATTCTGACTCTTTGATTTCTTTAGGTAGCTCCTAAAGTAAGATACATTACATCAATTTTTAAGATATGTCAATCATCTTGTTTGATGTAGGGCATTCCTTATGCTTTTAAATAGCCATTGATAGGGGTATCACCCCTAGTTTACCTCTTAGACACTCATGAGAATCCTTTGGTAATTGTTTTGTGAAGATATCAACTATTTTCTCTTTTGTGTTAACATATTCCATCTTCACCTCTTTATCTTGAACTAACTCTCTCAAGTAATGATACTTGATTACAATGTGCTTAGTCTTTGTATGGATCACAAGATTAGATGATATATTTATAAAACTCAAGTACTATCACAATAAAGTATCATAGGTTCAATTATTTCCTCTTTCATACCTTTGAGTAGCCATTTAATCCATATAATGTTTGTACCAATTACTACAGTAGCAACATAATTAGTTTCAGCTGTAGTTTGAGAGATGTAGTTTTGTTTCTTGCTAGTCCATGTAACCATCCTTTTTCCTAAGAAAAATGCTCCTCCACTAGTGCTCTTTTTGTCATCAATATTTCTAGCCCAATCATCATTAGTGTAAGCTCTCAATTCAAATTTTTCATTTTTCTTATAGTATAGACCATAGTCTTTTGTTTCTTTCAGATATTTCATTATTTTCTTAAGAGCCTATTGGATTTCCATCTTGTAAGGAACATATCAAGTTGGTTTAAACTTGATACTAGGAAACAAAGATAGGGAAAACCCTAAGGATTAGCTAAATCCTATATTTAGCAAGGCTAAATCTTAGTTCTAAGCCAACATTAATAGAGTCATCAGGACTTAGTTCATTTTAGGCGCTGCAAAGCCAAGGTAGGAAAACCTAAGGGATTAATCTTGTTAACTTGATACTTTTTCTTTCAAAGATTATTCCTAACAATATAAATGGTCAATATTCTTCTATAACTTGATGATAAAATTTTTGAGCATAGTAGCTAACTACAACCAAAAAGTAGATGCAAATAAGTGATGACTAGCACTTAGGTTCTTGATACATTAAATGGTAAATTGATTTGTTGTTGTGAATTTTTTGCAATTAAGTGAATCATCAGTATATTCTTGAACTTTTAAATGGACTAGTGTCTTATCCAATTGGATGTATAGATTCAAAGGTTAGCAGGTTTGGACCTTTTTAATCAACTTGTTATTAAAATTGTCAACATCAACTCTAAGTTTCATTCTAATTCTCATCCTCTCTACAAACCCTAAACCTTATCCATTACAAAAAGCAATTACCTAATTCTTTAATTTAGTAGCAATCAATAAGAGATATACAACTATGTAAATTGCATTAAACTGAATGAAACTTGTTCATATAGTCCCAAGATTATGGATATATACTTGAAAGGAGACAAAACCCAAAGACAATGATAATTAAAAGAAAATCCTTCTTATGTAGATCTTTATACTACTATCTACAAGCAACCAACCTCTACTCTTTATCTTGGAAATACATATAGGATTGCAACAAGCTACAGATGAGAGGAGGACACATGTTAAAGTAAGAATGGATATGAAAACTTTGGAAGATAGGAACAAAAAGGTATGCAAAACATTCTTCCAAAAAATTGATTTGCAAAAGAAAAAAAGTTGAGATAGTAAAAGAACATTAATATCAAGCCTTTGATTTTTCTCCTCTTTGTCCTTCACTGACTTGTATGCAACATATCTCAACTACATCCTTCTAGCAGAGCATTAATCTCTCATACTACCTCCCAAACATAAATTTCCCTTTTTATGGTCCATTCTATATTTTTTAACTCTTGTAAAGCTTGTGTAGCTTTGGTCCATCTGGAATCCATGACTACTTTTGATTCAATAATAAATTTATTCAAACCTATTTCTACCTTAAATAGGGAATCAATTAATTTATTATATGGAATATCATAAGTGTCTTCAAAAATTGATATTGTAGTCTCTTGAGTTAAAATTTATCAAAAGAACTAGACCACTCTTGGTAGTCTATCACTATGCTAGTAGCATCCAAAATTGATGGTATGCAAGGTTTTATTCCTTGAGATAAATTTTTTAACATCCCTTGTATAGTGTGTAACTTCCTAGTGAAGAAACCAATTAATTCTTTTACTATCTCTAGGTCTTACTCCACTACAATTATTTTATTAGGAAAATTTAGCTTTTTAGCCATTAGTACAATTAGCCTCTCCAAAAATTGAGTGTATGGCCTCCAAAGATGAAAAATGGGTGATACCCATGAAAGTGCCTCATTGCAAAATTGCTCAGAACTTTGTAGAGCTACATAAAAACTATGAGCATACTGTGACATGTTTTTCAAAACTTCAATTCTATGACTCATCATATTCCTAAAGACAAATGTGCTTATATCACTACCTACTGAGTACACTAAACATCTGTGCTTATTTTTTCTAGGTTCTAATGTTTCCTCTTCCCCCAAATCCTTTGTTTGTGTTGTGGCTTTAGTTGTATCCCTAGCTAGCTGCTCTTGATCTTCCTATTCTCTTCTCTATTTTGCAGCACTTACTTGTTCTACCTATGTAAGTTTCTCTCTAAGAGATACAACCTCATTTTCAAGTGCTTGGACCTTGCCCTCAAGCTCTACAATTCTCCCCTTATACACATGGCTTTTTCTTAGCTCATCCTCATAAAGCTTCCTCACATCTATGTAATGATGTATGGATTTAGAAAGTCTAGTTTCTATTTACTCTACCTTGGGTTCATTCATAAATGAAAAGTGTTTCAATGCCTTCAAAATCTCTATGCTAGAGGTGACCTATAGGGTCCATACAATCATGTTACCTTGTTTAGTGCTTTGTACATCCATTAATTTTGGCTTATTGGAGAAAGGATCCATACTCCAAACTACTAGAGATTTTGTGTCAATGTTGAAACTAGTTCCTCTCTGCAATCCATCTGCACCAAATGCCTCATATGAAATGGTATTTTCCTACATCCTTATTCAATCAAGCATAATGCATGTTCAAAGCACCATCTAGGCACCAATAGCATGCCACTCCTTTGTACAAGATCTCTAGCCTCCTCTAGAGTCATTACTTCACTTTCAGGATCATAGGCCTATAGCTTCTCAACTAGTTCTAGCTTTTTCTTATCAAATTCTCCTAGTTTCATCTTTAATACTAGCTCACACTATTTTATTTTGTATAGGAAGATCTTAAATTTAGTAGATTTGATGAATTTATCATCTTCTAGGAAATATTGGGCTTGGATAATCCAATCACCCAACCTTTTTGTTGCTAATTCTAAATCAGTGAGTGTACCTCAACTGCATTAATCCTATTTTGGAGATAATTTTGCTTTAAATTTCCAAAATATTGACTATTTATAGGTAAAATCTACAATGTCCTCTATTTCACCTCTATAGGGATATGGACAGTCTTCTATCTTTTGTTTCCCTTTGTAACCCATGATGCTTGAGGGACATCGTCTTCTTCTATTTCTAAAGTTACATCAGGTCTAGGGTTGGCTGGGCATAACCTATCTTCTCCCATTGGGCCTTCTGGCATCTTAACCATAATCTCAGCATGGTCTATAACCATCTTCCTGATCCTCTATAGATAGGGGATATCCATGTAAAATCCCATAAATTGGGGATCTTCTCTTTTCATTTCTCTCTCCAACCTCAAAACATCATCTAGCTTTGCTAGCTTGTTAGCTACCTTACCCTCTACAACTATGTTTGGAATAACATCCTCATGGGGCAATTCCTTGGTGCTAGGCAAGACATAATTTCCCATCTCCTTTAGGGTGATCTTCATCCAATTTTCAGGGTCATACATTCTATAGGGACCTATAGATAAATTATAGTTATGGAGATAAGAATGGATATAATCCAAGGTCTATTTCCTAATTGTAAAATCCCCAATCCTAAAACATCTACAAATGAAAGTGTACTTATGTACTTTGGCCCTAGATACTCTCGATTTACCATAAATAATTGCCAAATAAATTAAATTATACCTAATCTAGGAGGGATAAACTTTGGTAGTATATGGGGTGGCCATGGACAACCATAAACTCTCATCAAAGAAAAGGTTGGGAATAAGAAAATGTCCCCCCAATTATGATCTAATCTTTTATTCTCAGGAAGCAAGGCAGGCCTCAAAAGGCTCTTTAAAATCTTAGGTTCCATAAAGTAACCTAGATCTAGCATCTTCATTATTACAACACTAAAATTATTGAAAAATGAGATAGAATTAGAAAAATGATAATTATTGTCCCATACCTGTGTCTATAGCTGAAATGGTAGAATTCCATTTCCATCCGAAGTGTGGTCAATGAAATTAGAGGTTACATGTCCTTAATTCTTATAGAGGATCAAGTGCATCAATAGTGAATAATGATGGAAAGTGAAATCCTTTAGTTCGCCACTCTGAGCCCTGACAAGATTTTCTTTCATCACCTCCAAAATGTAATTGATGTAATCATACTCCGCACCATTGTAGGAGTCATGTACATCTCTAAAACTTATGAATTCAACTCCATAAACCATATCAGTCCCATCCTTTCCAACCACCTTGTGGACACCATATACTATTTTTACAAAATATTTTTTGAACTTGTCTAGTGGCATCATTTTTTCTACCTTCTTAGGGTAATCACCCACTTCCTTTAAATCCATAGGAATATATTGTAGCATAGATTTCCCAGTATAATCCTTGCTACCTTTTCCTCTTGTGATGGTGCTGGTACTGATGCCTTCGGTGGTGCTCTTGTCTTTATCTCTATGGGATACACTGATGGACCAACCTATGCGGGTGCCCCCTACTTATCTATAGGTGATTAGATATATTGGTACACCTGTACTTATGCTTGTCTCCTATGATACTACTATAGGCTATGGTTATGTAGAATCTATTGATAGTATTTGCCTCAAATTTTCTTTGCAAATCCTTTAAATCTACATCCTGGCTCATAGCTCCATCCAGTTCAAAAGCCTCAATAAATGATTCTCAGTGAAGAGTGTAGAGGATGGTTCCATCTTTCCTATGAAAGGATTTAGTGGCTAGGTTGTAGCAATAGAAAAGAGCTTTCATCAAATCTACATCTACAAAGACTTCTAGAAAAATCAACTTGGCTAGATTCTTCTTCCATGGGTTACACACAAGAATTTTCTTCTCCCTATTATAATATAAATATTGAAAAGCTCTAAACTAGTAACACTAGGGCACACACCATCTTTGCAAAGAGTGTAAAGATAAATGAAGGCTTGATCATCTACAACATTAACATTAGAAGAACCAAGGAAAAGTTCCATCCATTCTTTAGCAAACCTATTTGGTTTCTTCTATCTTGTTTTCCCACCCTTAGAGGTTGAAGGCTCTACAACTCCCATGTTTGATGCTTAAATTTCTTCCACTTCTTTGTTAGACAACTTGACACTATGCTAGTAAACATGACACAGAAACTAAAAATCTATTCTCAAAGCTCTAAAATGATAATTTGTATTGCACTAGAAGCTTTGAAAATGCTCAAATTCTCTTTCTTTACAAATGGTGAACTATAGTTATAAAGTAGGAAAATCTTCGCCACTTAATATATGCAATTCAATGTTCACTTTGCATTGATTTTAACATGCTTGAAACATAATATCAACTCAGTGGATTGTTGCCATTACTATCCAGCCATGCACCTTTTTTATTGTGCTTGAATCTCATTGGTCAAGAAGTTCATTGTGCCTTCTAGCTTAGAAAAGTGACTTAACACTTTAATGTCAAAATAGGGTCTACGATGCTATGATCATGACTACTCAAAAAAACTCTCATATTATCTTACTATTGAAGAAATAGTCTCCCAATATTACAAAACTATTTAAAAAACCCTTATTGACCAGTCAAAAACAATGGCAAAATCCTTCTATGATCCTACAATTCCTTTGTTGTCATGGCATTAGCACTGATCTTTTCTTTCTTTACAATCTTATGGAAAACAACTTTTTAGCATCTTAGCTTAACCTTTTACACCATACAATCTTTTGATTGCAGTCATTTTGTTATCTCGTAACATCTCCAGTTACCTTTGAAACCTCTATGATAGCCTGATAAATTGTTAACTCTTTCTATCATAACATCATGAACTTTGCAATTTTCATTTGTGATCTTATGATCACAACTTACTCATAGCATTGGAACACATCATTTACCACCCTAAGATTTTATTATGAACTATATGTCATAAAAATTGAAGATTTCCAAATGCTAATCAAAAACTCATTATTAAATCTTTTCTGGTGTCACTACTCCAACTAAGCATACATCTGGAATTCATACCATAGTCTAGCTAATCAAAAAATGGACACCTACCAGACATCACATCATTACCTTTACTTTTCGTCAATCTCCTTATGAAATTATGATCATAAGTATCTCATATCATCACAGCAACCAAATATTTTCTTTACGATTTTCTTTATAATATCATAGCACCCTATTTCAATGTTCTCGATGCTACAATGACCTCCCTTGTCATAATTTTGTAGAGTATGAAATGAAAACTATTTAAAATTTGATATGATAATATGATACAAAGAAAATTGTATGATTGAAAAGAAAAACTTTATCATCCATGATACCATGACAAAACGTTTATCTTAAGATTGTGACATTGAAAACTCCTTAAAATACTCTATTATCCTTTAATTATAACATCATAGAAGATCATTTAACACAAAAAATGAAATCCTACTCAATTATAAAAACTAGGGTAGGGACCTAAGCTCAAATTTCATGAAGAATTTGCAACATGGGATAAAATTCAAACCCTAGGGCACTAAAATTTACACTTGGGACAACAATGAAAAATAATTGGATCATCAAAAAATATGCTAGGGTTTCCTCTACAAATAAAAACAAAATATATAACCCTAACAATTAAAAACATCAATTTAGTATTTTCACCATAAATTTTGAAAATTAAGCTTAGTGAAAATAGAGGCTATCACAGCCCTAGGATTAGTAGATAATCTTGAAACTATCCCAATAGATAATGCAATATCAAGTCTATTGTGTACTGCATATTGTAATTTTCTAATCATAGACCTATACAATGTTTGATTCACCTAAGCTAGATCATTATTCTTTCATAGTTTATGGACTATCACCATAGGTGTGCTTACTAGCTTTGAATCTTCCAATCCCAAAGTTTTTAGTATTTAGTTTACATATTTTGAGTAAGTGATGTATATAACATATTTCATCTAATGTACTTGCAAACCCATGAAGAACTTGATCTCTCTAAACATAGACATCTCAACTTATTTCTTCATTTCATTTGCAAAATCCTTACATAAAGTATCTTGAGCTCTAAATATGATATCATCAATAAAAATTTCAAATAGTAAAATACCTCTTCCTTTCTCTATTTTCATTTATAGATTGTTGTTATCATCAGTTCTCTCAAATTCAATCTTCACAAGATAATTATGAAGCCTCTCATACCATGATCTTGGTTTTTGCTTCAAACTATATAAATCTTTTTATAGTCTACATACCATGTTTTTGTTGTTAGCATCAAAAAATCCTTCTAGTTATTCTACGTAAACCTCTTCCTTCAATGTAACATTTAGAAACGTAGACTTGACATCCATTTGATAAATTTTGAAACCTTTGTATGCTAAATAAGCAAACAGACTATTTACTCCTTCCAATCTTGCAATAGCAGTGAATGTTTCTCTATAGTCTATCCCTTCTCCTTGTGCATATCCTTTATAAACTAATATTGCCTTGTTCCTTATGATTTTACTATTTTCATCTAACTTGTTTCTGTACACCTACTTGGTGCCAATCACATTTTTATCTTCTAGTCTAGGAACTAGAGTCCATATCTTCTAAGGAATATTTCACTATTTTAAATTCATACATTCTAATAAAACATGTATCATTTCTCAGCTTGTTCCTTTTCATTGGTCTAGCATCTTTATCTCGAATGATTTTTCTAGCAGGGTGATGTCTTTTGACATACTTAGACAATCTTGGTTCTACATTATTTTCCTCATTTTGTCTCTCAACTTCTAAATCACTATGTACATCTTTGTTAGGTAGTTTGACATCTCTTTCATGTACACTAATCTAAGAATCAAAATGTTCCTCAAATTCATTCTATAACTTGGCACTTGATTATAGCCTAATTCCTAAATGAAACTCAACATTCATAGTATGTGACTTGGTAGTCACTGAAACTTGTTGTTGGTTTGCAACATGATTAACAACATCTTCATTAGAAGGCATACTTTTATAAAATTATACAAATGATTTGTATTTTTCCAATTCTTTCATAGGTTTAGCCTCATGCACTTCTATATATTCATCAAATTTGAAATTTACACTTTCCACAACTTTTTTAGTGTTAGTATACCTTGGTTCATCTTGAATTTTCTATCACCAACTCATCAAGCTTATCTTCCATATGGTTCACACAATCCAATATATCAAACTTTTGGGCTTTGATTCATCTTATTCACAATCTTTCTCATAATGCTACCACCTGACATTAACTTTCTTCTGATGCTCAACCTATACTATGTTTGTCGACATCCACTATCAAAATAATTAGCATGCACTAAAGTTTACTAGTGCTTGACATCAACTAAACTTTACTCAGCTAACACTATATCACTCAACTTACATTGAAATTGACCTTTCTTGGCTCCAATTAATTTCCTTCTTGGCTCACACTAACTTTTCTCAATACCTACTATGTAGATTGTTAAGCTTGGCAAACACACTTTGTTTAACTTGTTCTTTTGAACTTAATCAGTGTATCCATCTTTTGTAACCTTAAGTAGATTATCAATGCATTATAATATCATAGTCTTAACTAATCCTTGTACTCCTTTTTCATATCATAACTCAACCTTTCCTCTAGGTACTATTGTTACCTCATTTGATCAAATTCTCTTCATCAATCAAACAAATGATAGTACTCAAATCATCTAAGAAATTGTCTTACCAACAAGTAGCAAGTTTGACATTAGTAACAAAAAAATTATTGAAACACATATTCATACTGGTATCAATATGTTTTCGACAATGACTAGGTTGAAATTAACTACTTCTTTATTTATGAGTACATATTTTTCACTATCTACACAAGATACTCGATTTACTACAAGACTCCATTTATGTTTTGAATCTGAAGCTTCCTAGAGGGTAGATTTTTCTCTCTTCTAAATTGACCAAATACTAGGGCCTTATGATCCTCATTGCATATGAAATATACCATTCAGTCAATATTAGAATATCAACATCTTTGAGCAGCTATTACCACCCTTCAATGGTTATTTGATCAAAATTTTGCATCAAATCACTCTTGATCTCTATCTCAATCTCAAAGTCTTGTCTATTAGGTTCCTATGACTTTATTTTCTTACATTTTGCCTCCAAATTGGAAATATTAGTTGTCCAAAATAATTAAATGAAGGTCGTGAACCTAACAATGTTATCATTAGTTACAAAATTTTTAGTAGTCTTCTCTATGACAGGATTTATCTCCCTCCCCTAAAAATCCTCAATTGTGAGTTCCAAGAGTGACATTGTAGGTTCTTGAGGTGTTCACTCTTTTATTTTTGATGTTTTAATAAAAACATCATCTTGGATTCCTATTTGTTTTAATTATTCCCTTAAAGCAACCTCATTATCAAAATGTATGGAGGTCTAGGAGGGCAAGTATTGCTCCATCCTTGCTGAAGATCCCACATCTAACTTTTCGTTCTTAGCTATGGATTTTGAATGTGACCTTTTAGAGTATTACCACTGATAAGGAGGCACATTATGTGCTTCTAAATTTTGAGTAATTACATATCTAGACTTTCTTTGGAGGGTATTTTTTCCTAAGCCAATGAAAATTCTTCTTACTAATCTTATTTTGATCTCCTTGGCTTGATCTAGATATGTCTTCATCAATGCCTCTTTTTTCTCATTTAATGTTTGCATAATTATAGAAAAGTGTGTCATTAATTTTAGACCAAAAAAGCATGTTGAGACTCTGACTGTGTGTGTAGGATAATTGAAAAATATGATTCATATTCATATTTTTCAATCGATAGATGTATCTTTTATACAGTTTTTTCGACATTGATTATGGGAAAAAGTGAGATCCTAAAGAAGAAATGTCATTCATACTCTAATATTGTTAATGAAAGTGTTGTTGAGGCTATGGAATCATTAAATCCTTTCATGCTTCCTCATGGTTTCACTTTTATGGTTGAAAATTTCTCAACAATAGCAAAGCTTGGGGTAAGATCGTGGGCACCTCAATTTATATTCTAACTCAGTAGGCATTTGTCATTGTTGATGGAGGCTTGCCCATTAACAAATATCTCATCAACAACTTCCTCTCAGATCCTATACACAATGCTATAGAAGGTTGTGCCAAATTACAGCCAACTTTGGACATAGCTATTATAGTTGATACAAACCATGTTAGGCTAGAATTACGATAATGAACCCTACAAAAAATATAGGCTAGCTACTGGGGCCATACTTGGTTGAGTGAAATTTGTGCTTCAAGATCCAATACAAGAATGTTAGGGTTTTTTATGGGTGAGGTCTTATGATGAGTTTGACTAAAGTGTGATATGCAATTTTTGAGAAAGATCTAACCTGGTGTGGAGATTTTAAAACATTGATGTGAAGTTTTCTAAGACTATGACCTTCTTGACATTTTGTATCGAATCTCTTGGCATCTTTGTATTTGGTGACAATTTTGGGTTTTCTTTCAGGTTCTTTCCTAAATGAACCCTTGAAACTATTTTTATTTTAAATATTATATATAGTGGCTCCGTCGATTTTTATTTTTATTTTAAACTATTTATTTTTTCACCCCAAAATTTTATGTCCTCTAAAGGATCATACTTGCTATATAAAGTATTAACAATTTTAAGAACTCTACCAAGGTATTTTTTAGTGGCTAATATTCGTAAATTGGCTAATTTTAGAAATTTTTGGCTGGTAATTTGGCTAATAATTTAAGATTTAATGCAACCTAAATTTTCATATTTTTATAAATTTTAGCTTTAAATTGTGATTCCAAAATAGTTGCCAATATAAATAATATTTAAAATAAAAAAACTTGAAAGATTCATGAATAATTTTTTTTTCCAAAACAATGAATGATTCATGAATATTTATATCTTTTTTTGGAGGGGGTTTCTTAAGTATTACCTTAAACTCTACAAAAAACTTTACATTTTTCCTTTCTTATTTCCTATTCTTGTAAAGAAAACTCATTTCTAGTTATATCCTTAGGATAGTAAAACTTACAATTATAAGTTTTAGCTTTAGTTTTTCTTTAAAAATTTCATAATACCCTTATGGGTCTATAAACCTAGGATGAGATTGTGCCATTAGATAATTGTCTAGGAACTTAGCCAAGTGTCTCCATCCTCCCTTTCTTATCAAAAAATCATAAGCCACTTTAGAGTTTAGAAAAAATATTCCTTTGGATCTTACCACCAACTCTCTTTCTTAAAGTCCTCCAATTTTCAATAGAAATTAAGAAAAACCCACCTTTAATGGTACTTTGTAAGGAATTCCATAATGCTTCTCTTGAAACACATATATCTTGAAAATAGTGGAAAAATAGTATGTGATAGAATCCCTCTAATCATGACTGACCTTTAAAACCCTAGTATGATCTTTAGGTCAAATAAACTCCAACAAAGTTTTAGGGATTCAATGGTTATCTTGGACCAACAACGCCCTCATCCTTGATGCAAAAGAAATGATAAAATTGAGACAAAGTAGAATTACTAACTTCCCAAGTCATATCAACACTCCATAATTAGAGTGGTAGCTTTTCATCATATCTTTCTCATTCCAAATTCATATTTTTTCCAAAGATAGGAGATCCTTTGAATAGACACATGCACATAAGAAATTAACACTAGCCAAAGGTTTTATCTACCTTACACTTGGTTATTCCAATCAAGTCGTTATGTATCTCTTCAACTAGATAGGAAGCAAAAGAAAAAATAGAGCTCATCCCATAATCCAAAAAATGAGCTACCATGAAAATAAATTACAACTAGGACATGCTCTTGTTCATCCATACCAAAAATTATGCTGAGGAACAAATATAAAGCCTTTTCCCTAAGGTTAAAATATTTCATCAACAATGGGTTTAGGGTTGATAGTGCGACCAGTCTCATATTCCTGCCCTACAATTTAGTATTCCTATAATTTCCATTTTGGAGATATATTTTTTGTGCCTCATAGCTCAATTGAAACTTATCAAGGTTCATTTCCTTGAGAAATGCAATATTGGGGTTTAACATGAACATCTCCCTAATTTATCCAACTACAACTTTAAAAAGGCCATTTCTAGAGTGATTTTTCACAACCCAAAGCACATGGTCATAATTCTTAGCCAACATAGTCAGTAGATCAATATCCATAATACAAGTAGGGCAACAAGCTTGCTGACATCAAATTCCCAAACATTGTTAAATGGTGTGTCCTAATTTCTCTATAAAACCCATCTCTTAAATAAATCCAACCTACCCTATTGATGTCTTTGCATCTCTCAACTAGTTTCTTCTATTGTAGAAAATTTCGTAAATATTCAATCTAGGGTCTTTTGTAACCAATTCCCTACACTTAGTGGTTTCATTTGGCTAAGTAGAAAATTGCTCTAGGAAGTCATCATGGACATTCATATGTTGGTATTTCTTTTCCCCAAGAAATCCCTTCAAGGAGACATCTATACTAACTTAAAGTTCTTAACATAAATTCTACTGCATTAATGTTTAAGTACTTACAGATGATCCTTGCATAGCTCTAGTCATAGGAAACACCACCATAATCACAATAATTCACAATCTAAATACTTAGAGTCTCAAGCTTTCACAACCTAAATAAAGAAAAATGAGTAACAGTATACACATTTTACTCTAAATTCATTCACACAACGAAAGTTTCGAAATATGGTCAAATAGATATCTTGATGGTTGTTATTGATGGTAACATAAATTCAACATTTCATGTATTCATTTAGAATTAGAAAATTTTCAAAGTGTTAGAAAGTTTGCAGCAGCATAGTGTATAGATGTTAAGTGTATGAATGACTCATTGAGAGTTTTCTCATGCATAGTTAAGGATAGATTCATGATAGTATCATGATGATGTGTGCTAGTACACATGTGTACAGATAATACAATGCGAGATATGGTTAAAATAACAATGTAGGGATTTAACAATCCAGGACATAACTTAACATAGAAATGGATTGTGCACTCTTAGGATTTATTTTGGTTACAAAATACTTACTAAGATATGATGTGTCAATTATGTGGATATTAATCCATATGTTATTCTTTATTATGTCAAGGTTGTGAATTCATGAAGGCTAACTAAGCACAGCTTTGTGACTATGTGAGGAATAAGTAAAGATCTTATCTTGCAAAGGTAAGTGTGTTATCTATGATAGATGAGAAAGGGTTACATGATGCAAACTAATGTACAAAGAGATTGAATAATTTGTGAGCCTTATGTGATGTGAACTCCAGTGTATGATCAGAAAAGGTGCAAAGTACAATAGACAACAAGTATTATATGTATATATATTCTTATAAAGAACCAAATTGTATAATTGCATGTTAGTGTTACAAGCTAGAGTTGTCATTGCACCAAAAGATCAACCTATCAATGCCCAATAAAAATACTAGAATTATAGAACACACAAGGTGGTTAAGCCATGTCATGAATCCCAAAGGGGAATTTTTGTGGTTACACCAACAATCCCCCCTTTAGCATTACCCAAGGAGATTCAAACCTATGACCAAGCTCTAATACCACTTGTTACAAGCTAAAGTTGTTGTTGCACAAAAAAATTGACATGTCAATGCCCAATACAACCACTAGACATATATAACATAGAAGGTATTTAATCTATGTCATGAAACCACAAGAGGATTATTGGTAGTTAGTCCAACATTTAGGCTCTTCTTGCATACATTATATTTGTTCTACTAAAACCTAACAAGGTTAAAGAAACTCCTAATAGGATTGAGGCTCCTAACAAGGCCTAGTCTCCTAAAAGGGTCTTGAAACACTATATGTAGTTCATAGAATCCTAACAAGGACAATATCCTTAAAATGACCCTATTTTTTAGTGAATCATCTAGTGGGTATCATCCCCATTGAGGTTTTCCATTGGCTATGGTTTCCCTAGTTAATAAATAATTGTGTTATGAGTTATTTGTGTGCATGCATGCTTATATTTAATGTTCAACATTGTTGGTTTAGTTTCATAGGCAAGTTATAAAGTAATTAACAATATTCAATTATGGGTAAAAGTTTGTAGAATACTGATTCAATCCCCCCCAGTATTATCTATTACTAAAAATTGGTATTAGAGCCCAGTTACTTTGAATATGTTTAATAGCTTGACTAAGATCCATGAAGATATGGAACAGTTGGAGAAAAATCTTAAAGAAGCTCTTGAGAAGATTGACCTTCTTGCTAAAGAAAGAGATATCCTGAAAGATAGATTTGAAGATGCAAAAATTTTCATTGGCAAGTTAAAAGATAATAATGATGATTTAGAATCTGGCAAGGAATTAATTGCATAGACTAGTGATAATGATAAAGTAAGAGATATTCAAAAAGAAAATGAGATCTTGAAACATGAACTAAAAATAGTTGAGCTTAAGTTGTGTCTTAAGAAAAATGGTGGTAATATCCCAATTAAGTCAAGTTACATTTAAACTTAATACTATCATGATTAAACATGTTGAGTTAGAGAAGCATAACATTATTATGAAAGCATAATTGACATAAGCTAAGAAATAGATAGATATTTCATCATAGGCCTTCTAATGACAAGACAAGACTTGGATATCTAATTGGAGAGAAATCAAGCAAGAAAGTTGAAATCATAAGAGAACCAAATCTAGTTGTTGAATCCCCTAAGGAATCAGATTTGAGTAAGGTAGTATCAAGCACATCTACTAAAGTATCAAAGAAAGTTGAGTTAATTGATTTTTTAGCTAAGCCTGATGAACCTAAGAAAATAGAGCAAATTTATAAACCTAAGCAAGATAAACCATCCCAGGAAGTAGGACATGAGATCAGACATAGATATTTGTATTTAAGTTGGACACATGAAAAGATATTACATAGGTAAGCCTTTTAAACCCATTACTAACTTCTATTGTTATAAGTGCAATGTTTATGGTCATAAAGTAGTAGAATGTAAGAAACCTAAGTTTAATGCTAAAAATGCAAATTGTAGAATGTCTAGGAATACTAAACTTGTAGGTAATGTAAGAAGAAGATCATATAATAGATCAAATGATTGAGGGACATCTAATGGATAGAAGAACCAATTTGTGTGTTACAAGTGTAACAACCTTGGACACATTGCAAGGAATTATAGAGCACCTAAGAATTAGAATGGAATGAATCAAATGAGAAATGAACCTTTATGTTAGTTATGTAATAACTTTGAACACATAGCAAGATATTGTAGAAGGGAAAAAATAAACATTGCTAGAATATAAATAATATAAGGAACAAAGAAATGAATTATAGAAGGAATTATAATGGTAGTAACAATAGTGAGAATGAAACTATTAAGCATTTGTAATAGCTAAATATCCAAAAAGCTCTTATAGAGTTTTGTAGGAACAATTTTTTGATGCACCTCATAAGAAATTGAAGTCACAGATTGTTTCTAACTTATCCTAATTGAATTAAGCAATTTTAGTTGTAGCAGAACAATAGTTTGCCAAAATTGATGTCATAGAGAGAATTGAAAGTTGTGCAAGTAACATGAGGTTAAGGATGTAGAGAGAAGGCTATGATCAAGAGTGGACGTCTTGATATGTTCACAATGAGCATATGAATTTAGAAATCAAGCCTACTAGTATATAGAGATAATATTTGAAATTGTGGTAGATAACATTTTATGTTTAGTATGATTTGAAATGATTTAAGAATCACAAGAAAGATTGTTCATTCATGTGAATTTTCTTGAGTGAATTGAACAACAATTTGAAAGTGAATTGAAGTGTGAAGTAAAGTTTGAGAAGTGGAAACTTCAAATGGAAAGTCATAAATTACATGATATAAGTGATAGACCACATTATGAATTTAAGATGCATCCATTTGTATCCTTATTGGATGATCTGATGGGCACACTTTTTAAAGTTCTCAAAAATGTGTTACATGCCGAAGATATAAGAAGTTATATTCATTGTAAGATTGGGAGCATAGGTGATGATGAAATTCATGAGGTTTTGGGAAAGATGTAGAATAATGTCTTATCTTTGAAGTTTGAATATGTGCACCTAGAGAATTTGAATTTAGCGAAGTATATGTTTTACATAGAATTTCATAATCGCAACTAGACCCAAATTATTTTAAGTAGGGTACATGATGATATGTCTTGGTTATGAGATGATTAGATTGTTATTGACAATGACCTAATTCACAAGGTCATAGGATTGATAACTGAAGGATGTAATCCTATAAATGAGAAGAATATTAAGAAAATGGTTGAGATGAACCTAATGATGAAGCTCAATGGAAGGAACATGAAGGTTGAACCTATTTAGAATAAAGGAGTAAAGTTTTTAACCAAGATATCAGGGTACAAGTTGAACCATGGATCAAGGGTCAACTTAGTACCCACTAGAATTATTCATTAGGCTTATGTAATGACACTTGAAGGATGAAAGGTTAACTTATGTGACATTAGTAGAATGAAATTCTTGGATAAAATTGCAAGGCTGAAGAAAAAAAAGAATGCAATATTCATATTTGAGTCATTATTGACTCATATATTCTTTTATGTTACAAGGAAGTTTCCCAATTTGATAAATTGGGTTAGCAACAAGTGCACAATGAAGATGGTGACTCAATGCTATAGATCCAAGTTAGAGAATATCAAAGATGATGACATTGATAGAACGATGAAAATTTTCCAATCAGAGATGAAACTAAGGGATAGAATACCTCCCTCTATGGTAAAGAAGTACAAGGAATATTTATGCTTCACGGTGGAGACAGACAACACCTGCATGGAAGTAGTGATTACCAGAGTCAAATTCATTGATCATATGGGTTATGAGATGAGTAAAGAGCTCATAGAAGTTTATGTGAAGATCATACTTGAATTTGAGTAGGATACAAAGTACACTAGATGGGGAACCTATGAGGAGAGATCAAGAATAGCTCAATCTGGACTATATAACAAAGAAAGAAGGAAAAAGTTTGAAAAAGAGATAGATTTTATATTTAAGGAGTCTAACATGACAAGACAATATTTTAATGAGATTAAAGGAATTATAGTGGAGATGAAAACCAATGGTCAAATTGAGGGGTTGGAAACAACTCTCATTATTGTGGTAGGACCTTCAGAGGAAGTAATAGTGGCACAACCTTCTGTGCAAGCTCCTATTGCACCTTATGTAGGATTTGTGCTAGTAAAACTAGTGAGAGAAAGACATGAACATATTAGGAGACAACTAGACATGGAAGCACCTATTGCACAAAGGAAATCAAGGAGAAAGGTAAAGGTTAAGCAAGAGCCCATACCACAAGCCAAGAAAAGGATCAAGCAGATTGCCAGTGGATCAGGAAACAGGAGGAAAATAATGTAGATAAGGTAAACATGTTGAACATCATGCATAGGAAGCAAGAACAATAGTAGGAAAGAAATCTTGGAAACCCAAGGTAGAGAATATGAATATACAGATAATAAATGATGATAATTTTATACAACCGGATAAATATTACAATATGTATAGTAATATGGATAAAGGAAGTTAGAGTATGCTATTATAAGAAATATGATATTGAGGGAGAAGAAATTTTAGAATATAAAAAATAAGATTCCTGAAGACCTATACAATTGATTGATTAATAGGAAAAATAGAGTGTTAGAAGAGGATCTGAATATGAGGATTAGAACAATAAATAAACTATGTGATGTTGGATCCAAAGAGGAATTAGATAGAGGTTTGAATGGTATTAAGCCCTTGCTAAGGAATGAAAGAAGAAAAATTCTTTTGATGGGAGGAAATTATGAGGAAGTTTGATGAGAAATAGAGACTATACTAAAATATATCTCCTCAATACCTAAGGTGAGTACTCTAACAAAGGCTAATAGTCTAGTATATGCATAGGAATATACACTTTCTAGTGAAAAGGAAAAAGAAGAGGAGAAACAACAAGCACCCTAACCACCTCACATTTTTATGGGTACTAATTCCATGCAAGTGGATAGTATGAGAATAAGTGTAGATACTAAGTTTGAGGGTATCTTTGTAGTGGTTGGATTAGAATGAGTACATTACTCCTTGATATTACAAGAAACAAATGTCCTAAATGAAAATTAGAGTGATGGTACTAACATGTTGATGGAGACACAACTAGAGACCAGAATGAACACATAGAAAAGGGAAATATTATTATCAATGAAAAATGCCCTATGGGCTTACAATAGTATGATTCTAGAGAAAGAAATTCTCCACACAGTTCCTTCTCTCTAACTCCAATAAGAGTTTCCTTTGCAATGCTAGAAATGTTCCTAAATAAGCCCCAAATGTTTTAGGGTTAGGAATACATTTTAGAATATGCTAGTTGGCTTCCACCACCAAAATAGAAGGTTCCAAAAATCATGTTAGAATTCAGTGTAAAATTTGAAGAATCCAGAAATGGTAGTCCAACTTTCGAGAGGGATAACTTTTGAACCTTAACTCTGATTGACAAACCATTTACATTTCTGAAAAGCTCTCAAAGCGCTCTATAGCCCTATGGACTAGCTTCACTCATCCCCATTTTTTGGCCCTATATGAGGCCATTTATTATCCCATATCTAACTTTGAAGCACTCTTACGAGGTCTCTAGAAAAATTAAAACTGTAATAACTTTATAACCATAAAGCCTTTTGACCTAATTCCATTTTCTAGAGTGTTTTAAATTACAAGTACAATCATCCCTCCAAATTACACCCTCAAACTCATAATTATTTTTTCTCTATTAAAAAATCACTCATTTTTTACATTTACACATATCCCAAGGTGCTTAAAAACTAGTAAAACTCTAACCCATAAAACTAATATTGCAACTATGAGAGCTGAAACCTTTATTTGACCCAAATGGCTATCCAAAAATGAAAACACATTAAATAGAAACTATCTCTAAGCATATTTTTGGGTGATACAGGATTGCCTTTACACCACTAGATGCTCCTGCATCAGACACCTAAGGTAGATTGAAAAGTGACCCTACTTTATGGTAGAGGAAAACCCAAATGGGCAACTTGCACTGCTAATATCCAAGTTGAGTCCTCTATTGGTCATCATTTCCACTTCACTACGTACTCTTCATACTACCTATTTCTAGTACTCCTACCCACACAACTATCTAGCATTGGACATGGCTCTAGCATCAACCCCTCATCTACACCATCATCATGATAATCTGTTAAGTTTGGAATGTTGAAGATAGGAGAAATGTGAATCCCATATGGCAACTCCACCTCATATGCATTTCCTGAGTCATGTTTCTTCAAAATTCTATAGGGGCCAAATTTCTTCATCTTTAGCTTGTTGCAAGTACCCACTAGAAATTGTTCCTTACCTAAGCATACCATAACCAGATCCCCTACTTAGAATTCCTTATGTCCCCTCCTTTGATCTACCCTAGATTTATACTATTGATTCATCACGGTAATGTGTGCATGGACCTCCTCATGTAGGCTATTGACATGTTCAGAAAATTCTTCTACCTTGGCACTTGTCCTCTCCCCTTGCTCCATCTTCCTTTATTTTGGTGCAGTCCTTGGGCCACTACCATACACAATTTGGAATGGTGATCTACCAATACTCTAATTTATAGAATTATTGTAAGAAAATTCTGCCTATTGTAGAATCAAATTCCATCCCTTAGGCTTATCTCCCACTAAACACCTCAAAAAATTGCCCAAACTTCTATTTACCACTTCTCTTTATCCATTAGTTTGGAGATGATGTGTAGAGCTAAACTTCAATTCTATCCTCAACTTCCTCCATAAAGTCCTCTAGAAATACACCACAAATTTAGTATCTCTATTAGAAACAATACTCTTTGGGAGACCATGTAGTCTCACCACCTCTCTAGAAAACAAATATACAATATTTACTGCATCTTGAGTCTTGTGGCATGAAATGAAATGTGCCATCTTGGAGAATGTATCAACCACCACAAATATTGAGTCATTACTCCTTTGTTTCCTTAGCAATCCAAGAACAAAATCCATACTTATGTCCTCCCATGGCTTCAATGGAATAGGAAATGGCTGATAGAGTCTAGTATTGTGACTAAATCCCTTGGTTGCTTAACATACTTGACAACTTTGTACAAACTTCTTCACATCTTATGACATTTGAGGCCAAAAATAATGTTCTCTATGAATGGAAATAGTCTTATCTTGACCAAAGTGTCTTTCCATCCCCCCACTGTGCTTCTCCTTGATCAAATTTTCCCTCATGGAACTCCTTGGAATGCATAATGGACTACCCTTGAAAAACATACCATCTTGAATCAAATAATCTAGCCAACTAGTCCTATCTATAGTAATAGGTTCTTTACAAGCCTTCCATTCTTTACCAAAATCAAGATCCTCAAGGTACAGATTCTTGAGCTCATCAAACCCAACCACTTCCACATGCATTACTACCAACAACAACTGTCTCCTACTCAATGCATCTACAACCCTATTAGACCTTCCACTTCTATGTTTCAACACAAATGTATAGCTCTGCATGAACTCTACCCACTTCATATGTCTCTAGTTTAATTTACCTTGGCTATTTAGGTATTGCAATGCACGGTGATTAGTATACAAGACAAACTCTTTTGGCAATAAATAATGCCTCCATTTCTTTAAGGCCAAAAAGATTGCATAGAACTCTTGATCATAAACATAATACTTCTTCTTTGCATCATTCAATTTGTCACTAAAATATGAAATAGGATTACCTTCTTGGCTCAATACAACCCCAATAGCACTGCCACTAGCATCACAATCTACCTAGAACACTTTACTAAAATTGGGAAGTCCCAACGCTAGTTGTTTTGTCACTTTATTCTTCAATAATTCAAAACTCCTTGCAATTGTTGTAGTCCACTTGAACTCTCTCCTATTCCCCCTTATTGTTTTAGTCAGGGGTGCACATATGCCACTAAAATTATTAATGAACTTTCTATAAAATTTAACTAGACCATGAAATGATCTCACCTCAGTAGTAGACCTTGGAGTAGGCCATTCCAAGATGGCTTTTACCTTCCTTGGATCCATTTTGAGAGCATCAGATGATACAACAAACCCCAAGTAGACTAACTCATTTTTTACAAAGCTGCACTTCTTCAAATTAATCAACATTTTCTCTTCCCTCAACCTTTCAAGGACTCTACAAATGGGCAATAAATTTTCATCCAAAGTCTTGATGAAAATTAAAATATCATCCAAATAGAAAATAACAAATTTTCCCAAGAATTTCTTTAGTACCTTAGTCATAAGCTACATGAAGGTGCTTGGTGCACTGGTCAGTCCAAAAGGTATGACTCACCACTCATATAGGCCCTCCTTGGTCTTGAATGTAGTCTTTCACTCATCTCCCTCTCGTATCTATATTTGGTGATAGCCACTCTTGTGAACTATCTTTGTGAAGTACTAAGCCCCACTCAAGCAGTCCATAAGATTGTGTATTCTTGGCAAAGGGAACCAATACTTGATGCTTATTTTGTTTATAGCTCGAGAGTCTGTACACATTCTCTGATCTCCATCATTCTTTGGTGCTAGTACTGTAAGTATTGCACATTGACTTAGGCTCTCTCAAATCAACCCCTTCCTAAATAGCTCTTGAACTTGTTTGTTTAGCTCCTCAGTTTTAGTAGGAGTCATCCTATGAGAAGCCTTCTTAGGAAAACTAGCTCTAGGGATTAAATCTATCTAATGACTGATTTTCCTTACTAGTGGCAACCCTTCTGGAACATTATCAAAGATGACATCTCCATACTCACTTAATAGGCCTAAAACTTCAAGTGAAATTTCACTACTACCTTCCTTATCTTTTCTAAGAATCAAAGCTTAACACATACATTAATGTTTCATACCATCAAAAAAATTTCTTCCATCAACAAGACATATCCTAGCACTACTGCATACCTTTTCACCTTCCTTTACTAAGGGCCTCAATTCATGGTGAACTCAATCCTTTGTCAAAGAGTATGTATTTGCATGACCATCATGTACAACATGCATATCAAATTGCCACAGTCTTCCCAACAATAAATGGTAGACATCCATTGGAATAATGTCACAAAGAACGTCATCATGGTAACTCCCAATCTTGAACTTCACCAAACACTATTCACTGACCAGGACCTTATGATCATCCTTCACCAAAGAAATTCAATAGGGTTGGGGGTGTTTCTCCCTTGTGAGCTTTAGCTTAGTGACTAGCTCCTTAGACACCAAGTTGTCGGTGCTACCACCATCAACAATCACATCACAACACTTATCCTCACACTTGCACCTGGTACAAAAAAAACTCCTCCTTTATCCAATTTTAGTCTCAACCCTTAGTAAGACCCTTTCATTTACAAGAACCTCTCATCTTTCTACATCCTTAGAATGTGATCACTATGCATCCTCATCCACATGAGCAACCTTTGCTTGATCATTAACTCTCCTATCTATCCTTCCTTGTCATTGAGGGCATTCAAAGGCACGATGAAATTCTTCATTAAAATGAAAATAGGTACCATAAAAGCCTTCTTTTCCTAATCCTTGTCCACATCCTCTACCTCTTCCTCTCTGATCTCCAAAGTTTTGATCATGTGAGTAATTGAAACCCTCATTTCTCTAGTTTCTTCTAATACCCACATTTTCATTTTTCTTTTGGGTCTCATTTTTGCCTCCAAATGGCCTACTACCACCCCTTCCTCCTTGAACATGCCCTCTTTTCCTTCATTCAAACCTTTTATTTAGTTTCTCTTCGACTCATAGGGAAAACTAGTATGCCTATTCAATGCTAGTCATTCTAACCAAACTTAACTCCTCCTCAATGCTAGGTCGTAACCCACTGAGGTAACAGAAAACCTTCTCCTTATTTTCTTCTACACACCCTTCCCTAATAAAAAGTTGATAAAATTCCTCTATATATTCCTGTACAGATTTCCCTGCTTGCTTTAATCCTTGCATTTTCTTGAAGAAATCAAGCTTGTAATCAACATGAATGAGTTGCTTCTTTAATTTGACCACCATGCAATCCCATCTTGTGATTTTCTCCTTTCCTCTTCTACTTCTTTCTAGCTAAATTTCTTGCCACCAAATTTTGGCATGGCCTTTCATTTTGGCCTTCGCAAACTTAACCCTATCTGGATCCCTAATATCCTCATACTCAAAATACTCCTCTAGTTCATCGATCCAGTCAATCAACTCATCCAGGTTTAGATTTCCTAAAAACATATCCACATCAATTTTAGGTCCTTTTCCAAGCTTAGAAATGGCCCTAAAAATCCTCTTCTCTACCTAATTTATGACTTCCTCTTCATCTTCCCCTTCTTGTCCAATATCTTCTTTTTCTTCATTTTCTTCCTCACTTTTGTTGCTTACGGAAATATTTAGTCCTTTATGGATCTCCTTCTACAATGCTTGAACTTGTTTCTGGAGGGCTCTAACCTTAGGAGTAACAAATCTAGCCCTTCCACCTTGTTCCCTTCATGAAGGCATCTTCTTGTCTCAAACCCAAAACCACATAGTCCTGGTGCAAGTGACCTCACAGTCGATGCTCTGTCTACACACTCAAGAAAACCTGCTCTGATACCACTTAATGGAGACACAACCAAAGACTATAATAAACACACAGGAAAAGGGAAATATTATTATCAATGAAAAATATCCTATGGGCTTACAATAGTATGATTCTACAGAAAGAAATCCTCCACATAGTTCCTTCTCTCTAACTCCACTAAGAGCTACCTTTACAATGCTAGAAATGTTCTTAAATAAGCCCCAAATGGTTTAGGGTTATGAATACATTCTATAATATGATAGTTGGCATCCACTGCAAAAATAAAAGGTTCTAGAAATCACATTAGAAGTCAGTCTAAAATTAGTAGAATCTAGAAATGGTAGTCCAACTTCTGGGAGGCATAACTTTTGAACTATAACTCTGATTGATGAACTGTTTATATTTCTTGAAAGATCTCAAAGCACTCTACAACCCTATGTACCATCTCTTCTTGTCCCCTACATTTTAGGCTCGTACAAGGCTGTCTAGTGACCCATATCTGACTTTGAAGCGCTCTTAGGAGGTCTCTAGGAAAATTAAAACTAGAATAACTTTCTAACTGTAAAGCCTTTTGACCTTATTCTTTTTTTTGGAGTGTTTTAAATTACAAGTACAATCATCCCTCTAAATTACACCCTCAAACTCATCATAATTTTGGCTCAATTACAAAATAACTCATTTTCTACATTTACACATATCCGAAGTTCCTTAAAAACTAATAAAACTTTAACCCATAAAACTAATAGTGGAACTATGAGAGTTGGAACTGTTATTTGACCCAAATGGATATCTAGAAATGAAAACACATTACACATAAACTATCTCTACGCATATTTTTGGGTGATATAGGATTTCCCTAACACCATTGGATGCTCCTGCATCACATGTTTAGTAACATATATCAAAACATAATCCTATCCTAATACTAACTCTTACCACAAGGGTACTCATATCTTAGTCATGAGCAAGGTCATATTTACTAAGGCATATGATGTCCAGACTTCCATCGATGTATTTAACTAGCCTTATGTACTAGTTAGAGAATGTCAAAGACATATTGGAAGGTCTTTTGTGATAACTGCATACCCTTGCTTGCATCCACTAACATCCACACTCATTTATTCACTAGTTATTGAATGATAGGAAGGTAAGTAATACTTAAGTTATAAAATAATATTAGATTCCTAAACCTATATCTATATAAAGGGGACTTGTTTTACATCTACAATGTAATATCTATAGGCACACAATAATTATAACATTTCAATCTTCATTGACTTTTTTTGAATAAAAGGATAGGTATATATGTTTATACATAATAATATTCTCTCCCTAGTCAATAAATATTTAGTTGCTACAATTAGATATATTTAATATAAGTATTAATTAATGATTCACATTACATAGATATTATTTAAAAGTGTCCCATCTAAAATCTAATCTACACTACTCATTAAACCAATCTCTAACATATATATAACTCCATTCTCTACCACTTCCTAGTTACCATAAGACAAGTTATATAATAATTTTTAAACATTTATTAGCATGTAGCTATACTAGTCTACATCATTAATAAAACACTAACTCATTAATAAGAATTTAATCAATTGAATGCATTTTAACTAGCCTACCAATACTTACTATCTAATTAGCAATAATTTAAAAAATACTAATAAACATCAATTACTTAGTTAACTAATTTATTTCCATTAACTACTAACAACCTATTTATTTGTTAATACTTTCTACCCTAAAACATACTAATCATCCCACAATACTCTTATCTACTCACATTCTAAGCACTAATTTCTAACAAAATAGCTAACAACTACCAATTATTATCACTGTCCCAAAAATTCTCTACTTTGATATTACTAACTAATTCCCCTCAACCATTCCCATCCTTCCTAGTCAAGCACTTCTATTACTAGTAAGAAAATTGCATGCCAAGTTAAATCACTTTATAGACGAATGAAGAAATGGGATTATTGGCCGACCATATGTCCCTTGGGTGGTGCCTAGGAAGGATTGTTGAGGGAGGGGGAGAATCACATGAATCTCCTCTCCCTCTATACCGATTGCAAGCCCCCTCTTGGTTAGTACAAATTTCCCTTGTTTACACAAAGAATTATGTTATTAAAAGGAGATAATGCATATATTTCCATGGGTGAAGTTAAATGTACTTTATTTATTTTTGTGTGGGCTATGTTATGACATAGGTGTATACTTTTTTACTCCTCATTGCATGGGGGTTGATTCCTTAGGAGAATTAGGTAATTAGATATGCATTTTTTTATTTTTTTTGAAAGGGACATGTATTTACTTCCCAAGGGTCACATGACCCCTCTTGGGAAAAGCTTTAGGAATGATATTAATGATTTATTTTATATTATTTTCTTTCAAAGGGTTTGTTGTTTTGAGTTACAAGTCAAAGATTCTAGGGAATATTCCTTATGATTATTTTAATGGAACTGAAATGGATAGAGGATTATTTTCCCATCCCATACAAAATCGAGAGAGTTATTTTGTACTTATAAACTAGTGTTCCTAAGGTGTATTTATGCCATATTGCCTATTGGTTATTTTCTCTATGTATCTATGATGTTATAAGTCCTTATCTTGATAGTTACCTTACATCCCAATCAAAAGTCTAAGTAATTATTTTATTATACTACTTATGTTCATAATTTGAACAAAATAATTTTTAATTGAACAAGATCAAATATATGTGTTCCAAAAGATAAATAGTCTCATAAATGGAGTTTCTTATTACTTGAAAAGATATTGAACCATTTGCCATGCATACATATGAACTATTACAACATAAGAACCTTTATTTCTACTACATCAAAATAATGGAATCACTTTAGTTTAAATTGAATAAATATTATAGTGTTTCTCTCACATAGATTTTTTTTTATAAAGTTTAACTATTGATTCATACATGAATCTACATGAGGAGAAGGAACTCAATACATAACTTCAACATAGACTTCACAACAAAGGATATTACTTTACTCATGAAACTATGTATTTTCTTCTTAAACAACTATGAATATGATACCCCTTTTTCTTACAATGTCATTTATCTACATAACATCAAACTTAAATTTCTACTTCACATTTTTGTATAGTAGGAGGTAACTACTTCTCACATTGCACAAAATAACAAGGGAATTTTTCTATCTCAACATATTAAAAATGACATGGCAAGGATTGATTCCTTCAACTACATGATACATCAACACAACACTTGATTCTTCAAAAATGCCAAGGGTGAAACCCTAATCTCTTCATGGAATCTATCCTCACAACCTACAAAACAACACAAAACTAGGAACCATGGAGGCTCACCTCTCATCCTAGGCTTCCAATAAGCTACCCATCGAGCTAGGGAAGCAAGACCCAAATGAGATTCACACACAACATTTGCTAATGCATACATTCACACAGCATAACGAATAACAATCCCTTCCATTGCTTGCATAATGATTCACTATTGGAATCATGAACACATTAGGTGAAGATGCACTCTTCAGAAAGGAGAATTTCATAGCCATAACATAAAAAATCAAACTACACTTTTTCCTCTCAAGACTATCATAAAACCTCCTCCTTCTTAGAGATACACTTATATCTCCAAAACAAAAAAAGGCATATGGCTTTAGTGGAGCCCATACTCCATGAAAGAAAGAACAACTCCTCATCATGAGGTAAATTTTTAAAACTACAATGTTGATCCCAACTAACCCCTTCACCCAAGGCTTCTTTTCCCTCCCAAGGGTGAGTGAAGCCTTCACACCCATTAACATTCAACATTCAAAACAAAGCAAAGAGATCAAGAAAGAAAACCAAGAAAATACATAAAGCACAATGCATAATCACAACACAATACAAAGATTTACAAAAGTAATACATGATCCCATAACAATCTACATGTTTAAGATTCATTATACAATGCTAAAATGGTCATGGTTTAGCACCAACCTTGGTCCAAGAAAAAAGACAATGATAGTTGATGAAGAGCTCCCTTAGCCTCCCTCCAAAACTCTAACTATCTCTAAACTTAGAGAGTGGGTGGACACCCAACTAGTTTGTCCAAGTCTCCCTAAAAAGGCTTCCCATTATCTATTTTAGCAAAAACACCAAGCCATTTACTTTTATAAACTTATCCCCCCCTATGTTTGCTATTTTTGACTTAGGGGAAACATGGGGAAGAACTCATGTAACAACTCCACTTTCTAATTTGTGGAAGAATGCATTGGTAAAGGGAACCCCTAGGCTATCTAGGCATTAATATGGTCAAAATTAGGCCCCTAACATGATATATTATCATATGGGTAGCTTATTTTCACACCAAGGACACTCTGGGACCACCTAATGACCCTTAAAAACCCTAGTCAAGTCTAAATTCTAGTTTTATTTTGATAATGACCCATCCTATCCCCTGCCAAGTGGTTTTACTTAATCTTTAACAAACTAATTAGTTTGAGGGTAAAATGTTATCATGACCAAAACCATAGGTGAGATGTCATTAAGACACAAAAATATACAAGTGGCAAGTGACACATTAAAGCACATTACACATCATCATGACATGTCTCTAATGCATCTTTGAGATTAAAATTTCCATACAAGCACAAACAAGCTTACATTTATGAAATAAAATACATCACAACGAGGCTTTTGAATCTTCCAAATATTTTCCTTGGGTTAACCTTGTTTACATGGGTTTGGACCTTGTTTTCCCAAGAAAATTCCATGGTTCAATTTCCTAGACACTAAACTTGAACATCAATAGCCCAATGAAAAATCATATAAAATGCATGTATATAGGTGCATGACAATTTCATATTGAATAATTCACATTAACATACTCAATTATCCTAATCAACTTTATTTTCTAATCATTTTCATATAGATCATATAAAACATTAAAATATCAAAATCTTCATATCAATATCACCATCTTCTTGTCAAATGATCCAACTAACATTCTAAACCACATCATAATCCATTTCCGATCATATTGATGAATTGCTAAATCTATACTATTAAATCAGCCAACATGAAAATTAGTTCCAAATACATATTTTAGGTCAAAATCATCAAAATGAAATCATCTCAACTAATACCCTTTGATTTAGTTAAATATCATTTGGTTGCTAAAAATATCTCATTATCATTATGAGATAATTATAATGTGTATCAATTATGTCAGGTAAATAGTATGTTTTCATAGTCATGTCACATAGTTTTCAGAATCCAATCATAGAATAAATCAATTATATTTTATTGGTTCATAAAATATTCCCTTATAAATACCAATATATCCACCTAATTGACTTATCAAATTACATCATACAAAGTTCTTCCTTGTAGACCTTTATCCAAATTTGATAACAATTTTCATCTTATGACTATTAATATTATTCACAAGAAATAAAACATGACATCTCATCTCCTTATGCATTTATCTTTGACCATATTTTTTTATTAAGATTCATAATGGGGAACTGGGGAAGGGACCTTACATGGCCCATGAACTTCTTCTTAGGATTCAGATTTCTAATCTTGTTTTTACAAACATTAGCATTATGTCCCAATTTTTCACAATTATGATAAATAGGTTTGGAGTTCTTACCATTGATATTCCTTTGATCACCACTTTTAAATGATTCTCCTTATTTATTATTTTTGTAGTCCAATCTATTAGTATCACTATTGGATCTAGGAGATCTCATCAGTTTATCAAAATACTTAGTGTCCTCACTAAGTTTGTTCAAACTTTCAACAAATTCTTTTTCTCTTGTTAGATCATTTCTCAGTTGTTCATTCTGCAAGTTCAGTGATGTGATTTCAATAACTCTTTCATTCAATTAATGATTGAAAATCATCATTTGATTCAATGTTTTCAATTGCATGTGAGCAATGTTATTCACCTCTGATGTATTTTCTTCTAGTCTATTGGTTAGTATCCTTTTCTCATTCTTAATCATGACTTTGTCTTCTTCAACTTTCTTTTTCTTAGTCACCTCACATAGCAATACTAATTGAATTTCTTGTTTTATCTTGATATTTCTATCCTCTTTAGTTAGTGCTCCATTATTTTCCATCATATTCGCAACTGTTGCATCAAATTCACTTGTGTTTCTATCTGTAAATAATTTAGTTGTGTTAATCTCTTGGTAATTTGTGTCATTCTCTTAAATAGCTATCTCTTTCCTTGTCTTCAATGATCACTTCAACTCATCACTTTCTTCATCTAGCTGATGTAGGTCAAGATGTATTTCAATCTTTTGATTATCAATAATTTTTCCCAACTTGTAGATTTCCATCTTCAAGATCTTTCCTCAAAGTTGAAAAGCTTTCCTTTCTAGAGAACTATGCTCTAATACTAATTGTTGGTAATACAATATAAGGAAAGTAAACTCAGAGGGGGGGTGTTTAATCATTCTTTTAAAAAATTAACCATAAATTCATTCACCATACATCCATCTCACAATTGTGCATGTAAACTGAAATAGTTAAACACATTCATCCATAATATGAAAGAAAATAACATTCAACACAGGTACGACACAAGATATTTGGTTACCCAAAAACCCTCCAATGAGAAGATAAAATTGGGGTGGGCATGAAAGACACAAATATTCACTACTATAGTTTTTAAGTGTATCCAATGAAGTTTACAATATTTAATCATGAAACATGATCTACCCTATGAAAGTTTTTCCTTGCTAAAGGCTTACAAGATTGTATGATCTTACCCTATTAAAGGATTTCAAAACCTTGTTAGAAGTGTGCCTCATAAAAGGACTTTAACTTACAATGATGTAAGTTCCCTATTAAAGGATTTAAAAAATCCCTTTAAGACTACTTTATTAAGAGATTTAACTAATTCACTTGTTAGAATGTCTTAGCAATGATTCTGTAATTAGCACTATACTACAAGATAACAGAACACATCTTTGCATATATTCTTGATCCTACTTTGATCAAATGTATCTCTTCTATCATCTAACCTCTTTTCTCTATTCCCTTCTAACTAATTCTATAATGTATCTCAATTCATAATACCTTAGTCATCATACATGAAAACTTCTCTCTTTCCTCCTTCTACCATCATACAAAATTTATAGTTTTCCTCCTTAAGAAGACCTACATGATTTAGGGTTAGGTATGAATCAATGACTATAATTTATCCATATATCAATTCAAGACATCCCTTTAATAGATTGGTTACATGTACTGCATAGGGGGGGTTCTCAATTAAGATTCATTCTTATCATCTAGGATCACAAAGTAATCCTCAAGTCAACTCCAAAATGGTTTACATAGTAGTTTGTTCCATCACAAAAAACTATATCTGAATTGTATTACTTAGCACTTGAAGTCCTTGATTGTCAATGTCAACTACAAATTGAATGTTTTAACTCAACATCTTAATGAATCATCATTTTCATCCATTGGTTACTTAGCATCTAAATCACTTATAATCATCTATCTACTTAGCACTTGAGTGACTCGACACTAACTATTTACTCGACACATACTAAATATCTCACTCATCATGCACTATCTAACATGTTATGCTTGACATGCATATTTTTTGGGTATGAACTGAGTTCTATCTTGTAAATGACTTAAGTGTATAGACATTCATATGTCAAAACCAATCTAAGATTAACACTTATCCTCTTTATCAGGACACCTAGCAACAATTTTACCAACTTTGTTGCATGAAAAACAAATAATAGGTAATTTACCTTTCCATTTACCTTTTCCTCTTCCAAATTTATTTAAAATAAAGGCTTCAATTTAATCGATCTCATCATCATAACTATCATTATTACTCTTCACATATTTACCTTTTCTTTTGCTAAGAACTAGTTGTGACTTGAAAGAAAATACAATAGCAACAAGTGTGTAGTTATCAAATTTAGACATCTCAAAAGGTGTGAGTCTACCAATTATGCATTCTAAGGTCAAATTTTTTCTTAGTATACATCTCAATTCTTGGATTTTGAAGACTCTAATGGCATAGAGAGGTAGTAGAGTACTCAATACCTTACTTATCATTTTTTCATCTTTGATTTCTCCATTTGCACCATGAATAACATTAAAAACATCTTTAACTCTTGCAAAATAGTGTGCCATGTTCTCACCTTCCATCATTCTCATGTCATCAAATATTCTTCTTAGACTTCCTGACTTGGCTATTAGGACATTGTCATTACCTCCATATATGGTCTTGAATTTGTCCCACATTTTCTTTGTGTTGTTAAAGTCTTTTAGGTCATTAAATTCAACATAACTTAGGGCTAAGAAAATCTCCAACATTTCTTGGTTGTGTTCTTATTTTTTCTTCATTTGTTAAGGTGTTAGAGGAGTAGTTATTACATCCACATATTTATTGTCAAAAAATTGATAGCAACATCATTGATACTAGATATGTGCAACCTTGTCAAGGTTTATCATTTAGGAAAGTAATCCTTGTTCAACTTTGGTACATATCTCTTATGGATCATGATCTTTAGATTTTAAGTACCTTCAAAATTTTCTCTATAAGCACTGGGTTCTATTACCAATTGTAAGATATGTTTAGAATTTGAGATTGGGGGGGGGGGGTTGAATTAGTTATTCAAGGTCCTCGTCTACCATTTGAAAAACAAAACAAATACTCATTGTTCTTCTAATCATGTTGTTGCCTAATCTCTATTGAAAATACTATCTTAAACATAACTTTCTTTACATAATGAAACCATCATCAAATGTAAAAAACATAAAGCTTTCAACATAGATTTTGACATTAAGATTTTATGTAGAAACCCAATTTGGAAAAACCAACAACAACATGTCACTTATTTTTAACTCTCTCAAAGCTAGAATTGTTAGGAGCCAACCTTGTTAAAGGTTCCAAAAAAAAACTATTAAATGTGAACTTATTAAAGGATTTAATCACACTATTAGGAGTGTCTTTGTCAGAGGACTTTGATCATTCCATTTAGAATGTGACCTAGTTAAAGGAATTACATAGATTGCTAAATCTTCCAAATAACTATTAGGTCAACCTCTATTAAAATTATTTCAATAAAAAATTCTTACAATGATAAAAAAGAAATAGTAGGTTTGATATGTGTAATTACAACTCACTTTTGCAGGTTTAGATCTCTATTTGCTTCTTATGCTGACTCATTGATAAGTTCTTCACTATCATCTTTGATCTTGATTCACTTGGATACCCTTCAAGTGATCAACCTTTCACCTTCAAAAATACTTAAGCCTTCTTGCTTAGATTTCACTTATCACTATCAACATCATCTCTCCAGCTTTCTCCTTTAGCTTTGCATTTAGTCTCACACTTGCGCATCCCTGATCCACCTTGCTCTATATGCATCTTTGTAGGATTTGATAATCAAAAAATCCATAGATCCCTTGATATCCTGCATGAAAATAACCTATTACAAGGAAGTAAGAAAGACACAAAGAGAGAAGGGTTTTCTCAATAAACGAGAAGATTATATTTTATTGTGTAAAACATATGAATAAATTTACAACCTATCAATCTTGATGAAGGAGATTGAAAACCTAAAAGAGAAACCCTAAGAGGTAAATGACATTTAATAATTACTAATTAATTATTCAATGAAAATACAAGTTGCATAGAGTGAAATATTAAGAAGGGAGTTAAGGAACTTTAATAAATGAACTAAAATTAACTTTTTACTCTAATGCCTCTCCCCTTAAGATGACAAACAATGTGGCTACAATGTAGAAAAAGAAAGGAAACTACAATACAATGTTGAAAGGAAACTTGGGTCCCAACAACAAGGCCTGATGAGGTATCCAATCACAACCAAATCTCTATGACATAGAGAAATAGAAGAAACCCAGTGGGAAAAACCCTACTCGAAAAAGAGGTAGAAAAGGATGCACAAATGAAATATCTCAAAAAAATCTCTCAAGACCATGAGTACAATAAAAAGGCTCTGTGATAGAAGCTTGAGACTCCATAGAACCCCTACAATGACAGAAATCCTATGTCAATGAACATACCAATGTGGCTCAAATCTTAAAGAAACAAAGGTAGTGGAAAAGGATAATAAAACCCCTAAATGTAAGGTGATTCTGGAAGTCCTAACTGATGCTCAAAGAAAAATGCATGTGAATGTTGAAATAGATTATCCAATAGAGGTGAGATAATAGTTGTGTTGAATCTTTCATCTGAGATATGTGTGTACTCTAATATATCCTCAAAAATTGTAGTAGGTGGCTTGATGATTGCAGCTACAATGTTAGGTAATACTAATGTGTAATCCTATGCAATGGATGTAATGTAAACAAGAGGTAGAGGTGTAGAAGTCACAACACTAGTCTCATGAACAACCCATAAGTTCAAGTGACCTGACTTCACCTCAATAGTCTCTTGTGAAGAAGGAGAGCAATTATTTGATAGTGGAGATGATGAACCAAAATGAGAGGGGTATAGTTAGAAAGAATGATTAGTAGTCCATATAGAAACAATATTACCTATCCCACTATCTCTGATGTGCACTAAATCTTGTGCAAACTCAATTGTCTTCCTTGTCCCACTATGTGTAATGTAATAAATTAAGAGAAGGTTAGAGGACAAAGATGGAACACAAATTACATCAAGAAATGTACCATCATCAATGTCAATAGAACCTTTCCCACATATAGACATAACATTTTTGTTCCCATCAAAAATGTGTAGAGTAGGAGAACCCTCAAAAGAAGAGAACAAATCCTTAGAAGATGCCATATGATGTGAACCACCTAAATCTAGTAACCATCTAGAAGAGAGTGGAGTAGTAGTTGTACATAGTGCATGAACATTTCCTATATGTTTACCATCTATCTAAAATCATTATCATGAAGAAGATATATGAGAAGTAGAAGTAATATCAATGTTTCTCTTCTAAAGGAGAGCTATCAAATCTAAACCCTATTTGACATAACCATCTAACTTCTTCTCATAGAAACATGACTCATCATGATTGGGCTTATTACAATAAGAATATTTTGGTCTTTCTGGCTTTGGTTTATCTCCCTTAAGAGGAGTGGACTTCATGTGATGCAAGGGATAGAATCAATCTGAGGCTCTATAGGACGTGACTTTTTTTTCTTCTCCTTCATCAAAAAAGATGGTTGAGCTACCAGTGCATAATTATATGAGCATGTGAGAGAATCCAAATAAGAGAGCTAAGCTTTCTCTTAATTCAAATGATTACAAAAAACATCAATGGATGACATGATAAATCTATTATCCAAAGCATTTTTGATGGAGTAGAAGATAGAAGCAAAAATATGAAAGTTTTCATGAAGCTTAGAAAGAATCATGTAAATGCACTCAGTGTTAGTCTTGGTTTTCCCAAAACCCTACAATAAGTATACATGTTTTTCAAACTTCATCAAGAATTCCTCAATGGATTGAAAATAATTTTGTAGAAGAGAGGTAAGCTCTATCTCCTCCATCAAGCTTGGTCCACATAGCTAAAGGGGTATTGTATCCATCAAGATGGAATTGTAGACTATCAGATACTTGTAAAATAATCAATCCCGCTACCTCATCCATCTTATTCCTATAATGCATGACTTCAAAAGGAATCTATAAAATTGGCTACACTACATCTAAATAAGACCACAACCCTTTTTCCTGAAGAAGTCATGTCATTAGGGACTTCCACATGTGATAGTTATGAGAGGTTTGAACTTATAGAAAAGAAGAGGTCTTGGCCATTGTTTTAGAAGGTGTTGAATGGTTTTTTGAAAATGTTCCTATTTACTAATGTAAATAACAGAAACAAGAATAGAAAACACACCCCAAAATATAAAAAATTGAACCCCAACTACTAGAAGGAATGCATAAAAAAGAAGAGAGAGAAAAAAAAGATTCAGTTGAGTATCAAATCTACCTTTGAGAAATACTGATAAATCTAACAAGTTGTATGGATAGGGTTTGAGAAGAGATTCCTAGCACCTCTTTTAGATTGGAAGATGGAGCTAAACAAACAATTTATGCCTCCCAAAAGAGAGAAATCATCTTTTGACTTCAATTAAAAAAGGTACTAGTCTGGAAAAATCCAAAAAATTATCTACACCATCATCTTTATCTCTGAATCAGCTTTCTGACACTTCTTTCAAATCAAAAAAATTCCCCCGTATGCAAAGGATATGACCAAAAAAACACCAATTGGTTTTTAGAACAAAACAAATCAAACACATGATCATTTGAAGGTCATCAAATTTTGGCCCAAATTGCTGATGTCAACACTTGCATTCAATGTCTATGAAAGTCTATTAGTACCTATGTACTTGCTAATGCAGACATACTTTATTCTCTTTGATTTTTTATCTTAAAAAAAACTTTATAAAGTTTTTTAAAACATTATTAAAGTTCAATATAAACAATTTTTCTTATTTAAAAAAAGAAAAAACAAACCTAAGATTTTTTTGAGTTTTGTCTTTAAATATCACCTTGGGAAGTGCACACATGCATAGTACAACCCTGTTGGACAAATATTTTGTTCCACAGAATGTCACATTATCCAAACATGATGTACTTCAGATGAAAATGGGGGTTTTGACATCTTTTGAATCCAACAACCATGTCTTCTTGGGCTCAAAGTGCCCCTAATTTTAGAGACTCCCTATTTTCATAGAAAAAAATTAAAAATCAAAAGATTTGTGTAAAAGAAAACCATGTAACTTTTGTACTCCAAACAAGAATAGGAAGCCATAAGAAAAGCTTTGATACCATGTAGGATTTGATAATGAAAAAATCAAGAGATCCTTCAATATCCAACATGGAAATAAACTATTACAAGGAAGTAAGAAAGGAAGGGAGAGAAGGGTTTGTTCAAATAAAAAGAAGATTGTATTTTCTTGTGCAAAAAAAAGTGAATAAATTTACAACCGGTCAATTCTCATGAAGGAGATCAAAAATCTTAAAGGAAAACTCTAAGAGGTAAATCACATTTAATAATTACTAATTAATTATTAAATGGAAATGTGAGGTGCATAAATTGAAATCTTAAGAAGGGAATAAAGGTAATTTACTAAATGAAATTAAATTAAACTTTTATTCTAACACTCTCTTCACATGCACACAACACATTTTCTCGATTCTATATCTCTTTAAATAGGTAATTCTTTCTCTAGAATTTTCTACGGTCATCATAGATCTTAGGTTTTATGATCAAGTTCAACACAATTCATTTTATATGTTCATCTTCTTGATCTTCTGATAGAAAATTCTCTAGAATTTGTCTATTAGGTCTATACCTAATCCTCTCCTTGAATTTAATGATCTAGCTCATTAATCTTATCTTCAACATGGTTTACATCTCCCAACTAATCAACCGTGTCAACTTGATCTCATAATTTCCTTGAATTCATTCTCATACTATCACTTGACAATATCTAAATTCTAATTCTCTATCATCACTAACTTACTTGGTCACTGTAAATATTTTTGGCTTAGTAACAACTATCTTGCCCAATCGATGCTAATGCTTAGTCAATAATAGACTTGTTCAGCACTAACAATAGCTTTGTTGACAATAGCATCATTTAAAATTCCTAATCCTTTTACTCTATTGCCCTACTTGGATTAGCTTTCTTGATGTAAACAATTGCTTTGCTTTATCATAGTCTATCTATTCAAATGTCCATTGTAACTCCCTGTTTGTTAACTCAGCCTATTGAAATTTGATTGAAAAGATCATTATTGAAAAAGGGAGAATGTTAATAAAGAATTTTTTCAATCATTGTTTTGTCACTGATGTCAAACATGTTATTTACTAGAATAACAATTGCTTATAAGATTCAAGTACTATCACTTAGTTGATTATGAAAAGGATTTAATCAACAAGATGTAACAAAAGCACCTAAGGGAAAGTTTAAGTTATGATTTTTTAATGAAGTACATGGATTAGTTAAGACAATGGTAAAATGATGTATTGATAATACACTTGAAGATATAGAGGTTAGCCACAATTAGAAACTCTCAAAGAATAAGTTATAATAAAATTGTCTATAAAGCTTGACTAAATTCATTAGTGGGTGCCAAGTAAGTTAGTTTATATCGAGCAGATTATCAGTAAGTGCCAAGAAAATGCAAAATCTAGTGTATGCCAAGTGAAACAAAAGGTGTCAAGCAAATTTAGGTGTTGAGCTAGACAAAATGCAATAGGTGCTAAGCATTAGTAAAACTTAGTTGATGCTGAGTGAATTGATAGTAGGTGCTGAGTAACACAATATGTGTCAAGCATCAGAAAGTCAATAGTGTTGAGCTGCTGTATTATTTGAAAAGTCAAACATTCACTAGATCCGAGCTGATAAGTTTGTTACCTTGAACTATGTGAACCAGATGGAAGATAAGGATGTTGAGCTAGTGACATAGAATTTTAGGTTAACCATTTTTTTTCAAATATAGTGGATTCCACATGATGTTTCTAGAAGAAACAAAATAATGAGAAGATACATCATATCTTACCTAATCCATTCAAACCCAAAAATAGAGCAAGAAGATTAGAGTAGGAAAGGTATTCAAAGCCTCTATTTAAGGAGTTACAAGTTAAGAAATGAGAAAGATAGGAGAGAGTGTGTGGTGCCAAGGAGAAGGCATCGAGAGGGAGGAATAGAGTATAGAGACTCTACTTCAATAGGTGACCACAAAGGTGATTGTATTGGCACAATGAGCATGGAGACTTAGGGAGACAAAGCTTGAAAGGAAGACAAGCTATCTGAGCTGTAGATATTGAAAAAGTAAAGACAATTTGTGAACTGAATTGAGATCTGAAATCTACAAGTTATGTTGTGAGTTGTATCAGATCAAAAGCCCTTATTGTTACTCTCTAGCAATTGTATTAGTTAGGGAATATCCTATGGACTCAGGTTGGTTTAACAACCATTTTGAAAATCCTTTAACAAGGTGACATTCCAAGTCAATGTTCTAAAGTCCTTTAACCAAGCCCACTTCTAATAGGGTAGTTGAAATCTCTTAACTAGGTCACATTTAACATAGTATTTTGTAGCATTTAATAGGGAAAGCCTTTCATAGGGCATCACTTTAGAAGAGTGAAAAAGGAGTAGCATGTTACTGGTGGTTTTTCCCAAATTTGGTTTCCACATAAATCATTGTGTTATGTGTTGATTTTTCATGTCTTATTCTTGCATGTTGAATTATCAGTAATTTTCTAAGAAAATGTTTAGCTTGGTTGCATGGTTAGTTTAAATGGGCTTACTATACCAAGTGAAAAAATTTTATTAGTGCATTTGGAACTTAAATAAATGATTCAACACCCCCCCCCATAGTTATTCCAAAGAATTTCTAACACCTGATGTCAGAGTCATCTGCTGATTTGGTTTAAAGGTACTAGAAGCAAAAAGATCAAGATGTCTAAGAAAGAACTTCCCCAACTCAATAGAGATAACTTCACTGCATGGAAAAGTTTAATGAAGATTTACCTTAGATCAATAGGTGATCATGTAAAAACCTCAATCAAAGTGGAACATGTTGATCCAACTGGTGTTCTTGCTTTAGAAGATATGAAGAAAAAGAAGGAGGGCAATCAAGCAATGCTGAAGATTGCCTCTACTCTCAGCTATGCTTAATTTGATGACATCAAGGAATGTACCTCTACATTCAATATGTGGGAAGCCCTAACAAGTATTTATGGAGGAGATCAAAACATCCAAAGAAAAAAAAGAGAAAGCCTTAGAGGAAAGTTTGATGACATGAGAATGGAGCAAGGTAAGAACATTGCTCAATATGCCTCTACAATGAAGGAAGTTGTAAGTGCAATAAAAAGTTTGGCTGGTCATTTAGATGATAAAGCTATTATTATCAAAGTCTTGAGAACCTTTCTCCCCATCTATGCCATTAGAGTATCAGCCATCCAAGAGTTAATATGTATACCAGAAAATAAACTAACTCTTGAAGGTATAGTGGGAAGACTTACTGCATTTGAGTTATCCAACTTTGATAACTATAGACCTGAGAATCTTGAATTTTCTTTTAAAGCCAAGGTATTCTTGAAAGATATTGAAGAGGTGAAACCAAAGAAGAAAAGAAAGATAAAATATGCATCTAGTGAGAGCAGCACAGATGAAGAAGATGTGGAACAATTGGAAACATTGTTGGCTAGAAGATTTCATAGAGGCAAAGGTATATTTAAAGGTAAACTACCTATCATTTGTTTTAATTGCAATGAAGTAGGACATAATGCTGCAAGGTCCACACAGAAAAAGAACTATAGATAAGGCAACAAGAACAAGAACAAAAGAGAAGATGATAAGAGGGATTAAGAAGACAAAAGCAAAAAGTGCTACATTGTTGAACAAGAGAATTCTTATAAAAACGATGATGAGGTAGTCTATGCAACCATTAAGGATGACAAGTGGATCATAGACAGTGGATGCTAACATCACATGACATGAGACAAAAGTAAGTTTGTTGCCTTAACTTAGTATGATGGAAATAGTGTTAGATTTGGAAATAATTCTCCATGTCTAATAAATAAATAAAAGGTTCCATTAAGCTTATAGAGAAAATTTCATGTGATAATGCATATTATGTTGAAGGATTGAGCTACAATCTATTGAGTGTGCCACAACTAAGCAATGTAGGATGCAAAGTAGAATTTGGAAACAAAACTGCCAAAATCTATGACACTGATGGAAATTTGATAGGAAAAGGAGACCAAACTAGGAGTAATATGTTTTACCTAGATATGGAGGAAGCCACCTCTCTTATTGTAAGATTTGATGATGTATGGCTATGGCATAAAAGGCTATGTCATGTCAACTTTGATAATCTGATTACTGTCAACAAAATGAAGAAAGTCAGAGGTTTTCCTAAACTAAAGAAGCCTAACAATACAATGTACAATTAGTGTCAACTAGGAAAGATGACCAAGTCAAGTTTCAAAAGAAAAACCTATAATTCCAAAGAAGTACTAGAGTTATTCCATACTGATTTATGTGGCCCAATAGAAGTGAAAAGCTACAAAGGAGATATATATGTAATGATGTTTGTTGATGAATACTTTAGAATGATAACTATCATGTTCTTAAAGCAAAAAATCTGATACATTTCAAATTTCTAAGTGGTACTTGGCTAGGTTTGAGAAAGAAACAAGGAAGAGTCTAAAGTGCCTAAGATCAGATAGAGGAGGAGAGTTCACATCAAAAGAATTTAAGACATTTTGCAATGATAAAGGAATTAAGAGACAATCATCAACACCTAGAACTCCCCCATAGAATGGAAATGTAGAGAGGAGGAATAAATTAGCAATGGACTATGCCAGAACATTAATGATGGAGAAGAATGTTGCTCTAAAGTACTAGAGAGAAGCTATAAGTATAGTTGTCTACACCCTAAATTGAGTACAAATAAAGAAAGGTACAAATGCAACACCTTTTGAATTATGGTATGGTCACTGACCCAATGTAAAAAATTTCAAAGTGTTTGGTTTTAAGTGTTATATTCTTAAAGATTCTAAAAATGGCAAGTTTTATGCAAAGAGTGATGAAGGCATATTCCTTGGATACTCCACTAGAAGTAAAACATATAAGTGTTTAAATACTAACACTAACAAAATTGTGGAGAGTGCAAATATAAACTTCGATGAGCATATAAAAATTCAAGTTGATGAATCCATCTAGAAACTAAAAGAGTATAGATATTTTTTATACTTCTATGAAGGAATGCCTATTAAAGAGGAAGATTCCAATAAAGTTAGGAATCAACAAAAAGTTTTAGTGTATGCTGAGTCACAGCCAATGAATGTTGAGTTGCATTCAAAAGCTGAGCTATAGAATGAAGATAATGCACATTCTGACTCTAGAATTAGTACACATGAAAGAGGTAATGAACAACCTGAAAGAGATGTGCACAATGACTCTAAAGTCGAAAGACCAAACATGGAAACAAGGATAGAACCAAGGCTATCCAGGTATGTGAGAAGACAAGGAATAGACTAAGAAATGAATTCTATCTACTGAGCAAGATTGAACCCAAAATAGTGAAAGATGCACTACAAGATGATAATTGGTATAAAGCTATGGAAGAAGAGATTGAACAAATAGAGAAAAATAAAACTTGGACTTTAGTTCCAAGACTAGCTGATAAGAATGTGATTGGTACCAAGTGGATATTTAGGAACAAGCTAGATGAGAATGGTGAGATCACAAGAAATAAGACTAGACTAGTCTATAAAGGCTATGCTCAAGAAGAAGGACTAGACTATGTGGAAAAATTTGCCCTTGTTGCAAGGATGGAAGGAGTAAGAACTCTACTTGCATATACTTCTTACAAAAGTTTTAAAGTCTACAAAATGGATGTAAAGTCTACTTTTCTGAATGATATACTAGAATAGAAAGTCTACATAGAACAACTAGTGAGATTTGTTGATGGCAACAACAAGGATATGGTTTTCAAACTATAGAAAGCACTTTATGGTTTGAAACAAGTGCTTAGAGCTTGGCATGAGAGACTTCACAAATATCTTGTGAAGATAGGATTTGAGAGAATAGATGACAACAACAACCTATATATCAAGATAGAAAAAGGTAAAGACATTCTAATATTTGAAATATTTGTTGATGATATAATATTTGGAGGAAAAGATGCATTATGAAAAAATTTTCCTGATCAGATGAAACATGAGTTTGAGATGTCAATGTTTGGAAAAATCAAATTCTTTGTCAGATTGCAAGTACATCAATTGAAACATGGCATATTTTTGACTCAATCAAAATATATTAAGGAGATACTCAAAATATTTGGCTTAGAGGATTCAAAACTAGTCAGTACACCAATGATAATAGGACATAAGTTATCCAAGAATGATGAGTCAGCTAAAGTAAGTTAGACAATGTACAGATCAATGATTGGAAAGTTATAGTATGTTGTACATAGTAGACTAGACATTGCATTATCTATTGGAATAGTGGCAAGATTTTCTACAAATCCAAGGTAAAATCATCTTATGGTAGTAAAAAGAATAATGAGGTACCTAAAATGAACAAATGACTTTGGCTTATACTACAAAAGGATAGAAAATTTTGAGTTGAATGCCTACACTGATGCATATTGGGGAGGTAATATAGATGACAAAAAAAGCACCACTCAAGGAACACTTTTCTTAGGTAAAAGATTAGTCACTTCGACTAGCAAAAAGAAAAGTTGTACCTCACAGTCCATAGCTAAAGTCAAATATGTTGCATCTGCCATCAATTGCACCAATATTGCATGGATTAAGCACCTATTGAAAGGTGTGAAGGAAGAGATAATTGAACCTATGATACTCTATTGTGATAACACAAGTTCCATCAACATATCAAAGAATCCTGTGATGCATGCCAAAACTAAGCATATTGCAATTAAGTATCACTATGTAAGAGAACTCGTGGAAGACAAACAAGTGAAGATGAAATATGTCAACTCAAAGGAACAAATTGCTGACATCTCCACAAAGCTATTACCTAAAGATTCATTTGAGTATCTTAGAGGTAAGTTAGGGGTGATACCCCTATCCAAGGCTATTTAAGTAACATCAATATTGTCCTACATCAAATGAGTTGATTGCTGAAATGATATAAATTGATCCAGAGGATACTTGCTTTAGGTTTTACCTAAAGTAATTAAAATACTGAAATTCCAAATAAGTCACAACCAAGGTGACAGAGGGAAAAATTGGAGTTCCTATAAATGCTACATTTTCATGATAAGATGCTAAAATAATATGTCTTTGGCATTTTTGTCAAAGAGGGAGAAATAAAAGAAACTAATCAAATCTATAGGATCAAAAATGTAAAGGGAGAAATAGTAGAAAGGAAGGAGAAGGGAAATAGAAAATAAGAGAGAGAAAATAGTACAAAAAAAATCAATTAGGATGTCAAGATCAAAGAGGGAGTAGAATAAAAAGGGGAAGAAAATGTATCAGCAAAAGAGATATCCCTGATACTTTGAAAGAGGAAGTTACTTACAAAATTCAGAAGGAGTCATAAGATATTCAAAGTTGCTAATAGAATGAATAATTTTGGATATTGGATAAAGAGTTTTCTTTTTGGCATTTGACTTATTGTTCTAGCCTAGTTAGCATTTTGATAACTTGGTTGATCAGTTTGGTTTTCCATCAATGCCAACGAGGGAGATTGTTGAAATCTAATTGAAAGGATCATTATTAAACAAGGGATATTGTTGATAAAGAATGTTTTCAATCATTTTTTTTTCACTGATGTCAAACCTACTATTTTCTAGAATGGAAATTTCTTATAAGATCCAAGTACTATCACCTAGTTGATTGATGAAGAGGATTTAATCAACAAGATGTAACAAAAGCACCTAAGGGAAATGTTGAGTTATAATTTTGTAATGAAGTACAAGGATTAGTTAAGACAATGGTAAAATGTTGTATTGATAATACACTTGAAGATACAGAGGTTGGTCACACTTAGAAACTCTAGAAGAATAAGTTATAATAAAAAAGTCTACAAAGCTTGACTAAATTCATCAGTAAGTGCCGAGCGAGTTAGTTCATGCCGAGTAGATTATTCGTAAGTGCCAAGCAAATGCAAAATCTAGTGTGTGTCAAGTGAAATAGAAGGTGTTGAGAAAGTTTAGGTGCCGAGCTAGACAAAATGCAATATGTGCTAAGCATCAGTAAAACTTAGTTGATGCCAAGTGAATCCATAGTAGGTGTTGAGTAGCATAGTATATGCCAAGCATCAGAAAGTCAATAAAGCTGAGCTACTAAATTATTTGAAAAGTCAAAGATTCATCAAATTTAGGCTGATAAGTTTGTTACCTTGAATTTTGTGAACTAGATGGAAGATAAGGATGTTGAGCTTGTTGGCGCTCAAAATTGCAGCCCTAATTTTGAGTACTATTGAAGAAATCAAGCCCTTTAAATGCCCATAAATGAGTGTGTACATAGTTGTACTTTTGAGCCCCATGAGATGTTTAATATTTCTAACACCTTTCATTTAGTGCATCTATGTGTTTCATGAAGTTAAACTGTCATTTTGAGCGATTCTGTGAAGTCCTGTTTAGAGTAATCATCAAATCTGCATTTTCACCTAAGTGTCAAGTAGCGACAGGAGGCTATGTTTGCAACTAACTATCTTGCACCTAGTAATGTTTCATGACTTGCCACTTTGGGAGTGTTTAGTGTCCATAGCTAAGAGCCTATATTTTAAATTTTGAGTCATTTTAAATCTATTTGATTAGGTTTTGAATCCCTCAAAGTTGGTCAGTTATTAATGTCAAGCTAATGCACTTCGTTCTAAATTCTGGGAAGCCCTATGTGACGAGTTATAACTTTTAGCCAGTTGAGCAAAATCCTAAAATTCCTTTTTCACTGCATTTTAGAGGTTAGAGACTTTTTATGTTTCAAGTTTGAGCTTATGAAAAATCCATTTGATCAATTTTAAAATGCAATTCCAAATGCAATTTCTATCTTTTTACTAGTGTCAATAAGTGCAAATTGATCAGTACCCCTATTCATGATCTTATATCTTGAAATTCATGATAGGTGAGATCAAATGGATTGTACCACTATGTTTTACTTTGAAAATACTTCAAGTGTGCCAATTTTTAGGTCTTGATGAATCCATCTGCACACATTTCCAGATCAATTCCATTTGTAAAAACCACTTTTCTGCCATTATTTCTAGTCTACTAATCTAAGTAGCCCACTTTGACGACTTGCCAAATGCATCTTGTTATTAATCATTAGCCTAGATTATAGATTTATACTCACCTTAGGATAGTTAATGAACACCCTAGTTTTCATTTTCCCAAGTTCTAATTTGCCCAATTTTTGAAGCCGATTCCAAACAATTTATTGTTTTTTGACATGTTTATGTGCAAGCAATTCTAAGAGAGAAACTCCATCAGTCAATATCTTTTGACTGGGAATGTTTCATGAGATGAAATTTGATAGGATAGGAATATGCTGAATAAAAAATCAGTGTGCTATTTTTTAGAGCCTGATCAGGTGTTCTAGTCAGTTTTTAAGGCTAGTCAAAGGACCTCCTGATGCAAAATTGACAAGTTGCAGATCAATGATAAAATAACTTTCAAGTGTTGATCCATTGATTGAACTTATTTCTAATAAGTATGATATGGTTAATGGATTATTTCTATAGTTTAGTTGTTCATAAACAATTTTTTTTTTAAACCATACCCACTTTGGGGCCGAACTAATTTTCACCAGATTGATAAGATGCTGGGGTTTGGGGTGTTCAAAAGATGTGACAATGTTTCAAACTTATATTACTACATTATTATAGAAACTCAAATGATATAAAATTTTAGTATATTTCAGGGCTCATTGCATCCTTGTTGTCAGGCCTTGCACTTGTTCTAGGATTAAGTTGGGTCACTACAAAAAAATCCTGTTGTAGTGGTTATTGGCTTGCTTTTATACGTGGCCTTCCAAGCTTTATCAAACTTGCATTTCATGAAGAACACAAGACTATTATTGACAAATCCATATATCTTCTCAGTCAAAGGATCAAGCCATTCTACTTCAATTCTTGCAATAAGACTATGTTTATATCCAGTTCACTTGTGCCATTGTTATCTTTGTTGCAAGTAGGTCACTTGTTGCAACCCTTTTCCCCTTATTAATTTTTCTCATGATATGGATGCACCATTGGCTACTTCACAATCTCTTCATAAAATGGGCCTCAACAAGATAGATAGAAAAATCTTTAGTGACCAGCCTATGGCCATTAAGTCCACAAAACTAAGGTCTAGAAAACACTCTTCTATTGAAAGTCATGACTTCACATAACAAGGAAAAAGAAAATCTCTCGCATGAAGACAAGGAGCACACAACATTCATAGGTAGAAGGAAGGAGAGGCACTATTCTGAATAAATTTTCTTTAAAAATTGTTTTGGAGATTCAAATAAAAAGGAAAGCTTCATGAGTGGGAGATATATGCTGATCAAAAAGAGAAGGCATGGTTCATCAACACAGAGCATTAACCCATGTAGTAAGAAACCCAAAGAATATAACTCTCAATGCTAGATTTCATGGAAAAGGCAACAGACTTGTAAGAGACAGGGTTTCACATGGAAACAAGGGCATAGACAGGGGCAATTGACATCAAAAACAAGTAACCCACATAGTAGAAACGTGTAAGAAACAACTCCACATGCAAGGCATCAAAAAGGAAACCCACACAATAAAGGAGAACCCGCAGATTATGATAAAGATAAACATTAAATCTGATCAAAGGAAGTTGTAAAAAAAATAGGGGAGCTTGATGAAGGAAGAAGGCTACTAAATAAAATGAATCCCATGGCATAAGCAAAAGAGGTTGAAGTGACATCAAAGGAGGCCGTAGGTAAACTGAGCAAGACACCAATATTTATGTTTGAGCATTCCCATGCAAGAAAAAAGCCATCCTATGCAAGTGCATGCGGTAGGAGAACAAGCCATAGAGTAGCAGGAGATTGACACACAATAGCATGGGCAATCTAAGTAAAACACAGCAACAAGGAGGTGTTAAAAGGAGAAGCCACTAGTGAATGAGTGCAAAGAAGTAACCTCTCAATGCATGAAAAGAAAGATAGAGGTCCATGCGAGAGAATAGATCATGCAAAATGGAGAGCACGACTTACAAAGAGCTGGGAAAATTTACAAAATGTCCAAGACCATAACTGCGCCATGAAGATTCCAGAGAGGCACTACCAAATATCACAGAAGTTTAGTTTTCCCTTTTAATCCTGTTAACAAATGAATAGCCATTACCTACATTGAACCTAATGGAACATGGCATTGTGCTAGCAAAGGAGCTCCAAAAAAGATTCTTGATTTGTGTATGGAGAAATGTGAGATTTCTAATAGAGTACATTCAATAATTGACAAATTCACTAAGCATAGATTGCACTCCTTATCTATTGAAACTCATACTGTGCTTGAGGAAAAAAAAGAAAGCCCTAGAGATCCTTGGAGGTTTTTTTTATTATTGCCACTATTTGATCCTCCCCAACATAATAGCACCAAAAAAATCCATAGGGCTCTTAAGCTTGGTATATGTGTGAAAATGATTCTGGGAGCACATGAAAGACAAGGTAGCTTGCAAGTTAAGAGACACCATGGCTTGAATGCATAGGACAGGGCTAAGAAGCCATAAAATGGCATATATCCCACATTTTCCAACCGGAGATTGTTTTCAATCTTTAAATACAAAAGTGCTTTACATGTAACATGTCTTAAAGACAAGGCAAATTTTGGAAGGTTGTTTCATCTGTGGTGGAGCCTGTGCTGAGGTGGAGGGCAACCTAGAAGAAATTTTGAATGCCCAAATAGTTTGAGATGACATTAGTAGAAGTTCAAGCAAGCACTAGAAAAGTCCAAAATCTGGTGATTCACTATATCACCACCAGAAAGTGTCAATGTTTTCCAGTAGCAACATAGTAAATCACTAGAAAACCTAAAAATTTGGCAAGAGAGTGATGGATCCCATGTAGCGATGATGTGGTAGCATCAGCAAGTTATTGAATGACAAGTAGCAGCCCAAAAATAGATCAAAAGAGGACATGAGGCAACTAGATTGTGGATAAAATGTTGATGCAGTAGATCATGATTAGATGGCACCAGATCATGCCATGTGGTAGATCTAAGGGTATTTGTTATGTCATTAAGGCAAAGTTTCATGCTAGTTAATATAGTGACATAGCAAATATGACATGGCATCCAGGTGGTGTGATGACATGGAAAAACTGAAAGACCAATGAAATGCTAACATGTGGCACCTAGTTGGGAGTCTGATGACTATGTAAAAAGAGAACCAATTAGAGCATGACACATGTCAAGGATGGTCAAACAAAGTCTGACCCGAGTGAAAAGGTGGAGGAAAAATTAAAAGTTTACAAAAATTAATTTTTAAATGTTTTTCCTCAAAGATCATGTGCAAGTCAGAGTTTAAATAAAACTGGAGATTATTCTATAGTTTTGACTATTGAAAAAGGATACATTTTTGCATTTTTAAAGTGTTTTAGCCTTGAATAGAGGCTTGAACTTCAAAGACGCATAACAGGGGCAATTTTTGATCAAAATAGGCATTCCAATATACCACTGGAACTAAAATGATCTGAATTTTCTAAATTTGAGGCCAATTTTTGCGCAAGTGCTCACTAGTTCATGCTATACGTCAATTTGTAAATATTGGGGCGTTCTTAGCACAATGGGTGTTTTTCTTCACTGATCATCAAAATTGGTTAAAGGGGAAATATGAAGACTTATTGAAGTTTGAATGTGGAGAAAATTGACTTCAATCAATTTTCTTGCATTTTAGAGGCCATTTTAATTGATTTTCACTTTTTCCCTTGAGTTCATTTTGGCATCAAAATCGATTATGATTCTCATCATCTCAGATATTTCTTGCTTGTAGAGGCAAAATGATGGGGATTTGATTTATATTTATAGAGAGAAGGTAGAGAGATTTTTTTAGCTTGTTGAGGAGGTTTTCTAAGTGGGCACATGTCAGCTATAGAGCATATCCAAGAATTCAACTCCTCTTATATGATTGTCATTCTTTCTCATTGTACAGGTTCTAGGTTTTTGGAAAAGAAAATTTCATTGTTGTGATACCATTAGGGGTTCTAGTTTTTCACTATGAGACCATTGGTTCCAATTTTTGATATGTTTCCTTGATTGTGACACCATTCTTTCAGCATAATTCTCTTATATGAACAACAGTGGTGTAGATTATAGAATAAGTTCAGATCTATTAGGTGTTTTGTGTTTTCATTTCATGCATATGAATGTATTGTTTCAAGGAAATTAATAAAAAGAATAGCAGGTTGAGTTTCATCTTGAATCTTGTCTCCTTTATCAATAATCTTCAGTGTCCTATGATCTTTGAACAAAGAGCCTAGGTCGTAGTTGCAGTCCCTTAAGGTTGTATGTTATTTCATTGTTTCTTATAACTCAAGGGGTTATTTAAATTCTTTAGGGAAATCAACAGGGTTGCAAGTTCACTGATGGGGTAATCATGTAATAATGAGATTTAAATTGAACATAGATGTCTATTTACAAGTTGAATGGATAGATCAAGTATCTGAAGATACAAATATGTCTAAGGTATCCATATGTGTGTGTTTGATTCATGGAATTGCCCAATGGTTAAGGAACTAATCAATTACATGATCATTAGGTCTTGTTGTTGCATATTAGGGATTTTGTTGAATTCAACATTATTAATCAAATGCTTTTCCCCTTTCATGTTGAACAGCTACAATAGAATGCCCTCACTCAACTTATGAACTCCATGGTTTTGCATTTAGCTACTATAGATTTATGTCATTTCATAAGTCATTAGGAAATACAAGGGCTTTTATCTGCTTTGTTAGATTCATGAATATGTTTTTGCACGGGTACCATATGAATTGAATCTAAGGTTCACCCACCTAGGTTTTGCAGAGCCTGAAGTAGAAAAAGGGTCTAGCCTTATAGTTGGCCCAGTGTCTAAAATAGTATGTTGAAGATGGGAGTTAGTTGCCCCTAGATGTACCATATTCTCATTAGGGTAATTTAAAACCTATAACATTTTAAAACAGCAATAGAGTTGGTGGCACAAAATTCTCGATTAACCATTTTTATGTGAATACAGGTGGATTCCACATGATGTTTCTAGAAGAAACAAGATCAGGGGAAGATACATCGTATCTTACCTAATCCATTCAAACCCAAAACAAGAGTGGGAAGATTAGAGCTAGAAAGGTATTCCAAAATTCTATTTAAGGAGTTAAAGGTCAAGAAGTGAGAGAGATAGTAGAGAGTGTGTGGTGTCAAGGAGAAGGCATCAAGAGGGAGGAATAGAGTACAAAGACTCTACTTTGATAGGAGACCATGGAGGTAATTGCATTGGCACAATGAGCATGGAGACTCAAGGAGAAAAATCTTGAAAGGAGGGAAAGTTTTCAGAGATGCAAAGATTGAAAAAGAAAGGCAAATTTGTGAATTGAATTCAGATTTGAAATCTGCAAGTTATTTTGTGAGTTGCATCAGATCAAAAGCCCTTATTGTTACTCTCTAGTAATTGTATCAGTTAGGGAAAATCATATTAACTTAGGTTGGTTTAACAACCATTTTTAAAATCCTTTAATAGGGTGACATTCCAAGCAAATGTTCTAAAGTCCTTTAACCAAGCCCACTTCTAACAGGGTGGTTGAAATCCCTTAACTAGGTCACATTTAATAATGTGTTTTGTAGCCTTTAATAGGGCAAGCCTTTCATAGGGAATCACTTCAGAGGATTGAAAAAGGAGTAGCATGCTACTGGTGGCTTTTCCTAAATTGGGTTTCCACATAAATAACTATGTTAGGTGTTGATTTTTCATGTCTTATTCTTGCATGTTGAATTATTAGTAACTTGCTAAGAAGAATGTTTAGCTTGGATGCATGGTTAGTTTAAATGCACTTACTATACTAAGTGAAAAAAATTTATTAGGACATCTAGACCTTGAATAACTAATTCACCACCCCCCCCCACCCCCTCTTAGTTATTCTAAAGCATTTCTAACACAACCTTTCCTCTCAATGCTATTGTCAGGAGAGACTTCTCAAATACTCTTCATCAATCAAAATAGACATGACATTTAGATAGGTATCAATATGTTGTATCAATAGATTTGACATCAATGACAAAACAACAATTGTTCCAATTGTAAGTTTCCAACAACTATTGGCCTTACCTTTTCAAGGAATGCAATACTTATGTTAGAAAATAAAAAACATGCAATTTATTTTAGGAAATCTAAAATATAATAGATCCTTTTATCTTATAACTCGATAGCTAAAGAACCATTTGAGATGTGGGGAATAGAATTCATAGGTGAAATTAGCAATAAATCCTATAAAGGAAATAATCACATTCTTGTTGCCATAGATTACTTTACTAAATTGGTGGAAGCAATTTCAACAAGATGTTTTACTAGTATGGTTGTTACTAACTTCTTGATGAATAATGTTATGACCATATTTAGAGTTCTAGAAAGACCATTTTTAACAATGATATGTGTTTTATATTAGAGGAAGTTTCAAAGTTTCAAATATCATATTTAGGTTTCACACTCATCTCCTTACCACCCTTAAAGGAATGTCCAAATTTATGTTAGGTAATAAAAGGACGTTAGGTAATTTAAAAACATCTTAGGATTCTAAGTTACATCTTGCAATATGGGCTCATAGGATCACAAATAAGAAATCCAATTGATATCAACCATTTGATATTTTTAGGGAACAAAGGTTAGGCTTCCTATAAGTAAATTTTTACCAGTTTACATTTTTAATAAGGAATAAAAAAATTCAAGATTTTTTATTTTATGGATGAAAGGCTAAGTGTTAGTGAATTACAAGAGCTAGATTAATAAAATAACAACATTAGAAAACAATATTGAGAGGAAAAATATGGTTACACACCTTCATAATAGGATATCATTGGATATAAATTTTAGTATTGGTGATTGGATTCTGGAATAGAATGTAAAAGACCAAGTTAAGGAAAGAAATGGAAATTTGATGCTCTCTAGTTAGGACCTTTTGTGATATCTAAATGAGAAGGAGAGAATTCATTCTTTTTATATGATATAGATGGGAATATAAAAGAATTTCCCCTGCATGTTCTGTATTAGAAACCTCTTTTTTAAATCATCCATGTTATTAAGTATATTACCAGAGTAGGCTAGATCCTCATCATATTCAACAAAATATGCATCCCCAAAAAGAACTAGTATTAGACCATTGAAATTTTTTGTTTCGAATGGACCATTCCTAATATTGACAAATCAAAGCATTGATTTTGTGATTTCACAAAGAGGTAATCATCAAATTTTTTATTTCATGATATCTATAAGAGACAAAGGTTACTCTTCCAATTTCACAATTTTGTGAAAAGAGTAAATGGATGGCTCTAGTTTTGCAATTTTGGGAATGAGATTTTGAAGCTATTCTAATTTTTTATTTCTCTCTTTGATGATTTTTTGGATTCTTACTTCATGATGATGCATCAAGTATGTCTTTCTTTGTCCAGTATTGTCAGTTTCAAGATTAAGATTATTGGGGCATTCTGATTTCATGATTGTGCACAATAAATCATATATTGAGCCCGATTTTGTGAAGATTTACATTTTGAAGAAATCTTTTTAGTACTAATGAGAAGACATGTGCATTAATATATAAGTATATTTTTATTTTGTCTTAAATTATGTAGAAATAGATGTGATAATTTAGTTGCATTTATGTGTGTGACCTACTAGTTAAATTTTAATGCATTGATTTATTGTTACTTAAAAAGGACATTATAAGGTAAATTAACTTGGAGCATTCTTTTAATGCAAGATTTGGGTTTTTCTATCTTCATGCAATTTTTGAAGACTCTCCTGCATTGGGCTACTAATTCAAGATTATAATGTGAAGGATGATCTAACTCTAGTTATGAAACTAGATTTGTCACCAACAGAGGAGGACCAATTAGATGCTCTTAACAACATGTATGTGGAATCCTGGGAATTTTTAAAGAATTATGCCTACTATGTTAGTGACACCCATGAATTGGAATTATAGGATGATAGAGTCAAGGTTAAAGACAACCTAGATGAGTTTGGAAATCTTTGTGGGAACTAGCATTTTGAAGAGATTCTGGTGTAGGAGCACCCACATAAAGTATTTAGGTCAAAGTTTTATATAAAGTATTTAGGTCAAGTTTTATGCATGAGCTAACTTGAGAAATTTATCTTGATTTCTTCATTAGGATAAGATAATTTTCTTTGGATTTGTATAGATCATTGTGGGGTCATTCTTCCCTATTCTATATTGATCTAGAGTATTCTATAAGTTGCTTTTCCTATTTTGTAATAATCTAGAATTTTCCATAGACCATCTTAGCAAGTATAAATAAAGTTTTAGGTTTAGGTTTAGGTCAAGCTTGAGAGCAAGGTTTCTGGAAACAAAGTTATGAAGGGAAAAAATCTGTAGGAGGAGCTAATGTATGTATTGTTCATTTGATAAATTAAATAGAAGAATTTTATAATCTATCTCTTGCTGGTGTTGGTTCCTATTGCTATTGTGTTTGCTTCCATTGTGTTTTACCTCTACATCAAATTCTTAATATGATTCAAGAATTGTAGTTTTGCTTTAAGCTTCTTAAAAGTTGTGATATTGTAATCTTTCATCAATGGTTGTTATTAGTTTCCACAGAGCTTCTTTTGGAAAGGTCTGTAACCTCTTTGTACCCTTTCATTTTCTATAAGAAAGGGTATCAATGCCTCATAGATATAGAGAAATGGATGAGTGAAATAAATAAATAAAATGTATATATATGTTGCATAAGATTTAAATTGCAACCACTCATTTTTGGAATTCTTTAGAATAATTGAGAAGGGGGTGAATCAATTATTCAAGGTCCACATGTCTAGATAAAATTTTTTCAATTTAGTGAACCCATAGAAATTTCTTAACCATACATGCATTCATTGTGTGTAAACCAAATCTAATATGTTACTATTAAACTAACATGTAGAAATGTAAAGCATAAAACACAACACAACCATTAGTACACATGACACAATGATTTAAAGTGGAAACCCAATTTGGGAAAAACCACCAGTAACATGCTACTCCTTTCTCACTCTTTTGAAGAGATGCCCTATTAAAGGCCAACCCTGTTAAAGGTTACAAAACACACTATTAAATGTGACCTAGATAAGGGATTTTAATCACCCCATTAAAAGTGAGCCTTGTTAGAGGACTTTGAGTCACTCACTTGGAATGCCACCCTATTAAAAGATTTTCCAATGACTTTCAAGTCAACCTTTCCCCAAAGGATTTACCCTAATCTGATACAATTGTTAGAAAGTAATAGTAGAGTTTGATTTGATACAACTTATAGCCTCAATTGTTGATTACAAATCACTATTTAGTCCCCATCTCTACTTGGCTTCCTATCTTTGCAATTTTTATAGCTTGTTCCCCCTTCAAGCATTCATCATCATTAATCCTTCTTGCTTAGTTCACTGATGAAGACTTCTCCTCTTAGGTCACTCGATGAAGCAAAACCTTCGTCCTTCACCTTATCAAATTTTTGTATGCAAAATCTTTCTAACCTCTCAACCTTTGCTTCATGACTAGGCATCCCTTGATATAGGTAATTAGAAATCTTTTTCCCACTCATTATCCATCTCAAAAATTAGGGTTTTTGATGGATTAGGTAGGATACAATGTATCTACCCCATATCTTATCTTCTCTAAAAACCTCTCCTAAAATCCATTTGAATTTTCCTCCAAAATGGTTTACATAAGATTTTGTGCCTCCAGCTCATCAATCTTATCTTCCTCCTAATTCACAAATTCCTAGAAAAAAAACTTGTCAACTTTTGTTTGGAAAATCCTCAACCTTTTTTATAATGTAGCAGCTCAGCATTATCAATTTACTAATGCTTAGCACATACTGTGTTACTCTACATCTATTATAAAATCACTTGGAATAAACTAGATTTTACTGGTGCTTGGCACATATTGAAAATCACTTGACATCTACTAACTTGCTTGAAACCTATTAGTTTGCTCGACATCAACTAGAAAATGCTTTCGCTCAGCTCCAACTAACTTTTTTCTCAACTTGCACTAACTTTTCTCAGAACCTTCTATCAACTTGGTCAAGCTTAGCAAATGAACTTTGTTTAACCCTTTTCATTTGAACTTTCTAAGTGTAGCCAAACATTTTGTACCTCAAGTAGATTATCAATACATTATATTGACACTCTCTTAACTAATTCTTGCACTTCAATACATAATCATAACTCAACCTTTCCTCTAGGTACTTTTGTTACATCTTTTTGATCAAATCCTCTTCATCAATCAACTAAGTAATTGTGCTTGAAACATATAAGAAATTGTCTCACCAACATATAGCAGGTTTGACATCAATGACAAAACAATGATTGAAAACACTTCTTACAACAATATTTTAACTCAAATGATCTTTTCAATCATATATCAACAATCTCCCTCTTTGGCATTGATGGAAAACCAAACAGATCAACTAGTCAAACAAGTAATGAACATCTTGTTCTATCAAACTGACTAGCTTAAAAAAGAAGGCAATACCAAAAAGAAATCTTATGAATAACACTTCTCCCTCTATTAGCATCTTCTTCTTAGGTTAAAAAAGCTCACTTTTCTGATTCTCTTTTGTCATGGATTAGAATATCTCCAGTTTTTGTTTTTGTTTTTTCCTATTTTGATCATCTTCATCTTTATCAATATGCACTTGATCAGTTTACTGAACATTCTCCCTCTTTAACAACAATTCCAAAGACACATACTCAACACTTGGTATCTTTGTTTATGTAGATATAAACTTTTGTAGGCTCTTCAATTTTCTTCCTCTGTCTCCTTGCTTGTAACTAATTTGAAGTTTCAGTTCTATGATTACTTTAGGCAATTCCTTAAAGTAAAATCCATTGCATCAATTTGTTTGAAATGAATGCCAGCCTGTTTGATGCAGGATACTCCCTCTATCTTTTACATAGCCTTTGATAGGTGTATTACCCCTAATTTACCTCTTAGATATTCATAAGCATCCTTAGTTAATGCTTTGGTGAAGATATCAACAATTTTCTCTTTTCTATTGATATATTCCATCAACACCTCTTTGTCTTCAACCAACTCCCTTACATAATAATACTTTATTGCAATGTGTTATGTCTTTGTATGCATAATAAGATTCTTTGATATGTTTATAGAACTTGTATTATCACAATAAAGTGTCACTCATTCGGTGATTTCTTTCTTTATTCCTTTTAGTAACTATTTGATCCATACAATGTTTATGTAATTGATAGTAGTAGCAACATACTCTGCTTCTATAGGACATTGTGAAGTACAACTCTATTTCCTACTTGTCCATGTAACAAGTCTTCTGCCTAAGAAAAATGCTCCTCCATTGGTGCTTTTTCTATCATCAATATCTCTAGCCCAATCAACATGTGTGTAGGCTTTTAGGTCAAACTTTTGATTCTTCTTATAGTATAAACATTACTCTTCTATTACCTTTAGGTATCTCATTATCCTTTTCACTGCCATCAGGTGATTTTCTCTTGGGTTAGCAAAGAATCTAGCAACTATTCCCATAGCTAATGCAATATTAGGTCTGTTGTGTACTACACATTGCAATTTTCCAATCATGGATTTGTACAATTTTTTATTGACCTCACCTAATTCATCATTCTTTGATAGCTTTAGTGTTACTACCATAGGTGTAGTTACTGGTTTTGAGTCCTCAAGTCCAAATGTCATCAAAATCTCCTTGATATATTTGACTGAGTGATATATACACCATACTTCATTTGATATACTTGTAATCCTACAAAATATTTGATCTCACCAAAAATTGACATCTCAAAGTCTTGCTTCATTTGATTTGCAAAATCTTTACACAAAGCATCTTGTCCTCCAAATATAATGTCATCAAAAAAAATTTTAGATAATAGTATACCTTTTTCTTCATCTATCTTCATGTATAGATTGTTGTTATCATTTGTCCTTTCAAATCCGATCTTAACAAGATAAGTATGAAGTCTTTCATACCATGTTTTTATTGTTTTTGTCCATAAATCCTTTTGATTGTTCTATGTGGACCTCTTCTTCTAATATTCCATTTATAAATATAGACTTGATATCCATCTGGTAAACTTTGAAACCTTTGTAAGTAGCATAAGCAAGTACAATTCTTACTCCTTCCATTCTAGCAACAGGGGTAAATGTTTCACCATAGTCAATTCCTTCTTTTTGTGCATACCCTTTGCAAATGAGTCTTGCTTTATTTCTTGTTACTTCACCATTCTCATCTAGCTTGTTCTTGAATACCCATTTTGTGCCAATCACGTTCTTGTCCTTTGGTCTAGGAACTAGGCTCCAAGTCTTGTTCTTTTCTATTTGCTAAATTTCTTCTTCCATAGCCTTATACCAATCATCATCTTCCAATGCATCTTTTACTATCTTAGGTTCCTTCATGCTCAGAAAACATGATTAACCTCTCAATCTATTTCTTGTCATTAGCCTTGCATCTTTGTCTCCAATAATTTGATCTACAAGATGGTGTCTTCCAACATATTTGGATAGTCTAGGCTTAGTTCTTGTGGCTACATTCTATCTCTCAACTTCAATATCACTATGTGCATCTTTGTCAAGTATTTCAACATCTCTTTCATGCATGCTAATCTCAAAGTTAGATTGTGCATTCTCCTTAGTTTGCAACTCAACATTTGAATGCAACTCGGCATTCATAGGTTGTGACTTGATAGTTGTTGAAACTTGCTATTGATTTGCTACATGATTTGTGACATCTTTTTCAATAGGCATTCCTTCATAGTAGTATGCATATTTTTTGTGATCTTCTAGTTCTTTTGTGGTTTCAGCTTCATGTGCTTCTATACACTCATCAAAATTCACATTTGCACTTTCCACAAGTTTGTTAGTGTTAGTAACTAAACACTTTTGTGCTTTAATTCTTATGGAGTAATCAAGGAATATACCTTCTTCACTCTTTGCATCAAACTTTCCACTTCTAACATCTTTGAGAATATAGCATTTGCTTCCAAATATCTGAAAATATTTCACATTAGGAGGATGACCATACCATTGTTCAAAAGGTGTTGAGTGAGTAGCTTTCTTTACTTGCAAATGATTTAGAGTGTATACTGTAGTACTTACAACTTCTCTCCAGTATTTTAGGGCAACATTTTTCTCCATCATTAGTATTCTAGCATAGTCCATTATAGATCTATTTCTTCTTTCAGCAATTTCATTTTGTGGGGGAGTCCTTGGTTCTGATGTCTATCTTTTAAATCCTCTATCATTATAGAACACTTCAAATTCATGTGAAGTGAATTTACCTCCTCTGTTTGATCTCAAGAATGTCAATCTCTTACCTTTTTCTTTCTCAACTCTTGCCAAGTATGATTTAAACATTTCAAAAGCATCTAATTTTTGTCTTAGAAACATGATAGTCATCATTCTAGAGTAATCATCAACACGTAGCATTATATGCCTATCTCCTTTGTAGCTTTGCACTTCAATAGGTCCACACAAGTCAATATGAACAATTTCAAGTATTTCCTTAGAGGTATAAGCTTTACTTTTAAAGCTTGACTTTGTCATCGTGCCTATCTAACATTGTTTGCACATTATGTTTTCTAGTTTCTTCAACTTAGGAAAACCTCTAACTCTTTTCATGTTACGTATACTAATTAGATTATTAAAGATAACATGAAATAATTTCTTGTGCCAAAGCCATACATCATCAAATTTTTCAATAAGATAAGTAGCATTTTCTATATCCAAATAGAACAACTTACTCCTAGTTTGATCACCTTTTCCAATTAGATTTCTATTTGTATCATATATTTTGGTTGATTTGTTTTCAAACTGAACTTTGCAACCCAAATTGTTCAATTGTGACACACTTAAAAAATTATAATTCAATCCTTCAACATCATAAGCATTGTCACATGAGATCTTGTCTGTAAGCTTAATAGACCCTTTTTCTTTTATTGAACATGGTGTATCATTACCAAATCTTACAGTATTTCCATCATAATAGGTTAAGGTAATGAACTTACTTTTGTCTCTAGTCATGTGATGTGAACATCCAGTGTCAATGACCCATTTGTCATACTTGTTCACACAAGTCATCAGTGCAGTAGCTATTGAATTGTGTGTTGTCTTTGATGTCACAAATGTCATATTAGTTGTTAGTCAGTACTTACCAAGCTCACTTGGTCTGCAAGACATTTTCCCTTATCTATCAAGTGTTCCTGAAGTTTATTCTGTGAAGACAGTATCTACTGAGCTCACTTGGGCGTTGAACGAAATTATGGTAGAAAGTAGTGTTAACTAAGTTCACATGGTTAACAAAAAAAAGATGGGCAGAGTCAGTTTTCACTATTTTCACTCGGCTACCAAAGGATTTTCACAAGTTTGCAGTGTTAACCAAGCTTCTGTTGGTTAACAGTGGAAATCATCTCAAAACTAGTTTTTACCGAGCAGTGTCAACTAATGAAGGATTTTGTTATCTTTGCATATGAAGCTTAATTATTTTAAGTATTGTTTCTAGCTAACTATGATGATGAATATTAGTTATTTTAATTTTTATTGAACTGAGTTAAAAATCTAGAAGGTATAAATAAAAGGTCAAGTTGAGATTTCTAGTGTGTGTGCAAGTGTGTTGATTGAATCGAGAACGAAAGAGTGGCAGCAAAGTTGAAGGATAAGCAGGTATCCTTGTGGAGCAAAAAATTTTTATTCGATCAAGAAGGATCTAGTATGAACCAAAGTAAAGATCTATATTTAGTAATTCGGTTGCATCACAATCAAGTGATTTTATTGTCACTCTCTAACCATTGTAGCAATGATCTAAAATCTCTTAACAAAGTTGGTTTAACAGCTAGTTGTAAATCCTCTAACAAGGTGATAGTTCCATTGAATTTTTTTAAGACCTCTTGCAAGACCACTCCTAATACGATCATTAAATCCTTTAACAAGGTCGCACCTAACAATGTGTTTTATAACCTTTAATAGGGTTTGCTCCTAACAGGGCTCACTTCATAAGAGTGAAAAATAATAACTAGTTACATTGGTGGCTTTTCCCATATTGGGTTTCAAAGTTAAATTTGGTGTCTCATGTGTACATGTTATTTCTCTCATTCTTGCAAGATTAATTACTATTAATTTCTTAAGATCCAATAAAAGTAATTCACACTCTGCATTTATCGAGTTACAACATTTTCAGTGTGTCTACCAAGTAACAACAACAATCAGTTTTCTAAGTCTAAATTTTATTGTTGACATCTAAGGGATCTAGGATTTATTTTAGTGGTAACTGATTCAACCCCCCCCCCCCCCCCCCCTTCTCAGTTGCTCCTTCTATATTTCCAAAAATTAGTATTAGAGCTTTTGGTGTTTTTAGGGAAGGTTCAAGGACCTAGGCTAAAGATTAAGATGTCTTATAAGAGAGAGATTCCAAAGCTAAACAGAGACAACTATTTAGCATGGTAGGGATTCATGAGACTTCTTCTAGCCACCATTAGTGATTCAGGCTTGAAATACCTTGATGAAAAATATTAAACTCCTACTTGTACATTATCTATTGGAGATCTTTCTAAGAAAAAGAACCATAACATCATGATGATTGATATTGCATCTACTCTCAGCTGTGATGAATTTGATGTGAACAAAGACTATGAAACTACTTTTGATATGTGGAACAAGCTAAAAAAAATCTATGGTGGTGATGAAAATGTAAGGAGAGCCAAATAAAAAAAGCCTTAGAGGACAGTTTGATTAGACGAGAATGAGAGAAGATGAAAATGTTGCCAAATATGTGGAAATAATCAAAGCTAGTGTTAGTGCAATCAGAGCTTTTGGAGGAGAAATCAAGCAAGAAACTATTATAAGTAAAGTTCTTAGAACATTGCTTCCTATCTATGCAATTAGAGTATTTTTTATTCAAGAAAAGAGGTGTGATCCAAATCACAAGTTAAGTTTCAATGCCTTGGTCGGAAGATTGACAGCTTTTGAGCTAGACAACTTTGACAATTATGTCCCCGCTTCCAAAAATTTTGAGTCTACATTTGAAGCTAAATTTTCACTCAAAGAGAAAGGAAAGAAAATAAGGGACATTCGGTCAAAAAGTGAAGAGAAAATAGACAAAAGTTCAAATAGTAATCTTGAAGTTGTTGAAGCTTTACTTGCAAAGAAATATTCTAGAAGTAGAGGAAAATACAAAGGTAAGGTTCCCCTAATCTATTTTTCATGTGAAGAGATTGGTCATATTGCTGCCAGGTGCCCAAACATAGAGAGAAAGGATGAGAAGAAGAGTCACAAGTACAAAGGCAAGAAGGATTTCAAAAATCACAAATCATATAAGGACAAAGGTAAGAAGTCTTGTTTTATGGCTAAAGATTGTGATAATAGTGAAGATGAGATAGTATACATTGTTGTAAAAGATGAATCTGATGAAGAAGAAGATAAGATGGAATGTATCTCTCATGTTAGTAAAAATGACACATGGATCATAGATAGTGGATGTTCACATCATATGACTAGAGATAGAACAAAATTTGAACACTTTGAACACTATGATGGAGGAAGTGTATGGTTTGGAAACAATGAGCCTTGTTGCATAAAAGGGAAATGTTGAATCTCATTAACTAAATAACTTGTATGTGATAATGCCTATTGGGTTGAAGGACTAAAACATAATCTACTAAGTATAACACATCTAATCAACATTAGATTCAAGGTAGAATTCATGCATGGCAAGGAAAAATTGCTGGGTGACAAAGGGATTCTAATTGGATCAGGAAAACAAACAAGAGGTAACCTATTTTATCTTGATCTTGGTGATTGATCATGTTTTATTACTCAAATGGAAGAAAGCTGGTTAAGGAAATTGTGCATACTAACCTATGTGGACCCATTGGAATAGAAAGTTTTAGTGGAGAAAATTTCTTTATTCTTTTTGTTGATGACTATTCTAGAATGATGATTGTTATGTATCTTAGAGAAAAGTCAAAAGAATTTGAGAAATTCAAATGGTATTTGGTAAGAGTAGAAAAGCAAATAGGGAAAAGATTGAAATTCTTAAGACTAGACAGAGGTGGTGAATTCATCTCCAATTAACTCAATAACTTTTGCATTGGAAGAGGAATTAAAAGATAGGTATCAGCCCCAATACTCCTAAGCAGAATGGAGTACCTAAAAGAAAAAATAGATACATCATGGATTGTGCAAGGACTCTAATGATTAAAAAGAATATTGCTATCAAATACTGGAAGGAAGCCATTAGCACTATAGTTCATACTTTTAATAGAGTTTAGTTGAAGGACTCACACAAAACTCCGTATGAACTATGGTATCACTACAAACCCAAAGTAAGTTACCTGAAAATATTTGGTAGTAAATCTTGTATCTTGAAAGAGTCTATAAAAGGAAATTTTGATGTGAAAGATGATGAAGGTATATTCTTAGGATATTCTTCTAGAAGTAAGGCATATATATGTTTGAATTTATCTACTCATAAAATCATAGAAAGTGCACATATGAGAATTGATGAGTTTGCAGAAAAGATTGAAGAAGAAAGCAAGAGAGAACCAAAAGATTACAGAAGATTTGTCTTCTTTGAACTTGATACATTGCATGATACATCTAAAAATAAGGATACTTCACCTCTTAAGTCTTCCTTAGCTACCAAGTTGCAAGAAGTACAAACTGAGTCATAGGGACCTGAGTCATATTTTGAAGCTACCGAGTCAATGTCTATCGAGTTTGAACAACCCAAGCTAGAAGCTAAGATTCAGAATGAAGATAGTGTAGTTCATTCAAAATGTAAAGAACCTATATTGGCCAAGTATGTCAAAAGGCATCATTATCAGATTATTGGAGATAAATTAGAAGGTACTATGACAAGAAGTAAGCTAAAAGGTACATGTTTACTTGCTAATTTTGAACCTAGAAGTGTTAAAGATGCATTACAAAATGAAATTTGGATTGAGGCTATGAATGAATAAATAAAACAAATAGAGAAGAACAAAACTTGGACCCTTGTTCCTAGGCCTAATGATAAAAATGTGATTAGAAAAAAATGGGTATTCAGAAATAAGTTGAATGAAGATGGACAAGTATCAAGAAACAATGCCAGATTAGTGTGCAAAGGCTATTCTCAACAAGAAGGAATTGATATGGTGAAACTTTTTCTCCTATTGCAAGATTAGAAGGTGTTAGGACCCTACTTGCATATGCTACTTACACAAGATTCAAAGTATATTAGATGGATGTTAAATTTGTATTTCTCAATGGTATTCTTGATGAAGAAGTCTACATTGAACAACTAGAAGGTTTTGTTGATCCAGACAAAAATGACATGGTCTACAAATTATACAAAATATTGTATCATCTGAAACAAGCTCCTAGAGCATGGTATGAGAAGTTACATAACTACCTTATATAGATTGGTTTTTAGAGAACTAATGATAATAGTATTTTGTATATTAAGGAAAGACTAGATAACAAGATTGTATTGGTAGATATATTTGTAGATGATACTCTATTTATAGGGAATGATGATCTATGCAAATAATTTTTAGAACAAATGAACAAAGAATTTGAAATGTCCATGTTTAGTGAGATAAAATTCTTTTTTGGATTGCAGATACAACAATAAGAAAGGTATCTACATTACTCAATCTAAGTATATCAAGGAGATACTCAAGAAGTTTGTAATAGAAGATTCAAAACCAATTAGTATCCCTATGTGTGCTAGACTCAAGCTTACCAAAGATAATGATTCCAAAAAGGTAGATCTGACCTTATACAGATCAATGATTGGAAAATTATAGTATGTACTTCACACAAGGCCTGATATTGCTTTAGTAGTTGGGATAGTGGCAAGATTCTTAGCTAAACCTAGAGAAAATCATATGATGGCAATCAAAAGAATCAGTGTGATATTTGAAAGGCACTAAAGACTATGGTTTATGGTAAAACCTTGGAGGAAACTTAGACCTAAAGGTATTCACTAGTGTTGATTGGGTAGGAAATCTTGATGACCGAAAAAGCACAAGTGGTGGAGCATTCTTTCTTGGTACAGGGTTGGTATCTTGGACAAGTAAGAAGCAAAACTACACATCCCAATCTATAGTAGAAGCAGAGTATGTAATAGTAACAATGAATTATTCTAACATTGTTTGGTTTAAACAATTGTTGGAAGGCATGAAGGTTGAAATCAAAGAACCAGTTGTCATGTTTTGTGATAACACCAATGCAATTAACATATCAAAGAACCTAGTGATGCATTCCAAAACAAAGCACATTGCTATAAAATATCATTTTGTCAGAGAATTGGTGCAGGGAAAAGAAATCAAATTGGAATATGTTCATATAAAAGAACATATTGTAGACATATTCACCAAGTCATTACCTAAGGATGCATTCATATATCTAAGAGGTAAGTTAGGGGTCATTCCCCTATCTAAAGCTCACTAAATGAATTTTTAGTGATGCATCAATAGGAACCAAGTTTAAGATCAATAAGTTGATGCAACATAGTCAAGAGATTATTGCATATGAATCAGTACTCAAGGTACATTGATACTAATTTGGTATGTGTTGTCTTTGGCATGTGGTATCAAAGAGAGAGAAGATTACTATCATATCTTTCCAAAATTTGTTGATATCTTTTTGAGGGAGAAGTATACTATCATAGAAATTATGTAATTCCTTCATAGAGGGAGATTACTACATGAAAGAAAAAAAATTTGATGGAAAATCTGAGAGGGAGAAACTTTCTATCAAAGAAAGTCTTGTTCTCAAATTTCATTGTGCTATGACATGTTGTGTTTCCATCAATGCCAAAGAGGGAGATTGTTGGACTGTGTGTTATCTTTGATGTCACACAAATTTCATATTAGTTGTTAGTTAGTGCTTATTGAGCTCACTTGGTCCGCAAGATAGTTTTCCTTATCTATTGAGCATTCATGAAGTTTATTCTAAAAAGACAGTATCTACCGACCTCACTTGAGCATCAAAGTAAATTATGGTAGAAAGAAGTGTTAATCAAGTTCACATGGTTAGAAAAGAAAAGATGGATAGAGTTAGTGCTCATTGAGTTCACTTGGCTATCAAAGGATTTTTGCAAGTTCACAGTGTTAACCAAGGTTTTGTTGGTTAACACAAGAAATCATCTCAAAACTAGTGTTTATCGAGTAGGATCAGCTAATGAAGGATTTTATTATCTTCGTATATGAAGGTTAATTATTTTAAGTATTATTTCTAACTGAATATGATGATGAATATTGGTAATTGTAATTTGTATCGAGCTAAGTTGATAATTTGGAAGGTATAAATAAAAGGTCAAGTTGAGATTTCTAGTGTGTGTGAAAGTGTGTTGATTGAATTGAGAAGGAAAGAGTGGGAGTGAACCTGAAGGATAAGCAAGTATCCTCGTAGAGTAGAAAATTGTTATTCAATTAGGAGGGATCAAGTATGAACTAGAGTAGAGATCTATAATTAGCAATTCATTTGTATCACAATTAGGTCATTTCATTGTTACTCTCTAACAATTGTAGCGGTGATCTAAAATCTCTTAATTGAGTTGGTTTAACAACTAGTTGTAAATCCTTTAGCAAGGTGACAGTTCCATTAAATTTTTTTAAGACCTCTTGCATGGCCACTCCTAGTAGGGTGATTAAATCCTCTAACAAGATCACACATAATAATGTGTTTTGTAACCTTTAACAGGGTTGGCTCCTAATAGGGCTCACTTCAGAAGAGTGAAAAATAATAACTAGTTACATTGGTGGTTTTTTCCATATTGGGTTTTCATTTTAAATTTGGTGTATCATGTGTTCATGTTATTTCTCTCATGCATGCAAGATTAATTACTATTAATGTCTTAAGATCTGATAAAAGTAATTCACACTCTACATTTATCGAGTAATAGTAGCAATTAGTTTTCTAAGTCTAAATTTTATTGTTGACATCTAAGGGATCTGGGATTTATTTTATTGGTAATTTATTCACCCCCCCTCTTAGTTACTCCTATATTTCTAATAGTAGCCTCACCCTCATCTGATTCATCCTTCATTGCAACATATAGCACTTCATCCTCATTTCCATCATCTTCTCTTCTATTTTTGTACTTGTTCTCTAGAGCTCTTCTTCTAAGTACATCTTGCTTCAATATGACCAACTTCATTACAATTAAAACAAATGATAGGTAGCTTAGTTTTGAATTTACCTTTTCCTTTGTAAAATTTTCTAGCCAACAATGCTTCCAATTGTTTGATGTCTTCCTCATCTATACTATTGTCACCGGATGCATACTTTATCTTTCTTTTCTTGTTTTTTGGCTTTACGTCCTCAAAATCCTTTAGTAACAATTTGGCTCTCAAAGCTAATTCAATACTCTTTGGTCTATAGTTGTTAAAATTAGATAACTCAAATGTAGTAAGTCTACCTACTATACCTTCAAGGGTTAAATCATTTTCTAGTATATATCTTAATTCTTGAATTGCAGATACTCTGGTGGCATATATAGGCAACAATGTTATCAAGACTTTACTTATCATGGTTTCATCATCTATTTTACTAGTTGCACCTTTCATAGCACTAACAACTTATTTTATTCTAGCAACATATTGAACAATATTTTCACCTTCTTCCACTCTCATGTCATCAAACTTACCTCTGAGGTTCTATGACTTGGCTCTTTCAATATTTTTGTCTCCTCCATAGATGGTGTTTACAGAATCCTACATCTACTTCACACTTTTAAGGTCTTTGATATCATCAAACTCAATATACCTTAGGGCAGATGAAATCTCCAACATTGAATGATTGTGCTCTTTCTTTTTCTTGAAATCTTCAATAGTTAGGGCTCCTACTAGATCAACATGTTCTACTATAATGCAAGTTTGTGCATAGTCCCCAAGTCTTCCAAGGTGTAGCTTCATCAAACTTTTCCATGTAGGAAAGTTATCTCTATTTAGCTTGGGTATCTCTCTCTTTGACATCTTGATCTTTATGGCTTTAGTACCTTGAAACTAATCCTCTTAACCAACTTTTCTCTGATACCAATTGTTATAATTCTTTAGAGTAACTAAGAGGGGGTTGAATTGATTATTCAAGGTCCAAATGTCTAATAAAACTTTTACAATTCAATGAACCCATAAAAATTTCTTAACCATGCATGCATTCATTCTATGTAAACCAAAACTGATATGTTATTGTTAAACTAACATGCATAAATGTAAAGCATAAAACTCAACACATCCATTAGTACACATGATGTAATGATTTAACATGGAAACCCAATTTTGGAAAAACCACCAATAACATGCTACTCCTTTCTCACTCTGTTAAAGGTTACAACACACACTGTTAATTGTGACCTGTTTAAGGGATTTCAATCACCCTGTTAAAAGTGAGCCTTGTTAGAGGACTTTAGGTCATTCACTTGGAATGCCACCTTGTTAAAGGATTTTCTAATGACTTCTAAGTCAACCTTTCCCTAAAGGATTTATCCTAATTTGATACAATTTTTAGAAAGTAATAATAGACTTTGATGTGATACAACTTACAACCTTTCTTGCTGATTACAGATCACTATTTAGTCCTCATCTCTACTTGGCTTCCTATCTTTGCAATTCTGACAACTGGTTCACTCTACAATCATTCATCCTCATTAAACCTTCTTCTTATTTCACCAATGTAGACTTCTCTTGGGTCACTCAATGAAGCAAACCCTTCTTCCTTCACCTTGTTAGATTTTTACATCTAAAATCTTTCTGACCTCTAAACCTTTGCTTCATGAGTAGGCATTCCTAGATATATGGAATTAGAACTCTTTTTCCCACTCATTATCCATCTCAAAAATTATGGTTTTTGATGGATTAGGTAGGATATAATGTATCTACCCCATATCTTGTCTTCTCTAGAAACTTCTCCTAGAATCCATTTGAATTCACCTCCAAAATGGTTTACATTAGATTATGTGCCTCCAGCTCACCAATCTTATCTTCCTCCTAATTCACAAGTTCCAAGAAAACAAATTTATCACCTTTTGTTTGGAAAATCCTCAATCTTTTTCATTATGCAGTAGCTCAACATTATCAATTTACTGATTCTAAACATGTATTGTGTTACTTGGCATCTATTGTAAAATCACTCGGTAGTAGCTAGATTTTACTGGTGCTCAAAAGATACTGAAAATCACTTGGCATCTACTAACTTGCTCAACACCTATTAGTTTTCTTAGTATCCACTAGAGAATGCTTTCACTTAGTTCTAACTGACTTTTTCCTCTGCTTGCACTAACTTTACTTGGCACCTTCTATCAACTTGGTCAAGCTTAGAAAATGAACTTTGTTTAACCTTTTTCATTTGAATTTTCTAAGTGTAGCCAAAATTTTTGTAACCTTAAGTAGATCATCAATACATTATGTTATCACACTAATTCTTGCACTTCAATATATAATCATAACTCAACCTTTCCTCTAGGTTCTTTTGTTACATCTTATTGATCAAATCCTCTTCATTAATCAACTAAGTAATAGTGATTGAAACATATAAGAAATTGTCTTACCAACATATAGCAAGTTTGACATCAGTGACAAATGTATAACTGAAAACACTTCTTACAACAATATTTTAACTCAAATGATCTTTTCAATCATATATCAATAGTTGTAGCCTAATTGTACTTATTTTTAGAATTAATAAAATTGCTTCATTTCTCTTCTAAAGTAATGGGAATTGATCATAAAAATTGTCCCTTTGAATTTATTATTGTTGATAGATTGAAATTAAAGCGAATCATTGATGAATAAAATTCATTTGGGCTTTTTTGTGTAACTAGTCTCCATCTCCTTTGAAGTTAAATTCAACTAAATAGGGTCTTACATCTTTGATTTCTCTCTCCAACAATTGATAGAAGCACATATGTCTCCAATTATTTTGATGATTGTGATAAAAAAAATTTAGTAACTCTATTTTCCCATTTGAAAAGGATTGTTATTTTATTTCTTCTAAGGAAAAGTGAAATTTTATAGAGAAGGTGATATTCTTTGTTATGCTCTTTTACATCCACATTTCAAAATTTACTTTTAATAAATTTCAACTTGATTTCTCCTTGAGAAATTTCTTTCCCACTCAATAGTATCAAGTTAAAGTTTGTATCAGCGATTCTTCTTCTCTATAAAAGTTGGGGTATAAGGTGAAACTAGCTAGGTTTTGTAGAGCTTAAAGTGTGGATGTTGAGTTGTTGTAATTTGACCTTCTTCATTGACCAAAACTATTTTTACTTCCAAGCATCATGGAGGGGAGGCTCATAGTTTTTCAACCAACATTTGTGAGAGCCAACAAGAGGTTTTGTTCCAATAAATCCTTATGCATTGATGCCCTTCATTGAGTTTGTACCTAGGTTACTAAGAGGGGAAGGGTTCATTAGGAACCAACAAAACTTTATCTTATTTCACCACTTAATCCTTCATATAATATTTTTATCTAATTGCATGCATGAAACAATGAAAGCAATAAAATATTAATAATACTTTAACACAACATATGGTAACCCAAAAACCTTCCAATTATAAAGTAAATTTGGGGTGGGGATGATACTCACAAGATTTAGTACTGCAATATAAAGTTAACCTCTAAAGGCTTATAATTTACCACTAATGGAGATCTACCCAATTAGGAGAAATAAGGATTGTGAGGTCCACCTTGTTAAAGGATTTATAAACATACAATGAAGTATTCACTTGGTTAAGAGATTTATCGAAAGCCTATTAATTCTACTATATTAAAGGATTTGACTGATGCACCTATAAGGATGAATCAGTGGCTAATCTTTGATCTACAACTTTGATTTTTTGGTTGAGATTCCTTGAATTGCAATAATCACCTTGTTGTGATAGCTAAATTTGTGTTCTACCATAAACTGATTGTAGCCTTTAATTTGCACTCATACACTTTTATTCACTTGTCATCTTCTTCCTTTTGGATGTGATATAATACATTGCATATGTATCAATCCAATTAACTCATTACTAGAGTCAACTATAATAAAAAATTAATCAAAATTTACCAAGTCATCCCAACTATTGTAACTCAATTTATGAAGACAAACTTGGTGATGTTCTAATAGTTAGCAATCACTATCAATGCTTGACAAACTCTAGCACTGAGTTAACGTTGAGGGTCAGTCCATACTAATCACTTTAAGTAGCTCAAACTCAGTTAGCACTATGTGACTCAATGAACACTAAGAAACTAGGTAGCAACAGAATTACACAGTTAACACTGCATGACTTGGTCAACACTAGATTTATATCATTAATACTATGAGCTCGATAGACATTGTAGAACTTGGTTAACACTACAGAGCTTGATTAACACTAGAGTTTTCATTACTTTTGCTAGATAGCTTGCTAGCCACTACTATACTTGGTTTACGTTATGTATTGCCTCTAAAGCTAGGTAAGCACTATGGAACTTGGAAAAAACTATAATATATCTAAGGTGTGATGAGACTCAAAATCGCCCTCACAATTTGGGTACCATTCCAAGATTTTGAGCCATTAGAAGTGCTTTTAATGCATGTGTACTTGACTACCCCTTCTAGGCCTACAATGTGTTTAATGTTTGTAACAACTTGAATTCATTGTATGCATGTGTCTTAAATTGCTAAATTTTCATTCCAAGTCATTCAACAAAGTTTCATATTGAGTAACATTTAGTTCTACATTTTTTCCTAACTATCAAACAATGACAGGAAGCCTAGTTTGCATGTGAATATCTTGCACTCGGTAATGTTTCATGACTCGTTTCTTTAGGAGTGTTTAGTGTGCATATCAAAAAACCTATGTTTCAGATTTCAAGTCATTCTAAGATCTTGTGACTAGGTTTTGAATCCCTAAAATTCGGTTGTTTATTGTTGTCATGTTGATGTAAATTATTCAGAATTATGGGATGCCCTATTTGGCTAGTTATAACTTTGACCCAATTGACTATAATGATAAAATTTGTTTTGAATTACTCTCTAGAGGTCAAATAATTACTATGTTTCAAATTTGAGCCTATAAAAAATCTGTTTGATTAGTTTTTTAACATGATTCCAAATGTAATTTCTAATATTTTTCTGGTTTCAAGAAGTATAGATTGATCAATACTCCTATTTCAGATGTCATAACTTTGAATCCATGATTGCCTAAACTAAATAGATTGTACCATTTTATTCTACTCTAAAAATACTTTAAGTGTGTTAGTTCACAAGCCTTGATGAATCTGTCTGCACACTTTCCCAAGTCTATTCCATTTGCAAAAATCACTTTTCCGCTAGTGTTCCTAGTTTTGCAAATCCAAGTTGCCCACTTTGACTGCTCACCAAATGTGCCCTAGTATTTGTGATGAGCTCAAATCCAAAATTTATACTCTCCTCTTGACATTGAACTAATGCCCCAATTTTTGTGCCCCTAAGTGTTAGTTTGACCTATTTTCAAAGTTAAAATCAAATGCAATTTATGGTTTTATGACATGATTTCTTGTAGAGAGTTTCATGAAAGCAAGTTTGATGTTCAATATCTTTTGAACCCAATGTCATCATGGATTGAGATTTGATAGGGTAAGAGATTATGGAACAAAGAAGTAGCATGGTTGTTTTAAGAGCCCAGTCAATTGTTTTCATCAATTTTTAAAGCTAGTTAGAGGACCTCTTGGCATGAAATTAATAGTTTGCAAAAGGTGGAAAATTGAGCTAAAAATTATCATGAGCCAATGTTTGAATTTGATTTTAATCATTTCCATTTGTTTGTTAGATCAGTACAAGATGTTAGGTGTTTCAATTCAAACTCTTTTTTAGGTAGACCTGCTTTGGGGCCCAACTATATGCTATCAGATTGATAATCCATGGTGTATATTGTAGGCTCTATGACTCCCAAATGATTTCAATTGGAAAATAATTGGGACAGGCTATATGTTTGTGTATGTGTATGGTACAAAGATACATACATGGCACTCTCTTACAATGCTCTCACATCTACCATCATTTCCTTTGATTATAATTTTTCATTATGGAGATTGCCTAAAGGTAGTGTTGAGTCAATTGAATAAAAGCATGAAGTCTATCTCATAAGTCCAAACAAACTTTAGAAGCCATGTTTCTAGAAAGAGGAATATATATTAAGATTGGTTGACATATGGGGCAGTTGAAATACTTTAGTCAGCTATGATTTTATTTTTGGAAAGCCATAGATGGTAGTTTGTTTTATCTTATTATAGATAAAATGAAATGTGCATGATCCATATTTGGATCACTCATATTAGTTTCATATGAGATTATATTTCCTATGCCTCAATAGCCACTAGGTTGGGCTAAAGAACATCCAAGAGAAACACACCTTCTTTAGTAGATGTATGTGCCAATGAGACTGTTATGTTTATAAGCTCTCTCATCTAATCCCATGTAACATTCATGTACACTCTCTTATTTGAAGCCTTGGTTCCACCTAATGGATTTTGGATGATGAGAAAATGAAGACAAATATGAGTCCTTGCCGAGGTTTCAAAGCCAAGAATAATTATTGTTTTCTTCAATGTATAAGGCATGATTCTTGAGTGGAGTTAGTGCCTTGTGCCATGAAACCATTAAACAAGCATTTGTGCAACCTCATGGGTGACACCCATTAGAAGCAATAAAGTAGCACAAGAAAGAACACCAAACATGGCATGTTAAAAAAAATAAAAGGAAGTATCCCATTATATGAAGAAGGACTGGAGGATTCATCCATGACATAGGAAAAATCCACAACATGCTCTTTCCAGAGGTTGTTTCTCTAATCCTCAACCAAAATAGAAAAAGGACTCGACATTTTTAACTTGAATTTATGACATGGAATGTCCATGCCTAAGGAAGAAAAATCCAAGGTAGTTGAAACACCAAACATCGCAAGGCAAGAGTAGGAGGCTCCATGGAAAAAGACATTGCTTGTATTTTGATAAGACATATCAAATGCCATGAAAAATGTGTGAGGGACTTGGAAAGACCTAAGGGAGTGTAGATATTTCTATGCAAGGTGTGGTTGTTTTCCCATAAACTTTGTTGGAGCTTATGTAGCTCCTTTTTTCTTTCCTCTTGCATAAGGAGAGTGTATAATGCCTTAACCAAAAATAAAATGGACAACAAGGGAGAATAGCTAGTAGGAAAGAGTGAGAAGAGGGGCCATGTGAGTTTCAACCACAAACAAGTAGCACCTTTCAAAGAGAGGAAGAACATATAGTTGACATTCCATGGAGTAATCACAAAGCCTGGTGATTTGTTTGGGCATGTTTTGCATAAGACATTCTTTCCTCTTTAGAAAAAAGTGATGGGTTTTCTCTCCATGAAATGGAGATTCTATGTTTGGCACAAGCCATAGAATGCATCCAAATAAGATGCCATTTTCTACATAAACAAGGCCTAGTTGTGGGTAAGATAATGTTCTAATGATGTAGAATGTGAAAATTTCCTTGGTAACAATACAAGAGCATGTGCAACAGGTTATTCAGATGGTAACACAAGTTTGAAAGATTGTGCTTTGAGAGGAAAAACCAGTGATCTTGGAGCCTGATGGTCTAATTTTCCACAATGCAAAAAAATTTCCTAAAATATGTGCAAAAATTAGATAGATCTATATATTTTCTACATATTATGGTTTGGTCTTTTCAAAATTGGTTAATCTTAACAAAAACCCTAATAAAAACCAATTTTGTGCCCTAAGTAAACCCTTTGAGTCGTAAGCTTTTACTATTGAAGATCAAGTGGGAAAATCATTTTGAAAAAGGTATATACTTTCGGGAAGCTTTTTAAGTTTTTCATTTTTGGCTTCATTTTTCCCCAAAATATTTCCTACTGTCAGATCTTCTTTTAGATCTATAGTGGTCATCACGTTGCTACCAAAAATTGTAAGGTTTTTATCCTTTGCAACATGAAAACCATCAAAAAATAGAAACACAGTAAGATCTAATTCCAAAAGATGGGCACTAAGAATTTAATTACTATTTCTAAATTTTGGCAGCATGATAGGATTTTAGAAATGTTAAGTACTGTAAAAGAGATACTGGTTAGAACATGCTTTGTTTTATGATGCCATTTTTTTTGTGAAGTCACGATGTTCGCTATGTCACCACTAGAAATTGTAAGAGTTTCACTAGGAACAACATGGTAACCTCTCACAAAAGGAAACCATGGTTGGCCAAAAGTGAATATGGCACCAAAAGTTCTACCTATCATTAATGAACCATGTCCACATAATGGACTATCAGATGCATTAGAAGAGCAATAAAAATAGTTATAATCAGTGCATGTGTTATTTTCTCAGTGACTAGATTTCATTGAAAATATGATGGTCACTATGTCACCACAAAAAATTATGATATTTTTTCTAGTAGCAACATGGTGACTTCCCATGAATTAAAACATGATGGGACTTGATTTCAAAAGGGAAATTCCCAAAGGGTTGACAACTATAAGTGGCTATGTCAGCATGTCAAAGGAAACCTGATGTCACATGCTACATGGACCTACACTCATAAAAAGATACATGATGATTAAAGTCATCAAATTGAATATACATCAATGGTGGTCATCTTCTCAGTATGGAAACTTGTTCGATGTTTAGTTTGCATGACATGGTGACCAAGGAAAAAACAAAAGGAGCCACCATAGTTGCATTAAAACCTTTGTGAAATACACATCATCAAATTAGAGATGAATCAACGATGATCCCTACGTCGTATGCAGAAGTTTCTCAATGTTTATGCATAAAAACATAGGGAGAATGTGACATGTGTCGACAAGTGCCAATGGGGCTAGAACAAGTTGCTAGTAGTGGAAGGAAAAGCCTATGTGGAGAAACCTGATTAGGTTGACTACCAACCTAGAAATAAAAAATATGTCATTCACAATTTTATCCCTGCTCATCAAATTTTTCAGAATTTAAAGTGTATTTTCAAATTAGAAGGTGTTTCCACCCTATTTCTCCTTATAGTTCATTTATGAAAATTGAAGGCTCCTTGTACAAACTAGAACTAGAGATATATTGCAAAACTTCACTAGTTTTTCTCTACATAAATGAATTTTAGGATTACAAAGAGCTAAGAGCCAATTGAAGAATTATCCCTCACATGTTTAAAATTGCAAAAGATTTTTAGTATCCACCATTTGTGTAGAATTTCAAGAAGGATAGTGAAGAGCCAAGTAAGTATCCAAATATGTTAGAAAGTGAAGAGTTTTTCTATTTTTGTGTTACTAAGTAAACATGCCTTTGAAGAATGTTTTCTTAAGAAATGTAGATTATGCTAGTAGAAATATACATGATGACCTTCTTAAATTATTGCCTGAGTCTACAAATGAGTCTTCCGAAATGGAAAAGCTAATTTCTACAAACCCTAGGCTCAAGATTGTAGATGGGTTGTATGATAGAGGGAATTAGGTTAGAGATGTCATCACTACTAAAATAAGGCTCCATCTTTTTAAGAAATGCTTCTCAAAAAGAAAATTGTTTTCTCCTCATGGGAACATTTGGAATTTTGATTTGGGAAAACTAGCGGTCCCTAGTGTTTTTATGGATTCTAACTTGCTAATGGCCATTGTCCAAAATTATGACCCAGTATCTAGGGTAGTGAGAAGAATGGATGGTGAATGCCTGGTTAGAATAAATCTTGAAGAAATTTGAGAAGTTTTTGGTCTAGAACCACTTTTAGATTATCATGTACCCATTGACCTGCCAGGACTAGAGAAAGAATACTTGTCTAAGAAGGATATGATTAGGCAGGGTGCACTAAGGGCACATATAGGTACAACTAGAAATTCAAATCTACTAAAGAGCATTTAAAAAATGAATTTTTCACTTCTATTGCCATAGAAATATACATGACTCTATGTAGGGTTTTTGGTGAGGATGAGGAAAGTTTTATGCCAGTAAAATGTATGTATATGTTAATTCAAATTTCCTCTTTTGGTGTTATTATTTTTGGATTTACATCCTACTTAGCAGAGGAAATTCATATAGAGTTTTCTGGAATTGTGAAGGATAAGGTAGAAAAAACTTTTGCCCATTATTCACTGTTAATGCACATGTTCCTATTTAAGGGGGTTACATATTTTGAAAAGTGGATGGTTTTAAACTGAAAGTATGGAGAAGAAGATCTACCAGTCTAGTTTTGGAGTGCAAACATGACCTATGATGTAGGGGAGGTCAATTTTGTCAAGTTTGATAGGTACTTTGCATCAAGGCTAAGATGCCTCATATTAAGGGACAATCCCAGAATTCCCAAGGCATTGGTGGATTTTGTCATAACCATGGATAATCCTTCTGATTTGAAAGTATCACATAATTGGGTAGATATCATACCATACTCTATTTCAACTATTTTTAGGGTTTATGGTTACCAAGGGACTCCCCATGTGTTTCCCTACCAGGTGCGTTTGAAGGTAGAGATAGCTAAGATGTTGTGGTAGTTAGGGGGATTGGAGGAGGCATATTTAGTTAGAAGAAATAGAGGCTCAATTTTTCCCACTTGCACTATGGCCCACCATTTCATAATACAAAAGGTAGTTGGTTGTTCTTGTATACATTTCTAGACTAGTACAAGATGGTTGTGTCTCATCCTCGCTTTTGTGATATTGAGGGATTTTTTTATATGTTTAGACTAAGGGCTAAAGTTGACTCTATAAAACATGAACCTTACTTCGATGAGGATATAATAAGGAATCAGTTCCCTTTGCAAGAGCAAGAGATCAAGAAGGAGAAATGGAGAGTTTATTCTAGAGTTTTGGAATTCATCCATTGTTTTGATAACAATTACAACCCTCTTGCTAATGTAAAAATAGAGGTAGATAGATTAAATAAACTCATGACTACTATTCCTAAAATCATGCAGGTCATGAATGAAAAGAAATTATTTTTTATTAATTCTTTTCCAGACAAAGCCAAAGAGGTCATGAGAAGGTTATCTTTTACTCTCATAGTAGGATCAAGGTAGTTGATCTTTCAAAAATGACCTGGCTACAATGTGATCCAAAATAAAAAGAATATTTTTTGATAAAGGAAAATAGATTACGGGATCAACCAGTGTAGTTCTTGAGGAAAGACCTGATGATCCCTTGCCTGAGAGGCAAAAAATAATAAAGGAACAAACACCTCAAATTGAGGAATATTCACCCACATAGTCCCCATTGCAATTAGGAGATGAACAACTTACTAGGGAGTGGATGGAGCAATTGGGATCTCAAGCCTAGGGAGTGTTCATCACTCAAGCATAGATAGAAGAGTTAAATACATAGGAAACTCCAATGCCAAGCCTTGAGTTAATAGTGGTAGACTATAGAGGAAAGGAGTTGGATCCTATGATGGAATAAGCCTGCCATGAATTCATCTCTGATCACAATTTTGTCAAATCCTGAGCCTCCTACTAATTTTTTTGGAGAAAAAATATGGGAATATTTGAAAGAAGATGCAATAAGCTAAAAATAGAGCATCCAAAAATGGAGGATGTAGATGTGCAAAATCAGATAAAGGAAGAGATGATGCAAGAATTTAAGAACATGACCCCTAAGGAAGAGAGACAAATGATAAAGGCATCTAGTGTTTTGTTTCTTCCCAATTGGGAAATCATAGTTACTTTGGTTTTTAACTCTATTGCAGAAAAAATGAGTTTAGAGGATCAAGGGAAGAAAGAAATTAAAGGTGCCAAATTTAGTGAGGACAAGGCTACATTGGTCATTTGGTTAGAAAGGAAAGGATCTAAGATTGGTTCTTCCCAACATGATGATACTGGATTGATAGGCAACCTAATTGTGAAAAGAGTTGATGAAACTACTAGTGTAGAAGCTACACATCTAGGTGTTGGAACAACCCACTTTACCTTAGCCACAACTTTAAGAGATGAAAAGTAAAAGTTGGAGTTGCAAGATAGATATGAAAAGGTTCTAGATGCATACAATATAGAAGTTCAAAGACAAATTGAACTCAAGAATAAAGTGATGGGAAGATCCACTAGGCCAAGAATCACTTACCCTCACCCACTAGTGGAACCTTTTAAATCCACTCCTCTCATCAAGATTCTTGATACACCACAAAGGCCACAATATTATACTATAGAATATTTTGAAGAAGAAAAGTGCAAATTGTGGGCATTACATGTAGAATTGAATGTGCAATATGAGGATAAGCTAAGAAAAGCCCTCATGTATTTATTTGATAAAATTGATTGGCCCTCATTTTATGAGAAATTACTAAAGATAGTAAACGTATGGGATGAAATAAAGGCAAATGATGAAGCCTTGAAACCAATTGTCAACAAGTGGAGTAAGAAGAGAAAAGAGGCCACCTTTATGGTTTTTTGTCATCAATTTATCACATGATCATATAGAAAGAACTTATGATGTTGCCAACAATCTTTTAGAATTTGATGATAAAAGAGTTGAGCTATAGAGGAGACTTGTCAATTACCTAGATAAGTACAAGAGTATTAAATTTGATTTGTTTCCACATGCTTTAGGTAAAAAGAATAAATTAAAAAGTAAGGAGGAATGGACCCAAGAATTAGATGACATATTTTTTCTAATGATGAATAGAGTCATAAATGAGAGAGGAAATGCATGCTGGGAAGCTACTACTAAAGAAATTGTAGAAGTCTAGTTATTCTTTGATTCTTTAAAACAAGAATTTATTCAAATTGACAAAATGGTTGAAAATGTGATTAAGAAACAACATGATAATCTATAGTTAGAAGATGTTGAAACTAATGATGATGATGAGGAAATGGAACAAAATGAGGTACAGATAATTGATACATCAGTAACAGATCAAAAAGAAGAAGAGGACAAAGGTGAGCAACCAATTGCAATTACTAGCATAGAAATCCAGACTTATGACTTGGCAAAAGAGAAAATAGATATAACTGTTGTCTATGAGTTCATGATGATATACATGGATGTCCTCAAGTGGATGTAAGTCTACATCAGGCAAAGCCAGATATGTCATAATCAATCCCATTTGCTACAACCTCTGAGGAGAAAAAACAATAGTAGGGTCAATCATCAAAAATTTTCAATCACAAAGAAATGTAATAAAATATGTAATAGAAAATGGTCCCATCAAAAGGCGTTATGATGTAAAGTTTTTCTTGTTGCACATTTCTTTTTATGTTATGATAGTAATGATGTAAAAAAAATTCTTAAGGATACCTGTCAATTCTTTATACCTGAAGCTTATAGCATCTCACCCTATATAAGTGAGATCCCAAGGTCAAAGAAAGGGTCTGTGAATTTTGTATTTTTGCCTTATTCAAAAGTATAGTCAGTCCACTTTTATGTGTATTTTTCTATGTTTATCTTCAAGATTTGTAATTTCCTGATGTCTTCATATCAATGATAGAGTTAGCAAGATATTCTTAGTTTTAGTGAATTTCTATTAGTTATTTTATCATTCTTTTCAAAGGATAATAAAAAAGGGTAATTACATTACATCAATGTTATCAATCTCTATCCCCATTTTATGAAATTTTTTTACTTTGAGATTAGTTAAATAAGGTTTAATTGATTGAATGCAATCTAGATAGGTTGTATATTTATTCTATTCTTTCTTTTAATTCAAGGAGTTAAGGAAGTGCATCAATGAATAAGTAGGGTCTATGAGTTTATAAGAGGGATATTTCATAAAAATGGGAATTGGTGATTACATTTGATAAAAAAATTTGGAGTTGATGAAAGCCAACTCCGAAGATGCCCAAGATCACCTGCATGTAAAAACCTGTCAAAGAGAAGCCAAGGAGGAAGAGTGTGGAGCAAGAGAAAAATCCTAAATAGACATGAGAGAGAAAATGTGCAAACAGAAGGGAAAATGTATTTAGAATGAGAAGTGAGATGAAATACAATGAGGGAGCACAAATATAAAGAGCTCCAAGAATCTTCCAGAACGAGCTAGAAGATGCTAGGAGATAAGTGTGACAACTAAGCATACATCCACATAAGGTGGAAAGTCTTTGAACAATGTGAGAGGATAAGTATGACTTAGGAGAGAACAAACTCTCATATTGTCAACAACTTATAACTAACTCTTAGACTACAACTAATTAATGAATGCATTTACCTAAGTAAGCTTAAGAAATAGAATAAATAATTAACAATTATTTATTTATTTACTCTGACACCCCCTTTTAAGTGCAACTTAGGGAAATGCCTTAAGCTCACAAAACAAGAAAAAAATGTAAAATGCATAATGGGTCTCGGCAACGAGGCCATGTTAGGTACCCATGTATAATGCAAAAGATGCAACCTCTGAAAATGGGGAAAGAGAGAAAACCACATGGGAAAAACCCTCTCCCAAAAAGAGGTAACTTAGTGAAGAACTAAAGAAGCCTCCAACTAGGGGAATGTTCCCTAAAATAGGAACAAGGAGTGATCATGAAGAGCATCACCGAAGTAAGCTAAAGCTGCAAAAATCTGCTAGAATGTTGATCTAAAGAACCTCCATGGAAGAAGAAGGTATGAACCGAGTGTGTCTATATGGTAGATGATCCATCTCACCAAAATGCATAGGTAGCCAGCCACTACAATCACCTTGTACATAGGATCAACCACTAAATCCATAGTTCACACTAATGAACCATCAAACCAAGGATGCATTAGAACAACAGCATAACCCCCCCTTAATGCAGACGGGGTGAGATGATAGGCAACTGAGAAGGTGGGCCAAAGTCTCCTGCAGACAAACCAAGAATGACGAGAGAGGAAGAGGTACAAACACCTATAAAGGCATGGCCAAACTAACACTACATGGGGCTAATTTCATAGAAGGGACACTCACTTGACAAAGGGAGAAGGCCTAAAACAACAAACAACTATCCCACATGGTGCTTTATAAAAATAGTGCAAGTACAACTGACTCAAGAACAACATTCATGACCCTTGAAATACAAAAGTGGCACTTTATCTCAGTGCGATACATAAAAGTGCTTCAAAATGATAGTTACAATGATCAAAATTGAAAACAAGTTGATACAAAACATAGTACAGCCTAAAACAAGAGAAACTATGCCAGGAAAATGATCCTCGAGCCTAAAACACTCGAGATATCCATCATATAGCAAAAATGTAAAAAATATGATAGAAAGAGCATGGGCCAAAAAAAGAGAAAAAATACCACATTTCTAAAAAGGTGACAGAACTAGCTTTCCAAAAATATAAAGTTTTCAAAAAATTTACATGGGACACAAAAGATATGGATGCAAGAGTCAAAAACAAAACTTTGGACTTCAACTAAAAAAACGGGCAACAAAAATGCATCAAAACCTAAAAATACCTGCACCAATGTCTCTGTCTCAACACCATCTTTTTGGCGCTTCTTTCAAATCGAAAAAATGCCTTTGTATGCTCAAGTTATGGCCAAAAAACCACAAGTAGGTCCAAAATTGACCCTAGAGAGGTGTAAGGGCTAAGATGCTGATGATGTCATGCTGACATAAACAAATAGCTAAATTAAATTTGACAGCCATTTGGCCATTGCCACAAAAAAGAAGGCCACATGGATGCCACATGGCAGATAAGATGACGTGGCAGGGTCCACATGGAAAAGTGCCACGTGTCACCTTCAGGTTCACTATGACTGGGCAAAAATCCCACATGAGCGCTGACTAAGTGCTGACTAGCATGCTGACGTAGATGACCCCTCCACGTAACTATCTACACGAGCAAGTGACTGGGATAGGTGGCGGACTGCAGAACCACCAATGGAAGTGGCTCCTTGGTGGAGGGTGGCAAAAATCAATGAGGATACTAGTGGCGCCATCGAAGAAGTGGGGAAAAGGTGGAGGAGGGGGCTAGGAGTAGCTCGGGTGGTGTAGCAAGGTGCAGGTGGTGCTTTGGTTGAGCTCAAAATAATTTATTTTTATTTTTTAGTGCGCAGATCGTCCGTACGACCATATAGAAGGGCCCAAGCTAAAAAAAATTGCCTCCCGAAGCTCTATCTCTAAAATTGACAAGCTTTATATGAATCCTGATTGCAAATGGCCTTTTGGATCCAATGGCAATGTTCGTTTGGGCTGAAAGTGCTCTGAAAAATTGTTGTTCCCCCAATTTGAAGAAAAATGCATAAACAAACTACGATTTGTCACTCCAAATCACAGCTTTAAAATCTTCAACCAAACAACAGTAGGGAGGCTTTAATACCATGTTGAAGTTGATGAAAGCCAACTCTGAAGATGCCCAAGATCACTTGTATGCAAAAACCTATCAAAGAGAAGCTAAGGAAGGAAGAGCATGGAGCAAGAGAAAAACCCTAAATGGACATGAGAGAGAAAATATGCAAACACAAGGAAAAATGTATTTACAATGAGAAGTGATGTGAAATACAATGAGGGAGCCCAAATATAAAGAGCTCCAGGAATCTTCTAGAATGAGCTAGAAGATGGTAAGAGATAAGTGTGACAACTAAGCATACATCCACATAAGATGGAAAATCCTCGAACAATGTGAGAGGATAAGTATGACTTAGGAGAGAACAAACTCCCACATTGTCAACAACTTATAACTAACTCCTAGACTACAACTAATTAATGAATGTATTTACCTAAGTAAGCTTAAGCAATAGAATAAATAATTAACAATTAATTAATTAGTTACTCTAACAAAATTCATTTACGAGTTATTTGAATTAGATCCCCTACTATTTTTTGACTTTGTGTAACAATGTATAAGGTGCTATTCAAATAAATTAGAGACAAAATGAAGTAAACTTTGTTGCATGTATCCAGTTTATATTCAACTCTAAATCAAGCAAATAGTGTATCAAGTGTATAAGGGTGGTCACCATCTATCTGTCAAAATTTATTGGTTATTGTTAGCAATTGTATCTCATCTTTATATTACATTTATTAGAGAAATTGGACCACATCTTCTATTTCTATAGATGAGGGATAAGAGTCAATAAATTATTTGAATCCCTAAGGTACTCCCATCTTTGTCTTGTAGAGCCTGAAGTGTAGGAAGCAATTGTGCTTTATGCAGTTGGCCCCGAGATAGTTTATTATACTAAATATGAGCACTGGCTACCTCTAGGTTTAATAAATTTTGTTTTCTATTGGTAATAGTAATCACTATTAAATCAGGAGCCAACAGAGCCTATATGATTACCAATCAGATAAGCAAATTGTCTACATTAAGAGAAATCATTGTTACCATTGACATTCACCATAATCACTTGGTGAGTTTTGAACAATAGTCACAGTACTAGGACACCATGTTGGTATGTAAGAAGGGCCAACATAAAATCCATGAACTACAAGGCTGTTGCATGATATTTTATCTATATACAAATGTTTCCTTCTTATATTTTTCATATTTTGACACAAGTGCATAAAGGGAACATTTGGAAAGGAGGCTAAAGCACTACACTGAGAAGACCATAATTTGTCAAATGGGAAGATCAAGTATCATAGAGGCCATGTCATTTGAAATATTACTCAATTGTTTAGTCCCACTTTAAATGGGTGAGTAGATTTTATAATGTTTAAATACATGATGACTCACTACCATATTGTCTAAAGGAAAAAATGATTTCTGAAGCCATAATCTCACATAGGGCCCACTTGGTCAGCTGGATCACATAGAGAAATTTTGAGCCAAAATGCAAATTGGAAATGATAATGTAGTACAATGACCCAGACCTATTTGACGGACAAAAAGATGACATGTGGAAGCAATCAAATGAGTTATAGAATGATAGATGGTAGAGGCTTCCACAATGGGCATAGAAATCAAGGCAATAATGTGGCAAGGTTGGATAGGTGTCATGACATCACTTTGTCGCTAGTGACATGGTTGACCTAGGATTTGATGTTGACATAATGACAAGCCACCATGTGATAGGAGTTAGTAACATGGAAATAGTGATGTGGCATGGATTACAAGGTGGATGACAAAGTAGTGACATGGATGGAGGTGCCACATGTTGTAATGTTGCTATGTCATGAGGACATGTCAACCATGCTAACAAGGATGGTGATATGGTAACCCAATCAGAGACTGCCATGTGGTAATAGACCTAGTCAAACATGGTAGAATGAGGACCAATTCGGTGGTGCCATGTGACACCCAAGTGGTAGAAGTACTCATAGAATACATGATGGGGTAAGAATGGATAAATCAAAATGTACTAACAAAATACATGATGGAGCAAGAATGGGCAAGAATGGGAAAATCAAATATTTTATTATTTTTCTTTAGAAAATCATTCATAGACATGTTCTAAATAAAAAAAGATTATAACATATAGTTTTGACCTTGGGAAATTTTTAAATATTTGCTAAAATGTAGTCTTGAAAGTCATAAGAGGAACCTAGTTTTCAATTTGATTCTCTAGGCATTTCCATTGAGCAAACATAGGACTATTATATATCATCAAAATTTGGAGAGAACAAATTTTCCATTTCTGTGGTTTGTTTTTGCACAAGAAGCCACCTACTTGAGATACGAAAGCTTTTGTCTCAAATACCCAATTTTTAGTTTCATTTAGGTATAACAGTTTAGATTTGATTTCAGATAAAATGTGAACTGGTTGAATGTTAGAGGTAGTACGAATGTAGTTAGAAGTGGATTTTGTCAACTCCAAGTCATTTTAGTGGACGTATTATCATTATTTTGGATGTATATCTAATGGTTATTTTCATAATAGGGTTTCTCATCAATTAGATGACATATTTTTAGTTGGTTATAGAACCATTGATGAGATTTTGTTCTAATTTTTGTTGTAAAAAGATAACAGATGCCTTGCAATAGCAAGGAATGAAGATTCAAGTGGACATAGGTCACTTCTAGATTAGTTCTAGGATTTCATTCCTTTATGATATATTTTTCTTTCTAATTCATTATAAGCATTCCAATTTTTGATACGTTCCAATTATTACTGTAAGACAAGTTGGTTCTAGTTTAGGACATTTTTCACTACTATGATACCATTCTCTTTAGCATATTTTGCTTGTGTGAACAATAGTAGTTAAGCTAATATAGATTTTTCTGACCTATTTAGTAGTTTCAGGAGTTATTTGCATGCATCTTGAATGTATAGTTTCAAAGAAATGAATACAATGAGGAAGAATCTCTTTAGTTTCATTTTGATTCTCATCTCCTATCTCTATAATATACAATTTTATGTCCTTTAGGGACAAATAATTTTGAACCATTTGTATCCCCTTAAGGTTGTATGTATGGTATGTTTTTTTCATTGGAACAAAGAGATGAGTAAATGCTTGATGCATTTGATAGGTTTGTTAGTTATTTGAGAAGGATATTTCATTAGAATGAGGTTTTTATAAACACCAATATCTAATTCATAAAGTGATGGGATAGATTTTATATCTTGATGTATGGAATATGTCACTAGTATCATAGATTTACATGTGTAATTCATGGAATTTTCCAATAGATAAGTCACTGATCACCTACAGGATCAACTTGTTCTTACTGTTGAATATTTGGAGATTTGTTGAAATCACACTTATAATCATCCATTTTCCTTTCTATTTAAGATTTGAAAGGATGTTTTCACTTAGTTTATTAATTTCCTACGTCATGTTATTGTCTATTTCATGTCTATGATCTTTGTATAAGTATAGAAGATATAAGTGCTTTAATCTACTTTGTTTTAGATTTAGTTGTATGCTTTTTGGAACACTGGTACCATATGAAGAATCTAATAGGTCCACCCACATAGGTTTTTTTAGAGTTTGAAGTAGAAGAAGGGTCTAGCCTTATAGTTAACTAAATGTCTTAAATGATATGTTGTAAATAGGAAGTAGCTGCCCTTAGATGTATTCTCTTCTCATTGAGGTAATTTGGAACTATGACATTTCAAAACACCAACAAAATGGTGACTCTAATGGGGATTGTATTGAATTTTAGTGGTATAGAAACCTTGAAAATTCGAAAAAGGAGATTCATTACAAAAGGAGAAGTTCATGAAATAATTTGCAGTGGTACATTTTCTTATGTGTTTCCTAGTTTTCTTACTAAAAATATCATGCACCCCAATGATGCTTTGTTTAGGATAGGCAACTTTGAAAGTTGAATGTAAATTGTACTATAACAAGTGAAACTATCTTCAAACGACTTAGTTGGGTATTTTTTTCAAAGTGTTATTGTAAAATCAAAGTCAGAATTGATCAAAGGCTTTTTCTCTTCTCTAAGTGTTTGATGATTTGCAAGTTCCAAAAGTTGAAAGTTTAGTTCAAATTTGTTAAGTCATAAATCATGTTTTAAATCTTTCTCATGAGTGTGAGTGGCAACTCTCTCAAAGATCTTTGTATCAATCAAAATTGGCTCTATATAAATGTTTCTTAATGGTTTTCAACTTAGTTATGCAAATCTTAAAGTTATGATAAGATCCTAGTAGGAAACAAGAGGTATAAGTTCCTTATAAGTTTTCAATGTTGTATACAAATCTTTTGTTGTTAGAAATTCATATGTTAAGAATGAAGCATAGCAGTGATTTCATTTTGTTCTCCTCAAGGGGATGGTGGCTTTATATGGTTGTGATCAATGACGTGAAGAGATGAAGTTTGCACCTGTGTCAAATTAGTAAATTGACTTTGTAGGCATCAACACTAAAGGTAGTTTCCATTTTCATGATAATTTTTTTCCATGAAAGTAAGTTCTAAAAAAGCTTCTCTATCAAGTGGTATTTTCAAAACTAAATAGGAGATTTGTATGGTGCATTTCAATGTACTTTGTGAAAGATAAATTTAGCAGATGCCCTTACATGTTGGAGTATGTTAGAGATTGAAATTATTAGAATAATTTTTAGATCTGCTGCAAGTTACAAATTCTGAAAGTAATTTTTGTGAATGAGTTGTAAGTTTGTTAGAAATGGAAAATTTATTTTCACCTAGTATGTAGTTTATGAATAAAGATTATAGGTCTACTTTTTCCAAGAGGTACATTCCATTACTTTTTGATGAAATTCTTGGTTTTCCAAACACCATGTTGTATGATCTTAGAAAACATTTTCCTAAGTTTAGTGGGAACCATTCAGATTCAACCAACCATCATGTTTAGATGTTTAGTGAATTGATTGGTGATTTTGAAATTTCTCATGAAGACGTGCATATAAAGTTGATTTTTCAAAATTTAGATGGAGATGCCAGAGATTAGTTTTCCTTTCTACTAGCATGTTCTATTACATCTTGGAATGAGTTACATTCAACCTTCATGAAGCAATTCAAGGAAAGAATAAGCATATCTGATTCTTTTGACAATTTCTTGAAGATCCAAATTAGGAATGATGAATTAATTCCCAAATTGAATATCAAATTTGCAAGAATATAAAATGAGATTCCTGAAAAATTGAAGGTCAAATGATCAAGTGTTCTTTTTGGTTTATCTTGATGTATTTGATAAAAAGATGATTTATATATTGAGATATAAAGAACCTGAGACTTTACATCATGCATTCATGACAAAAATGGAGATTGAGAAAAATATATAGTATGGCTTAACTAGGGATCATTTCTCTAGAAGTGTTTACTAGCATGATGAAGTTGAAAAGAGAAACCAATGTCATGTTGAGTGTTCAAATTCAGATCAACATGTAGGTACTACTACTATTGTAACAATCTTGTTGAAAATTCAGAAGTAAAACTATGTGAAGATGAATTTCTTTTGTTGCAAAGAAGAGCTATCACTTTTCTTGTTGAATACAGTGCACATGTTTGTACTATTATAGTAGAAAATGACAGAGTTAATTCACTTGATTAGTTATATGTGCAAGAAGAAATTTCAGTCACTCCTTCCTCCTATTGATGGTTTGCCTTATGTTGAGAATACCATTAATCATGAAGTTGAAATACATGAATCATAGTATGAGGACAAAGAGGCTGAAAGTTATGATTCAAGTGATGAAAGCAAGGTTACTGATCTAGTATGTTATGAAGAAGTATCATATGAAGAATATGAAGAGGGTGGCTACTCAAAACAAAGTAAGGAGAATGATAGCACATTTTTTTCTTCATATGAATCTGATGCAAATTGGGAAGAAGAAAGCAATGATGGAATGAGTACTCTTATGTAAGTAAAGGTATGAGTTTTTTTCAAAATCTGAAAATGAAGTTCCATCTCAAAATTGTATGAATCAGCTTGAGGTTGTAACTTTTGAAGAAGATTTGTTTACACAATATGAAGATAAAGAGATTATCTACAAGGATGAGTTACATAGTTGTGTAGATGAATTTCATAAGGTTGGATGTAGTAGTAATCAGCAACATATGAGTGATTCTAAGAATAATGAATCAACACCTATTGATAAGTTAAATGATGATTGGTTTTCAAGACATTTGAATCATCTTAGTAAAGACAATGTAAGTAACATTGATTTATGTTCCACGTGCTTCACTGATGAAGTGGGTAGTGTGTCTTCATATCATGATTCTAATTATCTTATTGATATGTTGAAATTGTTCATGATAGTGATGTTAGAAATGATTTCAAATTCTTCACTAATCCATTGTATCGTGAAGAGTTTGATGTTGAGCAACACATCACTTGGTATAATGTTTAGAAGGGATCTTTGCATGGAGTTATCAATCTTCTTTTTGAAGAGTACATGGAATGTTCATATTTGTTTAATGTTGATGTTAAGGAGGATACACTATCCTACTACTGTAAGAGGTTAGATTGTTCTTCTTCTAGGTGTGACATTGAAAGTGATAATGATGGTGCATCTCATGAGGTTGATAATTAGGTGTTAAAGTTATGATTGAAAATCAACATGCATCTTGGAATGAATTTTATAGTGAATACTCTAGTATTATGGCTAATCTATTTATGGATTGCAAAGAATCATTGGACCACTCTAGATTAGTTTTAGACATTGACATTGATGACATTTGAGAGTATAAATATGATTTCTCATTTGAATACCATTTGATTACACATGAAAATACAAAATTTCAAGGTATATGTGATCCTTTCCCCAAGTTAAATATGAAACTTACATATTCAAGATTGATAGCATGCATGATTCATTCAATCAAGAGGAGTTTTAGTCTAAGTCTGATATGTTTGAGCATGCTAATCTGTACTTTCATAATGAGAAAGTTGTAGAGAGTGATCATAGTTGTTATATGCATTATGAAAGTGAATATGTATATTATGTTTTGCTAAGTGAGTTGATTCTGAATGCTAATTTGACTAGTGAGACAAATAAAAGTGATTCTTTCATCTTACCTCTTGAAAATGGAGATAAAAATTATATATAAGATAGAGGTAAGAAGTTTTGATGAGTTTCGATGGCACAGGGCCATTGTTTGTACAATTTAGGAGTAGATGTTTTCCTTGCTTTTAATAAGTTGTTCAAGAAAAAAATTTATTATCAAGTGTGTGGTTTGCTTCTTCTAGTAATTCTAAAGCCTTTCCATACCCACAAGGGACATGCACCCTATACAAAGCCACTAATGGGACTCAAAATCACCCTCCTAATTTGAGTACCATTCCAAGCTTTTGAGCGCTTAAAAGTTCTTTTAATGCATGTGTACCCATCTATCTTTTTGAGGCCTAAGAGGTGTTTAATGTTTATAATACCTTGCATTCATTGCATGCATGTGTATTTTATTTCTAAATATTCATTTTGAGTCACTGAGCAATATTTCATATTGAGCAATGTCCAGTTCTACATTTTTACCCAAGTGTCAAATAACAATAGGAAACCTAGTTTGTAGGTGAATATCTTGTGCCCAGTAATGTTTCATGAATCACTACTTTAGGAGTGTTTAGTATAGATATCAGAGAACCTATTTTTCATATTTAATGTCATTTTGACATTTTTTGACTAGGTTTTGAATCCCTAAAAGTCAGTTCTTTATTGTAGTCATGCTAATGTAAATTATTTAGAATTTTGGGAGGCCTTGTCTGACCAGTTATAACTTTGACCCAGTTGAACAAAATAAGAAAATTTATTTTCCATTGCTTTCTAGAGGTCAAATGCTTGCCATATTTCAGATTTGAGTCTCTGACGGATCCATTTGGTCAATTTTCAAATACAATTCCAAATGACATTTGTATAGTTTTACTAGTGTCAAGAAGTGTAGATTGATCAGTACCCCTTTTTAGGATGTCATAACATTGAATATGTGATTTCCTAAACCAAATGGATTGTAACACTATTTTTTACTCTAAAAATACTTTAAGTGTGTTAGTTTGCAAGCCTTGATGAATCTCTCTGCACACTTTCCCAAGTCCATTCCATTTGCAAAAATTAGTTTTCTACCATTGTTCCCAGTTTTGCAAATCCAAGTAGCCCACTTTGACTATTTTTTGAATGTTACCTATTATTCATCATGAGCTCAAATCCCAGATTTATACTCTCCTCATGACAGTGAAATAAGGCCCCAATTTTTGTGCCCTCAAGTGTCAATTTGACTTGTTATCAAAGCCAAAACCAAACGCAATTTATGGTTTTTTGACATGTTTTCTTGCATATAGTTTCATGAAGGAAACTTTGACATTCAATATCTTTTGACCCCAAAGTTTACATGACATGAGATTTCACAAGGTAAGTGATTATGGAATAAAGAATCAATATGGCTATTTTAAGAGCCCAGTCAAGTATTTTGGTTAGTTTTTAAAGCTAGTTAGAGGACATCTTGGCATGAAATTGATGGTCTACAATAGGTGGAAAATTGAGTTAAAAATTATGATGAGCCAATAGTTGATTTTGATCTTGTGTAACATTCATGTACACTCTCTTATTGGAAGCTTTGGTTGCACCTGATGGATTTTGGATGATGAGAAAGTGAAGACTAAGATGAGCCCCTACTAAGGTTTTGAAGCTAAGAATAACCATTATTTTCTTCAATCTATAAGATGTGATTCTTGAGCACAGTTAAGGCCTTGTATCAGGAAACTAGTCAACAAGTGTTTGCACAACCTCACAAGTGGCACCCATTAGAAACAATGAAGCAACAAAGGAAAGAACACTAAGTATGGCACTTTAAACCAAAAAAAAGGAAGTAGCCCACAATAAGAAGAAGGAGTGGAGGATTCATCCATGATGAAGAAAAAATCCATGAGATGCTCTTTCCAAAGGCTGTGTATCTAAGCCTCCACCGAAATAGTTAAAGGACTACACATTTTTAACTTGAAGTTATGGAGTGGCATGTCCACACCTAAGAAAGAAAAGGCCATGGTAGTTGAAACACCAGACACAACAAGGCATGAGTAGGTGGCTCCATGGCAAAGGGATGTCACTTATCTTTTGGAAAGACATATCAAATTCCACAAAAAAATGCATGAGGGACTTCGAAAGCCTAGAGGGAGCACATATATTTCTATCCAAACTATGGTTTGTTTTCCCATAAACTTTGTTGGAGCTAAAGTGGTAGTTTATTTCTTTTCTCATGCATAAGGAGAGTGTATAATGCCTCAACCAAAAATAAATGGAGAACCAAGGAGAATACTTTTTGGAAAAGAGTGAGAAGAGGGGCCATGTGAGTTTCAACCACTGAGACACTACACCTTTTGAAGAGAGGAAGAACCCATAGCTGACATTCCATGGAGTAATCACAAAGCTTGGTGATTTGTTTGAGCATGTCTAGAATAAGGCTTTCTTTCCACTTTGGAGAAAAGCAAGGGGTTTTCTCTCCATGAAATGGAGATGTCAAGTTTGGGATGAGCCATAGAAAGAATCCAAATAAGATACCATTTTCCACACAAACAATGCATGTTCATGGGCAAGATAAGTTTCTAATGGTCTAGAATGTTAACTTTTCCTTGATAACAATGCGAGATCATGTGCAAAAGGTTATTGGGATGATATCATGAGTTTGAAAGTTTGTACTTTGAGAGGAAAAACTAGTGGTCTTGGAGCCTGTATGATTACCAATCAAATAAGAAAACTATCTACATTAAAATAAATTGGTGTTACCATTTCCATTCACCATAATCACTTGGTAAGTTTTGAAAATAGACACAATATTGGGACAACATGGTGGTATGTGGGAAGAGCTAACATAAAGTCCAAAAATTATAGGCCTATTGCATGATGTTTTATCTATGTATAAATGTTTCCCTATTATATTTTCCATGTTCTCATGCAAGTACATAAAGGGAACATTTGAAAAGGAGGTGAAACCACAGCATTGAGAAGACCATAATCAATCAAATAGGAAGGTCAAGTATCACATAGGCCATCTCATTTGAAATATCACTCAGTCATTGAGTCCTAGATTGAGTGGGTGGACAGATTTTATAATGTTTAAATACATGACCACTTACTACTATATTGTCTAAAGGAAAAAAGGCTTTTGGAAGCCATAAGCTCAAATGGGGCCCACTAGTTGGATTGCATAGAGAAATTTGCAACCAAAATACAAATCAGAAATGAAAACAGTGCATAGTGACTTGGACTGTTTCAATGAACCAAAAGATGACAAGTGGTAGCAGTCGAACGAGTTATAAAATGACAAGTGGTAAAGCCTTCCATGATGGGCACAAAAATTGAGGCAATGACATGGCAAGGTTGGATAGTTGTCATGATGTCTCTATGTCTCTAGTGATGTCGCAAACCTAGGATATCATGGTGACATAGCAACAAAACACCACATGGTGGGGGCTGGTGACATGGATTACAAGGGAGATGGAAAAGAAGTGATGTCGACAGAGGTGCCATGTGTTACAATGTCAGTATGTCATGATGATATGGCGACCATGCTGATGAGGATGGTGACATGGTGAGCCAATCATAGGTCACCATGTGGGAACAAACCCAGTCAGACATGGTAGAATAAGGACCAATTTGGTGGTTCCACATGGCACCCAAGTGGTAGAAGTACTGATAGAATATGTGATGAGGCAAGAATGGGTGAATCAAAATGTGACACATACCACAACATGGTCAAACTAGTATCATAGATGGATTTGTGTGATTCATGTAATTTCCTAATAGATAAGGCATTGATCAGCTACAAGATCAACTTGTTCTTACTAGTGCATATTTTGGGATTTATTAAAATCAAACTTATAATCATCCATTTCCCTTTCTATTTAAGTGTTGAAAGGATGCCCTCACTTAGCTTATCAATTTCTTAGGTCATATTATTAGCCATTTCATGTCTATGATCTTTACGTAAGTATAGGATATATAAGGGCATTAATCTAGTTTGTTTTAGTTTTAGTTGTATGCTTTTTGGAAAACTAGTACGTTATGAAGAATCTAGTAGGTCCACTTGTTACAAAGAATAGTCCACCAAGATAACTGAGAGGGGGGGGACGGTGAATCAGTTATCTAACAATTAAAACATTTATGTTCTTTAAACAAACTTAGCCATTCCATGAAACTAAACAACAACAATAATAAGATGCACATAGACAATTACACTAGCTATGTTAACTAGGGAAACCCTTGATCATAGAAAAAGCCTCAGTGGGAATGATGCACACAAGATGATGTACTAATATAAATATTCCTTGTTAGAGGATGCACACTATTAGGATTATATTAAAAAAATTAATACATATGAGTAACTATTAGGAGACTTTGAATCCCTGTTACAATATTCCAACCCTATTAGGAGCTATAGTACAATGTATGCAAGAAGAGCCCACTACCCAAACATGCAATTTCAACTACAAGAAGAGCTCACTTCTCAAACATGTAGTTTACCAAACCAATCACTTTTAGACCTTGTAGACTAGGTCACAAACCTTGGATCCAAATATCAAACCTCGGATCATTTAGCAAAACCTTGGCAGTGAAGTTTCCTTCACTTACACTATGCTCTACTCAACTTTGCATTTTTCTCTCTCTGTTTCTTACAATTTCTCCTTATCAATCCAATTCCATCTACTCTAATAAAGGAAAATGTCATTCCTTTATACCAAGTCCATAAAATAATTTCCTAATTTGGTTGTTAGACCTTCTCAATTAATCATTATAGGACCACATTTAGAACACATTACACTTAGCAATAAGATTAATCTTTGACCTTTTTAGTTGAATATCTTTCCTTATACATAATATTATGAGAAGAAAACTTAGCCACATCATCACCAACATGTCTTATTCACATCCTTAACCTTGATTCTTGGAATAATAGTTTTTCTAAGAGATGTAACAAGTTAACCATAACATGCCTTTGTAAACTCTATCTCAGAACATTCATCACCAAAACTTACATAACTCCTTCCAAAATTATCATTTCTTCATCTGACATTAACTACATATACTAGATACTTACAAGTATCTCTCGTAACCTTGGATAGTGAGAATACCCAACTAACCATCTGTACCAACTTGATATTTCCACTATTCTTTTGTCAGATACGATAGAAGACTACTATGTTTACATCAATGAAAAAATCAATCATGAATTTAACATATCATTATAGTAGCATATCTAGAATACTCCCCTATAGGAATATCATTAGCATTCATGCTTCCAAAAATCTCCCCCTTTGGCAGTGATGAAAATATAGATGGAAAACATCTAGTTCCAAGAATTCCAACAAAAAATTGTTCATCTTTCTCTTCAAATCATCTTCATCAATCATTTCCCCAAATTGATATACCTCAATGTGCTTTTTTCAAACTATCATTCCATGACATACTTATTCTAAATATGCTCTACTTGTTCTTGCTTATCTTTTCTTCTCCTCATGATGTTCTTCCTCATGATCTTCTCATGATGTTTTTCATGCCAAAGTTTTTGCTTGACATCAATGTCAAAGATTTCAACAACCATAAAACTCAGCAACAACTAATTCTTACTTAGCTCAAGTATCCAAAGACATTGTTTTAACTTACATCCAATAAGAGTTCTAGATAACTTTGCCCATCATAGATACTCCCCCATACAGGAAGAATTGGCATTCAGTCTCGACAAATAATGGTGCTCTATTATACTAGATTTCTTATCTCTTCCATCATATACTCTAGAGTGGGAAGGGCATAACCCCTTGCATACCTCACAAATAATCAAAAGTCTCTTTGGAAGAGGCTTAGTGAAAATATCTGCAATCTACTCTTTTGTGCTCACATACTCCAATATAATTTCATTTTTTGCAACTTTTTCTTTCAATGTGTGATACTTAATAGAAATATGTTTTGTCTTTGAATGCAACACTAGATTCTTAGACATATTTATTGTTCTTCTATTGTCACAATGTATGATAACAAGTTCATTGATTTCTATCCTTATATCCTTTAGCATATGCTTCATCCAAGCAACTTGATTGCAATTGTTTGCTACTGCAACATAATTTTCTTCCATTTTAATTTGTGATATACAATCCTACTTCTTGCTTAGCCAAGAAAAAAATCTTCTTCCAAGAAAGAAGTCTCCACCATTGGTGCTCTTTTTTTCATCCATATTACCTACCTAATCAACATCAATATAGGAACATAAAGTGAAATCATTAGATCTATCATACCATAATCCAAACTTGGATGGTCCTTGCAAATATCTAAATATCCTCTTGACTACAACATAATGTGCTTCTTTGGGATTACCTTGAAATCTTGCAACAATTCTAACTACATTTTCTATATTTAGCCTTATTTGAGTGAGATAGTGTAATCCTCCAATCATAGACTAGTACTTCTTCTACTCAACAATAGTGTCTCATCCTTTGTAGATAACATGTGTCCAGTTACCATAAATTTTCTAATGGGTTGGCATGTTTTCAAACAAAACCTTTTCATTTAATCCTTCAAATCCTTAGTTTGAGAAATAAATATTCCTTTATTTTGTACAATTTGTAATCCTAGAAAATATTTTATTTCTCCTATCATGCTCATTTCAAATTCTTCTTCATCTCTTCAGCAAATTTGTTACTTTTATCATAATTTCCTCCAAATATGATGTCATCAATGAATATTACCAAAATCATCAAACCATCATCGATTTCTTTCCAATATGGATTACTATCTGTCATACCTTTTCTATATCAGAGCTTTTTCAAATTTTTGTCCAATCTTGCATACCAAGTTATGGGTGCTTGCTCCAAGCCATACAATGTATTCTTTAGTTTGCATACTATGTCCTTATCATCTACCAAAGGACAACATTCAAGCTATCCTATGTAAACCTCTTCTTGAAGTTCTCCATTCAAAAATGCTAACTTGACATCCATCTGATATACTTTGAATTTCTTTTGTGCTACAAAAGCTAAGAATAAGCTTACTACTTCTATTATAGCCACAATAACATAGGTCTCATAATAGTTTATTCATTTTTGAAATGAGTAACCTCTACATACCAACCTTGCATTATTCCTCACAACTTCACCTTTCTCATTCATCTTTTTCATGAATACCCATTTAGTTCCTATCACATTCTTGTTTGTTGGTCTAGGGACCAATTTTCATGTCTCATATTTTATGATATGATTCAATTCCTATTTCATAGCTTGTTTCCAATAGCAATCTTTTCATGCTTAATTTGCATTCCTAGGTTCAACTTGAGGTATCAAACATAGTTCTTCATTAACTCTACTTCTTGTCATCACACCTTTATCTTTTCTTCAAATAATCTACTCAAATGGGTGATTCTTTATCATATTCTTTCCTGAAGTAGGAGTTTCTATTTCAACTCTTGGCTCTACTGAAGGTTCCAAGCTTTGTTCCTACCTTAGCTCTCCTTCATTCTATAAATCATTGTTAGTCTCAAGAAATACCTCATCATTCCTTGGCTTAGTAACAACATCATCATCTAAATTGTAATCAACTATTCTCTCTTGTATCCTTAATTTCTTATCAATTCTCACATTTTCACTTTCCATAGTAGTCTTAGTTCTCATATTATAGCATCTAAAAGCCTTTCTTTTTAATGAATAACCAAGGAATATACCTTCATCACTTCTACCATCAAACTTACCAATATCATCATCTCCTTTTGATATAATTCTTACTACCAAAAATTTTGATGTAGGAGCATCCTGGGATTTCCTTCTAATCCTACACGCTTTTGTTTATTCTACTAGTTACTACTGAGTGCTAGTAGCTACTGAGTTCCAGTTACTATCGAGTGATAGTTATTATCAAGTTACAATTTCTAGTTTTTACCGAGTTCCAATCTCTAGTTGTTACCGAGTTCCAGTTGCTATTGAGTTCCAGTTTCTGTCAAGTGCCAGTTGCCACCAAGTTCCCTAGTGTATGCTGAGTGACTCTTAATGTGCTGAGTTACCCAGTGTATGCCAAGTCATTCTTCATGCACTGAGGTTTCCTATGTATGCTGAGTGTTATAATTTGGATGTGATTTCTATGAGCTGACTTGCAAGACTTATTTTGATCACAATATTTATGTTAAGGTATTTTCTTGGGATGCATCCTAACCATTGTTGGGTCAGTCTTCCTATTTTTTATGTTCTAGAATGTTCTGTAAGCCATATTTGCAAGTATAAATAAGGGTCTTGTTAAGTCTTTTAGGGGGAAGTTTTTAGGGAAGAAGTGGATGTGAATTTTGAAGAGCTAGGGCTGCAGCTTGAGAATCAAAGGACCTCTTGGTGGACTTGTGGATAAAAGTGTGGATTCTTCTTGGTGTTCTTATCTAGAGTGTGGATCTAGACTAGCTTGGGTTTGGATTGGATCTTAAGAGATCTTGCATAATTGTTATTGTAATTGCTATTGTATTTGGCCATAACCTAGAAGGCCTTACAGCCAGGCATATTGCATTTAATCAATTATATATATGAATAAAGATTTGTGATTTGGTATTAGATCATGCATTATTCTTGTTTTGTGTTATGTTTTTGTGTGGGGTTTTAGTGCTAGGGGCTAGGACATCTCCTTTGAGGATTCTCTAGCCTTGCACTGCATTAGGTGGTATCAGAGCAAAGGTTGTTCCTAAGTGTGTAGGCAAATCACCAAAGCTGAGGTAGTTTGCACTAGGACTTGGATTGACAAAGGTTGATCTTGTAGTTGATTGATCTTTTGGGTGGTGGATTTGTTACTTAGGGTTTCCTAAAAATTTTGAAGATGCCTCCAAGAAGATTGGACCCTAGGGAAATTTCTGATCTTAGTGATGCTATAGAAGAACAAATCTCAGAGAAGATGAGAGCAGAGTTCAAATCTGAGATTGCATTGATGAAGAGTGACATGATTACTAAAATTGTAAGTGCTTTAGGTGGTGTACCTAGGCATGTGGGTATTGAAGGAAGTTATGAGGAAGTTGTTAAAGACCTTGAAGCTACTAGATCTAGTGGTGAGGAAAAAATTGATCATGTAGAGAGACCTATGGAAAATAGGGCTTGTAGACCTGGATCTTAGTTAAAGCTAAAGCACAAGATGGAAGTTTCTAATTTCTCAAGTACTTTCAATCTATAAGACTTGATTGATTGGATTAGTGAATTAGAAGACTACTTTGAGCTTAAGGATATTGAGGATCCACTTAGATTGAGGTTGGCACAAACAAATTTGAAGGGACATGCTACTCTTTTGTGGAAGGAACTGCAAAGAGACAAAGAAGAGGAAGGTGAAATGAAGATCACTAGATGGAAATTGATGGTGACTAAGTTGAAGGCTAAGTTCATTCCTGATGATTATGAACTTGAGTTGTTTAAGAGGTTATAGAATCTAAAACAAAAGGATGTCACTATGAAACATTATACAGAGGAGTTCTAGAAGTTAACTATTCGATCTAGTCATAGAGAATTTTCAAAAGAGAAGACAGCATGGTATATTAATGGTTTGAGATTTAATATTCAGGATGAGGTGGGTAACTGAATATTTCTTCAGTTGAGGATTCTTATCAGTATTTTTTGAGGGTAAAGGAGAAGCTAAAGAGAAAGAATCAAGGTAATTCCTAAGGGAAGGAGAAGCAGGATAGTTTAGCACAAGCTAAACCAAAAAAAGAAAGTGAACCAAAACTTGTTGAATAGAAAAAGAGGGTGGGTGGAGGTGGATTTAGAGGTAATTGTTTCAAGTTATGTCAAGAAGGGCATAAATCTTTTGAATGTTTGATTTTTAGGATAGTTGTTGTTGTGAATGAGGTTGAAGTCCAGGGAAGTCAGTTGGAGCAACGAGAGAGTTTGCTGGCTCGACGAGTGCTAGTTGGTGAGAGGACATTGGATTTTTGTTAGAGAACTAGTTTGTTCAACACTTGTTTTAAGTCAGATGGTAAAGTGATCTAGAGGATATTTTCACTAAATTTTGAAGTATCTCCAAAAATCCAACAATCAAATTAGATTGAAGTCCTCCAACTTTTGAGTCAAATGCAACTCGAACGAGCAAAAAAAGGAGTCTATATGCTTGAGATATAGCCAGTCAAAGGTTGGTCAAATCTTGGTCAAAGGTAGATAGAAAGGAAAATTTTTGAACTCTCCAAAATTGGTCAAAGTTGGCATCAAAATGAAAGTCTCATTGAGAGCTTTTCGAAAATGTTTGTTTCATCAAAATCAGAGCTCGTACGTGAAAGTTATGTTTAGTCAAAGTTTAGTTGACCAAAGTGGTTGATGACGTGGCATGACTGTACAGATGATTTCATCATAGTGTTCAATAGCTAGTTAGAAGTTGACATGAGGCAAAAAAATTGGGTGCCACATGTATGGCTGGAAGCCCACATGACACATCACCTTCATTTGTTGACATGGCAAGCAATTTTGTCGGCATCCAACGTGGCAGTCCATGTCAACACCAGTTGGTGGAAGGTATTTGGTTTGTTTCAAAAAAAGTTTTTAATAGGTTTTGAACCCTTAACCACCTCTTTTCCACATCGGCAAGTGGCCGTTGCGCCATCAATTCTGTTTAAAACTATAATACGCAATAACCTATTTAAGGTTTGTTTGTCGCCGATTCTATTTAAAGGAGTTGGCGGTGGGGGTTGAACTTGCAACCGGTGGCCCACTAAAATGAGTGGATATCACTACAGTGTCAAAAATTTATAATATATATAAGGCAAATATCTTATTTAAGATTATACAATCAATCAATCCTTATTTAAAATAGGGGTTTTTGTTAAGTTGTTAAATGTTTCTATCCCCAGATATTGTTATAATGCCAATTTGTAAAAAAGGCAAGGGGGTAATTACAAATTTTAATTTGTTAAATGCCCTATTTTTGTAATTTTTAATTATAGGCCATTTTAGGAAAATTTTATGTATAGAAAGAGGGGAATAGGTTCATTTTGAACATAGAGAATTCATAGAGAATTTGATGAGGAATTATTCTAAAACCAAAAGGACAAATATTGTTGAGGAGAGAAGAAAATCTGGAGGACGTGTTTTCAGTCTTGAACATCAGAGAAATATTATGGTGATGTTCTACAAGGGATTGGTCCTATAATACATTGTACTTGATTTGGAGTTAATTGGGTTGGTCCACCGAGTTGGAGCTGGACTTGGAGATGTAGTCCTAATAGGGTGAACTCTAAAATCAAATCATGTTGTGCCTCTTTTCTCATCTCCCTTTTTGCTAGTTATGTGATGTTTTTTTATTGAATTTTTCAATTACATTAATTTTCTTCTATTAAAGCATTATTTAATTGCACATAATTGGTTAAAATTCCTCTATATCAGTTCTTTAATGCTCTTCTCTGTCATTTCAATGGTTTAAGGAACATAGCCACACGTTTACTGCCTGGATCAAGAAATTAAATCTGATTGTTAGGATTATGTCATAATCTTATAAGTCCTAAATTAGATCAAGTTTGGTATCAGAGCCTATTTCTAGAAAAATTGTAGGTGGTGAATGTTAACTAGGTTGAGATTAAAAAAAGGAGAAGGTGAACTTGAAGGGTTCAATCTAGAAATTGGAAAAAGAAGGACTTTTCCTCGATCAAAGATGGAATCCGAACAACATGTTCTTGAGTTTGATGCAGAAGCATTCTAGAGATCTTTTGTGGAACTAAAGGCTTTGGTGAACATTCTTCTCCTAAAGAGACATGAATGATAGTTGAGGAAAGAAAATAAAGCTAAGAAGGAGGAAGCAAAATCTTCATTTGAAGATGTGAAAGGTAAAGGAGTAGGAGCTGGTAGTGACCCTCCAAAACCTTCATCTTTGTCTTCATCAACTTCTTTATTTATTTAATCTTCAAAGAACCCTAAGCATGTTAATGTACTTTGTTAAAATTGGATGTTAACTTTGATTTTCCTATATATAGTGGTGAATTGGATGTAGAGAAATTGGATAATTATCTTAAGAAGGTCAAAGTGTATTGTAGGGTTCAAAAGATTCTAGATGACTCTTCTAAAATCTAGCTAGCTACTCTCGGAATGGGAGGTATTACATTAGTCTGGTGGGAGTGTACGATCTAGGATGATCTTATTGCACATGGTAAAATCATTTCATCTTGGTATGAATTTACTTCTACTTTGAAGAAACAATTTTATCCATTGGGTTATCTACAACAAGCCATTATGGATTGGAGAAATCTCAAGCAAGGTAAAGGACAGTCTATGCAAGAGTATACACAGGTGTTTAGGAAGAAAGAATTAACTCTTAGAATTCCTCTATATACACAAGATACTTTATTCAAGTATATAGGTGGAATGCATTTGTATTTGAAGCATACAATATTGATGTTTAGTCCTAATTTTGATGAAGTATGTGTTCAAGTGACTCAAATTGAAGTAGGTGGAGGAAACATGAGTTTTAGTTCAAAGAAGGAATTTTCTCCCACTGACAACATCAAGAAAGGAAAGAAGTTAGCCACAGTAATGAAAGAGGAACGTGACAAGCCTACTTGTTTGAACATTGTCAGAAGAAAGGACATGCAAAAGAAAAGTGTTGGAAGTTGCATGTAAAGTTGAAACCTAAGTGGTTTAAGGATCGTAAGGGTAAGAAAATGTCTATGGTTGCTATTTTGGATCTTGGATCAGATTTTGGTGATGAAGCAACAATATCAGCAATGGGTTTAAAAGGTAAAGCTTATGTTGATTCTACCACTGATGTTTCATGTGATTCTACTTCTAAAAGTCATCTTGTTCCTAAAGATAGTAAAAGGAGTGAACTTTTTCATATAAGGGTGATTTCAAAGAACACTAAAATAGGCACATTGATAGATAGTGGATCCCAAGTTAATCTAATTTTAGAAGAAATTGTTAAACAGCTGGGATTGGAAACTAAGCTACATAGGAGACCTTATCCATTAGGCTAGGTGTACAATGATAATAGATTTTGAGTTACTAAGCAATGTAAGTTAAGATTTACAATAACATCTAAGTTTGTAGATGAGGTTGATTTTGATGTGGTTCCACTTGACATCTGTGGGATTGTATTGGGTAGCCCATACTTATAGGATAGGAAAGCTATCTTCTATAGGGAACATAACAAGTATCCTTTGTTTAAGGATGGAATTGAATACATTATAAAAGCTCATCACATGAAGAATGCAGGATCAATTATAAACATAGTACATTTGAAAATGATTTTTAATGCAAGTAGTAAACTGACTCTCATGTTTGCAATAGCTAGTGAGGATTAGGTGCAAGCAGAATCAAGTCTTCATCCAGCGATGGTAAAAGAGGATTTCACAAGTTCATTTTCTAATGATTTCTCTATACGAGAGGTCCAAAATGTTGATACTTTTTGTGGAAACTGGTGGATGTATGGTTGGTTGTATTAACAATGTCATGTCATTCTTCATAATGTGTTTGATGCTTCAAATATTTAGAATTCCAACGGTTTATACAGATGATACAGGACAAGGAAAATATGCCCCCATTTGCATTCTATGTAAAAGTAAACTTTTAGAGGTCTAAAAGCTTCTTTTTAGTGGGGAGGCTTGATTTGAAGGATATTTTCACTAAATTGTGAAGTATCTCCAAAGCTCCAATAATCAGCATCAGATTGAAGTCCTTGAAATTCTAATCCAATTCAACTCAAACAAGCAAAAAATGAGTCTATATGCTCGAGATATGGCCAGTTAAAGGTTGATAAAACCTTGTTCAAAGGCAATTAGAAAGGAAAAAATGTTAACTCTCCAAAATTGGTCAAAGTGGACATCAAAATGAAGATCTCATCAAGAGCTTTCCGAAAAATTTTATTTCATCAAAATTAGAGCTCGTATGCAAAAGTTATGCTCAGTCAAAGTTTAGTTGGCCAAAGTGGTTGATGATGTGGCATGACCATATGGATGATGTCATCATAGTGTTCAATAGCCAGTCAGAAGTTGACATATGTCATTCTATGAGGCAAAAAAATTAGGTGCCATGTGTATGGCCAGAAGCCCACGTGACACCTCACCCCTATTTTTTGACGTGGCAAGCAATTTCGTCAACATCCAATGTGGTAGTCCATGTCAGCACTAGTTGGTGGAAGGCATTTGGTTTGTTTCAACAACAGTTTTTAATGAGTTTCGAACCCTTAACCACCTCTCTCCCAAATCGACAAGTGGCCATTGGGACCTCAATTCCATTTAAAACTATAATGTGTAATTACCTATTTAAGTTTTGTTTGCAGTCAATTCTATTACAAGAAGCCAGCATTGGGGGTTGAACTCGCAACCAGTGGCTCACTAAAATGAGTGGATTTCACTATGGTGGCAATAGTTTATAATATATATATGGCAAATATCTTATTTAAGATTATACAATCAATCGATCCTTATTTAAAATAGGGGTTTTTGTTAAGTTGTTAAATTTTTTAATCCCCAAAAATTGTTATAATGCCAAATTATAAAAAAGGCAAGGGGGTAATTATGAATTTTAACTTGTTAAATGCCCCATTTTTGTAATTTTTTGTTATAGGCCATTTTAGGGAAATTTTATTTATAAAAAGAGAGGAATAGGTTCATTTTGAACATAGAGAATTGATAGAGAATTTGATGAGGAATTATTCTAAAACCAAAAGGATGAATATTGCAGAGGAGAGAGGAATATTTGGAGGACGTGTTTTTAGTCCTAAACATTTAAGAAATATTACACTGATGTTCTACAAGGGATTCGTCCTATAATACATTGTACTTGATTTGGAGTTAATTGGATTGGTCCACCATTAGAGTTGGACTTGGAGACATAGTCCTAATAGGGTGAACTCTGAAATACAATCATGTTGTGCCTCTTTTCTCATCTCCCTTTCTATCAGTTATGTGATGTTCTTTTATTACATTTTTCAATTACATTAATTTGCTTCTGTTAAAACATTATTTAATTGCACATAATTGGTTAAAATTCCTCTATATCAATTCTTTAATCCTCTTCTCTATAATTTCAAAGGTTTAAGGAACATAGCCACACATGCACTACTTGGATCGAGAAATTAAATCTGAACGTTAGGATTAAGTCATAATCTTATAAGTCCTAAATCAAATCATAAAGTCTACAAGGTTATTGTGGATGGTGGTAGTACTAATAACCTTGTTGCTGAAGAGATGGTTTAGAAACTTCGTTTGAAGAGAATGAGACATCCTTATCCTTATAGGATTGGTTGGTTGCAAGGTGAACATGCTTTAGAAGTGAGGGAGCAATGCCTTGTTGATTTCTAGATTGGGCAATATAAGGATCAAGTGTTGTGTGACATTGTGGACATGAACAGTTGTCATGTGTTGCTTGGTAGACCTTGGTAGTATGATTACAGGGTTGTGCATGTGATTGTGTCAAGAATGTGTTTACTATTGAGAAAGGTGGCAGGAAGTTTTCCCTGATTCCTTTGTAGAATGAAGAGCTCAAAAGGAAGAACTTGAGTATTGGTAGCTAAGTTGAGTTGGCAGATCTTGAGAAGGTTGGAGATTGGTATGGAAAGTAGACTTGTAGCACACCTCAAATGGATGTGAAGATGTAGAAGAAGAACAATGGAAAGAGTGTACAAGTTGAAGATTTGGAGGATCTGTATGCAAAGAAATAGTTTGGGATTTATGTGTTGAATCCTAGAAGATGTTCTTCCAGTTATTAGAACAACTTTGTGAACCTAGGGTATCTAATGTAGGAGCATCCTAGGTTTTCTTTGTAATCTTGCATTTTTTTGTTCATTCTACCAGTTACTACTAAGTGCTAGTAGTTGTTGATTCCAGTTATTGTCGAGTGATAGCTATTACTAAGTTCTAGTTTCTAGTTATTACTAAGTTCTAGTCTCTAGTTATTTTCAAATTCCAGTTGCTACTAAGTTCCAGTTTCTTCCAAGTGCTAGTTGCTACCGAGTTCCAGTTGCTACTGAGTTCCCTAGTGTATGTCGAGTGACTCTTCATGTGCCAAGTTACCCAGTGTATGTCAAGTGATTCTTCATGCACCAAGTTTTCCTATGTATGTTGAGTGTTAGCATTTGGATGTGATTTTTGTGAGCCAACTTGTAGAACTTATTTTGATCATGATATTTATGTTAAGATCTTTTCTTGGGATGCATCCTGACCATTATTGGGTCAGCCTTCCTATTTTGTATGTTCTAGAATATTCTGTAAGCCATTTTTGCAAGTATAAATAAGGGTCTTGTTGAGTCTTTTAGGGGGAGGTTTTTAGGGAAGAAGTGGATGTGAATTTTGAAGAGCTAGGGCTACGACTTGAGAACCAGAGGGCCTCTTGGTGGACCTGTGGATACAAGTGTGGATTATTGTTGGTGTTCTTATCTAGAGCTTGGATCTAGACTAGCTTGGGTTTGGATACGATCTTGAGAGATCATGCATAACTATTATTGTCATTGCTATTATATTTGGCCATAACCCAAAAAGCCTTATATTCAGACATATTACATGTAATCATTTATATCTATGAATAAAGAGTTGTGATTTGGTATTAGATCCTCCATTATTCTTGTTTTGTGTTGTGTTTCCACTGTGGGGTGTTAGTTTTGGGGGCTAGGACATCTCCTTTAGGGATTCTCCAGCCTTGCACTGCATCATACCCATAGGTGAGTGACCAAACCATAGTTCATAAGGAGTCTTTTTTGTGTCTTTCTTGACTTGCACTTTATTCATAGTGTAGACTATTGTATTCACAACTTCTCTTTGAAACATCTTGGATACATTATTCTCATCTAACATAGCTCTTGCTACTTCTATAACTAACCTATTTCTTCTCTCTGCAATGCCATTCTATTTAGGGGTCTTCAACTCAACTCTTTCTTCTACTCTAGGATTGAATCTTTTCTCTTCAATTTGATTCCCATTCTACAAATCATTACTAATGATAACTTCCACATTTTAATGGTTAGCCTTTGGATCAACAATAGTTACCAAAGCTATCTCTTCTAATACTTCCTATTTCTTAACCAAATTATCCTTATCACAATCATTTAAGAATCTTTCCATACTTGCTTTAAATTCTTCATTTTCCTTAGAAAGTGAACTCTTACTAGTTTTGCTTACTCTCTTGGGGCATGTAAATGAAAAATGACCAAAATCATTACATTTCCAACAAAAAAAAAGGTTGTCCCTTCTAGTTCTCTCTTTGTAAGTAGATCAATACCTTCCTTTATCTTTATATATTCTTCTAATCTAGATCTATCTTTTCTTGTGCTAGTGTTCTTTGGTATACAATAGAAGGATTTTGGATCTAAAAACTCAACTCTACTCTTTGAAAAAATCTGATAAATCACCAGGAATTTCCACCATTCGAGTGTCAAATTTTCTTTTGTCAAATGTAGGACTATCTTTCTTGAATATGCTCACCATAGATCTTCCAAAGTTGTTAAACTTTATCTTCAACAATGTGATGCTCTGATACCAATTGTTAGAAAGAATAGCCCACCAAGATAACTTGTGGGGGGGGTCTGAATCAGTTATCCAATAGTTAAAACATTTATCTTCTTTAAACAAACTTAACCATTCAACCATAGTAAATAGAAACCATAATAAGATGTACATAGATAATTACACTAGATATGCAAACTAGGGAAACCCTTGATCAAAGGGAAAACCCTGGTGCAAATTATGCCCAGAAGATGATATACTAATATAAATATTCGTTGTTAGAGGATGGACCCTGTTGGGAGTTTGTTACAACATTTACGACATGTGACTCCCTATTAGGAGACTTTGAATCCCTTTTAGGAGACTCCAACCTTGTTAGGAGTTGTAGTACAATGTATGCAAGAAGTGCCCACTACCCAAACATGCAATTTCAACTACAAGAAGAGCTCACTGCTCAAACATGTAGTTTACTATTATGTCCCTCTTTCCCTTTTTCTATCAACTGAACCAATCAATGTCAAACCTTTTTTATTAGGTCATGAACCTCAAATCAATCAACAAAGCTCGGCAATGAAGTTTCCTTCACTTCCACTCTACTCTACTCAAATTTTCATTTTGCTCTCTCTGTTGCTTATAATTTCTTCTTAACAATCCAATTCCATCTACTATGAGATAGGAAAATGTCCTTCCTTTATACTAAGTCCATAAAGAAATTCCCTAAGTTGGCTATTAGACCTTCTCAATTAATCATTATAGGACCACATTAAGAACATGTTATACTTAGCAATAAAATTAATCTCCCACTTTGCAATTTGAATATCTTTCTGTACACATAATATTATGATGATAAAACTTAGCCATGTCATCACCAACATGTCTTCTTTATATCATCAGCCTCAATTCTCAAAATGAACATTGTGCTAAGAGATATGAGAATTTTACCAAAATATGCCTCTATAAACTCTATCTGAGAACATACATCACCAAAACTTACAAAACATCTTCTAGACTTATCATTTTTTCATTTGACATTAAATCCATATACTAGATACTTAGAAGTGTCTCTCATAACCTTAGATAATGGGAATACTCAACTAGTCATATGTACCAGGTTGATCTTTTCACTATTCTTCTGTCAAATACCATAGAAGACTTCTATGTTGACATTAGTGACAAACTCAATCATGAATGTAACATATCATCATATTAGAATATCTACAATACTCCTCCATAGGAATATCATCAAAATTCATGCTTCCAACACCACCTACCTAGGTTTTGCAATGCTTGAAGTAGAAGAAGGGTCTAGCCTTATAGTTGGCCTAGTGTCTAAAAGGATATGTTGGAGATGGGAAGTAGTTTTGCCTAGATGTATTCTATTCTCATTGGGGTAATTTAAAACTATGACATTTCAAAACACTAACATTGTGCTCGGTAGACACTATGAAGCTTGACATGAACTACATTCTAACTACATAGCTTCGGCGAAACTAAAACACTTGGTTAACATTGACGAGTGAATGATAAGCCTAATAGCAACTATTGAGCTTAGTAGCAATGTAACCAATTGACTAAGTGTTGAGTCATTGATAGACAAATCGACCATAATGTCAACAATATCCCCCATTAGCACTAGTGACAAAAACACTTATCATACAAAAAATCAAAATACTCAAATTTATATGTCAAATGGTTTCTTTACTTATCATTTTCTATCTTTAACTTGATTTTGACTTTCTGATGTTGTAGATCAGTAAAATACTCCATTTTATTATTTTTTAAAATTTCTTTTGTAAAAATGTTTTCTGTTTATCTGGTATATATACTTGTATCTGCATATTACTATACTACTCCAACATACATATATATCTCCTATTTACATAAATTTGGTGTATAGTGATATTTTCCCCTTTATCAATAGCATTCTATATAGCTAATCCTTGTTATATATCTGTATAAACTTCTCTCCCTTTGCATATTACTTCTCCCCCTTTTTGACATAAATGCCAAAGTTGTATAATATCTACAAGTTGATACCAAAATGTGACAAGAATTTAGAATGCACCTTCAAAATTAGTGCCATAGTCTTATCCTAATTCTATTCTAATACCTTACCTGCATGCAAGGCTATCTATACCTTTTTGATAATTCCATCATGTGGTCAGCTATAGAGAAGTTGATAAGTAGGAGATAATTTCCATAGCAAGTCAAATTGTGATATTGCTATCCGGATTTAACTGTGTGATTTTTCAAGTCAAACTCATTGACCCATGTTTGATGAGTAGTGATTCAACATGAATCCATCTCTCATGAGAATAAATGGAACACTTAGCATGCATTGGATCTAGGTGATGCTCATAGGGGCGAAGCACCAAGACTTCCCAGGAGGTCACCCATCCTAGTACTACTCCAGCCTGAGCGTGCTTAACTACAGAGTTTCCTCCATGGTTAAACCCAAAGCTTGGAACCCAAAGCTTTAGGTTTAAGCATGGAGGAAACTCCGTAGTTAAGCGCACTCAGGCTGGAGAAGTACTAGGATGGGTGACCTCCCGGGAAGTCTCGGTGCTTTGCCCCTGTGAACGTCACCTAGATCCAATGCATGTTAAGTGTTCCATTTATTCTCATGAGATATAGATTCATGTTGAATCATTACTCTTGAAACATGGGTCAATGAGTTCGACTCAAAAAATCACACAGTTAAATCATGATAGCAATATCACAATATGGAGAAGTTATTATCATGGATGAGAGTCTTTGCATGTGAAATGTGTTTCTACAATGCATCCATGTTTTGAAGAATCATTCTCTAATTTTTTGCAAGTGTGGCCCTAATTCTGACTTCTTCCCTCAATATTTTTTCCTATAGATTTGTTAGATATATGATCCTTGTGTAATGTAAAAAACTATAGCTCAAATCAAGTGATAGTTGGTGTGCACTTTTGTTCATATCCTCAACTATATTGGACAATTTATTCTTGATCTCCTTTGTCAAGATAGATGTCGCACTTAGTTTGACATAAAATGAAACAACATTACTGGTAGATGTTTCCAATGTAGTAAGAATGTTAGATAGTTATGCTTGGTTTATTGCAATCTTCAGTGCAACTTGCTCCAAGACTTTGTTTTCAATTTTTTTTCAGCTCTTAACAATAGTTTCTCTTGTCCATTCAATTCATCATTGTACTTGTGGACAATTTTAGCTAATTGGTCTAGAATAGGTTGCTTTCTATCAACATCAATACTTAGAGCATAAACAAATATGCTCTTTATGTCCTCAAGGACTTGATTTTTCTTTTTCAACTCTTCTCTAAGCTTATGTTGCTTAGCCTTTTTCTTCAAAATTTCACCCAGGGTGTCCATTTGATTAGGAGTGTGGTTAGAGATATCCTAATTTGGAATAACAATATCCTCATCTAGATTAATTTCTTCCCCTTTACCCTTTTCTAATGAAAATTTTTCTTTACCCTTATTTGAAACTTTAGCACTTGATTGAGACTAAGTCTCAACTATCATTATATTGGCTATAGATACACTCAAAATAGAAACAATTGTTTACAGAGAGGGTAGGGGTGAATCATGAACAAATAAAACTTTATCTTAATTCACTAATTAATCCTTCATATAATATTCTTATCTAATTGCATGTATGAAGGAATGAAAGGAATAAAATATTTATAACACTTTGACACAAGGAATGGTAACCTAGAAACTTTCCAATTAGAAAGAAAAAATGGGGTGGGATGAGACCTACAAGGTTTAGTACTACATTATAAAGTTAACTTGTTAAGGCTTACAATTGATCACTTCTAGTGATCTACCCTATGAGGTCCACCTTGTTAAATGATTTACAAACATATAATGAAGTATGCACTCAGTTAAGAGATTTTACAAAAGATTGTTAAGTCTACCCTATTAAAGGATTTGATTGATGCACCTATTAGGAGGAATCAGTAGTTGATCTTTGATCTACAACTTTGATTTGCTGGTTGAGATTCCTTGAATTATAATGATCACCTTATTGTGATAGATAAACCTTTGGTGTACCATATGTTGCTTGTTTCCTTCAATTTTACTCATACGCTCTTATTCACTTCTCATCTTCTTCCTTTTTGATGTGATACAACACATTAACACTATATACATATATATATATATATATATATATATATATATATATATATATATATATATATATATATATATATATATATATATGTATATATGTATATATATATATATGTATATATGTATATATGTATGTATATATATGTGTATATATATATGTATATATGTATATATGTATGTATATATGTATATATATGTATATATATGTATATGTATATGTATATGTATATATATATGTATATGTATATCTATATATATGTATGTATATATCTATATATATGTATGTATATATATATATATGTATGTATATATATACATATATATATATACATACATATATATAGATATATACATACATATATATGTATGTATGTATATATATATATGTATATATATACATATATATATATACATACATATATATATATACATATATATATATACATACATATATATATATATATATACTTACATACATATATATAGATATCTACATACATATATATATATATATATATATATATATATATATAGTCAACTACAATACCAAATTAATCATAATTCACAAAGTTAGGCCAACTGGTGTAACTTAAGCTCTAAAGACAAACTTGGTGATTTTCTAACAGTCAACAACAACTATCAATGCTCATAAAACATTGGCACTAGATTAACATGGAAGCTCAATCCATACTAATCACTTCAACTAGCTCAAACTCAGTCTACACCATGTGACTTAGTGAACACTGAGAAACTTGGTAGCAACTGAATCACTCAATTGACACTGCATCACTCGATCAACACTAGATTCACATCATTAACACTATGAGCTCAATAGACACTGTAGAACTTGGTTAACATTATAGAGTTCAGTTAACACTAGTCGTCATCACTTCTGTTGAATAGCTTGGTAGTCATGGCTATGCTTCGTTTACATTGTGCATTGCCTCAAAAGCTTGGTAAACACTATGGAACTTGGAAAACACTATAAACTATCTCAAGTGCTCATTAGATACTATAAAGCTTGACATGAACTATATACTAAATATATAGCTCGAGAGCAACTGAAACACTTAGTTAACACTACTGAGTGAATAATAATCTTGGTAGAAACTTTAGAGCTCATTAGAAAAGTAATCAATTGACTAAGTGTTGAGCCACAAATAGACAATTTGATCTTAAAGGCAATAGGAGGAACTTCCATTATCTAAAGTCATCTTTTAACTTTAGGATGGTTCTTTCCATGAGAAGAATTTTTGCAATTTTAGTTTTATATTTATTTATTTTTTTGGTGATGAGGGATATGAAGCATACATGTTTTGTGCAAGATTCATTTTTGAGATAGGTTTAGCACTTGATATTGAGCTCAATGTGGACATTTTTTAAGAGCACTTTAGAGTGTCTGATCAATAATTTTACCTTTTCACAATCACTACAAAATAATAGAGATCAATCGCATTACTTAGGGATTTCTATCAATTAATCCAAGCCTTTATATTTAGAAATGAAAGGTTATGAGGATAGCTTGAAGGTACACTTTTTTGAGGGTCATAGTATATCTTTATGGAACCTTGCATAGCTCATGGTCTAGTATTTCAAAAATATATTGTCTTAAAATATGTACTCAAATTATGTATTAAATAAATTTTTCTATATAAGTCTTAAGGGGTTGTTCCTAAAGTAAGGTGGGTTAGATATATTTAGGATCAATGTATTAAGTGGGGGAATGTTAGCATAATAAAATTTTGGAAAGAAGTTTAAAATTGTTGAATACTTTGGAATAGTCACCAAATTGTCAACTATTTAGTTACTAAACTGTAAACTATCTTTATAATATAATTTGTATTCATTGAATCAAAATTTGAAATATTCAATCTTTTTTTTTTACTCTAATGATTATCAAAATTATGATTGGTATGACTAATGTGGTCAATACATAAGGAATGATAATGTGGTATTAATAATCTAAGAGTGGTGATAAGTTGGTAGTTAGGAGTTTGAAGCAAGAATAGTGGGAAGAATCAAAATGAATCTTGAAGAGGCCAAATGTGTTTTGACTACTGTACAAAATTCCATAAGATGACCTAATTTTGATCAAGGTGGTGATAAAAAATATGTAAAGAACATAGGGATATGTCAATTAAATATGGTACGGGCATGCCAACTTTATAATTTAAATTGATAGTGAAAATTAAGAGACAGAAAGGATAGATAATGTGTATGTTGTTATTTGAAGAGAAAAAATAAAGAGAATAGACAACGGTGAGAATTTGAGTAACTATTGAGAGTGTAATCATGTTTCCAAGAAAATATTGAGCTAAGGAAAGCTACCAAGTTAGTAGAGAAAAAAGGATATCAAATAAAGGTAGTATATTTTAGATAGATTGTTCAACTTGTTATTCCTTAATAGTTATAGTCACAAAAATACCTTAAATAGGTGGACCTTAACTAGTCTCATTATGTAGGTCTTTTAACAAGGTAATCTCTCAGAAGAATTTTTAAATTTTCTAATGAGGTATCTTGTAACAAAAATTTTGTGTACTCTTAATAGTGCACAAATGACATATAATAGGGTGAACTCCCTAGAAAGGGTACTTGTAGCTCCTAATAGAGAAATATTTTTAAGTATAGGAGAAGGGATGTGGTTTCAGCATTGTAGTTTACTTGTAGTAACTAATCGAACTCTTGTTACCATTTCATTTATCGTCAAATGTGGAAAAATGAGTGGGTTATAGATTGTTAGAGGAAGGTATATAATATTAAATTATTAGGCTTTTCATAGTTTAAAGGGATCCATAGACATAGGTAATTATTAATATTATTATTCATTGAGATTGGACATATAGGTATTTGAATGATTATTTTCTTTATTAAATCTTATTTTCAAATGTGACTTAGATTCTTCGGGAATCATTGTGGAAGATCTGATTCGGATGATTCTTGGTGGATCAAAAAAACATAAAAATGTACTGATGGAGCCTATCGATTGATTTCATGGTAGACGGTTACATTTTTGGCACATCCTCATACTTGTTTTTGAAAAAAAACAAAAAACTAATATTTTTAAGAAAATCTAATTATTTGAACTCTGAGAGCTCCTATTTGATGGAATTAATCAAAGTGTGTTAGATTAAAGTCTCCATAATATGACTAAATTCAATGCAACCTATCTACTATTCAAAAATGCCTACAATTAGTTATCTTTTACATCTATAAATATGTTGTAAAAAAATCACTTTAACATTATGTGTTGTGGGTTGAATTGAATTCATTTCGAAAAATTATTTTCAAGTACATGGTTATTACTTTTATCTTTCTAAAAGGGTAAAAGAAAAAACTTGTGTCACCCTCTAGGATATCTAGTAAGGTTAACTAACACTGTTACAACCTTAAGCATTTTTTTCGTAATATTTAAGACCAAAAATACACGCTTCCACATGGCATCTATGTGGTCAAGTTGGTAGAATGGATATGACTAAAACTATTATAGCCAAAACACTTTTGGCTATAGCCATTAAAGCTACATATATTGCACTATGACCCTTAGAGGGTCACTTTCATTGTAGTGGCATCCTAAATTTGTGCAACGGGTTAAGTTGTTTTAGCCATAAGAGGTAGCTGTATTTTTATTAGTTATTTAGTTTGTTAGATTTATTAGTTCGAATAATTATATATATTTTTAGTTACGATATATTAGATAGATTAAATGTATCGAATAATATAGTTTAATTTAGTTTAATTACCCATAGATGTAGATCTAACGTAGATAACTATAGTAATATTTAACATTAGTTCATTCTATTTTAGATGAAGTTAACTTAGTTAATGTAGAATATAACATATCTAACTTTTAAGATATATAGTGTAAAATCTAGAGTTGGTTTAGTTGTTCATATATATGTATGTATGTATGTATGTATGTATGTATGTATGTATACATATATACATAGATATACATATTACATATATATATACATATATACATATATATACATAAATATATATATAAATATATATACACATATATATACATATATATATACACATATATATATATAGATATATATATATACATAGACATATATACATAGATATATATATATATACATAGACATATATACATAGATATATATATACATATACATATATATACATATACATATACATATACATATATATATATATGTAGGTATATATAGATATCTATCTATCTATCTATATATATATATATATATATATATATATATATATATATATATATATATAGATATCTATATATATATATATAGATATTTATATTTACATATATATATATATATGTAAATATATATATGAAAATATATATATATATATACATATATATATATATATACATATATATATATGTATTTACATATATATATATATACATATATATATATGTATTTACATATATATATATATATATGTATATAAATATATATATATATATATATACATATACATATATGTATATACATATATATATATGTATATACATATATATATACACACACACACACATATATATATATACATACATATATACATATATATATATACATATATATATACACATATATGTATATATATATGTATATATATATGTATATATGTATGTATATATATATATATATATATATATAAAGTTAAATCTACATCAAACCTAGTAAACTTGTTCAAACTTCTAGTTAATTTAGTTGTTTAAATTTAGTAAACCTTTATATATACTTAGTTTCAAATTAACTTCTAGATTTTTTTATTGCACATGTATAATTTTTTGTTCGTATAGATGTGCTATACATTGTTGATATATATGTATGTTTTAAAATGATCTATATTTTTCAGTTGTTTGATTAAATAGTGCATATATGCATTTAATGTTGTCTACACATATTCATGCTTCAAATTAAATTTCTTGATTATTTTTATTTACATTGTATGTATATGTGTATATATACATGTGCAAATCTATTTTTAGCATACGTTTATCTTAGAAATTTATAGATCTATAACATCTTTACATCACACATTATGACATTTGTTACTAGGGTTGTACTTACATATGAAAGTGAGGGTAGTGTTCAAGAAGGGTGATAGTGCCTATTCTAGTACAACTTGTAGAGAAACATACTCTAATTAGGACATGGTGTATATATAAAGTTAGATCTACATTAAACCTAGAAAACTTGTTCAAACTTCTAGTTAACTTAGTTGTTTAAATTTAGTAACTAACCTTTATATATACTTAGTTTCAAATTAGCTTCTATATTATTTTTTATCACACATGTATTTTTTTTGTTTGTATAGATGAGCTATACATTGTTGATATATACATATGTTTCAAAATGATATATATTTTTTAGTTTTTCAACTTGGATTTGATTAAATATTGCACATATGTATTTAATGTTGTTGACACATATACATGTTTTAAATTAAATTTCTTGATTATTTTAATTTACATTGTATGTATATGTGTATTTATACATGTGAAAATCTATTTTTATCATATGTATATCTTAGAAATTTATAGATATATTACATCTTTACATCACACATTATTGAATTTGTTACTAGGGTTGCACTTACATATGCAAGTGAGGATAGTGTCCAACAAGGGTGGTACTACCCAGTCTAGTACAACATGTAGAGAAACACACTCTAATTAGGACAGGGTGTAGTTATTTAGAAATACTATTGGTAGACTATCTTGTGCTTTTGAGATCCTTGATTCAACACATTTGACTTCCACCACCCTCTATAATTGGGAGAAGGTTACTTCTATGGGACATGTGTTGTACCATATGGCTTATATAGTTGCATCATGCAACCCATATGACTATATTAGTATTGAGTTTCTTTGTTCCTCTCTTTCTCATAGTATCAATGGCACTATGAACTATCGGAAGATTTATATAGATGTCACTGCCACTATGGTGATGACTATGTTTTCCATTTGTACTTAGAGGAATAGGGTTAGAGGATACTCATCTACCAAGTTCATGGATTAGACTGTTGCACCATTTATATATCCTTGTTGGATACCACACATCATAGATGGCCATATAAGGATGAGTTTCCTCTATAATTTTGTAAATTATTATTTTCAAAATTTCATTTATAGTATGATGTAGATTATACAATTTTTTCCAAGTCATTTTGGGGAGGGCCTAGAATGATTATTAGGGAGTTTTAGACATATTGACATCCTTGCACCTATTAATATGATGTAGGAGCATCGAGCTTGGATTTTGGTGGAGTTCTACTTGTCATGGTTAGGGATGTGTTGGAGACACATTGGAGAACCTTTCCTCATGATAGCATAAAGATTGAATGGATTGAGTTGAAGTTTGAGTCATTTTACCTTGTTGCTAGAACTATGTTTTCTAGTTTTTGGTGCCTCTTACATGCCATATAATTAATATTCTACAATTATTTAGAGGCTAAAAAGTTTGAGAATTGAAGAGGGCCTAGATTTCTATCTCTAGTTAATATTTCTAGTCCTAATTCATTATAGGTTTGGAGATATCGCAATTCTCTTGGAGTATCGATTTTTGGTAGTTTGCATGATGGGTTTCTATGTGTGATTTTCGAGATTAATCCAAAGATATCCTTAATGAATCAGCCTTAGTGAGCTTACATAGTTGTAGAGGACCTAAATTAATACCTTCATTTTGAAGCACAAGCTCTAATTCAATCAGAGCTAGGAGATATTGTGATTTTTTTTTGGTATCAATTTTTGGATATTTAATTGCTATTGGAGGTTGAATTGTGGCTCTTAAAGTATTTAATGTTCTTTTTTAGCATTCTAGGCTGACTTGTGGCTTAGATTTGTATAAGTAGGCATTGTGGTGGAGTATTTTATTCATTCATTAAAAATTATTCATGATGGAATGATTCATTCAGAGGAGGAGGAGTGAATGTTGGAAGAGATTTACGGCTAGTTTTCCTAAGTGTGTGGATGGAGCACCAAATATGAGGAAGTTTACACTTGGATCTTGGATAAAGTTTGAGAAGGTCTAGTAGCTATGGCTTGGAAAACAAGGAGATTTCTTGGCGAGCTTGCAAGCACAAGTTGAGATCTTCCTTGAAGGTTTATACTAGAGTGTGGATCTAGACTAGTAAGGGTTTGGGTTGGATCTTGAGGGATATTCCATAACTATTATAGTAATTTTTTGTATTTGGCCATAATCAGGAAGGCCTTATAGCTTGACACATTGCATGTAACAATTATTTTATGAATAAATTATTTTAATTTAGTATTAGATCTTGCATTTTTATTGTGCTTCCACTGTGTCGTTATTTTCTAGGGGCTAGGACATCTCCTTTGAGGATCCTCCTACCTTGTACTACATCCTAATAAGTGGGGAATGGTTGGTCCAAACCTTTTGGTTATCTTGAGAGGTATAGAGATTATTGTTCCAGGTCTTAGTGCTCTAGATGATACATTTGGGGCCCAAATATATTCTAACATTGCCATAATAGCCACAATGTTTTATGAGATGTTGTTTGATCAATGTACAAGAGATCTATGGTGTGGTCTTGTGGTACCATTTTGATAGTTGAATCTTCTAGAAAATGAATTAATGATGCATATAAAATACAGAATCATACCTTCTCCAATATAAGGTTCTTCTCTATCATATGTGCATGTGTTTCATTTTATGACATATATTTATCTAGTGATCTTCTTGGTTTATATCAAGCCTTATTGATAGTCATGAGCATTCGTCATAGTGATATTAGTATACACATCATGTAGATTATCTTACACACAAGTGGATCACATGATTCATAGAGACATGATGATATTTCTACACCTACAAAAATTGGTCCTGCTCAAGCCCCTAAAACAACTTTTACAACACCCTACATTCTTAGGCCCCTACAAAACCTTCTATAGTACCCCACTTGCCCCCTTACAACACCTCCTATAGAACACCCCCCCCCCCCCCCAATTATGCAAGCCCCCATAGTACACAGGTGTCTTTTTACCACTATGCTTATAGGTGAGATAACTAATTTAGACATTGACCCTATTTTATCACTACACATTTCAAATATCAAGTAGATCAACAAAGAATTACATGATGGTATGATAAATATATCTATGTTTAAATTTAGTTTTCAATTAATTTATAATTATACTTATACATACTTGAGTTCATATACATACCTAGAGACATACATATTCAATTCAATATAACTTAAATGTGTGTACACATATGTGGTACAGGATCTTACTGATAGTTTGTTACATTTTGGTGATCTTCAGACACCTACAAATCCCAATAGAAATGACTTAGAGGTATAAAATTTATATATTTTATATACATGTAATATTTGTAATTATATAGCTCTATAAAAAAATTTAAAAACCTAATTTGACATGTATGTATGTATTTCTTTCATTTCACACAAAGTTTAGATGCACATCATAGAGCTTTATGGGGTCATGGATTAGAAGGGTGGTGTAGTTAATCTACATCTATATGTACAATACTTTTATTATTTTAGATGTGCATTTTATTGACTAGAACATGTTATTTTGGATACATTTTAGATGGCAACATTTTTACTGTATTTTAGATACATTTGATGTGGAGGTCCATGTTTTATATATTATTTGGAGATATTATATATAGTATTTGGAGACATTACATATGGGTACATGTTTCTCTAGATGTATTATTTTACATGTTATTTCATACATGTGTTATATTGTACATGTATGTTATGTTTATGTTTATTCTCACATGTAATGTTTGTATTGAATGTATGCATGTTTTCAATATTCATATTTATGTCCATGTCTTATGTACATGTTTATGTTCACATGTTATGTTCATATTGAATGTATGTATATTTCTTATATTCATATTTAATATTCATGTCTTAAGGGGATGTATTTGGGGGATGTCCTAATCATTCTTTAAAGAACTATAAGATGTCATGTCTTATGAGGATGTCTTCAGGTGAGGTCCTAAAACATACATAAGAGGGTAGGAGTCAGTACAAGAATTCAGGTCTCACTTTTCGGCAAAAGTGGAAGTGTTATTCCTATTTTTGAAATATCTTATCAATTGATGAAAAAATTTGAGTCATTTAGAGATTAAATATAAAAATACTTCAAAAGAATAATTGTAGTGCTTGAAATCTCCTTTTTGAATATGTAATTTATCTGTATACCCATATAATAGAATTTTTTTTGGTAAGGGTCTTTAAGAACAACTTTTCAAAATGCTTATTTCAGAACCATACAATAGTCATGTACAAACACCATAATTTGACAAAACTAGATGAATTTTTGTGAATCATTTTAAACAAAGTTACCTAACAGACCAAATATTGATGAGAATAATTTACTTAAAATTTTTAATGAATATTTTTTCATTAATGTTTAATTGACAATAAAGCTAATTTCTAAAACCTCTCATCTATGAACACCATAATTGTGTGAAGATTGATGACATGTAACTTAATTTAAGAAATATGAAAAATTAAAATAGTTATTAAAATTTTAGTGTATTGCACTATTTTATGTTTAAGAGAACCTTTTGATCAATAAAAAATGAGTTAATAGAAAATAAACTCATAACAGTATAAAATTTATATTTTTGAAATCAGAATAGTTAGACATGTTATGGGTTTTTGTGTTGGAAATATTCAGGTCTAACAATGTTACTAAGAGGGGAGGGGTGAATCAGTAAGCTTTAAAATTTAAAGCAATTCAGCATAATAACAAATTCACCATTCATTCATCTACTTTTTTGAACGCATGAAAAGATTAACACACTGATTTGGTGACCCAGAAACCTTTCAAATTGAAAGTAAAACTGGGGTGGGGATGATGCCCACGAAACTTCAATACTGTAGTATAAAGTTGGCCAGTTAAGGCTTACAGTGATCACTTCTGGTGATCTGCCCTGTTAGGAGCAAGTAGGACTACTAGATCCACCTTGTTAGAGGATTTACAAACATATAATGAAGTATGCACTCTGTTAGGAGATTTACATAAGACTGTTAAGTCTACCCTATTAAAGGATTTACAAAACTGATTCACCTATTAGGATGAAGCAGTGGATCTACTTGCAATTGGTTTGTTGATTAGATCTTATGTACTGATCACTTGATGTGATGGATATATCTTTTCTGCTCCTTGATAACCTTGCTGAATACTTCGTTGCTGATTCTTTTTCAATTCACTCAATTACATTCTTACTTCGCTCTTGCTTGACTGTTACTCTTCTTCATTTATTTCATTTGTAAATGGTACAATACATTACATATATACCATTCCAATATTTACAACAACAAGGTCGGCCAAACACAAGAGGAAAAAATATTACTGAGTCGGCTAGATAGTAGAAAACTCAGGTTCCTCAAACTTACTCAGTGACCTTCTGACACTCGGTATCCACTACATTACACGACATCGTCATGCACTCGGTAGAGGTAGGGGCTCAGTTCATACTAATCACTCTGAGTAGCTTGGAACTTTGTAACCACTGGTGACTCGGTAAACATTGTGTCACTCGGTAGAAACTAACTCTTTCAATTCACTTGGTAAGCACTGAATACTATCTTGGTAATCATTGAAACCTTCATTTACCTTTTTGACTTGGTAAAAACTAAATCCTTCATTTACCTTTCTGACTCAGTAAATACTAAATCCTTCATTTACCTTCCTGACTCGGTAAACACTAAATCCTTCGTTTACCTTCCTGACTCAGTAAACACTAAAACTTTCGTTTACCTTGCTGACTCGGTAAACACTGCTGAACATACTTGGTAACCAACGAATGCTCGGTATGAACTGTAAACTGAGTGATTAACTCGGTAAGCATTCAAAATAAAATAAGTGTTGTAACTAATGACAAATGTATCATTATTCCAACAATCTCCCCCTTTGGCATTAGTGACAAAAACACTTATGAGCCAAAATTTATATACAAGATCTGACAAAATTGATTTGATTCTGCTGTGCTGTGTGCTGAATATACATGGGCTACCTTACATATAACTCCCCCATACAATATACACAAGGTTTTTACATGAGTTATATGACTTTATTTTTTATTACTTTATTACCTTCTCCCCTTTTGTGTCTGATTTTCTGATTTTCCTCTATATATTGCTTTCTCCCCCTTTTTGACAATAATGCCAAAGAATAAAGAATGTATTTACATGGAGACACCAAAATGTGTGATAAACTTAGAATGTACCTGAAGAATTAGTTGCAGAGTTTTATCCCAATTGTCTTGCAGGAATTTACATGTGGAGAGAGCTACTTGAACTTCTGCAGAAAGTTCAATCACATGGTCTACAACAGAGAAATTATTGTCATGGATCAATGTTTTTGAATATGCAATGTGCTTTTGCATTGTGTTCATGATAGGAAGGATCATATTCTAGATGTCAATCAGAGTAGACCTGATCCTTGCTTCCTCTCTCAGCAATTCTGCTTGTTTCTCTGACAAAAATTTGATTCTCAGATGATGGGATGAACTTGCACTGTGGTCAGATTGCAGCATTTGGGCACTGACCTTCATATCCGCATCAATTTTATTCAACTTTTCTTTTACTTGCTTTCTATACTCGGTAACATCACAAAGTTTTGCAAAAAGTGAGGTTACATTATTAAAAGAATTTTCAATGTTAGACAAAATTGAGGTTAATTCAACCTATTTTATTGCTAAGTGCTGAGCAATGTGCTCAAGCACCTTATATTCAAATTTCTTTTCTGCTTTCTCTATTAATTTTTCTTGTCCTAAGATATCCTCATTGAATTTATTCACCACTTCTTCTAGTTGTAACAAAATGTGTTGAGATGAATCCACATCAACACCTATAGCCTCAGTTATTATGTTTTTAGCACTCTCAATTATATTGAATTCTCTGTCCCTTTCATTCCTTAGCTGCATTTGATGTGCCTTTTGCTCTAATAGCTGACTGATCATTCTCATTTCATCAACTGGTGCAGTATCTAGATCTATCTTAGGAATGACAATGTCCTTATCTAGATCTATTTCTTCATCTACTGCCTTACTGGAAAACATGTATCTCTTTGGTTTTTCTACAGTGACTGCACCTTTGCCCTTTGAAATTGAAACAATAGTTGATGATGTTGGACTGGCTGTCAAAATTGGAATGGGACCAACTAAAGGTAAACTAAGAGAAGTGTTGGCTATATCAAAACTTGATATACTTCCCAAAAATGATGTACTACTCAAAAATGATGTACATACTAGTATATTTATAGTTGGAGAACTGACTGGAGCAAAAATTGGGGCCAATGTGGCTGAGGAAGAAAAAATTGGTAAGAAACTGGGAAGACTTACTGTACAAGCTACAGGTGGGACAGATATACTCGGTGAAGTAGCTACTGCAGTGGATGACTCGATGGCTGATGATGTGCTTGGAAGCTCGGTAACTGAAGAAGTGACTGCCAGCTCGGTAGATGAAGTGCCTCGCACTTGTATTGTAGAAACCTGGAGCTGAGAGGAGACTACAGGAAATTGAGCAATGGATGTCTCTGTTGTGCTCACAATCTTGCTTGAAGATCCTATCTCCATAGTAGATTTTATAGTCTTTGGTGGAGAGTGAGGAAGGGAGGCAATGACATCAGATGCAATTTTTACTGGATCTTCTTCCTCTTTGTCTTGTTCATCTTCTTCTTCTTCCTCCATTTCTTTTTCAGCTTCTTCTTCCTCAATTTCTTTTCTAGCTTCTTCTTCAACTTCTAACATTATTGAATGGAGATCACCTAGAATATCTTCAATATCATCATCATCATCATCGCTGTTGTCAATGTCCTTGATTTCAACAGTATCATCACTAGATTTGTGTAGATGATAGATGTTTTTCCACATGTTTTTTGCATCATTTACCACATGCTCAATATCTTTGACAAGTATCAAATAGGTTTGGAATCTAATCATCATGTTACCTTCATGGTCTTTCAGTGATGTCTTCAGTTCAACATCAATGAGACTCGGCAGGAGATTCCTTAGGGTCTGCTCATAGACATCTTTGACAGTCTTGGTTGCAGCTTCCCATCTTGATTGCAACCTCTCCAATAGTTCTTTGGAGATCTGAGAGGCTATCTGATCCGGTGAGTATTTTCATTTACCCATCTTGTTCAGTACCAGTTCCTCAATCTGCATCTTTTCCTGTTCTATTCTGGTTTCAAACTTCAATGCTTTAAAGTTTGTGAAGCTAGCACTTGCTTCTAATTGCTTCAATCTTGCCTCAAATGTGAGTGGAGGCTTAATGAGTACAGGTTCCTTCTTCCCCTATCTTGTTCTCCTGGAGAAAACTATAGAAGTTTCCCTTTTAGGTTTGGTGAAGATTACCCTACCCTTTTTCTTTGTTGGTTCTGCTTCCTTTTCTGGCTCCTCTTCTTCTTCTTCTTTTTCTTCATCCTTATCATTGCCCTCGGTAAGCATAAGAGGTCCAGTATCAGCTTTTAGCTTTTCTATCTTTCTCTTTCCTTTAGAGATTGCTTGAGGAAGCTTGATTTCAAGCTCTATTCTAACCTTAGCCTCTTCATAGGTTCCAAATGCAGGCAACTTGGGATCCACTGGTTCATTTACCAGTGCCTCAATGATGTCTCTGGCATCATCAATATTTAGTTCATAGGGAAATGGTTTTACCCATGCCACTCGGGGTTTGACTGCCTGGATGTAGACTCTGTCACAGTCAACCATGAAACAGACATCATCCTTATACTCTTCAACAAGTTTTAGAGGTATTCTGAATCTGTTGTTCATCCTTTCCTTGAAATCTTCAAAATAATTATCCATTACTTTGTCAAAATTCATAGCCATTTCTACTATGAATTCATTTATTTGATACAAAATTGGAAACAAACTAGCAAAGAACCAAATTTACAAGGGTTTGTCTTTGTAGTCCTTATGCTATCCATGTTTTTATTGAATTGTTTTAATAGCACATCAGCTAGGTCAAACTCCATATTTTTCTTTACAATTTTATATGCCAAATCTACAGCCTCATAGGGTACACTATTCAGCCTGCTGGAACTATACAGTTTGTATGTAATAACACAAATACCAAATTTTAGTTCTATATCTGAAACATTGTTGAGCTTTAAACCTCTGCCATCCCATTCAGCTTGGGTTAATTTCTAGAGGTCATCTCGACCTAGGGTTTTGGTGGTTTTGGCTTTGGTCAACATTGGTAAGCCCGTGATCTTATGGATCATATTCTTTGTTATGAGGATGGGTTGTTCTAACCACAATTGTCCATTATGCACATGGCTTAAGATATACCTCACCCATTTCACTTGGAAACTCCTTGGCAGATGCGGGATATGGTTTAAGCCTTTGGTTTCCAAATGTTTGAACTTAGGTTTTAGGGTTCCATCCACGCATAACTCGATTAGGGTACTATCCATATCTAGTGTCCCTATTTCTTGCACAGTACACTTAAAATGAGTACGAATATCATTGATTAGAAGTACCTTTGGAGAGATCTGCGATTGAGCTCCATGTGGGTTGAGTGATTCAGCGATGGCAGGAACAATATTGAAATTGGGCGCCTTCCATTCGACTCCCTTCACAAGCATTTCAAAACCTCTCTTTGCCTTGCTGCTACTAGTGCTTGCGGATGCCATTGCTACTCGGTGAGAGAACAATTTCGTAACACAATTTCTTTGCTGGAAAATCACTTCAAATCACTTGAACTCGCTTGGATGCACTTGAAAATATATTTTCTCTGTGAACTCTGAATTTGGGGTGAAAAATGAGATCAAATCCTACCTTTTTGATCAAAATCCTATCATTAATTCTCGGGTACGTAGGCAGATGAGAATTAGGGTTTTATAAATAGTCACCAACTTACTCGATAAACCTTGCAGCTTGGTGAACACACAAAACCTTTCTTATCTTCCTGACCAAGCTCGGTAAAGTCTGAAAACCAACCTTACTCGATAGATGCAACACTGTGAATTATGACTTGTATCTACAATACTGATTTTTCATTTCCACTTCTTCTTTCTGGAACTGCCGAGGATATGGCTTGAAGATGCAGTCCCTTATCCTTCTTGATAAGTCTTGATTAGATATGGTGGAGTCACCCATTTCTAGAGTGACATTTCCATCATTTGAATTTTCTTACTCAGTAGACTTAGGAATCCACTGTTGTTTCATTTGCTTTTGAATATTATCAGCTCTAGTTTTCTTTTCATCTTCAATCTTTCCTATATTCATGCAATTCTTGGCTATATGACCAAGTTCAGTACAAGTATAGCATCTTATGGTTGTATCTTTCTTCCTTAGGTGATGCCTTCTACAGTTTGTTCCTATGTGTCCATATTCTCCACAATAGTGACATCTACACCAAGTATTGTAATCCCAACCAAATATTGCTCAGACAATTTGTTCTGCTGGATTGAGTGATTTTGATCTACATTCAGATGCCTTATGTCCTTGTTTCTTGCATTTGTGACACTTGCCTTCAAACTTTGGTTTCTCCTTGCATTCATTGGCTTTGTGACCATGCTGATTGCAATTGAAACATTTTCCATTGAATTTACCTTTACCATTACTCCAACATTTGTTAGATGTATGACCTATCTTGCCACAATGATTACAAGTGGGTCTTTGATTCCTTTGAGTACCTTGTTCAGAAGATTCACCTTCTTCCTTGTATCCAAGACCAGCTTTACCTTTTTTCTTATAGAAATTCTGCTCATTTTGTTGATTCAATTGATTCATGTCTGCTTGAGATTTCATCATCCTTTCATTGACTTGTTTTTCAATTTTTAGATCATTTTCCAAGCTTTAATTGGTTTGTCTCTCAATTCTCAAGTCATTCTATAGACTTTCATTTTGTGCTCTGAGAATCCTGATTTCTTCATTTGCATTGGATAGTTGATCTGCTAGATCTTCATGTTCAAGGGATTGATTTTGAGTTTCATGACTTCTATCTTCCAATTCTTCTTGTGCTTTGTTTCTTTGTTCCAAAACTTCACATAGCCTAATTGACTATATTTCTTACTCTCTTTTAAGCTTTCTTACCTCTTCTTGCAGAGATCCATTCTTTTCTAAAAGTTCTTTGATTGCTTTGTCAGCTTCTTCTGAATTACTTGATGGTAACAAATCTTCAATCCTTTCTTCAACATAAAAATGGTCATTTATTTGTCTTGCAAGTTCCTTTCTTCTTTTTAGGGATTGAGAAAGATGTTCCTTTGCTTCTTTGAGTTGAACCATGGCCATCTCCAAATCTAGCTTCTCATTCTCAATAGTTTTGTCAAGTCTGAATATCTCCATTGTCCTTGATCTTTGCTCAAGCTGTCAAGCTCTGTCCTGAGAACCAAAAAGCTTTGATACCAATTGTTGGAAATATTCAGGTCTAACAATGTTACTGAGAGGGGAGGGGTGAATCAGTAAGCTTTAAAATTTAAACCAATTCAGCATAATAACAAATTCACCATTCATTCATCTACTTTTTTGAACGCATGAAAAGATAAAACACTAATTTGGTGACCCAAAAACCTTTCAAATTGAAAGTAAAACTGGGGTGGGGATGATGCCCACGAAAATTCAATACTGTAGTATAAAGTTGGCCGGTTAAGGCTTACAGTGATCACTTCTGGTGATCTTCCCTGTTAGGAGCAAGTAGGACTGCTAGATCCACCTTGTTAGAGGATTTACAAACATACAATGAAGTATGCACTCTGTTAGGAGATTTACATAAGACTGTTAAGTCTACCCTGTTAAAGGATTTACAAAACTGATTCACCTATTAGGATGAAGCAGTGGATCTGCTTGCAACTAGTTTGTTGATTAGATCTTATGTACTGATCACTTGATGTGATGGATATATCTTTGCTGCTCCTTGATAACCTTGCTGAATACTTCGCTGCTGATTCTTTTTCAATTCGCTCAATTACATTCTTACTTCGCTCTTGCTTGACTATTACTCCTCTTCATTTATTTCATTTGTAAATGGTACAATACATTACATATATACCATTCCAATATTTACAACAACAAGGTCGGCCAAACACAAGAGGACAAAATATTACTAAGTCGGCCAGATAGTAGAAAACTCAGGTTCCTCAAACTTACTTGGTGACCTTCTTACACTTGGTATCCACTACATTACACGGCATCGTCATGCACTCGGTAGAGGTAGGGGCTCGGTCCGTACTAATCACTATGAGTAGCTTGGAACTTGGTAACCACTGGTGACTCGGTAAACATTGTGTCACTCGGTAGAAACTAACTCTTTCAATTCACTTGGTAAGCACTGAATACTGTCTTGGTAATCACTGAAACCTTCATTTACCTTTCTGACTCGGTAAACACTAAATCCTTCATTTACCTTTCTGACTCAGTAAATACTAAATCCTTCATTTACCTTCCTGACTCGGTAAACACTAAATCCTTCATTTACCTTCCTGACTCAGTAAACACTAAAACTTTCGTTTACCTTCCTGACTCGGTAAACACTGCTGAACATACCTGGTAACCAACGAATGCTTGGTATGAACTGTAAAATGAGTGATGAACTCGGTAAGCATTCAAAATCAAATAAGTGTTGTAACTAATGAAAAATGTATCATTATTCCAACAATTTTTACTATCAAGAAGTTCAATGGGGAGAACCATAAAAAAGTCATGACAATCCCTAAAAATTTTGATTAAATGCTTTGGTCAAAATTTGGTTCATAAAGGCATAGGATTGGTCCCACCAAGCCTATGTCATGTCTTTCCCCAAAGAAAAACCTGGTGCAAATTCCTACCCATGGCATTAGAATCACACACCCAATTTGCAATTCAAAAATTGGTTGGTTGGTTCTTATTTAACAATTATCAAAATCAGGCGACTGATATCTAAATAATTGTGCACCTAATTATTTAAAAATTGGGCATTCACTTATTTAAATATCAGGTGCCCAATTTAAAATTGAGTACCTGATTGTTTATACAATCAGGTACCCAATTATAAAGTACCCGTTGGGCCCCAAAAGTTGCAACACAAAGAACTTACCAATAATTGCATAGATTAAATGACACTTTCAAACTACAACAGTGAATTTATGTAACAATTATTACGTTTTCTTGTTGAATCATCTACAATTTGCAAGCTATCAGTTTAAATTCATAATTGGTGCAAACATGGGATCAAAATAAAAGAGAAAGAAGAAAATAAAAGTTTTGACAAATGAGGAGATTGCAACAAATAAAGAGAATGGAGCACACTATCAACAAGAGAGACGACAAAGAATTAGAGAGTTGAGCAATGTTTTAGAAGAGAAAGATATTGACGATACCATGATGGTTGAAGAGGCTAAAGAAGAGAACCCAGTACAAGGAGATTTAAGTGCACATTCTAATCAAACATTCTATATCAGTGTGTCTCCAAACCCTTGATATTTTTCTCATGATGAAATTGGAGATTTTGTAGAATTAGCTTAAGATTTAAATGATTTAGTTTTTCTTCATGGGAATAGATTGCCAAATGATCATGCATAAAAAAATCTAATGGAAATACAAGCCCCAAAAGAAATACCAATAAAAATTGAAAATGAGATTCAAATTCCAAATAACACTAAAAATGAAATTCTAATTGAAAATAACAATGGTATGAATGTAGACATGGAAACACCAAGTATTGAACAAACATCTCTAAATGATACTGAAGTGCATGAACATAATTTTCATTTTGCTAATTATGTGATAAATAATCTTCATGGATTGGTTTCATGGAGATAGATTACGATACATGCTGATAGATTAAATAGACATTTTTTATAATAAGAAATTTGGGTTTCAATGTTAGCTGATGTTGCAACTAATGAAAAAATATAAGATGTGAAAAGTAATGAAAAGTTTAGGAATGTATGCAAAAACCAAGAATAAAAATGAGTCTTTAAAACAAGTTCTATCCATTGTTGCTATTCCATTTGATGTTATCAGAAAGATAAGTTGCTCTAAAGATAAGAATGTAGCATGGCAAGCAATACTAACATCTTTAGTTAAAAAAACAACTACTAAAAAAATATTGATTAATAACATAAGTGGTTATCTTAATGTGAATCATAAGACTTTAGAAATATTTTTAAATAGAAGGGTTAACTTTGAATGTGATCCAACGAGTAGTTTGCATACTTCTAGTGGTAGACTACTAAGATCTATTATGAAACTTACTAGTGAAGTCAAAAGTTTGGTTGAAATTTTTTGGCATGATAATACAAGAGTATCACCTAGTTCAAGAGAGGTTCTAAAATTGAGAGTTAACTCAAAAAAATGTGATCCACATCCTAAACACCTTTTGGAAATGACTCAAACTAAATTGTTTAGAAAAAATTTAGATGATAGGGTGTTAACTATTACCATTAATCAAAGATCTTTTGAAAAGTGTAAACCATGGTATGTATCAAATGTTGTTAAAATCATGTTCAATTTCATTACCATGATGATTTATTTCTATCTATACGTGGTACCATGCATAGTAAGGAAATGTTGCAAGAATGTGGTGTAAAAATACCACCTCAAACTAGAAAAGATTTCGTATTAGGTTTGTTTTGTAAGCCAGCTAATGACCAATATTTTCTTTTCAATGCATGTATCTCTAGTACATGTGATATGTGTGGCAATATTCCTTTGTTAGATGAGTTTTTGCATGAAAATTGTTTTCCTACTTTTGCACAACAATTAGTTGATGTAAGAAGATTCAAAACTATTGAATATCCATTGAAGGATGGGAAGATTTGAAGAATGTGTGATCTTGTTACAAATAAAGTTAGTTTCCATGCATCTATGGATGAGTTTAGGAGTGTAACCATAGAAAAATATGTTTAAAAAACTCAATATGTTAGATGGCTTGATGGAAAATTTTGCCTATGTGAGGATACATTTCCAATTGGAACTATACTTTCAATTGTTGACTTTGGAAAGAACTACACACTTGCACCAAAAGATGAGGTACAACCATAATATTACAATTCAACACAAGTAATAATTTATGTTCATATAGTTTATAGGAATCCACCTGATAGTATAGAGGAGGATTGAAAAATATTGAGGAAAAATTCAAATTCAAAAATGCACATGAGATTCTAGAATGGTGTAAAAAATATTTAGACATAGGATTAAGTCAAAACTCTACAATAAGACATTTCTTCTAACTAGTTGAAGATAATAATATCCTTTAAATATATGACTGTGACACAATTACTAGGTTAGTTAAATGGCATTCATTTAGAAGTTCTAATTCTAACACTTGGACTATGTTGGCTAGGGAGTTTGCTTGTTTTTGTTAGTTTTGTCTTGCAGGTGAATGGGAAGAATGCAAGAATACATAATGAGTTGAAGACTGGAAATAGAAATTATTAGCACCTATTGAAACACATTTTCAAGATGATATAGTAAATGAAGGTTAGAATGTTACCTTTGCATCAGAAGACCCTGGGTGTATTTTAGACCTCATACAACCTGGTATAGACAATTTAATTAAATTTTGTTGTGATCATGCTTCAATTTATATTATTTATTTATGTGCATGTCATTACTATAATTTAGGTACATATCATTAATATATTAATTTTTTACATGTGCACATGTGATTAAAGTGTTTATGTACTTTATCTTATTTTGTAGGACATGTGTATGTTGTTATTGCACCCAATGATAATGATTAAAAAACAAAGTATTAGCTAGCTAGATGTGTGGAACCTAAGAAAAAATTGATATGTCATCAAGTAGATGATGATGATTTTGAGTATCCAAGTGGGTCTATTATTGTATCACTTGGCTACATACATACCTAACAAGAAGAAATGGATTATCAATATTTGAAGATTGCCAATTAGAAAAGAAGATTTTAAACTATTCTCATTTGGTTGTGGCAACTAATATAAAATTAGAAAGATACAAAGTGAGACCTACCAATAAGGTATTATGAACAATTTCAATGGCTGAGCATGAGACAATCATAGATGTATTGTAGAAGAGAGAGGATGCAGATAGTATAGTGGGATGACTACATTTAATTCAAACACATGTAAGGTTTTTCTTTATTGTGCCCTTGTTATATAATTTAAATGTATGTATGCATTGTCAATAAAAAATTAGAGAACTTATATATACCTCTTATTCAGGTGTCAATTACAATTTATCCAAATTTAAATGTTTAAGGTGGTTCAAACATCACCATCTTGTGTAATTAGACATAGTGACATTACACATATTTACATACCACATATATAGATCTTTTTACATTCATGCTTTTATTAAAACATTTTAAAAAATAAATAAAATTGTAGGACCTCATTTGAAGAAATGTGTTGAACCATTTTTTTATTTTGAAATCAAAACATGTTGTAAACATTTTAAAATAGGACTACATTTATATTTATATCCTTCACATTGTGTTATATCTATATGACTTCACTTGTTTTAGATTTATATGATTTCAATTGTATAAAATATAGGAGTTCACTTCTATTTGAAAGTTAACGGTGTGCTCCTGATATTAAAAATTCTTTATCAATTAAAGTAATAGACCTCCTATATTCTCCATCACTTTTACATTCAAACACATTTAAATTAATGTTCCTATATTTAATTAAAATTATTAAAATTATTGTTCATGTAACATATACTAACAAAATGTGAATAAAATATGTCACAATAAAGAAAATAGTTCATACTTACAACATAATAACATAATAATCTATATTGCATACACTAGCATGATAAGAAGTCAAAAATATGTATAACATATTATACAGTTAACTATTAGAATACAGAATGTCTCAGAATAAACAATATGTGTCATAAAAAAAACAATCTAAAGGTTCCAAAAGACCTAATCTATATGACATATAGTCTTCTTTACTGAAGACAACTTAGATGGATCATCCTATGTAACATGATGTGCCTCATCATGTGGGACATCCTTTGGGGCATTGCCTATCACATCTTGAAAAGATAATATGTACATGCTTAATTGAAATGGATTTCAAAATCTAGCTTGTAAATAAATTAAATATTTAGTACTTATTAAATAATACCACATGAGATAGGTCTCCCTCTATAAAAGGAGGAGGTGCATTGTCAAAGCTACCAAATGTGGCAGTGGTGAGGTCATTTAATTTAGAATATATAAATTTTTAAAATTTCATAAAGATCATAATGAATTATGTATCTATAAATTGCAATACTAACCTAAAGGATGATGTTTGTACCTCCATCTGGCATAGTCCTATAGTCTCAGCAACACTCATGGCCACATAATCCTAAAATCATGGATATATAAACCTTGAGTCAAAATTATATATACATGAATTACAAATTATGTAAACTACAAAGCACATAAATTAAAAAGTGTGTAATTTACATTATATTTTTTTGAAATTAAAACATATATATCATACTCGAGTAGTAGCTAGTATCACAAATGTGTCTAGATGACCATCAACATGTGTTAAATGCCCAAAAGATGAAGGAGTCAAAAATAGGCTATATTGGGGCCTATATGGATAGGTACAATCCATCTCCTATTCATAAAACCAAAATACATTATTGTACATGAATCAAAGTTGAAGATATGTTAATAACAATTTGTACACAAAAATAATAAAATTATTTTTTTATCTTAAACATAGTTCATACCATAGGTATTTGAGGTTATGCCTCAGTGCTTGATGGATCAAGACATGTATAAGCATATGACTATGTAACAGACAAAAATTTCTACAAAATAAGATAAAAAGAATATATGAGAACATGCTATTAAATTTGAGTTTGAATGTACATTATTTATAGTATAATTCAAACTACATATCGTATGAGGGATGCTAGCATCTGAAGGACTCAAAAAAAGACTATACTACCTCCTAGGAGGAACAGTATCATCCATCCTTTTTTAATTGAAAATAAGCATACATTAAAATGGTTAATTATACAACTATGGATATATGTAGAATGTAAATAATTATATACATTATAAATTTTAAAATTAAACATTTACCTATTGCTGCCAACTCTCTCCCTATCAACAAAGAAGGTCAACAAATGACTCAACATAACTCTCATCACTACCACCACCATGAGCAACATACACCTCATCATCAAAGCTAGCACCCTCAATATCATGGTTGTCATGTTCTACATTGTCATCACCTTGGGGGCCTCTTCATTTAACTCCACAACTAGTGCAAACATGTCTAAGTGGACAAATATGTGTCGCCTATGTCCACCGCTCTGCTAAATTTCTTGAAAGGGAACTCAATAAATTAAGAGTGGATGATACTAAATGATGATGGAGATGTGCTGGGACAACTAGTATAGGAAGTGGTACAAGAGGCTAAGGAAATCTACAATTCATCATATTATCATTGAGCTTTACCTCAAGTCTATCCTAAGGCATCCATCCACCAAACCCTTGAAATGCTCCAATATCAAAACAATTGGGTTTCAAACCCAATTTAAACTCAGCAAATAGTTTCTTAAGAAAGTACATGGGCACCTCATGATTAGCATGTGGTGGATGGTCAGATACCATCTACCACCACTCTCAAAAGTGCCGTGATATACATGAATGCATGCACCATCTAATCAAAATGTGAGGCTTCTCCTCACTATACTCAAGACTAGTCTTAAGGTTTACAAAATTTCTTTTAAAATTCCCTTTAGTTAATTTGAGTTAATGGACCACTCTATAAGATAAGCCATCAAAATAGAAGGCATGCACGGTTTTCCTCCTAGTTTAAATTTATTGATGTAACTATCCAAATGCTCAATAGAGTGTATAACACCTTGCATACTATCTGCAAGGCAAAGTAGGTGAGGGGGCGTTGGGTGGGCTTGCACCTAATGGTCTAAATATCTTGGATGAGGTCATGAAGGTTTTCCATCATGCTCTCCCTCTGATCCTCTGTGGTAGGTGGTGGAGTAGGAATAGGTGGTTATGGAGGAGGTGGTGGTGGTGGTGGTGGTGGAGGTGGAGATGGAGGGGGTTAGGGGAGGGGGTAGGCGAGGGGGAGGGGAAGGGGGTGGGTCATGTTGAGCTATCATTTTGCACGATGCTTAACAATATCTTGAAAAGTTGATTTAGGATAAACTCTAAGGTTTTGGGCAATCTTGCAACCTACTAGAATCTGCTCAGTTGAAGATAAAGGTGAATGTTCACCAAGAGGCCTTTGCTATTTCAAACCAATTTCAACTAAGATGACAAATCTACTTGTTGCTTCAAAATTAACCACAAAAGAGATATGTTTTTGGTATTTTTTGATTTTTGAATGAATGCAATCTAACAATGCAACTATATGAATTCCTAAATTAACCAATGGGTTAGTAAAGCAAATAACAAAGATAAGGTGACAAGAAGTTTAAGCAAATAACATGAAAGTAAAATCCTAATGGGCATAAGCTACGGAAACAACACATCTGCAAGTTAAGCCTTCAAAGAAATTGGTAGGTAACTAATGAAAATAGGAGTAGCACTTCCTTAATTCCACTGATGCAATCATTGATGGGGGATTCAATAACCATCTGATGTTTCTCTTTTCATCAAATCATAAGGCCATAGAAGTTGTGCTCATGCGAGAAAAAAATCTATGAAGGAACAAAATGAGTGATCTCTTCTCAAACTAGATATGTCAGCAAAATTTGTAGAATTGTAGCAAACACCAAAATTAAAATATCGTAAAACTAGAAATAATGCAATAAAATTTTGGCTCAATCAAAATTCCATGAACATAAATTCCCAAAAATATGACACATTCAGGCAAGAATCACTACACTCCAAATGCAAGCACAAAAAGCATAATATTATTGCAAAATAATCGTAGCCCTGATTACATATTACAATCTTGTATTTATAAGAAATCCTCTCCTTAGTTTTTTTTGAGAGTGAGAGATATCTCCATGCAATCATATGCTTCTATTTTAATAAAAAAAACTAATTCTATAAAAACTAACTATCTAACTAGTGCTTAGTAGGATTCCATCCATTTTTATATCATTAATTGGATGCATGAGCCTTTTACATGTCATTAAAAAAAAAATTATGAGAAAATAAGAACAAGAGAGCCTTCAGTCAATGTGGAAGTGTCTAGAAGTGTGAAAAATAGAAGTTCAACCTCGATTGGGCATCTCTTATGGTTAAACTATTATTAGAATGCATTTTTGGTGCATGGAAAGCTCTAATTTTGGAACTAGAAGTTAACTATTGATGCACCTCAAAATAAGAACACCTTGGAAGAAGTGCACCTAGCATAGTAGTGCACCAGCGCACCAATACACCTCTAGATTCTTCAAAATCTTCCAAAATATTGAAAAAGTGCACCAGTGCAGCAACACATTAGCGCACCTCTAAATTCTTCAAAATCTTTCAAATCATTGAAAAATGTGCACCAACATAGCAGTACACTTGTAAATTCTTCAAAATTTTCAAAACACCATTGAAAAAGCACACTAGTGCACCAGTGCACCTCAAAGACCCAAAAAGGGCAAAAATTTCATCGAGTGTCAGAAATAAAATTCTAGCTTCTGGGTTTCGCTCAAATGGGTTTTTGGATCACTTTAGTGTACTTATTTTCCCTCTTTTGATGAGTTATAGCTTCTTTATTTCCAAAAACTTTGATACATTTGAACTCCTTTTCCTTCTTCTATTTGAAATCTCAAGGAACTCGAGTTGAATCTTGTCATTAATATTTGCATAAGATGAGGAACCTATTCTAGTTTCTGTGTCCAACCTCTATAGCTTTGATCTTTTCTTCTCTCCAACTACCCTATTCTTCTCAGTGAGAGACCAAGTGATCCAAATTATCCAATATGATCAAATGTTTGAAACTTTTTCAAAAGATTTTCTAGGCATTTTTAAATGGCTTTTTCAAAGGTCTTCTACTCAAAATTTCAAGTTGAAACTTTCATTGGTCCCTAAAACTAGGCAGTCGAAGGCTCATTGTTTTAGGGATTAAAATTAGATTTTTAGTTCTTCTTTCCAATGGTGTAAATTGTTATGAATTCTGAGCTCTAGGTCTAAAGTTATGACCCTGATAAGTTAAGGATGCCCTTTATCTGCACAAAAATGATGCCCATTAGTTCAAAGTTCAGAAAATTTATTAAATCAAACCTTAAAACTTATACAAGAAAATCTTAAAACCCTAATCTTCCCAAACATATCAAAAACCTAATTTTAACCCTTGATTGCAAAAAAAGGGCACACCTAGTGCACCTAATAGGTGCACCTAGTGTGCCATTATACTTTTGGAAAACCTCTTAAAAATATAAGTGCACATCAGTGCACCTAATGGGTTGTGCTAATGCAATCCAAATTCTAAACTTAGTTCAAAAAAGGGTGCATAGTAGCGTACCTAATTAGGTGCATTGCTACACACCTTGAATGGTGTTTTACTTGTTATTTACAGGTTTCAAGTTTTCAAAGCAAAAACTAAGGTGCACAATAGTGCACCATAATAGGTGTGCTACTGTACACCTTATTTTGTGTTTTAATTTTGTTTATTTTCATTAGTTTAGGTAAAATAGAGGAGACCAAGTGGAAGGCACACCTAATTGGGTGCAGTGGTGTGCTCAATACTCAAAGCTTAGAAAAAATAAAGCGAAGGTGAGGGAGTGAGGAGGGTCTCTACATATTCTACCCTAGGGTCCAAAGAAAACTTTGGTGTTGCATAGTTGCACATCACCATGGGTGATGCCTGGGTTAAGGTTTTTGGCACACTAGCACACCTAATTATGTGCACTAGTGTGCCTTTCTTTTTTGCAAAGAAGGTCTTCTCCCTCCAAAAATCTGATTTTCAAAATTTGGGTTCTCCAGTCAAGATCCAGACTTGACCAAAACAATAGATAAAACCCTAAAAAAGACCCAGAACCTAGATTAGGGATTCAAAAAGCCAAAAAATAAAGTAGGGGGTCCCCATTTCTGGGCAAAATGGGGCATGCATTGTGAAACCACAACAAATAGCCCCAACAAAAAGGAAGAAATGAAAAAGGCATTTCTTCATTAGAAAACATTCCTTTGACATGTGTTAAACACAAATTAAATCCCAAACATTCCAAGTGTATTTCAAGTTACTTTATAGTCAAAATCTCAGAATCTCGAATCTCCAAGTTTACTATGTGTTTAGTGTATCCATTTCCTTTGACATCTCAAGATGTAGTCTATCAAAATTTCTAACAACTTGGAAACAATATTCCACCCCATACGACCCATTCATTGGGAATCTTCATGAAAGTTTTTTATCAATCATTTGTCTAACCAGAAGAGAGAATCAGTTCTGAGGGCTCTTGGTAGGTTTTCACTTTTTATTTAAAATCCTAGGCAATCTTTTGAATACTTGCTCCATCTAGCTCATAATGTCGCCATTTGATTCTTTGATGAAGTAATGTTTTGGTATTGGATAGGTTACATAGAGAGCATATCCATACAATCGGATTACCTTTCTTAGACTTCGTAGAGTCCTTCATTCTTAACACCATTCTTTTCATTATTTATTTTCTTTCTATATCTTGACTAGACTTAGTCTATGTGGCCAAGACATTGGTGTCATTTCACAAATTAGATCTTTTGTGAACATCCCTTGCATTCCTCTTCAAAGAACTTTTGGAAACTCTCATGGCAAACAACGATCATAGCAATTCCTTTGAGAAGATTCTTCTATTTGAACTGGTAGGGTTTGGATTATCCCATGTTGATATTGACCTTGGTTCGATAACACCTAAGATACTCAATCTTTAAATTTGCAAAAGTGTTGAAAACTTGTTGACTGGAGATTCTAAATTCAAGATTGAAAGTCCCCTATTACTACAAGTAATATCCATTCCTTAGTTGGTATAAGAAACAAAATCATTAAAATGTTTTGACAAAGAAATACCTCTTCCAAAAAGTCAAAACTACAACGAGTGATTTATGAAATGTGTCAAGAATGAGTCTTGATTGCACCTAAGCCCCAGATTGACACAACTAGAAAAGGAAAAAGGAAACAAAACCCAAAAAAATAGATTCGACTCAATGAAAACTAACACATAACTAGAAAGACTAAAAACGGCTAAGAAAAACAAAAAACAAAAAACAAAAGAAAAAACTTATCTACAGAAAACCTTAAATAATAAGAATGTGGGGTGGTTTTTAGTAGATTTTTTATGACGTGTAATACTAATAAACCACCCCATATAGTCCCAAGAAAAATTGATTTGTCTTTGTACTCAAAAAAAAAAAATTTGGACGATCTTAGTTCAAAATCTAGGCATAAATCACACAAAATCAAAAGTTGTGGTAACTCACCATGACAATGATTAACCTAGAAACAAGTTCTCTTACCCTTAGCATCATATTCAAATTGAAAATCATTGAAATAAGATGGATAATGGAAATATATCACCTAATCTAGCGAGTCTCCCACCATAGGGGTACACTCACACATTGTAGTTTCTTCTTCTGGTGGTCTTATCTCATGATACACAACTCCACACACACCTAGAAACACTTTAGATTCCTTTGGACTAGAAAAAGAATTCATCAACCCTCATTTAAAATTATGGGATTCATTAATATCATCGCTCAAGACATTTTTTGCCTCATATCCCAAAGAAGCTTGTTCAAAAGCATACTTTTCCTCCATAGCAATCTCCCAAGCTAACAAGAAATCAAGACAACTTCCTCCTAAATTGAACCCAAATGGATGGATTTTAAATGACTTAGTTATTGCATGGTTTGATATATGTGTAGAATACCGACAAACAGATATTTCCTCAATCAAGCTTGAGACCAAATTGAGTACTATATCCATCTCTTCTAATGAAAGCTCTTGTTTTGAGGGAAGTATCTTATATTAGCCAATGGGGAATCAATATCATAGTAGGAAGAATTAGTATCTTCATCTCGATGACTTTATAATTCAAAAATCTCATCAACCTTGGGATCTTCTGCATTTCCATCACTTTTTGCAACTTCATGGAGTTTTGGAACTTCAAATTTTTCTATGTCCTTAAAATTTCTTGGCATGTCTGCACTTATTCCAACATCAAAACTTGGAAGAATTTCTTCATTAAATGGGAACACAAACTCCTCTTGATCATCTTCATCATTTTTTCCTCCTACAGATCTATCATATGATTCCAACACCATTGCACTAAACTGCAAAGGTTGTCCCTCCATGTTTTGGGAAGGCTGATCCAAAACATCATTGTGCACATATCAATTTTCACTTGGACTCATACCTATAATGTCATTATTCTCATTTTTGATGTTATCATAGGGGCCATATTGTTTTATGCTTTGATTTTGATAATAACTATCCTAGGCAACAGGTTTTCTTCGATGATTGCCTTAGTTTCTTGTGGAATTCAACTTTATTCTCACAAGTTCATTGGATAAAAGAGACATAGTCACCTTCATGGCCTTAAACTCTATATCTATATTGCTTTTTTCTTCAGTGGATGCAACTGCCTTCTCCTTAAATAAAGCATTCTTTTGGGACTCATACCCTAAGTATGTAATTGTTGGCATTGGAGCAACCATAACCTACTTTGTGAATGTAACAGCCTCTTTGAAGACCTTTTCAATGGTATGAATGTCTCTACATTGGAGCCTTCTTAGAAAAATAGAAGTTAATAAATCCATTATTCCAAAATACATCTGCATGATATTCTCTTGTGGTATAATGTAAGAAAACTCCATCCTTTGAAACATCCTATAGAAGTGATGATTAAACTTTGAAATAGTCTCATGGGGATCCCTCTTAATTGAGATGAACTAATGACATAGGATAGCTGGATCAATATAGATCTTCAATTGTTCTAGAAACTTTCTCTCAAAAGAGTTCCAATCCCTTATTGATGCTGGTGGCAGATTGAGGTACCAATTGAATGCCATTTCCCCTAAAGTGTAAGGAAAAAGGTGGCATACCATGTCCATATGCTAAATCTAGTTTTGATTAAAAAACTCCTTGAAGATTTTAATATTATCTTTTGTTGTTCATGAATCTCCATAGATGAATTGTGGGAAAAACTTTTCAAAATTTTTGGGCAAGCCATGCAATAGACTAGTTAGATTCAAAGGTGAACTTTGGGCATTGAGGAAAGACATGGTGCATAATGATGGGAATGTGTGAAGTAGAATTTCAAGCAAATGATAATGATGGAATGTGTGATGCAAATGGGTGGAGTTCTTGGTATCCCTTTATCATTGTGATGCTTGTGAAAGTGACTGAGTTCTAGGAACTTGTGTTTATTCTTGAAAAGCACACCTCTAAAGAAGAACACTTTCTTAAAATAGTGCACCAACGCACCTCCTAAAATTTCATAGACTTAGGTTTTTTTTTTTTTTTTTTTTTTAAATTGTAGAAATTTCAAACAACAACTTGGGTTTTTTGAGCCTAATGGTTTTCAAGCCCTCCTTCTAGTGCCACTTTTGTTGAGCTATCATTTTCCACGATGCTTAACGAAAAGAATCCTTCCAAACTCCTCTCTTGAAAAGTTTGGGATCAACTCCTAGGTTCTAGGTGATCTTGTGACCTATTGGAATCTACTCCAATTGAAGATAAATGTGAAGGTTTACAAGGAGGCCTTTGCTAGTTCGAACCAATTTTGGATAACATGAGCAATTTGCTTGTTGTTTCAAAATTAACCACAAAAGAGATATGTTTTTGGTATTTTTTGTTTTCCAAATGAATGCAATCTAACAATGCAACCATATGAATTCCTAAACTAACAAAGGGGTTAGTAAAGAAAATAAAAAAGATAAGGTGACAAGAAGTTTGAGCAAAAAAAATGAAAGTTAATTCCTAACGGACATAAACTATGGAAACAATGCATCTGCAAGTTAAGCATTTGAAGAAATTGGTAGGTAACTAATGAAAATAGGAGTAGTGCTTCCTTAATTCCACTAATGCAATCATCGATGGGGAATTCAATAACCATCTAATGTCTCACTTTTCATCAAATCACAAGGCCATAGAAAGTTCCCTCATGTGAGACAAAAAGTTATGAAGGAACAAAATAGGTGATCCCTTCTCAAGCTAGATATGTCAACAGAATTTGTGGAACCATAGAAAACACTAGAATTAAAAGATCACACAACCAGAAATGATGCAATAAATTTTTGGCTCAATCACAATTCCATGAACATAAATTCACAAAAATATGACACATTTAAGCAAGAATCACTACACTCCAAATGCGAGCACCAAAAGCATAATATTATTGCAAAATAATGATTGCTCTGATTACATATTACAATCCTGTATTTATAAGAAGTCATCTCCTCAATTTGTGTTGAGAGTGAGAGATATCTCCATGCAATCATATGCTTCTAATTTAATAAAACAAACTAATTATATACAAACTAACTATCTAACTGGTGTTTAGTAGGACTCCATCCATTTTTATATCATGAATTGGATGTATGAGCCTTTACATCTCATAAAACAAAGAAAATTATGAGAAAATAAGAAGAAGGGAGCCTTTATTCGATGTGGAAGTGTCTAGAAGTGTTAAAAATTGAAGTTCAACCTTTACTGGGTATCTGTCAGAGTTAAACTCTAGTTAGAATGTGTTTCTAGTGCATGGAAAGCTCTAATTTTGGAACTAGTATTTAACTGTCAATGCACCTCTAGAGAAGCGCACCTAGTGCAACAGTGCACCTCTAAATTCTTCAAAATCTTCTAAAACAGTGAAAAAATGAACCAACATAGCAATGCACCAACATACCTCTAAATTCTTCAAAATCTTCCAAAACATTGAAAAAAGTGCACTAGTGTAGCAGAACACCTCGAAATTCTTCAAAATTTCCAAAACACTAATGAAAAAGAGCAGCAATGCACCACCACACCTTAGAAGCCCAAAAAAATGCAAAATTTCACCGACTGTCGAAAATGAAATTCTGGCTTCTAGGTTTTTCTTAAATGGGGTTTTAGATCACTTTAGTGTACTTATTTTCCCCCTTTTGATGATATCTTCTTTATTACCAAAAACTTTCATACATTTGAACTCCTTCTACTTCTTCTTTTTGAAATCCCAAGGAACCCGCGTTGAATCTTGTCATTAATATTTGTGTAAGATGGCATGTTCTAGTTTATGTGTCCAACCTCTATATCTCTGATCTTTTCTTCTCTCCAACTACCTTATCCTTCCTTGCGAGAGACCAGGTGATCTAGATTATCTAATATGATCAAATGTTCGAAACTTTTTCACAATATTTTCTAGGCATTTTTAAATGGCTTTTTTGGAGGTCTTCTGCTCAAAATTTCAAGTTGAAACTTTCATTGGTCCCTAAAATTGGGCAACTGAAGGCTCACTATTTTAGGGACTAAAATTAGATTTTTAGTTCTTCTTTCCAATGGTGTAAATGGTTATGAATTCTGAGCTCTAGGTCAAAAGTTATGACCCTAGAAAGTTAAGGATGCCCTTTTATCTACACAAAAATGATGCCCATTAGTTCAAAGTTTGAAAAAACAATTAAATCAAACTCTAAAATTGACACAAGAAAACCCTAAAACCCTAATCTGCCTAAACACATCAAAAACCTAATTTTAACCCTTGATTGCAAAAAAAGGGTGCACCTAGCACACCTGATAGGTGTGCTCGGTGTGCCATTATACTTTTGGCACCCAATTTTGAACTTAGGGAAAAAAAGGTGTGCAGCAACACACTAATTAGGTGCACTACTATGCACCTTGAATGGTGTTTTACTTGTTTTTTATAGTTTTCAAGTTTTCAAAGAAAAAACTAAGGTGCACAATAGTGCACCTTAGCAGGTGTGCTACTGCACACCTTATTTTGTGTTTTGATTTTATTTATTTTCATGACTGCAGGTAAAATGGAGGAGACTGGGCAGAAGGCACACGTAATTGGGCATGGTGGTGCACTCAGTACTCGAAGCTTAGAAAAAATAGTGTAATGGTGAGGGAGTGAGGAGGGCCTCTGCATATTCTAGCTCGAGGTCTAAAGAAAACCTTGGTGCTACATAGCTAGGCATCACCACGGGCGATGCCCTTGGCTAAGGTTTTTGGTGCACTAGCGCACCTAATAAGGTGCATTGGTGCAACTTTCTTTTTTGAAAATAAGGTCTTCTCCCTCCAAAACTCTGATTTTTAGAATCTAGGTTCTCTAGTCGAGATCTAGACTTGACCAAAACAATAGGTAAAACCCTAAGAAAGACTCAAACCCTGGACTAGGGATCTGAAAAGCCAAAAAAAAAAGTAGGATGTCCCTATTTCTAGGAAAAATGGGGCATGCATTGTAAAACCACAACAGATCCATCAACTATAATTTGCATAGATGTAAACAACAAAAAATTTGACAAAATTACTATGTAATAAAATAAATGTAAAATGTTAATTATATAAATGTACATATTTAAAACCATATCAATTTACATCTAATACATCTTTAAAATAAGGAGAGATTATATTTGGAATAAAGAAACATTATGGACATCATAAACATACAAAACTATACAAAGCATAGTAAACAAAACCTCTTTTAACAAATTATATAAAATTAAAGATCATCTCTTAAATAATATTGAAAATGAAGACTAAATAAAAGTGAATGCTAAATGTCCTTCATGGAATCTAATTTAAACAAAAAAATAATAATCTAACAACAAAATTTAATAATGAATTTAATTTAACCTTAATCTATACCAAATAGAACCATAACACTAATACTAAAATAAACTTAAACACTTAAGTAAACTTTAATCTTAAGGCTAATTGAACATTATACCAAATTTAAGCTTAATCATAAAATAATATTCCAAAAACCTATTAATAAATCAACTTAAATATTAATTCTAAAAATAAATGAATGATAAAATAAATTGAATCATTACTACAAACCAAACGAAAATCTAAGAAAAAATGAATGGTAAATTTAAACAAAATAAAATAATAATTCAAAAAGATAGATAATATTGAAGAGGTGAAAGTGGATAGAGAGAGAAAGAGAGAGAGGGAGGAGGATGAGGATGGATTAGAGTTACATTCATGAACCAATATTTTTCAATTTCAATTGTATCAATTGATTTTTTTTTTTTTTATTAATTAATATTTATATCAAATATATTTAATTTTAAATTTTAATTAATTGTTATTTATGATAAAGGTTTTAAATTATTGTTTAGTAGATATTGATATTTAAATTAGATTTTAATTTTAATTTCAATTAATTATATATTTAAAAGTATATTTATTCCAATATGACTTCTTTATAATATAAATATCAAATATAAATATATAATTTTATAATTGATTTGGAAGGGAAACACAAATTATTGAAAATAACATTTAATAGAATTTAAAAGAGAGTCTAGGTTTATGTCATAATGAGGGCTAAGGTTGTGTTATGGATTTGGTTATAATTGTTTAGGATTAGCATTTTAGTTAATGTTAGGATTAGAGTTCAGCATAGGATTATAGTTACATTCATATATACATGTACATAGCTCTAGATCATTTGATATAAAGGTAAATTACTTAGATTATCTCTTATTTGATATATTGAATTTATTATTTATTTTAATACGTAAAGATTGATTATTTATTTTTTAAAATTAAAATAAATTTTAACTTTATTTTTTCATACAATAAACTATCAATTCATACATATGAACATATGTGAATAATTGAGAGACTACAACAGTTACCAATTTTTATAAATTTAATACATCTCTAACATAAAATATTAAACTTGCATTCAATTCAAACATACATACATAACCTTAAACTACAAGATTAGGGTTACATTGTCAAGTTTTAGAAATAGTATTTTAGGGTATGAGTTCATTAAACTTGGTTAGATTTAGTGTTAGGCTATGAATATGGGTAGCTAACATCATGCTTTACATTTACATTTATAATTTACTGTTTATATGATAGGTTAGGAATATAAACATGTATTTAATATGTACAACAAACTAATTTTAATTTAATTTTTTTTTAAAATTAAAATTAATCTAAAACATCAATTTAATTACATATTTAAATAATATAATCATCTATCTAATCATTCATCGCATTAACTTTTATTAAAAACATCAAAAGATCTAAAATAATAATTTTTAAAAGAATATCTGCAAAACAAAACTTTAAATGATTAGATACAAAACTATTTAAATTAACAGATACATTAATCTAAATATAAAACTATTAATAGTGGAAATGTAGAATTTTATGAATCCAAAACTATTCAACATGTAAAAAAATAAATTATTTGATGGAATTATAAAGTGAAAAACTAAAAATAATGAAATAAAATAATAGAAGAAAAATTTAAATACCTGGTAGAGTAAAAAAAAATAGTTGAGGGGATCAATAGAAATGCATAAATGGGCTCCCATTTCCAAGCTAAAATTGGGCTCCCATTCACAGTGAGGATGAAAATGAATAAAAACCTAGAAAAATGAGTTTTATGCTTCTTCAAAATTGGGCACCTAATATTTGAATATGGATTGAGTACCTGAACCATAATGGGTACCCAATTCTAACAAATGGGTACCCATTTCTGAAGAGATGCAATTCCACAGTATTAACTTCCATGGAATTGCAAGCCAACCTTGTGCATTCACCCATAGATTAAAATATAGGTTAAAGCATAAATAACATCTTCAAAGAATACATAAGAATATCAAACCATTCAATCATTAAAGAATACATAGGAACATACATGAAACGTAAACTATTAAAGAATAAATAAGATCATGAAACACATATATACATCAAACCATCTAATGCACACACAAAATCATAAAGTTATATCTACCACTTGGTATGTTTCTTAAGGTTATGCCTTGAGGCGAGGTCCTAAAATATACCAAAGAACACAAACTATTTAAAATAGGTTAAAGCATAAATAACATCTTGAAACAAATTATTGGAATATTCAATCATCCAAAAATATGTAAAAAATATAGATCAAATAATTAAATCATCATAGAATACATAAAAACATAGACTATTAAACCATAGACAACATCTTCAAACACATGCACACACGTGCACGCGCACACACATACACACACAAAAAAATCTTATGCACACACAGTATAACATATTTAATCGTAAAATAATATCTACCAAGAATGTGCCTAAACGGGGTGTCTTTAGGGCAAGTCTTAAGGGGAGCTCCTAATAGTATTTCTTAAGGGAACGCCTTAAAAGAGGATGTCCTAAGGGGATTTCTTAATAGGATACATAAGAAAATACATAAAGACATCCTAATCAAAGTATAACTAAAATCCTAAAGTATAAATTTAATATCAAATAATTTAAATGTAAAAATATAAATAACAAAAAACATTATTTATCATATCCAAGATCCAGTGTATACATAGAAAAAACATATACATCCAAAAACTAATGTACATTGGATATGAAAGTATGAGAGTTGCATGAAAAGAAGTTTACCTTCTAGATCTCCACAAACATTGTATTGTTAGGATCCTCTCTAGTTTTTAATATTTATAGAGGTTTTTCATGTTTATCAATAAGCATTTTCCATTTTTTATTTCCACAAGGTCCTCTTCTTCGTATTGCATCAATTTGCAACTTTGTCTCTATAACATTGTTATCTAGGAATGTATCCAACATATTCAATAACACTTTTAGTTGCCCTTGTTTGTTAATAATATGTGCCTTCAATGATAACTAAACCAATTGGATATGATTTTCTATCAACATCTATAGTTCCTTCTAGAAACTTGTGTTTTTCTTTTGTGCATCTTAGAAGATAATAGTCTACATTTTGTGCATTATCTTCTAAGGATTCGATAGAAAATATCGGACTGTGTGTACATAAAATAGAAATAATTTATTTTTTATGAGGAAAATTAAATATATAAATTCATTTTAATGAACATACATACATACATACATACATACATACATACATACATACATACATACATACATACATACATATATATATATATATATACATATGCAAAAATCTATCGTAACTAGATCAAAAAGATGCTCATAATAAACTAAATATAGGTGATCATGAATGCCAATGTCAATGTGAGCATGTTTGAAAGGAGGCTTTTCAATTATTTCCTTCAAATTCCAATGTGAAACATATCCATTTGAAATATTTTCACATTCACTCATTGGATTGTCCTTAATGCATTCATCACAAAAACATGATTTGTCTCTTACTTTAATCACTAGAGTAGTGTGATGTCCTATAGTCATCACTTGATGTAAACTTCTAACACTAGTAATTATTTGATAGTTGTAAGTATTAATTCAATCTATATCTATTTCAAATACAAAAAATAATTGTTATGTTTCAAAATAGATATAATTAAACTTGAATTTGAAGAATATATATATATATATATTCTTCCACTTACCAAAAAATATAATTTAAAATTGAATTCTAAGAATATATTAAATATATAAAAATTATCTTTTACTTTCCAAAAATAAGACTTATTGGGTTTGTTATCTCGACTACCAAAATGAGATTTGCACCATTCAACAATTTGGTTCACACTCTCTATCCTATTATAGGTATGTCTAACATACATATAAATTCAAATATGAAAGTTAGATCATAATTGTAAACTTAACTTGAAAATGTAGATCTAGAGGAGATATATATAACATATATACAAGTATTGGGGTAAAAGTACAAAGTTGTGTCACCTTTAAGCTTGACTTGTCAGAATGACTGAATTTGAGTATTTCTATGTAAAATTCAATTTTGTTCAAACATATGATCTAGATAAACTTATTCTAGCTATGTTATATATGGTCTCACACTTTTTGAATTGGAAATCTCTCTTAAATGCATGTTTTATACTAGTTTGTATCCAATTACTAAAGAAATAAAATTATATCAAAAAAGTGATGTTTAAATAAATCTTACTATTTTTTGTGATTTTTTTTAATAAAATATAAACAACATTTAATAAAGCTCAAAGTCAAGAACATTAACATATAGAGTTTATAGTGTTTTAGTTAGATATAGTATATTGTAATTAATATATTCTACAAGCATGTATTTTAACACTCAAAAAATGTCAATTTTGAGAAAGAAAAAATATTAAATCATATCAAATTTCTTTAAAAATTATATGACATTCTAGAGCTGAGAGTTCTCGTCTAGAATGTATAATTTTTCTCCTAGTTAGAATAGATTTCTTTTCAAAAATATGGTGGGAGATGAAAACTATCAATTTAAGGTGAGTTGAAATTTGAATCATTATAAAAGAGAAAATAGAGGTCTAAAGTCAATTTTTATTTTTGATTGTTCTAGATATATATGTTACCGATAACATAGTTTGAGATCAAAGGGAAATAATATTTCCATATAGTTTGGTGGTGGGAACTAGACCCCTATATTTTAGCATTTTTTAGTAGCTTAAAAATAATCTATTAAAATTAGGAAAATATATAATTTCTTATTCTAAATAATTATTAAAAATTATAATCCTAGACTTCATCCATTTCTACACATTTCATTAGTTTACTTCACTTTAACATTCAAAATAATAATACTATTAGAGAAAAAGTTTAATAAATTAATTAATTAAATTACCTTTTCCCCCTTCTTAAGATTTTTCTTTATGCACTTTTTGCATTCTCTATTTAATAATTAATTATCTTTTACCTTTTAGGTTACCCTTTGTAACTTTTTAGGTTACCCTTTCGGGTTTTAATCTCCTTTTATAAGGATTGATATTTTGTAACAATCTTTATCTTTTATTTATCTGAGAATACAATTTGCATATTTTTAGAGAAAACACTTGGACTTCCTTTTGTTTTTTTCTTCTCTATGATAGGTTTTCTACATGCAGGTATATGAGGGGTTCATGGATTTGACTTACATATTTGCTCAAAAATCCTCATGGTATCAGAGTCATATTTGTTGTAGCTTGTTTGGTATTTGGAAAAAAAGGAGAATGGGGGTTTGGCAAATTGGATTTGGATTGTTTCCAATTATTTGTTGAGAAAACAAGGGGGTGACTGATTTTTGGAGCAATTTGAGGCCAAACAAACTTCATGGTTGGATTTAGAAGGTGTCAAAACCCCTATTTCCATATAAATTTTGTCCATTTTGGACAACATTAATTAGCGAAGCAAATTTTTTTGCCCAAAAGGTCGTATGGTCTCCTGGATGCATTTCAAGGAATTTTTATTTATAAAAGTGTCAAAAAAGGGGAGTAGGCCATTTCCTAGCCTAAAACTCCCTTTTCTAGATTTGGCAATGCTTCCTGATACCAGAGAACTGCGTTTCAGCACCACGAAAACTTTTCCAGCCTGCAAAGACTTTCAACTATTGATGCTCTTGTTTTCGACAGCTACTTCGACAACATGTTTTGATTCCCAACACAATGACAACACCCAATGAATTTTTCCAGCCTCCCACATTGGCCAATGCAACCATGGCTGAGGCATATGTTATCGCCACCACTATACAACAAGGGCCCCACTGACCTCTACTACCTCTACCTCTGCTTGGCCTTCATTGCCCATGTGGCATTTGTGGCACCTGCAATGTATCAAGTGTCATGCCAACACCTACCATGTATCAAGTGCCATGTCACCTTTTTTGGGCCGACTGCCACCTAGCATTCCATGTGGTAGTCTTTTTTTGCTATGATGACCAATAGGCCATTCAGTTTTAAAGTAGTAAAATGCTGACATTAGCATGATGTCAACACTACATCTAATGCAGGAGCATCCAGAGGTATAAGGGCAATCCTGTGTCAACCAAAAAAATTGATGCGCTAGTACCCACATCTTCATTTTTCTTTTGGGTTTCTTTGCGGCCTCCAGATGACCTACCACTTCCCCTTCCTCCTTAACCGTGCCCTCTTTGTCTTCCTTCAAACCTTTTATTCAACTTCTCTTCAACTCGTAGGGCAAACTAGTATACCTCTTCAACGCTGGTCATTCTTACTAGACTTAATTCCTCGTGGATGCTAGGTCACAACCCACTGATATAACGAGCAACCTTCTCCTTATTTTTTTCTACATGCCCTGCTCTAATCAAGAGTTAATAAAATTCCTCTATATATTCTTGGACTGATCTTCCTGCTTGCTTTAACCCATGCATCTTCTTAAACAAATCAAGCTCGTAGTCCACAAGAATGAACTGCTTCTTCAATTTGTCCACCATGCGATCTTATCTTGTGATCTTCTCCTTTCCTCTTCTATTTCTTTCCAATTGAACCTCTTGCCACCAAATTTTGGCATGGCCTTTCAGTTTGGCCTTTGCAAAGTTAACCCTATCTGGGTCCCTTATATCCTCATACTCAAAGTATTCTTCTAGTTCATTGATCCAATCGATCAACTCATCTGGTTTCAAATTTCTTGAAAATACACCCACTTCAATTGTAGGTCTTTTCCCAAACTTAGTAATGGCCCTAAAAAGCCTTTCCTCTGCATGATTCAAAACTTCCCCGTCAAATTCCCCTTCTGGTTCCATTACTTCTTCTTCATTGTCATCCTCACTGTCATCACCTATGGCAACATTTGTTCCCCTACGGAGCTCCTCTTGCAATGCCTGCACCTGCCTTTGGAGGGCTCTAACCTCCTCAGTATTAATAGCTCTGGCCCTTCCACCATGCTCTCTTCATGGAGGCATCTTCTAACTCAATCCCACAACCACACAGTCCTGGTGCAAACTGCCTGACAGTCGGCGCTTGCAATAATATGGAGATAAAGAGATGACAAAAATGCTTCATAAAGCATCATCCATTAATACTTGAAATTCATTAGAAGAGATTACATTTCTTGAACTTACACTTGAAAAGCTTCTATTTCTCCAACTTGATTACAAATGATAATAAGCCTTGCTTAAATAGGCACTTCTAACCCAAGACATTACAAACACAACCAATGTGGGATAAAAGGTAAATACAACTACTTTTAAATAAATATTAAATTTCCACCCAAATACAACTAAGCACCCAACAAATATTAAATACATGATTTAAGGATCTTTCCACAAACCTCTAAAATGCCACCTACACACCTCGATTAATGGAATGACAACTATTTTTATTATTTTCTATTTATGCCACCCATGCACCTTGAAAATAGAAATTCTTTTTTTCTCCATTTTTCCTATTTTTCTGTTTTTTATTATTTTCCTTCCATTTTTGTCACTTTCTCTCTCCTCCACAATTTTTTTTTCTCTTTTTTTTTCTAATAATTTAATTTTCCCATGCAAGATGCCCCTGCATTAGACTCCCTTGGTAGATAGAAAAGTGTTTCCCACACTTTGATGTCAAAAAAGAGATATAGAACCATCTTCATCTTCACCACAAGCTTCCACCTCAATAGGGACAAGAAAACCAACATGCAAATCTTCCACATTTTTTTTTGTTGATGCATGATGCTCCTACATCCGACTCCCATGGTAGAAAAAATTTTGTGAATATGGATTCACAAAATGAAGTAGCCACTATTGACAGATTTTTTTCCTCTTCCTCCAACACATAGCTAGAACAAGTATCCGATGCTGAAATTTCTCCTTTGCAATGAACTCTATCCAAGTATAAATCTCATCCTCATCCAATCTTGTTGACTTAATCACACCTATAATAAATCCAGCAACACCATGTCAATCTTCCTTTGCATACCATACATCACGAACAAGATCCTCATGCAAACCATCATTAATATCTTTTAAACTCATATCAAAGACAACATCCCATGATTCATAAGAATTTACCTATTTGACATCTTCATCTTCACTTGCCTCTTTTATGTCGTCAACAATGCACGTAACTACTCCACTTGCTTGATCTCCAATTGAGGCACTATACTCTTCCTCCATTGTTTTAGTCTTCCAATCACCTTCATCTACTTTTGGCATACAAATCTGGTTATCTTCATGCTCTTCCTCTTCTCTTTCATTTTCTTCAACTTCTGGTTTGCAAATAATTTCGTCTTCATCTGTTTGCTCTTCCACTAGATCATCTTCCTTTTCCACATCCAAGGAATTATCAACATCTCTTTTCTGGTGATATGCTCTTCGTTTCCACAACTCAGCTTCTAATTCATTCACTTGCTTCTGAAAATCAACTAGCAATGATTGTTGATTTCTTGCTCTAAATTTCTCAAGTCGAGGAATCCTTAGAATCCATCCAATCACAAAAGTCACCTTCTTCTTTCTCTTCTCCATAATCAAGTCTTTAGAAGACAAATCTCATGCAACACAAGAACCTTGTGCAAACTGCCTCACAGTCGATGATCTGTCTACACAATCAAAAATTTCTTGACAAACTTCACCCAACTCAAGGTCCTGGTGCAAACTACCTCATGTTCGGTGATCTGTCCGCACACTCAGGAACTCCTACTCTAATACCACTGATGATAGGACAACACCACCTGTACCAACTCACAACCAAAAATGCAACAATATGGAGATAAAGAGATAACAAACATGCTTCATAAAGCATCATCCATTAATACTTGAAATTCATTGGAAGAGATTACATTTCTTGAACTTACACTTGAAAAGCTTCTATTTCTCCAACTTGATTACAAATGATAATAAGCCTTGCTTAAATAGGCACTTCTAACCCAAGACATTACAAACACAACCAATGTGGGATAAAAGGTAAATACAACTACCTTTAAATAAATATTAAATTCCCACCCAAATACAACTAAGTACCCAACAAATATTAAATACATGATTTAAGGATCTTTCCACAAACTTCTAAAATGCCACCTACACACCTTGATTAATGGAATGACAACTATTTTTATCATTTTCTATTTATGCCACCCATGCACCTTGAAAATAGAAATTCCTTTTTTCTCCATTTTTCCTATTTTTCTTTTTTTTTTTAATTTTCCTTCCATTTTCGTCACTTTCTCTCTCCTCCACAAATTTTTTTTTTCTCTTTCTTTTTTTTTTCTAATAATTTAATTTTCCCATGCAAGATGCTCCTGCATAAAAAATGTACTTAGACTTAGTTTCTATTTCATGTGTTTTCATTTCTGGATACCCATTTGGGTCAAATAAAGGTTCCAACTCTCACAGTTCCACTATCAATGTTCTAGGATAAAGTATTTGAACACCTTTAGATACATGTAAATGCTGAAAAAATAGGAGTATGTAATTGAGCCATCATTTTGGTGAACTAGAAAGTGTAAATTAGTTAGAAGATTATAATTGTAATTTAGAGTATTCCAGAAAAAGAATCAGGTCGAAAGGCCCCACGGTTTGAAAGTTATTGCAATTTTTCAATTTTTGGAGACCTCCTCAGAATGCTTCAAAGTTAGGTTAGGGGCATTAAATGACCTTGAACATGGCCAAAAAATTGGGGATGATCAAAGCCTGTCCATATGGCTATAGAGCGGTTTGAGAGCTTTTTGGAAATGTAAACGGTTTGTCAATTGGAGCTACGGTTCAAAAGTTATGCCTCTTGGAAGTTCAGTCACCATTTTTGGATTCTTCTAATTTTTTGCTGACTTCTAATGCAACTTCTAGAGCCTTCTATTTGGTTGGTGGATGTCAACTAGAACTTTCTAGAATGTATTCCTAATCCTTAATCCTCTAGAGTCTATTTAAGAACATTTCTGGCATTGTAAAAGGCAGTTCAAAGTGGAGTTCGAGAGGAGGTACTGAAAGGAGAAATTATCTCCAGTTTTATACTATTGTAAGCCCTTAGGGCATGTTTTGAAGTCTATTTTCTCTGTACTGAATGTATTAGCATTTTCTCATAGTTAATAAAATTTTCTCTTTCATGTTGTGTCCCCATCAAGTGGTATCAGAGCTGGTTTTCTTGAGTTTGTAGATAGAGTGTCGACTATGAGGTAGTTTGCACTAGGACTGTGTGGTTGTGGGTTTGAGTTAAAAAGATGCCTCCATGAAGAGAGCATGGTGGAAGGGCCGGAGCTATTAATCCTAAGGAGGTTAGAGCCCTCCAAAGGCAGGTTCAAGCATTGCAAGAGGAGCTCCATAGAGGAACAAATGTTGTTGTAGGCGACGAAAGTGAGGATGACAATGAAGAAGAAGAAATTGGACTAGAACGGGAATTTGACATGGAAGTTTTGAATTAGGTAGAGGAAAGGCTTTTTAGGGCCATTAATAAGTTTGGAAAAAGACCTACAATTGATGTGGGTGTATTTTCAAGAAATTTGAAATCAGATGAGTTGATCAATTGGATCAATGAACTGGAAGAATACTTTGAGTACAAGGATATCAGGGACCCAGATAGGGTTAAGTTTGCAAAGGCCAAATTGAAAGGACATGCCAAAATCTGGTGGCAAGAGGTTCAATTAGAAAGAAATAGAAGAGGAAAGGAGAAGATCACAAGGTGGGATCGTATGGTGGAAAAATTGAAGAAGCAATTCATTCTTGTTGACTACGAGCTTGATTTGCTTAAGAAGATGCATGGGTTAAAGGAAGCAGGAAAATCAGCCTAGGAATATGCAGAGGAGTTTTATCAACTTTTGATTAGAGTAGGGCATGCAGAAGCAAATAAGGAGAAGGTTGCTCATTATATCAGTGGGTTGTGACCTAGCATCCAGGAGAAATTAAGTCCGGTAAGAATGACCAGCATTGAAGAGGCATACCAGTTTTCCCTATGAGTTGAAGAGAAGCTAAATAAGAGGTTTGAAGGGAGACAAAGAAGGTGTGGTCAAGGAGGAAAGGGTAGTGGTAGGTCATCTGGAGGCCAAAATGAAACCAAAAAGAAAAATGAAGATGTGGTTACTAGCAGGAACCAAAGGAATGAGGGTTTCAATCACTCCCATGATCAAGACTTTTGAAATTAGAGAGGAAGAGGTGGGGGATGTGGACAAGGAAGAGGAGGCTTTCGTGGTACCTGTTTCCATTGCAATGAAGAAGGTCATCATGCCTTTGAATGCCCTCAACAACAAGGAAGGACAGATAAGAGAGCTGAGGGTCAAGCTAGGGTTGCTCATGTGGATGAGGATGCACAATCATCACATTCAAAGGATGCAAAAAGAGGAGAGATTTTAGTAAATGAAAGGGTCCTACTAAGCGGTGAGATTGAACTAGGAAAAAGGAGGAGTTTGTTTTGTACCAGATGCAAGTGTGAGGATAAATGTTGTGATGTAATCATTGATGGTGGTAGCACTGATAACTTGGTATCAGAGGAGATGGTCTCTAAGCTGAAGCTCAAGAGGGAGAAACACCCCCAGCCCTATCGGATTGCTTGGGTGAAGGATGATCATAAAGTTCTGGTAAGTGAACAATGTTTAGTGAAATTCAAAATTGGGATTTACCATGATGAAGTTCTCTATGATGTTATTCCAATGGATGTTTGCCATCTATTGTTGGGTAGACCATGGTAGTTTGATAGGCATGCAGTACATGATGGTCATGAAAACACATATTCTCTAACAAAGGATGGATTTTTCCACAAATTGAAGCCCATGAAAAAGGAAGGTGAAAAGGTATGTAGTAGTGCTAGGATTTGTCTTGTTGATGGAAGGAAGTTTTTAGATGGCATGAAACATCAGCGTATGTGCTATGCTTTGATTCCTAGGAAAGATAAAGAAGGTAGTAGTTAAATACCACTTGAAGTTTCAGATTTACTAGGTGAGTTTGGAGATGTCATCTCTGATAATCCTTTCTCAATAGCCTGACAGGTGCAGGAGCTATTGAGAAAGGGCTTGATTTGGGAGAGCTTGAGTTCATGTGTAGTACCTGCAGTACTAGCACCAAAGAAGGAGGGAGAGTGGAGGATGTGTACAGACTCTTTAGCTATAAATTGGATAACCGTCAAGTATCAGTTTCCTTTGCCAAAAATGGATGATCTTATGGACTACTTGAGTGGAGCTCAATACTTCACAAAGATAGATCTCAAGAGTGGTTATCACCAGATACAAATTTGAGAAGGAGATGAGTGGAAAACAGCCTTCAAGACAAAGGAGAGTCTTTATGAGTGGTTATTCATACCCTTTGGATTGGCAAATGCCCCAAGCACCTTAATGCAAATTATGAATAAGGTACTTAAGAAGTCCTTGGGAAAATTTTTTATTGTCTATTTGGATGATATTTTAATTTTCAGCAAGACTTTGGAAGAACATTTATTGCATATTCATAGTGCCCTTGAAAGGTTAAGGGAAGAGAAACTGTTAATTAATCTGAAGAAGTATACCTTTGCTAAAAAGGAATTAGTCTACTTGGGGTTTGTTATATCACCTGAAGGTCTCAAAATGGATCCAAAGAAGGTAAAAGCCATCTTGGAATGGCCTACTCCAAGTTCTGCTACTGAGGTAAGATCATTTCATGGTCTGGTTAGTTTTTACAGAAAGTTCATTAAGAATTTTAGTGGCATATGTGCACCCCTGACTGACACAGTAAGAGGGGATAGAAAAGAGTTCAAATGGACTGCAATAGTTGCGAGAAGTTTTGAATTGCTGAAGAAGAAGGTGATAGAACAACCTATGTTGGAACTTCCAAATTTTAGAAAGGTTTTTTAGGTGGATTGTGGATCTAGTGGCAGTGCTATTAGGGTTGTATTAAGCCAAGAAGGTAAGCCTATTGCATATTTTAGTGAAAAATTGAATGATATGAAAAAGAAGTATTTTGTTTATGATCAAGAGTTCTATGCAATAGTTCATGCCTTAAAGAAATGGAGGCATTATTTATTGCCAAAGGAATTTGTTTTGTATATTGATCATCAGGCATTACAGTACCTAAATAGCTAAGGTAAATTTAATTAGAGGCATATGAAGTGGTTAGAGTTCTTGTAGAGCTATACATTTGTGTTGAAGCATAGAAGTGGAAAATCTAACAGGGTTGCAGATGCACTAAGTAGGAGACAATTGTTGCTTACAGTAATGCAGGTTGAAGTAGTTGGGTTTGATGAACTCAAGAATCTGTACCCTAAGAATCCTAATTTTGGTGAAGCATGAAAAGCTTGTAAAGAGACTGTTGCTGTAGACAGAACTAAGTGGTTAGACTATCTAATTCAGGATGGTATGTTATTCAAGGGTAGTCAATTATGCATTCCAAGGAGTTCCATGAGGGAAAATTTGATTAAGGAGAAGCACAATGGAGGGATGGCAAGACATTTTGGTCGAGATAAGACCATTGCCATTCTTAGAGAACATTATTTTTTGCCTCAACTTTCACAGGATGTCACGAAGTTTCTACGGAGTTGTCAGATTTGTCAAGTTGCCAAGGGATTTAGTCACAATACTGGACTATATCAGCCATTGCCTATTCCATCAAAGCCATGGGAGGACATAAGTATGGATTTTGTTCTTGGATTGCTGAGGACACAAAGGGACTTCTTTTTCAAAGAGGTGGCAAGACTACATGGTCTCCCAAGGAGTATAGTTTCTGATAGAGATACCAAACTTGTGGGGTATTTCTAGAGAACATTGTGGAAGAAGTTGAGAACAGACTTGAAATTTAGTTCCACACATCACCCACAAACTGACGGCCAAATAGAAGTGGTAAACAGAAGTTTGGGGAATTTGGTGAGCTGTTTAGTTGGGGATAAACCCAAGGGGTGGGATTTGATTCTACCACAAGAAAAGTTTTCTTACAATAACTCTATAAATAGGAGTACTGCTAGATCACCATTCCAAATTGTATATGGAAGTAGCCCAAGGACTACACCAGAATTGAGGAAGATAGAGCAAGCGGAGAGGACAAGTGCTAAAGCTGGAGAATTTGTTGAACATATCAAGCATCTACATTAGGAGGTTTAGGTGCACATTACCAAGATGAATCAAGAGTATAAAGTTAGGGCTGATCAAAGGAGAAGACAAGGAATTCCAAGTAGGGGATCTGGTCATGGTACACTTACCTAAAGAAAGATTTCCATCTGATACTTACAACAAGCTGAAAATGAAGAAATTTGGCCCCTGCAAAATTCTGAAGAAACATGACTCAGGAAATGCATATGAGGTGAAGTTGCTAGATGGTATTCACATTTCTCCTATTTTCAAAATTGCAAACTTAATAGAGTATCATGATGATGGTGCAGATGAGGAGCTAATGTTAGAGCCATGTCCAATTCCTACTTCTAAGAAGGAGGAGATAGAGGAGATTCTGGATAGTCATGTGGGTAGGAGTACCAGAAATAGGCAGTATGAAGAGTATTTGGTCAAGTGGAAAGGACAGCTGATAGAGGAATCAACTTGGATTTCAGTAGCTGAGGTTTCCCATTTGGGATTTCCTCTACCATTCATAATGTGACAGGGTCACTTTTCAATCTACCCTGGGTGTCTGATGCAGGAGCATCCAGAGGTATAAGGCAATCCTGTGTCAACCAAAAAAATGTACTTAGATTTAGTTTCTGTTTCATGTGTTTTCATTTTTGGATACCCATTTGGGTCAAATAAAGGTTCCAACTCTCACAGTTCCACTATCAGTGTTCTAGGATAGACTATTTCAACACCTTGGGATGTGTGTAAATGCCAAAAAAATAAGAGTATGTAATTGAGCCGTCATTTTGGTGAACTAGAAGGTGTAAATTGGTCAAAAAAATTTAATTGTAATTTAGAGCATTCTAGAAAAAGAATCAGGCCGAAAGGCCCCACGATTTGAAAGTTATTGCAATTTTTTAGTTTCTGGAGACCTCCTAAGAATACTTCAAAGTCAGGTTAGGGGCATTAAATGAACTCAAATAGGTCTGAAAAATGGGGGATGAGAAAAGCTGGTCCATAGGGCTATAGAGCGCTTTGAGAGCTTTCTGAAAATGTAAACAGTTCATCAATCGGAGCTACGGTTCAAAAGTTATGCCTCCCGAAAGTTCGGTTACCATTTCTGGATTCTTCTAATTTTGTGCCGACTTCTAGAGCCTTCTATTTGGTCATTGGATGCCAACTAGCACTTTCTAGAATTTATTCCTAATCCTTAATCCTTTGGAGTCTATTTAAGAACATTTCTGGCATTGTAAAAGACAGTTTGAAGTGGAGTTTGAGAGGAGGTACTGAAAGGAGAAATTATCTCTAGTTTTATACTATTGTAAGCCCTTAGGGCATGTTTTGAAATCTATTTTCTTTGTATTGAATGTATTAGCATTTTCTCATAGTTAATAAAATTTTCCCTTTCCTGTTGTGTCCATTCTGTGCTTGGGTTGTGTCCCCATCAACATCATCCCTCTTGCTTTCCCTTCAAGTCCTCTTTTGACATATTGTTGGTTTTTTTCCCATATCCTAAGCATACAAAGGTTTTCTTTTATCCAAAACAAGCATCGAAAAGATAGTTATGAGATGAAGACAATGACATAAGAATTTTTTGGTGTTGATGTAGTTTGGTTGCATTTGAGTGTAGACAAACTTGGATATTCTATTTTTCACTATGAAGAGCATATCTTGAGCACCCCCATCTCTTTTTTTCTAAATGTTATATTTTTGGAAAGTTGGTTTAGTTATAATTCCATAAATGCTAGTTTGTCTTCTAGATTTTTCTCTAAGCTCTTTCTATTTTGGTTTTTTCTTTATTTCACTATGGTGGATATATTGGGTGTTTCAGGTATAAGAATCTTTTTTTGTGGCATGGGATTTTTTCTTTTGGGTTGTACTATCTCTCGTAATAGCTCTTTGCCCTTTCTAATAATTTTTGATATCATTAATAAACATGTTTATGCAAAAGCACTAAGATAAAGTGCCACTCCTTGCTTTTTGGGATCTTTTTCATCTTGTGACTTATTGTACTTGCACTACATTATAAAGTGCCATGGGGGGGATAGTTTTTTTCCTTTTAGTGCCCTCTTCCTTTTTCAAGTGAATGTCCCTTCGATGACATTATCCCCATGATGTGTCAATGACATGTGTCTTTATAAGTGTTTATACCTCTACCTCACTCTTGATGTTATTGGCTATTTTGTAGGAGATATTGGCCCACTTTCTCATTTGCCTATCATCTCACCCTTTTCTACATTAGCGAAGTTCTTCTATTGTTTCTCATGCTTCATTGGTTTGATGGAGTGATCTATGTATTCAATTTTTGTTCCTATGTGCTAGGTGGATGTAGTGGTTGGGTACATATGCATTTTGATGAGATGAATCATTTACCATATAGACACTCTTCTTTTCATTCCTACTTTGGTTGTATCCTTCCATGTTTGATTAATCAACTCTTCAGACTTTGGTGTTTTATGCCATCTGTATCTTCAAGTTTAGTTGTTTGCCTTTCTATGCCTCGTAGTTTGATGTGGATTACAATATTCTCTACATGGTTAGGTTCTATTTTAGTGGAGGTTCTTTAGATCGACAGTTAATTTTGACTAAGTTTATGACTTCTTCATGCTTCACTGATATTTCTTCATGATCTCTCTTTGTTCCTATTTTCTAAAAAATTCCTCTAGTTAGAGGCTTTTGTAATCCTTCACTAGATTTTTAGCTATCTCTTTTTGGAGTAGAGTCTTTCCCACTAGGTTTTCTCTAATTCTCCATTTCATTGAGATCTGGTTTTGATTGGGTACCTTATAAGCCCTTGTTGCTGGGACCCAAGTTTTCTTTCAACATTGCATTGTCATTTCCTTATTTTTAACTGCATTGTTGCTCATCTTAAGGGGGGATGCTAGAGAAAAAGGTTAATTTAATTTCATTAGTTAAATTACCTTTTCCCCCTTCTTAATATTTCTCTTTATGCACTTTTTGCATTCTCTATTTACTAATTAATTACTAATTATTAAATAGCTTTTACCTTTTAGGTTACCCTTTGTAACTTTTTGGGTTACCCTTTCAAGTTTTGATCTCCTTTTATAAGGATTGATCTTTTGTGATAATCTTTTTCTTTATCTAAGAATACAATTTGTATGCTTTCAGAGAAAATCCTTGCCTCTTTTGTCTTTTTCTTCTCTGTGATAGGTTTTCTACATGCAAGTATTCAAGGGCTTCATGGATTTGACTTTCATATTTATTCAAATCCTTCAAATACTAATTTTATGTCATTCAAGGTGATCATTTATACTTTTTTTAACCTTTTCCTTTACAAAAGGGTCACACAAGTTTGCACTTTTACCCATTGAATATATATATATATATATATATATATATATATATATATATATATATATATATATATATATATATATATATATATATATATATATATATATATATATATATATATATATATATATATAAGTATTGAACACCTGTAATTTCATGTTGTCATAGTGCATGCTTTACACATCTTGTTCCATTATGATTCTATTTTCTATGTCTAGTTTCAAAGATGTTCAAAAATATCCTAATATTGTTTCTAGCATGTGTTTAAAGGGTTTAATTGGAAACAAGATACTAAGAGGAGGGATTGGGGAGGGGGGTTGAATCAGGAGCTGTAAACTTTTTCTTACAAAAAACAAATTACCAATTTCACACCTAATTAAACTCATATCTTAGATGTAACATAAAAACTATAATTCTAAAATGTAAATGAAAACATCACATCCATGAGAGATTTCAACACATAACAAAAATGATTTGGTGACCTAGAAACACTTGAATATGAAGGTAAAAATGGGGTGATGATGAAAAACACAAATCTTTATTGTTGCAATAATAAAGTTAACCTGTTAGGGTTACAATATTTGATCATAATATATGATCTATCCTATGAGTGGTTTTCTCTCTTAAAATCTATTAATACTACTAGGTCTTACTCTATAAAATGATTTTAAACTTACAATCAATTAAGGACTCTATTGGGATATTTATATAGACCTAACCTAGGATCACTCAGTTAATAAATTTTCCTTGAATCAATCTGTTACAACTAATTCAGTACTTGACCCTTTGTTTTCTCTTTATGTTGATTCTAGAACTCCTCTATTTATTGTCTCATTTGATCTCTTAATCTGATATCTTTGTTCAATCCTTCACTGCTTATATTGCTCTTTCTTCTATCCTTATGACTTAGCCTTTCTTGTTATGTTCTATCCTTGTTCCCTCATTCACTTGTGCATTCACACACATATGCACTTATGATGCTAGGGTTAGAACCCTTTTAAAATAGATAATCTTTGAAAGTTTTGGATCATAAGTAGTGGTTCACAATTCATCTATTTTTTTGTTTCCCTTCTAATTTTTTGATTGGTTTATTTTCTTTCCTTAAGATCATTATCTCCTCTAAAGACACATAAACTCTATCATAATTATCTTTGCAAACATTAAATATTATATACAAGTTGGCCAAAAATGGTTTACAGAGGTCTTTGTCTGATTACAAACTTATATGGAAAATTTGGTTTTCTTAGCATCTAAATGTTCTGACGCTCGGTCATAACTAACATTCATGTTGGCTCTCAACTTCTACATGCTTCATCTTCTCTCTTTACTCAAAAAAATCTATCTTACAAATTTCTCAATCTCAAGTGTAATTGCTCGGCTTATATATACACTTGGTCTCAAATTGTGTGCTTGGGAATCTTTGACTTTCTTGGCATGTGATACAAAATAAATAACTCCTCATGTACTTGGCCTTTACTAGATGACTCTATTGTAATAATGAATATCCATCATTTCCTAGTAAATGACTAAGTTTTTGGAAACTAATAGGAAACATAGGCATATAAATCAATAATCTCCCCCTTTGACATTAGTGGAAAAAACACTTTGTCATGAATTATCATTTCATTCAATAATACTCCCTCTGAGACTATAATCGAGATTTGCCATCTTGATTTGTTGATACTAATCCATCTGATTTCTAATTATTTTCCCTTTATGATACTTTCCCTTTATTAGACTATAATTTCATCCTTTTTTTTGACACTTATGGATTGGAGTGTGTTAGGACTATATTATATTTCTTAAGAAATGATTTATGGCTTACCAAAATTTCAGTGAAGCTTGTATTCCACTACTCCTTTTCTTTATCCAAAACTTGAATACAAATTTCTAGCTCACCAACTAGATCAATTAGAGTGTCAATATTTTTCAAATGGGTGTCTTTCTTTATGATATTTTGTGTGATAGACACTTCCTTCTAAATAATTTCCAAAGGTGGTAGCAACTAGAATTGGATTTATATTAGTTTATTTCTCATGTCATTAACTTGAGCTATAAGACCAGCTAACCTCTTCTATCCAAACATTAACTTATTGTATGAGCATTAGCTCGAGATTGCATTCTTTCTCAATGAAATTATACATACCCTCATGTCAGTTTTTATTAAATTAATAGACCATTGATTCTCTAATGTAAATAACTCAACATCACAAAGATTTATATAGAATGAATGTATAGTATTTAAAGTAGCTTTCAACTATGTGACTAAATTAGAAAGCTTTTCTCATCCATGCACAAGTTCTCTGGAGACTTTCTGCAAAACATTGTGCTAAATTTTTCTTTCAAACCATTGCATCAATTTATCATTGATCTCTATATCTTCTGATTGAACATTTTCAATTATATATAGTAATTGATCAAAAATTTGATGTTGATTGTTCATGTGACTTATCCCAAAAGAATCTACAAAAATATCTTTAAGAATATGTAATACTTATTTCTTTTTGTGATATCTCCTTAGTTGTTATTGCTTTTCTTTCTGGCTCAGGAAAGTTTGCAACTCCTATTCTTGCTCCAAAGTCAAACTGTTTAAGTCATACATTGGGAAATTAATTACCTCATATAGACTTACTGACTCATGTGCCATCTCTTTTCAGTGATTCATAATCCAAGATCGTGGGGTTGTATCACTTAGAAGTAACAACTATAGTTGTTTACCCTTGTCAATCAATCTAGATACCTTTTTCTACTCTTGTTGAGTAGGTGTCAGCTATTGTTTAGGTTTTCTAGACAATGGCTCTAATGGATTTTTTCTCAAAAACTATATGACAGCTTGTATGGCTTTTTGCCCTTTTTATGTATAACTGTCTTCAACTAACTTTGTGCACTTGACATCTACATTCTTCACTTTAGCCTAAAGTATAGGCAATAAAGAGAATTGTGAAAATACAATTATAGCCTTACCTTGTTTCTCAATACTTGTATCCTCAGTAACTACGATAACATTAGGAATATCATTAGGTTCACTCTCAATCATTTTATAATCTATCACTTGTAACAATACTAGATTGGTTTTGGGTAGAGATGTGTTGGGTTCAACATTATTCAAGTTTTTTTTTTTTTTAGCATATTCTTATCATACGGTGATGAATCAAGAATGTCTTCAATGGTGACAACATATTGTTGTTCACACCCTTCTACAAGTTTTCTAATTTATTTTGCAAGTTTTGGAGCTTCTTCTACAACGTCCTCTTCTTCTCTAACTTCTTCACCTTCTTTCTTCATCTCTTCATCTCCTTTATTTACTAATCAATTAAGAAATTTACATTCTTCTCTCCATACATTGATAATCTCTTGTTCAACTTCACAAGTTTTATTCATCAAAATGCTATATGCCATTTCCTTTGGCAATATTTTTTTCACAACATCTTTTAGGGTGATAGACATATGTGTCTTTCCTAAATTTGGCAAATTTATGTAAAAGTACAAAGTTGTGTCACCTTTCATGCCGACTATCAGTATGATTGAATTTGAGTATTTCCATCAAAAAAAAAAAAAATTGTTCAAACCTATGATCTAGATAAATTCATTCTATCTAAGTTATATATGCTCTCACACTTCTCAAATTGGTAATGTCTATTACATGCATGTTTAATACTAGTTTGTATCGAATTACTAAAGAAATAAAAAAATCTAGAAAACTCACATTTTAGTAACTCTTAGTATTTTCTATGATATTTTCCTAATATCATATAAAAACCAATTTATAGAGCTCAAAGTCAAGAATATTCTCATATTGAGTTTATAGTCTTCTAATTAGATATAGTATATTATAATTTATAAATTCTACAAGAAAATATTTTAACATTCCAAAAGTTGTTGATTTTGAGAAGGAGAAAAATATTAAATGGTAACAAAATAATTTTAAAATTATATTGTGTGCTAAAGGAGAGAATCATTTTCCATAATGTATATTTTTTCTTCTTGTTAGATTTGATTTGTTTTGAAAAATGTGGTCGGAGATGAAAATTGTCGATTTTAGGTGAGTTGAAATTTGAATCATTATAAAAGAGAAAATATAGGTCTAAAGAAAATTTTCTTTTTTGATTATTCTATCTATATATGTTATCTAAAACATAGTCTAATATCAAAGAGAAATAAGTTTATTTCCATATAGTTTTGTGGTGGGAACTAGACCCCTCATTTTCAGTGTTTTTTAGCAAGTAAAAAATTGTCTATAAAAATTAGGAAAATATATCAATTTTTATCCCAAATAATTATTAAAAATTGTAATCCTAAGCTTCATCTATTTCAACACATTTTATTAGTTTACTTCATTTTCAAATTCTAAATAATATTGCCAATTTTATGTCATTAAAGGTGAACAATTATACTTTTGTTAGCCTTTTCCTTTACAGAAGGGTGATATAGGTTTGTGCTTTTACTAGGTGCTAAAGTGGTATCCATGAACTATCTCATAGTAGATAATGCCTAGTTCCACTTAGCATCGATCTTAATATATAATTTTTTTGGAATGCCTTTTCGCATGTCTATAGGTGTAGTCTTATATTGTATCATCATTTCTATTAAAGATTTTTCAATTTTTTTCTTGATCTTCTTTATTCAAGGAATCAAAATTGATGTCTCTAAATTCTCTCAAGCTTGCAAGTTCAATGATTTCTTGACATATATTATCATAAATTGAGGGAGGTGGTGTCAAGATAATTTTTAATTAAATCAGACCATCATGCTTCATCCCTTCATCATCTTCTTCCTCCTCTACTACAACCAATTTTCTATTTGGCTTCTTGGGAATATTTTTCTTAGGTGCATTGGCATGTTTCCTCTTTGCTTGACTTCTTTTGGTTTTGATAGTTGGGGGTTGGAATGTCCCTAATCCCATTATAGCTTTCCATTTTGGATCCTTAGGTGTAGTAACCTTCCGTACACCTTTCTTGAGATCATCTTTGATTTTAAGATTGAAACAATTATCACTTTTTTTTCTTGGTTTCCTTAAGCTTGGAAATAACTAGCTTTTTTTCTTTTCATTCCTCATCTTCAAACGTGTGTTTTGATCCTTATTCTTCATCTTCATCCTTTTCCTCAAGACTTTTCTTTTTCCTTTTTTTCTTGGGCTCAGTTGCCTCCACACCTATTCGATCCTTTACTATACCATATGTGTCAAATGGCTTGGTGTTTGCCTCAACATTTTCTGAGAAGAGTGTAGTCATTGTTGTTGTTACTCCAAAAAAATTTACTTTATAAGGCATAGGCCTTAACCATGCAATTCTAGGTAGCATTGCTTTTGCATAAACAAAATTTGTGTCGACCATAAAACATATCTCATAAAAATAATTTATCTATAATAGATTTAGGAATCCTCATTTGATTCTTAATTTTTCTTTCAAATTCCTCTAAGTAGTTGTCTATGATTGCTTCAAAATTCTCTCCCAATTAAGTTATCAAGTCATTTATCTATTTCACAGTTGTCTTGTTCCTATTCATTGTTACTATACCTATTGTAGGAAAATAATTATTTACATGAGAGAATATACCAACTAACAATGATACAAACTTACATGATGTATTATTTCACAACACATTGTTCAATCTTCTTGATTGGTAGAATTTGTGTGTTAGCATACATACTACAAATTTAATCAAAGGATCGGCAATCCCATTAATTGATATCCCTCAATAATTCCACTATGTTTTTGTAGATTTTTCAATCTCTTTTTCTCTTGTGCTCCTTATGCTTTTTGGTCTATCCAAGGTAGGGCATCTAGTAACTCAACATATTATGGCCCTGTTAATTTTGATTGAGCCTCCTTCCAACCATAACTTCATGTCATTAATATGACATTGGAAAATCTTTATCCACTAAACCTTAAAAATGTTAATAAAACTTAGGGCATGGGTACACCCTTTCTCAACTGCAATCTTGTATTTGTCTTTTAGTACACCATTGTTTCATAGCTTCTCATAATTTTTTCTTGTCTTAAAATCTCAAATTTCTCCTACTTTACACATGTAATATGATCTTCAACCCTAGTCAATCAAAACTCTAGTTGGAATTGAGGACAAGGTGCCAATATCATCTTCACTCTCCATAAAATTTATGCTATTATTGGAATTTGGTGGGGGACGCTAGTCATTCCTCACGATTTGAACATTTCTTACATTCAACAGATTGCTTGTTGATGACATTATGATCTAGGGTTCTTGAAAACAAAATTTTATATGATAACTCCATAAAAATATTAACTCAACACTAATCAAATTTTCCAATGCTTCACTGTGATTCATGTGCTTCGTCACTAAATTTGTCTTAATCAACTTTGAATCACTTTTGATATCAAAAATCACTTGGTAAATAGAAATGTATGCCCAAGTTTCATAAATACCTTCAATTTGACACATTAGGTTTGTAATAAATGTCTTCATACTTGGTAAGTGTATGAAAGCTAGTTCAATCTTCATACTCACCTTCAAACACTTACTCATTGTTACCTTGCTTGGCTAATACTAATTTGTTTGGTCAACATGTCACTTCAATAAATTACTCATTCCATACTATAATGCTTAGTCAATAAAAATTGTATCACTGATACTCAGTACTTCATATAGTAAATGATTATCTTTCACTTTCCTTTCTATGGTTCTGTTCTTGATGCTTCATTTCTTATACAAGTATGAAATTTTAGCACATCTATATTAGGAACTGATGTAAGATATCTAGCTAAATATGAACTTCCTACATACCTTATACTCTTAATTAGTTGTGGTGTGCTCATGTGATCCATTGTATTGAGTGATCTCATCTTTTCTTGATCCACTACTTCCATCTTTCACTATTACTTTTCATATCTTCTATACCTTAAACTTTTCTCTACCTTTTTCATTTTCATTTTTTTGGTGATGGTTCTCTAGTTTTGTAGTTTCTAAGTTAAGATGTCCAACTTTGAGACAACTGAAACAACCTAGTTCTCCATTTAACCACTTCTTGTAGTTCCATCTTAAATGTTTCTTCATGAAATTTTCTGTGATGTGTCCATACTCTCCACAATAATGAAAATTGTAGCATGTATTGTAGTCCCAATTGTAGGAATTTTCTTTTCATGGTGCTTTTTTTTCTTCAGATATCTAGTTAGATCTTATCTTGGCTCTACATTCATGACCTCTATGCCCATATTTCTAATAGTTATAGCAATGTCCTTCAAATCTAGATGTAGTGAATGAATCACTTTTCTTTGATTTGCATTCATGTGGTTGGTGTCCTACCTTCTTGCAATTAAACTAATTACCAATAATCTTAAGTTTATAATTTTTCCTCTTTCTTCTACAAATATTGGTTACGTGTCCAAGTTTACCACAATGATGACATGTAGGTTTTCCTTTGTATTTCCCATTTCTTTGGTTCTTTACTCTTTTCTGATTATCCTTCTTCAATAGTTGACATGTGTTTGTTGTATCCGAGTCCACAAGTATCTCTATTTGTTCTAGTTGATCTCATCATTTCTTCAAAGTATTTGATAGCTTTACTTGGTTTGTTCATTCTTTCTAGAAGTTCCTTTTTATTCCTTAATTCATTTTTTAATTACTCATTTTGTGACCTTACACTTATAATTTCCATGTCCTTCCTATTTCCTTCTTGGGTAGAAATTATAATACCCCAAAATTGGCTCATTGCCATGATACCAGTTCTGGTCTATTTTGATCATTGCTAAAGTCTTATTTCATTAGACACATTCTTGATCTAACTCGCTACTTGACTTAATTGTCAGATGCAAAAGACCCTAATCTGCATTCATCACATTTCTTATTTAATTCTTATAGTACGTACTCATATTAGTCGCATTAAACCTACTTGATTTAATTATAATTCAATTTAAAAGTATTTATACTTTATTAAATTAAATTATCTCCTAAGACTAATGTACTATGGGATTAAATTTATTTAATTTAATAAATACGCCTATCTTGATTAATTAAATGTAATTATTTAATTAAATGGGAAAGGTATTTCTAATTAATTAAAGAAAAATATTTAATTAAATGGGAAAGGTATTTCTAATTAATTAAAGAAAATTATTTAATTAAATGGAAGGCTATTCTTTAATTAATTAAACAAAATTATTTAATTAAATAGGAGTAATTACTAATTAGTTAAATATAGTTATTTAATTAAACAAGAAAGTGTCTCTAATTAATTAAATGAAATTATTTAATTAAATAGGAAATATATTTATGAGAGTATATCTCATTTTATTAAATTAAATATCTCTCCAAAATCATTCTTCAGTTCAAAAAAGGAAATTCCTAGTTCACTGTTGATCAAAAAGGAATTAAATCAGTTAACTCCTTATTCTATTCAAATTAAATCAATTAACTCCCTTTAATTTGGGAATCTTCCTTTATGACTGAACTTCACCTTTAATCCTGACCGTTGATTGAAATTGATCTCAACTGTTGATGGATTCCAAGAAAGTCTATTTAAGAGACCCTCATCTCTTCATTTTGGAGGAGGATGAATTTGGAATTTGCATCAAATTGCTACTAGAATTCATACTCACATTTTCTCACATTTTCTCATATTTTACATACATTTTCATCCTTAGCTTAATTTCATTTAGCATAATATGCATATGATTAATCTAGTTTCCTTTACTTGTTCTTAGATTAGAATGCATTTCTCATTCTAGATTAATCTGCATAATAATATAGATTAATTTCATTTCTTAAATATTTCATTCTTAGAGGGTCTGGTTGCTTAACACCTCAAATCTGAGGATATCTAACAAGCAAAATCCCTTTAGATAAAAGGCAACAGGTCGCCTTGTTGGCTGATTTTCGGATGAACAATCCAATGTTCATTCCGGGATGAATCCGCAAATAAAGACCATGTTGAAGTGTGTGTGTTAGCAGAGGCCGCATATTTACGCATACCATTCTGGCGCCCATCGTGGGGCTAAGAAATCAATTTTCTGGCCTCATTCTTTTTGTTTTGTATTTTAGTTTTTTATTTATATCTTGTTTTGCAAGTTTGTCTTGTTGCAAGTTTGAAGACACTTCGAGAAGGCATCCAACAATGATGAGAAAATGAGCATTTGAGAAACCTATTCCTCTTCTTCTATTTCTCTTCTTCTTCTTCTTCTTCTTCCTTCTCATGTTCTAACATTTTTTTTTAAAAAAAATTGATCAAATTTTTTTTTTGAATCTTTTTTATGATTTTTCATAAGAATCATACAAAGTAGACCAACTTGATGAATTTTGGTCTAAAATTTTTACTGAAAGTTCTAGACAATAGGAAATAATCACATGCGAAATTTCAGATTTTTCTGATTAAAGCTTTATTTTATATATTTTTTTAATGATTTTGTAATATGTGAATTATTTGAGCTAGTAAAATAACACTTTTTGATATGGATTTTTTTTTGACGATTTTTGACGATGTTTGGCATGTACAGTAAAAATTTTAAAATTTTTTGATCAAGAGTGAATTTTTATTAATTCGTTAATATTTTTTTTATTGAAAAATTAATTTACATAGCAAATCATCGAATTAAAATCTAAAATTTTTACTAAAAGTTTAGGATGATGTCTAGATATTGTAATAAAAAATTTAGATTTTTCAAATTTAAAATATATTTTTATTAATTCTTTTATGGTTTTCCATAAAAAAAATTAATTTATCAGATAAATCTCATCATTTTGATCTAAACTTTTTATTTCCAATTTGGGACACTTTCTGTAGACTACAGTAAAAATTTCAAATTTTTTGGATTATAATTATATTTTAAATTTTTTTTTAATGTGTTTTCATAAAAAATAAAAATTATTAACTCACAATGCAAATCTTGGAATTTTAATCAATAATTTTTATTGCAAGTTTTTTTTTTTGGAAAATAGCAAGGAAGAAAGAAAGGCCATCCAAATATGACAAAAGAAAGCAAAAAAAAAATATTAAAATGCATCTCGCTTTTGCTAGCTTCGAAAACAGCACAAGAATTTTTAAAAATCAGGTAAAATCTTCTAAGCGTGTTGCAAGGATCACCAGGTAACCTTCTTCAGTTGATAACAATTCATTTGGATCTAAAACAAACATCTCTCATTTCAAGCTTGTGTGTGTTTCCTTCCATGTTTTCATTTTACAACACATGCCTAATTTGATACTAGGGTGTGATCTCCGTTAGTATTCATTTAGCAAGCTTAGGTACTAGTGATAGATTTAGATAGCTATTTTGGGTTATTGGACTCGCTAAATCCGCCAGCCCCTCATTTCACCCTGTGGTTGCAAGATCAGCACCATGTTAAAAGGGAGGGGTCTACAAGAAAGAAGCGTTAAATGCTCCACTAGGCAACCCTTTTGTGCTTTCTAGAACTCACTAGTTTCTGAGTTGTGGACTCATTTTGGCTTGTGTGAGGGGTTAAATGTTCCACATCTTTGGACTCACCTCGCATTAGTTAAAGCACTAAGTGTACCACCTTGTTCTCTTTGACTACTTTTGGATAGATTTGCTTTCGAGAATTAATATATGTACACACATAGTAATTAGGCCCCATGAACACTATTCATGGATCTTGAGAGAGTGGGTTCCTAGTGAAACTCCTCTCTATGACAGATTCCTTCTAGATGGGGAGGATACTATGAGCATCTCGCAGATAGATGAATCTTCAACTTGTTGATTGAGGCATCCTTTCTTCGATGAGGTTGATAGATCACTAGGAGTTGATATCATAGATCTTTAATAGATACTCTTAGTTTAGCATGTTGGATTAATCTGTCTGCTTTGGTTGGGCTAAAACTGAAAAGGTGTCAAGACCTTGAATCTAGAAGCTAAGTCCCCTTGTGGTACACTATTGTGAGTTGGTCACCTTTAGAGAGGGTTAACTATAGCAGACAATCCCTCTACAGGGAAAACTACGTGGATAGAACTTCAAGCAGTAATAGCTATTTTTGATGTGGTAGTGACAACTGCTATATAAATTTCCTTGTGGAAGAAATCTCCATGGGTGTGGTTCATTGTGGGTTGTTAGATCTCCCCAGCAACTCTTGAAGATTAAGTTCTCGGACTGTGTTGAAACCTCGATGCACCAGGATTGGAGGTCACCCTAGTGAGTCATAAAAGTTGCAGAATCAAAACATTACTAAAAACCTTAGAGAGGCCAAACTTTTCACTTTCTAGGAATGTGTGCAATGATTGCAAAACTCTTTGAAAACATACACAAATAGCTCTCCTAGGGATTAGCACAAACTAAGTCACTTGATTGTTCATGCACAAGGTTGCTTTTGCCCTTACTCATTGTTTTCAGACGTGCTTGAAATCACCTACTTGTTGTTCTATGTGCTTGTTTATCTGCTTGCTTACTAAAATGATCAAAATCAGTTGTTGCTGTAAAATTGGTTTGCCTTCTCGTGCGAAATCATTTTGGTCTCGTGTGAAATCATATGGTCCTTGCACGAAATCATTTTGTTCTTAGGAAAAATTAAACTACTGTCATGAGTCTTCACGCGACCTTGTGAACTTTCTCTTGTGAAATTAGAACACTGTCATTGAGCTTCGCACGAGCCAGAAAACTTCTTCACGTGGCTTGTAAAACTTCTTTAGGTGGACTATAAAGGGTTCTTGCATGAGACTTTGTGTCAAAATTACCAGTTTGGGTCTATTTTAGCTGTTTGTGGCTTGCACGATGTCTTTTTCTGCATCCTTTTATCACTCTCTATCTGCAAACAGTCCTGAAATAGTGGCACTTCGCTTAGCTGAAGACTTGTGTCTTGCACCTTGACTAGTCTCACCTCATAAGTAATTTTTGGTCCTTATCTTAATGATTGTCATACTTTGTGTCGCATTGGTCATAATCTATGGTTGTTCTAGCCTTTAAATCAGACCATTTGTGCCTTAGTGAATAACATTCTTACTATTATCTTGTCCTTTTTTAAGACTCATTCTTAGTGTAGTCCTTGTCCAAGTTCTCGTGCAAACAGTTGCACATCTCCATGCAAGATCTTTATGCTATCCAAGTTAACCTTGCACTACTTTGCATGGCCTATAGCACATCCTCGTGTGAAATCTTTATGCTATCCTGAGTCTTTGCATGGCCCTGTATACTTTCTCATGGTCCTCTCAGAGGATCTTCATGCGAGATCTTTAGTCTGAACTGTCAAGTTAGTTTGTTTAGAGCTATCTGTGCTATGTACCAAGTTTGTTTCCTACATTGGTTTACTGTTTCTCTATTTGAAAATAGTCCCAAACAGTGGCATCCTGCTTAGCTAATGACTTGTGATCCATACTTTAACTAGTCTTGTCTCTCAGTTATCTTGCTCTTGTCCTTTAGTGCTTTTTGTACTCTGTGTCATGATAGTCATAATCTCTGGCTTTTCTAGCCTTCAAATCAGACTATTCGTACCTTAGTATACTACACTCTTATCTTTCTTTCTTTTTTAGACTAAGTTCTAGTGTGGTCCTTGTCTAAGCTTTTTCTTTTTGTCATTGTCTATGACTATGGCAACTTGACTTATGTTCTAAAACTTGGCTATCACTACTTGAAACATAGTACATCAAAATGGCTAACAAAAAATGTGCTAAATCTAATATTCCTAGTGAGGAAGAAGAGCTACTTATTGCAAACATGAAGCAAAAAATCCAATCAATGAGCGCTCAACTTCAAAGACTGAAGGAGGAAGATGAAACATCATCGAACAAATTCTCCTTGAGAGACAATTTCCCTTCCTCCTATGACAACCAAAAATCACATTCTTGTGATCTTGAATCCAAGACATCTGAGAACACCTCACATACACCCAAGAAATGTAGGAATATCTTTGAAAACAAACCTTGGGAACCTAAACCAAAGCGTGATTTCACCCCTTTGGGAAGATCTTATGAATCAACTTTGGAAGAACTTCTTGAATAAAAACTCATTAGTTTACCTAACCTCACTTTGGCAAGAGTTTCCTTTATGAGTAACTATTGTGTCTATCATAGACATAATTTACATAAAACTTCCCATTGTAAGGAGCTGAAAAACAAGATCCAAGATCTCTTTGACAATGGTATAATTCAAAAATCTAAGCTCTCAACTACTAAAGATTCTACTCTCAAGAAGGATCAACCTCATGAAACCATGTCTAGTAACGGTTCAAACACAACTTCTACTTCATCCAACATACATCTACCTTCTAAATTGTCCAATCTTTCCAACACATATTCACCAAAAGAACTCACTACTTCCCCAGTTTACTATGTGTGCCCTCAAGGACTACCTTTAAAGGAAACTCAAGCTAATCTTGACTTAGCTACAAACCTCTCCCATACTACACAAAGAAAAGATCCAAAACCTCCATGTGTTGCTCCTCCTATTATCCCCAATCCAACTATTCCTCCATTATCCCTTCAAGAGCCTGTTATGGAGACTCTAGAAATATATCCGAATACAAATTCAGATACTCCCTCATCCTTGGATTTGGTTTCATGTCAAGAGGACCACTTAAATGATGAAGAAACAAGTGTTGATCAAGACCAAGATTCCTTCATCCCCTTTCAAATCTTCCAAGATCTCGTGCCTCCATCTCAAGAGCCACATAGTCCTCCATCTCCCATGTCATGCACCTCTACTAAGCAAGATCAAGATGTTCCTTCCACCATCCTTAAGGAGATTACAAAAGACCAAGAGAAGGATACTTTTCCTATGTTACCCAAAATTCCTTTTGAAGAGAAAAGTGTTCCCTCGCTCTCTTATTCTACCTCGCTACATTCACTTCCAAACTATGCTCAATCTTTAAATACTCCTGTCAAAGGTATTGCTCCTATAATAGTTACTCATAAATCTATTGATGACTTTGGTCATATTGCTCACTCTAAAGATGTTGATATCCATACTCATGGTTCATTCACACCACCTAAATCTATCCATGGTCCTTATCCATCTAAGCTAAAACCTTTAAACCTTCCATCCATATTGGGGCCTTATGTTCCTCTATCTCCTACTTCCACTCTTAGCCCATTGCACGTTCCTCCTACCCTACCCCAAGATCAACAAAGATACACATACTTGAACTCTTCACATCCACCTTTCCATCTAAACCAGTTGTATTGGCCTCATTCATCCATAAATCCCAAGTCCTTTGGAAGAAATTTGGATGATCAACTCAAACACAAGTGCATGAATCCATCCTCAAAAGTTCACTATGTCTCCCCTAATTGACATGTGAATGTCAAGAAGGAAAATATGCAAAAGAGACCGCAAAGGTCCACTATTCAAAGAGCTCAACCAAAGAAAGTATGGGTTCTTAAATCTATTATTGAAGAAATGTGTTCCAAAGCATCTAATGAAAAATCAAAAGCTATATAGATTCCCAAGTCTCTTTTGCAGGACTTGAATATTGAAAACAAATCAAAGTTGACATTCAAGCTTCCATAGGCTTTCACTCCACCTTCTTCCCAACATCTTCCTAAAAAGGTTTCAAAGCCTTCCACTCCATCTCCCTCCAAAATTATTCTACCACCTCATACATCTAAACCTCAAACTATTTCATCCATATTTCCTCCATCATTCCACTACCCTTCAAGGTGTGTGTCAATGTTGATATTGCCCACTTTTTCTTCTCCCCTTGCGCATCCCTTTCATTATTCTATCCACTCCACCTTTTATCCTACACCTTTTATCCTTCCATCCCATTTATCTTATCCATAACCTAAACCTTGTCCTCCATATATCTTTTCTACTATCTCCCTCCATTACCTTATCAACATCTTTGAGCATACCTTGCTATGGCCTTGGCTTATCATAACTTACATTATAGGAGTTCTATCTAACTTGAGAAAGGTTTGAATTCTTTCCAAAAACTCTAAAAATTCAAAAAAAATGAAAAAGTGCCTTGGTGAAAACCACTTCTTGTGGCACCTTGGTAGCAAAAGTAAAGAAAAATAAATCCATCCTATGGTGAAAACCACTTCTTCTGGCACCTTGGACAAGTAACATGATGAAAACCTGGTAAACAGGCATCATGCATAATTCTTCCATCCATGACATCCTATCATGATCTTGCTTATCCTTCAGATGTCCTCATTCTTGAAGTCATTCACTCATAACCTCCACAACAAACTTTTCTATCCTATTCAGTTAACCCTTTGGTCTTGATCAATGAAAGAAAGAAGAAAACTCAGTTCTTAGCAATCTCTTGACATGGTCATTTTCTTGGATTACTTACACAATATCCATCATTACACCATGAGCTTATATTGTTATGTCTTTTTCCCTAGCATGGGTAATCTTGTGAAGGCTTTCCTTGAGGGTAACATTCACCACTTCATACTCCTTCCCTTCCCATCTTTGCTTATCCACCCGCTTGCTACTACATCTCGTCCTACACCTTGCTAGACACTAGAAAAAAATCAAGGCAATCCTTCTTGAGAGCTAGTAATCTCTGAAAAAGTTCTAAAATTTTGAAAATTCCTAAAAAAATCTTAAAAAATCAGAAAAAGTCCTGAAAAAAAATTGTTACCCTAGTGAAAACCTAGCAATACCTTGGTAACACAAAAAAATTTGAAAAAATCAAAAATACAAAAAAAAATTCAAAAACAGAAAAATACAAAAAAATTGAAAAACAAGAAAAGTGCCATTGGTGAAAACCTGGAAATAGGCATCATGGTAACAAAAAAGAGAATCTTGCCAAGAAGATGAAAACCTGGTAAACAAGCACCTCTTGTTCCCAATGCTCTATCTTGCAGTGCATCTTCTAGCTATTCTATATAGTTTCTTTCATGCTTTCGCTTTCTTGCTTTCCTACTTTCTGCTGATGTATCCATGGATTGAGTCTTGTCATAGCTTGGGGGCATTCCCCCTTTAGTGTCACTATTTTTGAGATTCTTCTCATAGAATCTCCTTCACGACAGTCACCAATGGTTCTCACTGCATCTGCCTACTGTCGCTAGTGTCGCTATTTTTGAGATTCTCCTCACAGAATCTCCTTCGTGATAGTCACTAGTGGTCCTTATTGTGTCTGCCTATTGTCACCAATGACACTCTCTTCAAGATTCTCCTCATAGAATTTCTTCCACAACAGTCACCAGTTGTTTCAACTATGTTTGCCTATTGTTGCTCACGTCATGTCTCTAGATTCCTTTATGGAAGATCTCTCTTGCGTCATTCACCAGTCGTCCTGGTTGTGTCTGTCTATTGTCACTCGGTCCTTTTTAGGTTCTTCATCGTGAAGATTCCTCTTTGACCTCAGTCACCAGTTGTTTTGGCTGCGTTTGCCTACTATTGTCACCCTACTAAAGAGATTTCTTTCAAACATGTTATGGACATTGACACTTGACATCAATCCAAAACATTGAACTCAAAAATGATATACTTATTTGGATATGCTGAGCTTTTTCTTTGTTTTCTTTGTTTTTGCTTTATCATATCTCCTTGAGCAACTCGATGATGTCATCTTTGACTAGAGAAGTAATGACTGGGGGCATGATCTTTTCTTGGCTTTATATCTATGGTTTAGTTCCAACAAGTTGATACGTTCCTATAAAAGGGGTATCCACTATAAGAGCCTCCATCTCGTATTGGATGGTTATGTGTACCTCGACTCCTTTTATACGGATACGTCAATGACATTGGTTCTTCTCCTTATTTGTTGGAGTGAACTCTTCATGCTATAGTACATACTGATACTCGTCCTATTAAGTGAACGTACGGGTCACTACAAGTATATATAGCACACTTCTGTCTCAGGTTACGAATGCAAGGGTCATTGCAGACAGTATAAATACTGAGTACTTAGCATAAGATGGATCCCCCATTTGTTTGGTGTGCCTATCATGCAAGCAACATTCAGGTTATCCTAGCATTTATGCTCTAATGCTTATGTTAACTTGCCACATTAAAAGGGACAAATGTTCTAGTCATTCTGGCTTCTTGTGCCTTGAATGCTTACATTTAATCTCGACAAAACAATAATGTATGTTATATTCATATTTCCATGATTGCAATGTTAGTGGGAATTGTATGACCTATGAGCTTTGTTCTATATCCAATGATGATTAAATATCGAGGCTCAGTAACCAGACCTAGGGTTGCATTTAACATAGTCTTGCATTGCATACTTCACTTGCATAAGCATGAAAATCAAGTGCAAATCTACTTTCACCTTCTATGATGAGGGATTCTTGATCTCTTCAAAGTATCATGTTCTTTCATGAATTGCACAATGATTGATTAATCACCCTCTTGGCTACTTTGGTTGCTCTGAACCCATTTTTTGAGATCAAATTCAAAATCTGACACACTTAAGTGGCATAAAATGCATTTTAAAATTTTTTGTGCAATCCAAATCTTTTTGATACTTTGCAATTCTTGGAATCTTTTCAACTCAAACTTGGTCTTTTAGATCTCGAAATCACTTCAGATCAATCTCCAAATTTCTTTTGATCATTCTAATCTCTTTATATTTATTCAGATCGTTCTGATCTCTTTATATTTCTTTAGATCATTCTAATCTCTTTATATTGCTTTTGATCGTTCTAATCTCTTTATATTTCTTCTGATCATTCTAATCTCTTCTATATTCTACTAAACCTTCAATTTCTTTTGTATCTTTCATCACTCTCCTTACATCATACTTCTGGTGTGTCATCTTTTGATTTTGCTCCCGAGGGGGCAGGATGATTACATCATTGAACTAAATTTCAACTCATTTTGAGTCTTATTGCTTGGGGCATCTGGTTCCCATTTTATGTCCTTCTCACTTGGGGCATCTCATTACTCGAGGCATCTTGTCCCCCTCTTTCTGGCATCCTTGGCATCTACTTCATCTTTTCATCATTTGATCACATCTTATAACATTTATGATCTAAGTCTGATGGACAAGTATCGAGACAGTCTAAACCCTAACTCCTAAGGATAAAGCCTTGTTCTAGGGATGATTCTGTGACTCATAATTAGATCTTATCAACTTAGGTATCTAGGTTTTCTACCTGGATCCCTTAGGATTAAGCTTCGTTCTAGAGATGATCCTTAAAACCTTATCTGTTTCAACTTAGGTATCTAGGTGTTCTACCTGGATTCCTTAGGATTAAGCTTCGTGCTAGAGATGATCCTTAAAAGCTTATCTGTTTCAATTCATGTATCTAGGTATTCTACTTGGATTCCTTGGGATTAAGCTCTATTCTAGAGGTAGTCCTTAAAAGCTCATCAATTGGTCTCTGTAAAATCAATTTCAGAACCAATCTCTTTTTTTTTTAATCTGCACATCATACTTTCTGATTTTCTTTGAATTGAGTGTGCTGCTTGCACATTCATTAAAGAGGGGCAAAATGTAATACCCCAAAATTGGCTCATTGCCATGATACCAATTCTGGTCTATTTTGATCATTGCTAAAGTCCTATTTCATTAGACGCATTCTTGATCTAACTCGCTACTTGACTTAATTGTTAGATGCAAAAGACCCTAATCTGCATTCATCACATTTCTTATTTAATTCCTATAGTACGTACTCATATTAGTCACATTAAACCTACTTGATTTAATTATAATTTAATTTAAAAGTATTTATACTTTATTAAATTAAATTATCTCCTAAGAATAATGTATTATGGGATTAAATTTATTTAATTTAATAAATACACCTATCTTGATTAATTAAATGTAATTATTTAATTAAATGGGAAAAGGTATTTCTAATTAATTAAAGAAAAATATTTAATTAAATGGAAGGCTATTCTTTAATTAATTAAACAAAGTTATTTAATTATATAGGAGTAATTCCTAATTGGTTAAATATAGTTATTTAATTAAATAAGAAAGTGTCTCTAATTAATTAAATAAAATTATTTAATTAGATAGGAAATATATTTATGAGAGCATATCTCATTTTATTAAATTAAATATCTCTCCAAAATCCTTCTTCAGTTCAAAAAGGAAAATTCTCAGTTCACTATTGATCAAAAAGGAATTAAATTAGTTAACTCCTTATTCTACTCAAATTAAATTAGTTAACTCCTTATTCTACTCAAATTAAATCAGTTAACTCCTTATTCCACTCAAATTAAATCAGTTAACTCCTTATTCTACTAAAATTAAATCATTTAACTCCCTTTAATTTGGGGATCTTCCTTTATGATTGAACTTCACCTTTAATCCTGACCGTTGATTGAAATCAATCTCAACCGTTGATGGATTCTAGGAAAGTCTATTTAAGAGACCATTATCTCTTCATTTTGGAGGAGGATGAATTTGGTATTTGCATCAAATTGCTGCTAGAATTCATACTCACATTTGCTTACATTTTCTCATATTTTACATACATTTGCATCCTTAGCTTAATTTCATTTAGCATAATATGCATATGATTAATCTAGTTTCCTTTACTTTTTCTTAGATTAGAATGCATTTCTCATTCTAGATTAATCTACATAATCATATAGATTAATTTCATTTCTTAAATCCTTCATTCTTAGAGGGTCTGGTTGCTTAACACCTCAAATCTGAGGATATCTAACAAGAAAAATCCCTTTAGATAGAAGGCAATAGGTTGCCTTGCCAGCTGATTTTCGGATGAACAATCCAATGTTCATTCCAGGATGAATCCGCAAATAAAGACCGTGTTGAAGTGTGTGTGTTAGCAGAGGCCGCATATTCACTCATACAGAAATTATCAACAAATTCATCATATATAATTGAATGTTTGTGAACTTTTGTACTTCAAATGATTTCTCTACAAGTCTAGTTTCTATTTGTCTTTTATCTTCATCAGCCATGATTTTGTCTTCTTCAACTTTTTCCTTTTCCTCTATCTCATCACATAATCTTACTGATTGGGTTTCTGGTTCTCTCATGATTTTTTTTTACTTTTTTTCTCAGAATTTTCTTCTTCTCAAATAATTCTTCTATTGTTGTTTTCTATCACCAGTCTTTCTACTATCAAATATTCATTTTGTGTCAACTTCCTAGTATTGTGTGTCATTTTGCTGAATTGCCAATTCTTTCCTTTTTGTCAAGGATTTTCTTAACTCTTATCTTTCCCCTTCAAGTTATTGCAATATGATATGGATTTCAATAATTTGGTTCTCAATGAATTTTCCCATTAGGTATTCCTCCATCTCCAAGATTTGATCCTCTCAAGTTGTTAGACTTCTTCCAAGAGAGCTAGGCTCCAATACCAATTGTTGGAGGAATTTAATGAGAAACAAGATACTAAGGTGAGGGGGGGTGGCTGAATCATGATCTTTAAACTTTTTCTTTTAAAAAATAATTACCAATTTCACACCTAATTCATCTCATGTCTTAGATCTAACATCAAAAGTGTAATGCTGAAATGTAAATAAAAACATCACATCTATTAAAGATTTCAATACATAACACAAATGACTTGGTTGCCTAGAAATAATTCAATATGAAGGTAAAACTAGGGTGGGGATGAAACCCATAAATCATCATTGTTGCAACAATAAAGTTAACCGATTAGGATTACAATATTTTACCATATCTAATCATCTACCTTGTGAGGGGTCTAACTTATTCAAAGCTATTAAGACTACTAGGTCTTACCCTATTAAAGGATTTTACACTTATAATCAAGTAAGGACTCTTTTAGGATATTTATATAGAACTATTGGGATCACTCGGTTAAGAGAGTTTCCCTCACTCAATCTATTAGAGCTTATTTAGTACTTGACCCCTAGTTTTCTCTAAAAGATGATTTTGGATCTCCTCTATTTATTGTCTCAATTTGATATCTTAATTTGAAATATCCATCCAGTCCTCCACTACTTCGATTGCTCTATCTAATCTCCTTCCAGAATAGCCTTTCTTGCTATGTTTTATCCTTGTTCACTCCTTCACTTTTACATTCACACATTCATTCACACATGCATGCACACCTATGATCCTAGGGTTATAAACCTCTTTAAATAGACAATCTTTAAAAGTGATGGATCATAATCAGCGGTTCACAATTCATCTCTTTTTTTGTTTCCATTTTGATTTCCTAAATGGTTGATTTTCTTTCCTTGGGATCATTACCTTCTATAAAGACACAAAAAAATCATCTTAACAGTCTCTACAATTATAAAATATTATATAGAACTCAGCCAAAAATGGTTTACATAGGTATTTTTACGATTAAAAACTCATATGACAAAACTATTTTTCTTGGCATTTGAATGCTCTGATGCTCAGTCATAATAAACATTCACATTTGCAATCGACTTCTACATGCTTGATCTTTTTTGTTTACTTGGCAAAAATTGTCTTGAAGTTTTCTTGGTCTCAAATATAATAGCTTGGCTTATATATGCACTCGGTCTCAACTGTGGTGCTTTGCAATCTTTGACTTGCTCGACATGTGATGCAAAATAAATAAGTCCTTGTGTACTTTCCCTTTATTAGATGACTTGGTCATAGTGATGACCTTCCATCCTTTCCTAACAAATGACTATGTGTCTAGATAGTAATAGGCAACATAGGCATGGAGATCAATAAAATGTTGCATTGCTAATAAATTACATCCTTTGGTAGATTTAAATTGTCTTGTGAACATGAAAAGAGATTTAAAATATTTATCTATCAAATTGAAATATGTTTGTCACATACATGTTTAAGTTAAACAAATATGTAAAAATGTACACTAACCTACACAACCATCAAACCAAATCTAGTACTCCAAAATATTTACTGCTTGATTTCTAAGATCTTCAAAGAAAAATTACAAACCAATGGGCCACATAACTCCTATTATGTACTCTATTGTCACTATTATAGAAATGAACCTCCATGATGATAATGCATTCATTTTTATCCAAACTTATATCTCATCCAAATCAAATTGAGTGTCTCTATAGGTCACTCACACAAATATTGCAACTTGTTTAGAATGATGATATTAACATTAATGCTCTATTTATGATGAAAATGTATAGTTCTCAAAGAAATCTACAACTGAAAGAACACAACCCTATGGAGAACATCTTTTTGAATCACAAAATTATTTAGCTTTCCATCATGCACCATGACAATATTCAATGTGTGGATATATCAAAGGATAAAATTTAGTGATAAACTCATTGTACTGCAATTCACTCTCCTTCAATAATTTTTTTTGGGATTCATCTCCTTTCTTAGTTTGGTATATCTCATATTCATATCTCATCCATGAAACTCATGTCCATTCATTAGCATTATCAATTTGCAATGGAAATTCACTGAAATCTCCACAATATCCGCATTGATTTTTGATACATTCTACTTTGAACTCTTCTAAATCTTCTAATTTATCACATAATATAAACTTCACAAATTGTGCCATACTACTAGGGATGACCATATTTGGATTAAATACTATCATAGATTTTTTATATGATTGCATGTATAGACCAAATTCAATGTTATTTTCATAACAAGTTTTATGTATCTTATTTATGTGTACATAGGAAGGATTTGGGCTCTCAGAAATTTTTTGACATATTTTCATGTTTGAAAATTCTATATTGAACATTTGAAATAGTTTTTTTTTTTATATCTATTAAAAACTTTGGATGTTCAATTTTTGCCCCTATCTCTTGTTCTTTATTGTATATAGTATCATTTCTATTTGAAGAAGCAAGAGAGGGTGTGGTCCTAAATTCAATAACTGGTCTTTTTACATCTTCAAAGATTTTGAAATTTTGAGAAAATCTACAAGTACTCACCTAATTATTCTCAATGTTTCCATCTAAAATATTTCTCTTCCTAATATATCTTTGAAAAATTCTTCTATATATATATATATATATATATATATATATATATATAGTAAAATGGAAATTGTACTTACTTATTTTCTTTGTGTTAATTTTCTACTAGATATTGTAGTCATCAATACTTTACATGCAATGCTTAAATGGCCTCCTCGAGTTGTGTTGTCAATTTTGTTATATAAAATTTTTAAATTTTATACTATTATTTTATTAACATTGGGTGCATGATTTTTCCTGTTATCAACACCCAACAACTCCAAAATAGGCCTCATATCTTCTCTCCTAAATAACTAGATAAAATAGGTATCTTTCCAAATATACTTCTATTTTTGAAATATTCATCTCTCATGTTTTTGAAATTCTTTTTAAAAATGTTCTTAGATACCATTTTCTAAGATGGAATTTCACTAAAAAGTAGCTCCTCATCCATATCCATCAAACATCATATGCCTAGTAATATGTTTCTATCCTTAGAACTACCAATTTGTTCCTCTTCATGAATCTCATCCTCTTCATGTACTTCAATAAATTGGTTTTGATTACGTTTTATATGACCTTTTATTTTATCATCTCTCATTCTATCACATTTCCTTGGTCTACCTTTTTCCTCCTACATTGGATATTTTAATCTATAGAAAAATAAACTAAGTGAAAAAAAATAGCTTATTGGCAATTCTTCATAATTTCCTTTCAACTCCATGAAAAAAATAATGAAAATAGCTTCAAAAAATATTTATTTCCCAAAAAGCTACTTTTTGCTCACTATTTACTTGATTTTTAAAATAATAGAAAATAATATGTTTTTATATATGAAGCCATTGTGTGACTGCTAGTGGTTAGTTGGCCAACATTACAACCAAAACACTTTTGGTCATAATGGTTAAGAACAAAATGGGTTCAATTAGAATAGTCTTTGTGGTATTGTATGTTTGTAAATGGAAATTAAAATAATAATAATTAAAGAGTACAAAAGAGGACTCTAGAGGCATTTGTTACTCATTTAAGAAATAATGAAAATCTTGCTTTCAATGAGAAAATGATTCAATGCATAAGTTTTATCAGATCTAATATATGTCATGTACATGATGGTATACTTTTCTATGTGTGTGTGTGTGTGGATATGGATATGGATATGGGTATGTCTATATCTATGTCTATGTGTGTATATGTATATTTTAATGTGTGTGTGTGTGTGTGTGCATGTACGTGTGCGTGTGTGTGTGTGTGTGCGCGCGCGCGCGCGCACGTGTGCATGTGCATGTGTGTTTGTGCGTGCGTGTGCATGTGTGTGTGTGCGCACACGCACGCACGCACACGCACACACACACACACACACACACACACACACACACACACACACACACACACACACACATATTGTTGGTGAGGTTGAATAGCTCATAAGTAGCACATGGATATTCAAGGCTTGTTGAATACAAGAGTCATACATCATATAAGTGTGTGTGTGTGTGTGTGTGTGTGTGTGTGTGTGTGTGTGTGTGTGTGTGTGAGAGAGAGAGAGAGAGAGAGAGAGATCCTTCTTGAGGCACCTATTGCACTAAAATTTTTAATCAAAATAGGTTCCTCCAGAAGGATATCTCTTGGCTTATTACACACACACACACACACAAAAGCTAGTAGCATTCAAATCAAATAATGAAAGACATTACAATTATTTTATTATATTGAATCAATAATTTAAAAGTGTAATTATTAAATATTTTATGATATATTATATGTTGTATCTATTTTCTTAAAAAATATGTAATATATTCCATTCTAAAATATATTCTTTAATGTAATATATTCCATTCTAAAATTATAATAAAACTTGTATCATCTCATATATGTTAATTAATATGATAAAAATATATATTTTTAATTCAAGTAATTTGAGTTAATTGAATTAAATTTAGGATCAAAATTGGAGTTTTAGTTTGCATTATATATATATATATATATATATATATATATATATATATATATATATATATATATATATATATATATATATATATATATATATATATATATATATATATATATTTGTGTATGTGTGCACGTGCAAGTAAAGATTTATCAAGGCTTTAATCTTTATAATATCTATATATATAGTTTATCTACTAAATATTAAATGAATTCTCTCACCTCTCTCTTTCTCTCTAGAAAATAATCTTTAACATTATTCCCTGTTAAATATAATAAAATATAATATCCAACACATTGGAAACTATAATCATAAAATCCAAATTTAAATCCTATAAAATCTATTATTTTAAGGAAAAATTACATATATAAATCTTATTATTTTAATTGAAAAAACCTTTTATATATATATGAATCCTCATTTTTAAATTAAAAAATATTATATTATTTATATATTTATAATTCTTGAAACCCATCCTCATCATGAATCTCATTCTTTTCATGAACTTCAATAGGTTGGTTTCGATTATGTTTTATATAACCTTTCATTTTATCATCTCTTATTCTATCATATTTCCTTGATCTACACTTTTTTACCCCATTGGATACTTCGATCTACAAAAAAATGTTTTAATTTAGATTCCACTAAATCCAATTCAATGCTTTCAATTTAGAATATAAAAATAACTACATCAAAAAAATGTCGTTAAAGTTGAACAGTTTAAATTGTAAGATACTTTTTCTTTATAAATGGCAACACATGTTTGTGCTTTTACCCAAAAAGTATCATTTTGATATATTTAATATTATTCATTTTATTAGTATGGATATTTCATATTTCTTATAAATGTAGGTTTTTCTCCATTCACTAAATTCTTTCTTCCACAACTGTAAAATAAATTTAAAATAGAAGAAAAAAATATAATATATTTGTTTAGGTTACATATCCTCATTTCAAAACTAGCAATTTCTCTCCTACTTTGTCCCATTACATATTAATTAGAAGTTATGTAAATGGAAATAATTTATCTACTTTTAAATCGAAGAATATAAAAACAAGATTCAAGAAGCATTTGTTACTCATTTGAGCAATAATGAGGATCTTATTTTCGCAAATTGACTATTCTGTCTCTTTGGGAAATCACAATTTGGCAAATAAAGCCTACCTATGGGTTAACCACGTCATTGAGATATTAAATAATTTGGGTCCAAATCTTAGGATAATCACTCATTAGTTAATAGATAATTGGTCCCAAATCCTACTTCAATCACCACTGTAATCTATATTTAGAACACAACTATTTTAAGATTTTCACCAGTCTTTCCCTTATGCTTTCTTATTGGACAATGTCATTTCACCCTTGAAATAAAATAATATTTTCCCTTGGGTTGAGCATCGCCTACCATTATACTAACGTGTGTCTCCAACTAGCCTCGTTTAGCCAACTATTTTATGTTTCGATCTTTGGGACATGTATCCTAATTTCAAGAAGATTTATACTTTATGGTATGTCATTTAAAATTAGCCTAAAATAAAGCTGAAGCCATTGATCTATATTACATTGACAGTACAATTTAATTCCTTTCACCATAAAAATGATAAAATTAAAAGTGATGATGTCCAAATTGGCAATAAAAAAGGACACATTATTAATCGAATCTTAATGGATTGGCATACTACAAGTACACTATATAGTGTAAACTTGGCATGTGGACCATGGACCACTTGTGCCTCTATAAATTCACCAAAAATTAAATAATCTCTCTTTTGAAATTAACATATTAGCCAACTATATTAATATTTTGTGTTGTATGAAATAATTAATTCACCTCTAACATTACGAAAATGCTTATGACCAATAAAAAAAATTACCTACATTTAATTGCGTACCAAAAAATAAAAATTAATTCGCCATAGTTATTATTAAATTTTGATACAGAAAGGAAAATCTTGCCAATAAAAAATAATTTTCTCCCTTGCCTCACATTAAAAAATACCCTCAATTAGAAATTTTTCCTACATATTTAATGTTAAACTCGCCAGCATTTTACATATTTTTCTTGGGAGGGGTTTGTTAAAGTTATCCCTAAACAAGCCTCGTTGACTACAGGAGTCATATTTCATAAGAAATGAATCCAGAATCTTCCCAAAATAAAATGAGATAATAAATAGTATTTAATCTTAGTTGTTTTGTGAAGAAATTTAGCTTGTGTCTAATGCTTCAATAATAAATAACTATAGATAAATAAATTTGTTAGATACATAAAAATCAACTACATTCGAATAAATAAATAAAAGTCTTCATGGTTAATGTAATTTATAAGTGCATACTTTTCTTTAGATTAATTTAAGGTAACTACTTTAACAATTCTCCCCCCACCCCCGCACGCACACACGCACATGCATACACACTCACACACACAAAAACACACTCACACATACATACATACATACATACATACATATTTGGTGAAGTTAAATGATTCTTAAGTACACATGGATAATCAAGTCTTTTTGACTACAAGAGTCATATTTCATAACAAATGAATCCAAATCTTTCCAAAATAAAATGAGATAATGAATAGTATTTAATCTTTAGTTGTTAGGTGAAGAAATTTAACTTGTGACTAATGCTTCTATGATAAAATAACTATAGACCAACAATAAATTTTTTATGTACATACAACTGAACTACATTCAAATATATAAAAATATTTCTACGTGCTTAATTTATTTTATAACTGCATATATGTCAACTACCCACTATTTAAATAAAATAAGAGTTCAATTAAAATATTTCTTAGCTTGCTTTAAGTCTTGTTTAAATAATAAAAGCACCTCTGAGTGCAGTGGGAATAAGAAATCTTTTTGAAATTGAATATTATTGGTTTCAGAATTGTCGTGGCATGCCCAATCCAACCTTTTAAAGGCCTCTCCATTTGCCTCTTGAATTCAATGCATAGCTGATATCTCTTTTGCTTGAAATGGCCTAACTTTTATTCAAGCCCCTCATTACTAAATCTCAAGGATGGAAATCTCTCAAAGTCGATGAAAGTCTGCCTTTTCAAAATTATTCGTGTGCCAAGACCCTGGGTATGTATCTAGCTTCTATCTCTGTTTTCAAACTGATATCGAATGCAATATTGACCACTGAATAGTGATTTTCTGCAAACCACAAGTTTCATAGTCTTCTTTCTTTTATTTTTCTTTGTTGTAATTTTCATGCACGCACTCATTAAAATGAATAATAGATGTTTTCTTTTCCAAAATATTATCTTTAAACAATATTTTGTATTATGTGTTGAGAACATGTGTCTCAACCTTGCAATCTTTTTCTGAAAAATTCTAGAATATGCTTGTGAAATTTTTCCACTTGTTTATATATCTTGAAAAAGAGTGTATAAAATACCAAAAGGTGCCCTATCCATAACAGAATATAGGAGGGTCATTTTTAGAGCATAGTTAGCTTGTGTTATGACTTTTATGGAGGTCTAAACTAAGAGACAAAATTGTGGACGGGATTACTATTTTAACCAGGTTGTTTTTCCATATAGGAAATGTAAATGTCAAAATTGGGTAACATGTGGCATGGTAGTTTTTCCCATAGTTTTGTAAAACCACAAGTGGTTTCTAGGTTGTAAAATCACTATAAAAGGAGGGCTTGGGGAGGTGTTTGTGTAATTGAGTTCAATTTGCAAGGCTTGTGCTAGGAGTCTGTCCAAGTTTGAGTTGTGGTGATGTGCTCCTGTAAGAACTTGCATTGCAAGTGTATTGGAATCATCTTGGTTTGATAATACATTGTGTGGGTTTTGGAGAGTGGGGTTTTTCTCCTGGAAGGGTTTCCCCATGGTAATCACTATGTTATGTGTTCATTGTTATTTTGATTATGTTATTATGCATTTCTTGAGATCTCTGCAATAGTTAGTTGAATTTGCATATTTGTCCTCTCAAAGATTGGCGTAGGAAGTGATTTCATGCACCTTTGCTTCCTTACAAGTGATATCAGAGCCTGACCAATTTTGGTTCTATTTATTAGGTACATGATTTTTTGAGCTAATCAAGGTTTGAGTGGGAGCTTGTGTAGAGCATTTCATTTCTGTATTATAGGATTGAAAAGATGGTGAGCAGGTCAGGGAGAATTGATGTTGAAAAGTTTTTTGGCACAAACTTTGAGATGTGGACGCTGAAGATGGAAGATCTATTGACTGATCAGGATCTATGGGATGCGATTGATGAGAAAAAATTGAGGCCCACTGATCTGACTTTACTTGCACAATATGATGTGATAGACAAAAAAAAGCTAAAAGTCTCATCAAATTGTGTCTTGTAGACTCGATTCTGATTAATGTCTATGAAGAACCTACCGCGAAGAAGCTTTGGAAAAAGCTAAGTGAGATCTATCAAGCAAAATCACTTGTGAACAAGATTTTCTTGAGGAAGAAGTTGTATTCCTTGAGAATGGAAGAAGGTGGACAAATTTCTAAGCATCTGGAAAGCTTTAATATGTTGGTGAATCAATTGACCTCAGTAGGGGTGCCAATGAATGAAGAAGAAATGTGTCAAATCTTGCTATGTTCATTGCCAGACTCATGGGATAGTCTTGTGATGGCTATAGGGAGCACTTTAGTTGTCTTGAAGATGGAGGACATTGTTGGCTCTCTACTTTTTGAGAAAATGAGAAGGAAGGTCTATCTGAATGCCAAAGAGGCTTTGAGTGTTCGTAGAGACCAAAAGAAAGAGGCAAGAACAAAAAGTAGCATGGCCATTCTAAATCCAAAAATAAGGGGAGATCAAAATCTTCTAGTAAGTCCAAGGCAATCTGCTAGAATTGTGGCAAACTTAGACACTTCTAAAAGGACTACAAAGAGGAGAAGAAGAAGAAGAAGAAGAAGAAGAAGCAAGATTATGATTCTAAGTCTGAGAGGGAAGATGGAGATGCTTTCATCATAGCCTTGGCCACTCATGCAGGTGAAAATGCATAGTTAATAGACTAAGGTGCATCTTTCCACATGACTCCTAATAGAAATTGGTTTAGTAAGTATGAAAATTTTGATGGTGGTAAGGTGTATTTGGGTGATAACTCAGTACTTGATATTGTTGGTCATGGAAGTATTCATGTGAAATTTTTTGATGGTAGAATTAGAAGATTTGATGGTGTCTTGCATATCCCTAGACTAGCAAGGAATTTTTTATTTATTAGTAAGCCAATAGATGTGGGTGTGCATGTACAATTTTCTGAAGCAAGTGTAAAAATGGTGAGAGGTGCTATGGTAATAGCAAGAGGAAGTAGATTGGGTACATTATACTAGCTTGATGCATGCACAGTCAAGTACAATAGTACTTCTGATAAGATTGTGAAAAAGACTACTCATTTGGAGGAGAAGATTTCTCTTTCAATAGATGGTCATGGTTTTTGGGTACCCAAGGGTGCTATGTCTACGAAATCAAATTTTCCTATAGAGAAGACCATGTTATGGCACCAAAGACTTAGCCACATAGGTGGGAAGGGTCGACAGACCTTGAAAAATAAGAACCTTGTTGACGGGTTAAATGACTGCAATCTTGAATTTGATTTTTGTGAGCTCATTGTATCTATGGTAAACAAAATTGCATTCAATTTTACTCAAGTTCTCATAAGGCTTCATGTATTTTGGATCTAATCCATTCAGATGTATTTGGTCTAGTTGATGTTCCTTCTATTGGTAGATTAGTTCATTATGTTTCTTTCATAGATGATTTTAGTAGAAGAAAATGGGTTTATTTCCTTAGGAGTAAAGCTAGAGTTTTTAGTCTTTTTAAAGAATTTAAAGCAATGGTTGAAATGTAGATTGGAAAGAAACTAAAATATTTGAGAACTGAAAATGATGGTGAATTTTTCTCCAATGATTTTGATACATTTTGTAAAGATTTTTGTATTAAGAGAGAGAAGACAACTCTTTATTCTCCATAGTAAAATGGAGTTGCAGAAAGATTGAATAGGACCCTGATGGAGAAGGCTAAGAGTATGCTGAGTGGTGCTAGACTAGAACAAAAGTTTTGGGCCAAAGCTATAGCCACTACCTACTACCTAATAAATAGGTCTCCTACATCAACTCTTGTTGATAAGACACCATTTGAAGCATGGTTAGGCCACAAGCCTTCACTTAAACATCTAAGAGTGTTTGGTTGTGATGCATATGCTCATGTGCCAAAGGAGAAGTGGACAAAATTGGACAACAAAGCTGTCAAATGTATCTTCATCGAATATAGTTATGGTGTGAAAGGATACAAGTTTGGGATCTTGTTGCACAAAAGGTATTTCATTCTAGAAACTAAGCCTTCTTCTGTTATAGTACAGCCAGAATAGATAGAAGAAATGAAAGATGTGATTCAACTTCCTGCTACACTTGAGAAAGTTGAATTCAGGCCCTTAGAGAGACGAGATGTTGAAGAGAGCTCTATGAGTTCTAAATCATTAGAGGAAGAGGGAGAGCCTAATCATGAACTTGAACCTCCTAAGCCTGAATAAAATCTTGCTCAAAGGTCTACTAGAAAAAGGAAACCACCTGAAAAGTATGGGTATTCTCCTGATGATTGGAGATGCATATTTGCATTGAATGCTAATATTGATGAACTGAGATTTGTACAAGAGGCTCTTGGTATGAATGATTCAGAGTCCTAAAAAATAGCCATGGATGAAGAAATGGTAGCTCTTTAGAGGAATCAAACATGGGACCTTGTACCATTGCTTGAAGGACAGAAGCCTGTTGGTTCTAAATGGGCATTCAAAAGGAAGATGGGTTCAAGTGGAAGCATTGAGAAGTATAAAGCACATTTGGTTGCAAAAGGTTACTCTTAGGTTGAGGCAGTAGATTATGGTGAGATTTTTCTCTAGTAGCCAAAATGACATCCATTAGATTTTTTCTTTCTATTGCAATAGCTTATGATCTAGAGATCGAGCAAATGGATGTGAAAATTGCTTTCCTTCATGGAGATTTGGAGGAAGAAATTTACATGTCACAGTCAGAGCACTATGTGGTAAAAAGTAAAAGTCATTTGGTCTGTAAATTGAAGAAATCTTTGTATGGTTTAAAATAGAGTCCTAGGATGTGGTACCAGAAGTTCGATAGATATGTGTTGAGTTTGGGATTTGTGTGATCTAAATCTAATCACTGTATATATTTCAAATCTGATGATGATGGTTTTCTAGTTATTGCCTTGTATGTTGATGACATGTTGTTTATTGGCAAAGGAAAAGGTTTGATTGTAGAGTTAAAATCTCAACTCTCAATAAAGTTTGAAATAAAAGATATTGGTACAACTAGGCACATTCCAGGAATGGATATTATAAGAGATAGACAAAACATAAAACTTTGGCTAGGCCAGAGTAAGTATGTTGGTACTATTTTGAAAAGGTTTAATATGCAAGATTCAAGACCATTGAGTGTTCCTGTTACTATGAGAACAAAGCTTTCTAGCTCACAGTGTCCTACATCCCCATTGGAGATGGAAGAGATGAGTCGAGTACCATATTAGAGTACTATTGAAAGTTTGATGTATGCTATAGTCTATACAAGACTAGACATTGCCCAAGTAGTGGGAGCATTTTCCTGTTATATGTCTAATCTAGGAAGAGCACATTGGTATGCAGTAAAAAGAGTTTTCAGATACTTGTGGGGTATGTTAGAGTACTCAATATGTTTTCATGGAACAGGAAACGAGAATTCCTTAGATATTCGAGGCTATGTGGATTTAGACTGGGTTGATGATGTTGATAGAAGAAGATCCACCAATGCATATGTGTTTACATTATTTGGTGGTGCAATCAGTTGGATGAGCAAGCAATAGGCTGTGGTCACTTTGTCCACTACTAAGGCAGAGTATATGGTAGCTACTCATGTCTGCAAGGAAACCATATGGCTAAAGAGATTGTGTTTAGATATAGAGTTCAAATAGGGTGCAGTGACAATTTATAGTGACAGCCAAACTGTAATCCGCCTAGTAAAGAACCTGACTTTTCATGCGAGAACCAAGCACATTGATGTACAATATCATTTTGTGAGAGATATGGTCGAGGATGGCAAGGTGAAGCTGAAAAAGGTAGAGACTTTGGTGAATGTTGTTGATGCATTAACTAAGCCCGTGAGCATAGAGAAATTCAGATGGTGTTCAAAGTCTATGGGCCTCTCGACCCCTAGCAATTAATTCCATGATATTTAGGATCCCCTAACTCTTGCAAGGTGTTAGACAAGTGTGTCTCAACCTTGCAATCTTTTTCTGAAAATTTTTAGAATTTGTTTGTGGAAGATTTTCACTTGTTTATATATCTTGGAAAAGAGTGTATAAAATACCAAAAGGTGCCCTGTCCATAGTAGAATATAGGAGGGCCATTTTTAGGGCATAGTTAGCATGTTTTATGACTTTTATGGAGGTCTAAACTAAGAGACAAAATTGTGGACAGGATTACTATTTTAACCTGGTTGTTTTTCCATATTGGAAATGTAAATGTCAAAAATGGGTAAAATGTGTCATGGTAGTTTTGCCCATGGTTTTGTAAAACCACAAGTGATTTCTAGGTTGTAAAATCACTATAAAAGGAGGGCTTGGGGAGGTGTTTGTGTACTTGAGTTCAATTTGCAAGGCTAGTACTAGAAAGAGTCTCTCCAAGTTCGAGTTGTGGTGATGCGCTCCTGTAAGAACTTGCATTGCAAGTGTATTGTAATTATCTTGGTTTAATAATACATTGTGCGGGTTTTGGAAGGTGGAGTTTTTCTCCCAGAAGGGTTTTCCCACAGTAATCACTGTGTTATGTGTTATTGTTATTTTGATTATGTTATTATGCATTTCTTGAGATCTCTACAATAGTTAGTTGAATTTGCATAATCATCCTCTCAAAGATTGGCATAGGAAGCAATTCCATACACCTTTGCTTCCTTACATTATGCAGTGCTTATAGTAAACATTTATTTTGTATATGTTGGTCAGGTAGAAAAAATTATATTTTTATACTATACATAGGTAAGTGTAAATTTATTTAATTTAAATTTAATAGTAATATTGCGAACCATTTCAATTTCTTTTTCAAAGTATTAGAAATATTATTTAACCTGAATAATTTTAATAAATCATTACTTTCAATTGTTTGCAGCTTGTCACAACAGGCCATCTGCCGTCGTTGTTGGAAAGGATGCGAACACTCTTCAGAGTAATGACGAACAGAAAATACACGTAGTCTTCTTTGTTTTAGTTACTTTTCAGTTTAAACGTTGAATATTCGAGTGTTAAATAATGTAAGACTGTCATTATTGCAGCTTCAAGGATAGCGCACACGGAGCGTAAAATAAATCTTGATTACCGGAAACCAGACCATGTACACTCGGTTTCAACAATTGAGAAGATGCGTATATTAATATTGAAGTCGTTCGCGGAAATGTTCAGTAAAACTATCTCCCGCAGAAAATAGAACACTTGCAGGTAGATGTAGCGAATTTTCAAAATCAGGAGAACTGATCTAATTGAGTGTTATTGTTTCAGGAACTCTTGGATGAGATGGATTGGAGGATAGATATTGAATTGGTTGCAGAGATGAAAGTGCTCTTTAACTCGATGGAAGATGGGGAAATAAATCCTTTTGCTTACGATACTGCCTGGATAGCGAGAATTCCTGCCATTGATGGCTCTGCTCAACCCCAATTTCCTCAAATGGTGGACTGGATTCTTCACAATCAGTTGCCCGACGGTTCCTTGGGAGAGAAGCGCCGTTTTTTAGCGTGTGATAGACTGCTTAATACTCTTTCCTGCCTTCTGGCCATCTGGGGCGTTGGAAATAACCACGTGAAAAGAGGTAATTAATATTATTAATTTATTTCTACTTTTCCTCGTCTTTCCATTTTTGGTTCTATTGTTGGGGTCGGCAGGGGCCACCCCCACAAAAATAAATTATTCACAAATTTACATTCTGAGATATTGGGCAGAATTAAAAACTATTTTTACATTCAAATATTTTTGAATCCGTTTACATTAGGCATAGTTAAATGTTGAGAGTCACCTTCAGCCAGAGGAAGAGTTTAATCTGTGCGCCGTAGCAGGTGTTGAGTTCTTGAGGAGAAATACAGAAGAAATGATTAAAGAAGCACTCTGTCATCATCATTCCAAGGGATTCGAGATGGTCCTTCCTGTACTGCTGAATGAGGCCAAACTTTTGGGCTTAGATCTTCCTTATGAGCTCTCCATCATGAAGCAAATCGGCGAAAAGCGAGACTCCGAACTGAAAAAGTAATCATTTCGCTATCATCTATTTGTGATTTCATATTTTATAAAGCACTTATAAACTGAAGAAGATTATTTGTGAATCAGAGTATCTGTTGAAGAGCTGCACAGCCATCGCTCAGCTATGTTGCAGTGTCTTGAAGGCGTTCAAGAATTAGTCGATTGGAATAATATTCTATATCTGCAGTCCAAGGAAGGATCTTTCTCGGGCTCCCCAACATCTACAGCCTGCGTATTTATGCACACAGGAGACCAGAAATCTCTCCAATTTTTGACGAGATTTGTTAAAAAGTTTGGAGACCATGGTAATTGTTGTATTTAATACTCGAATGCATTATAGAAAGAATGTCGTACGCTAAATCCAAATTCTTTGGATTGCAGTGCCGAGCATGTATCCGGTGGATATTACGGAACGATTGAGAGCCGTCCAATGTGTTGAAGGTCTTGGACTCGAACGGCATTTCGAAAAAGAGATTAAACAAGCTTTGAATTATGTGTTCCAGTGAGTAAATACTAATTCCTATTTTGTTATTCTCCAAGTGCAGATTCCAGATTATTTGCTTTATTTTGAAACCTCGCTTTGGAAACGTATGGTAGGCACTGGAGTGAAAGAGGCATTGGATTCGGACTGGAAAGCCTGGTTCCTGATATTGATATTACAGCCACTGCCTTCAGGCTTCTCAGAATTTTCGGCTACTCTGTATCTTCTGGTCTAATATAAATGATTCAGATGAGCTCTCGTGCAAATTATAATCGAATCTTTAATTTCCAGAATTGATAGATCGGCCTTAATCTCTAACAATTTTGAGTGTCAGACGTTTTGGAAAACATTGAAATCGAGGCTAAAGAACTTTTTAAGCCGTCCAGTAATGGAAACATCGCAGGCGTAATCGGAATATTGAGCCTGTACAGATGTTCACAGCTTAACTTTCCGGGCGAAAATGTAATAAAGGAAACAGATGCATTTGCAAAAGCTTACTTGGTTGAGTAGTTCCTGCAGAGAGAGAACCTTTCACACGCCAAGGCTGTCAAGGAAAACCTGCCCGAAGAGGTATTGCAAATCATTTGCCTTCTCTGATTTTTATTTTGTGCGACTAACTAGTAAGCATCATAAAATAATTTCTGATTTGTATGAGTTTTTATTTTGTCTCTTGCCCAGGTTGGATATGCTTTGTCTGCTCAATCGAATAGAAATATGCCAACACTGACGACTACAAACAATATAGCTGTGTGTTGGTAAACAGATTTGTCACAATAGAATTTGCCCAACGGAGTGTGTGGCAAACCATTCACAACAGTTGGAGAGGCCCTTGATATGCGGCCTTCCTCTGCGTTTAGAGGGGCAGCTTCCTCATATGATATAATTTTTAAAAGATTTTCAAATAAAGAATCTAAAAACTTCAAAGATCAAGAGAAAGTTGTTTAGGACGAATGCACCACACGTGTTTATAACCTTCTTTGGTAGACAAGATTGATAACAAAGGTGATCAAGGACTACGCTTGAAAACAACCAGTATTACCAAGCACATTCATTAACATTTATAAACATTCGCACAGTACGATGAGAATGTTTACTACAATAGATAACAATTTTGATTTTAGAATAAGAAACCCAAAGCATATCTCATTCCATTTCCTTGCACCAAGAAGACAAAAGAGATTTTCAATTTCAGAGATAAAAAGTGTACATACTTTCCAAAATTTATCTCTCAATCAAAATTTCAGCACAGTGTTCCCTTATTTTTAAAACCAAAAAGTCCCTTTACAAAGCCCAAAAGAGCCTTTATATAGACATAGAGGTTAATAACTACCTCTTCGTGGTTAATAACTGCTCCCAAATATGTGATTTGGGTGAGGTTAATTAACCTCAATAAAATTAACCTCAAGCAACAATTACCACTAATTGGAATGTATAGCTTGGAACATGTCTTCACATGGTTGAATCATCAGCTTGTTGAGTTATTTGATGCAGACTCTTCTTCGTGATCATATATGTACTTCCTTGTAGACCTCATTGTCTTGTTGAATATCCCCTACGTGGGCATATGCTAGGAGAAAACTTGGAAAGGCAATAGGGCATGGCTTCATATCTGCTTTCCTCATTTCCTTGAAGAGGATCAAAGTTTCCTCAAAACATTCGCTTTGAGTATATCATAAAATCATTATATTTCGAGGCAGTTGTTCTTCAAAAAGCACCAAGGCCTCATCAAGCTATCCACTCTGTGCATATCCAGCAATCACTATGTTCCATGAAACCAAGTCCTATCTGGGCATATCCTCAAAGAGTTTTCGAACATCAAAAACTCATTTATTTTAAGCATATGTTGCAATCAGTTGATTCCACAAAACCAAGTTTCTTCCAGGGATCTGGTCAAACATACTTTGAGCTTTATCAACCTCCCCATTCTGAGCATATGATGTAACCATTGTTGATCAAGACACTAGATTTTTCTCAAGTACTCTGTCAAAACTTACACAGCCCTCCATTAAAAAAAACATTGTACTTTGTCCTCTATAATTTACAATCTAACAGAGGTCTATGTGTTGCTCCAATTGGACATTCGTAGAGAGGCTATTGGCAACTAATGTGAGATATAGCTTCACACACCATCATCTACGTAGGAAGTGGCTCCTATATTTTCTTCTCAAGCTACAATGATATTTACCTTTACACCTGCTGAATTGGTTTTACTAAAGGTGTCAAGAACCTTTCCAATTCATCCATATCAGGTTTATATCAAAAATCATTTGATTCCTTAACATTCTATCAATTGGACAATCTGTCAAACATTTGTCTAGCACCAATTGTGACTAATAACTGCAAACATTCTACCATGAAAGCTCTTAAGAAGCCTTCCTTGTCGACATCTTCAAGGTTGAGATTTGGCGATAGAGTGGATAGGTGACATATAAATATTTGAAGAAACTTCAGGCTCAGTTTCCTTTTCTTTAAACTATCTCTGCCCTACAAGCTTAAAGATAATAATGCACTCTTTTGTGCATCCTACAGTAATCTGAAAATGCACTGTGAATGTATTATTATATAGTCTCGTTATCAAATGAATGTACAGCGATCAGCCAAGAAGTGGAAGCCATTTATGTTCACCCATGGTGACATACAAGATGGAATTTATATGATCATTTCTCTTCCTCACATGGATAGAATAGCGTTTTCCTTTATAAAACTTGAAACAGTTTGAAAACTTCCTGAGCATCTACCAACATCCGCACCAATCACACATCTAGCAGGAGTCAAGCAACCTTTTTAGTGAGTGCTGAAACGATAGCATAATAATATCTATCGCAATCCAAAAATCAAAAATTCGAAGGCTTTATATTGCACATTGCAGGAATATTTTAGTTTGTCATGGTTTATGCTATTTGTACAATCTACCCTGTTATTTGGAGGCTTATAAACTCTTACTTCCCTTGAGACTAATTTACTGATTTGATGCCTTGGTTTTTATTTGGCAGGTACTCAATTAATCACCTTTATAATTCATTCAGAACCCAAATATGTAGCTAAGAAGCTTCTCATTGTTTATGTAATTTAAACCACCTTTTATTGCACATGATGAATCATCAAGGACTCCGTCTGATTTATTTCCATGGTTATTTCCAATTGCTCCCATGTACATGTCTGACTTCTTATGGGAGAGTTTTCAAACAAGTTAGTAACTGCCTTGTACAAGTTAAGAAAAACATGTTTTTGGACATTATCATTAACCTTTTGAGAGGTTAATGAAAACGTGTTTTTGATGGTTATCATTAACCTTTTGAGAGGTTAATGAAAACATTTTTTTGATTGTTATCATTAACCTTTTGAGAGGTTAATGAAAACATGTTTTTGATGGTTATCATTAACCTTTAATAACTTGAGGCTCAAAAGTCAAATTTTTAAAAATTTCAAGTGTTGTGCAGGGCTTAGAATGAGCCAGAGACATGAAAGTTTTTAGAAACTCAAAAATTCAAAGATAAAATGGCCAATTTAAAGCATAAAACTAGGCAAGTTTCAAAAATTAATCATGGCTTATAAAATTGAAACAATTTTATAACCGGGCAACAACTGGCTCTAACTGGGGACAACGACTAACAAGGACGAAGCTCGATTCCAAAATAATTAGAGCAATGCTTTATCTATGGGGCTATAGAGTCACTTGGGGGATCACTTTGTAAAAGGGGGAACAAACACCAAAAACGGGACAGAAAAAAAGAAAAACTAAAGCACCACAAACTCCTAACTAGACTATGTACAAGGTAAGTTTCCCTACCTCTATTGACTCAAGGTATAATCATGCAAATCCATTCACAGGGTGGGGAAAATAAATACCATGGTATACCAACATGTGACAATTCTTAAGCTTCCATGGGTTCGAATATAAGTTTGCTACTTGAATACTAACTCTGAAGTTCATAGCACACCCCACATCTCTGGATGAGAGAGCATATCCAAATAACCATGCTTCATCAAAAATCTCTGACTTTAAAATCAAATCTGCTTCCTATTGCATGTCATAGATGACTTCATTTTGAAAGAGTTGAAGTATAAGGCTCTCGAGTTTCTTAATGCATTTTTTATCTTCTCTTGTGATTGGCGAACCCTCTTCTTTTTCCATGGGCATGGTCATGGTTGAATCCTCTGTAAAATTATTCCAACTAGGATGCACATCCATGTTATATTGGATTTTCCCATAATCTATTTCTTCTTCCTTATCTTCCAAAAGATTGTCTTGAAGTCTTAAGTACTGCAAAGTTATACTGATATCATGGTCAACATGGTTGGTCATCACTTCAATTTCCCTTCCATTAATATCAAAATTCTCCTTCTGAAGATCCTTTTGGTGACTGAGACTCAAAGATATCAAACCTTGTATTGGATTGCCTTCATCTAATCTGTGGCATGAAGCAACTTATGGAGTTATGGCCAGCAAACCTTGTCTTTGAATACCAACTTGAGAATCATCAATAGAAATGTTTTTCTCTAAGAATAAAGGATTAAAGTAAAGACTTTCTCCATAGAGGAAATAACCATCCAAAGCTTTTGAGCACAAACTTGGGATAAAAGCATCATTAGAGTTTCCTTCCTCGGATTCCTCCATGAGATCACCTACTAACTCATTACTTTCTTCATCATGGTTATTCTTCTCATAGAAGTCCTTTGGCATAGAATTTCCTATTTGATGAAAAGACTAAAAAAGAGGATTTCCTTGAACTTTGAATGTTCCATAGGAATTTAATTTAAATTCTATTGGAATAGAGGAACTTGTCTTCATGTCCATATAGTTTTCATCTTCAATATGTTCGATGATATCTATCCCCTTTTGAATCATCATTTCTTGTACAAGACATCCTTTATGGAATGTAGAAGTTGGTATGTGTGCTAAAGAATGAAGGCTAGATGGTTCATCTTCTTCTCTTTGAAGCTGATTTTTAACCTTTTCATCAACAGATCTTTTAATCACAAGTTCATCGATGTCATCAAAAGAAAAGGTTTCCATTTCTTTGGGGAAAGAAGATATTTGTAGAAGTTCATTGGTGCTCTTATCTCCATCAATGGTAGTAGTTTCAGATTGTTCTATGACATTTGAAGTATTGATATCATCAATAGATTCATCATCATGAATGATCATCGAAGGATGATTTGGAAGATTTTCTCCACATAGGAAGTCATCATCTGAAGCATCGAAGCACCAAGTAGGAATAAAAGTAGTATGAAATTCACCTTGATCCACATTTTCCTCATCTTCAATCATTTGTTGTGTAGTTTCCTGAGATTTTGATATTTCTTTTAAAATCTTCACAGTCATGCCTTGATACATTAGCAAACCCTTCTTCTCCTATAGATTATCTTCCTTGACTATCTCCTTCATTACACATAGGATCCCCGTCTTCTTTTATGCATGAAGATTTAGATGAATCTTTTGTAACATTTGGATCAAGAGATGTTCTACTACCAATAAAATAATTCTTGCATGGGTCTTCTTTCTCAAGGTCTCTCAACATTTGAAGTAAAGAAGGATGTACTTTGTTAGGATCTAGGTGTGCATTACCATAGAAGCTTTTTAAAAATTCAACCTGATTGGCATCAATGGAAGTATGATTTTGATGAGTAATAGGTGCAAGCATGGGGACACCTTTTTTATCAGCACTATCCATCTTCAATTGACATGAATCACTTTTCTTATCAAGTTCTTCTTTATGCTCACATGTAGAACTTCCTTCTAAAAATGATTTGGGTTTGTGAGAGAAAAAATGATTATCTTTACCATCATCTTCATCTATCTTTTGCAAAGTTTAGAGCAAAGATGGATGAATCCCTCCTAGATCTAGTTTCTGTCCACCATAGAAACTTTTCAAGAAGCTTTCCTTCTTAGGATCAATTTGATTTTGCTAAGATGCAGGTGCATGAGAGACATTTTTAGTATTCCTCATTGCTGATTTAGATGAAGCACATTTTTCAGCAAAGCCTTCTTTATCTTTATACGCAGAATCTTTTTCCAAAAAGGATGTTTGATCATAAAAAAAAAAACATAATTCTTTCCATCCTCTTCTTCAATCTTTTGAAAAACTTGAAGTAATTGGGGATGAACCATTTTGGGATCTAGCCTCCTATCGCCATAGAAATTCTTCAAGAATTCAACTTGCAGAGGCTCATCAAGAATCTGTTTCTTAGGATATGAAAAGTATTCATCATCACTATCACTGTCACTTTCAACTTTTCCCTTGTACCAAACCATGATTCTGAATTACCACCTTCAAATAGAGTTGTCGATAATCAATCATTAAAATAGAGTCGCCAACCTTCATTCCAAGGAAGGTACCTTTTATCAACCATGTTATTGATTATTGTTCACTTGGTTTTGGATATGACCAAGATTTTGCCTATTTCTTCTTGGGATAACTACTATTCTTTCAATGATTACAACGTTGTGACCAATAGGAGCTCTTCGCAAGATTTCCCTGAATTCTTCTTCTTCTTCAAGAATTTGATTCACTAGATGGTATTGTTGAGTACTTTCGTCCACACTGCTAGGCGAGAGTGTTCAAGTCTAAAATGATATCCTCCTAGGTGTCTTGAAAGCCAAGGTTAGTTGGAGAACTGGAAAAATATTCTCATGCGGAAGCACCATTGTGCTTCATTACAGGCGACTGTCAATCTTTCTTGTTCAGTCTCCCTAGTAGAGTCGCCAAAAATCTGTTGGTAAACAGATTTTTCACGGTAGAATTTGCCCAACGGAGTGTGTGGCAAACCATTCACAACAGTTGGAGAGGCCCTTCATATGCGGCCTTCCTCTGCGTTTAGAGGGGCAGCTTCCTCGTATGATATAATTTTTAAAAGATGTTCAAATAAAGAATCTAAAAACTTCAAAGATCAAGAGAAAGTTGTTTAGGACGAATGCACCACACGTCTTTATAACCTTCTTTGATAGACAAGATTGATAACAAAGGTGATCAAGGACTATGCTTGAAAACAACCAGTATTACCAAGCACATTCATTAACATTTATAAACATTCGCACAGTACCATGAGAATGTTTACTACAACAGATAACAATTTTGATTTTAGAATAAGAAACCCAAAGCGTATCTCATTCCATTTCCTTGCACCAAGAAGACAAAAGAGATTTTAAATTTCAGAGATAAAAAGTGTACATACTTTCCAAAATTTATCTCTCAATCAAAATTTTAGCATAGTGTTCCCTTATTTTTAAAACCAAAAAGTCCCTTTACAAAGCCCAAAAGAGCCCTTATATAGACATAGAGGTTAATAACTACCTCTTTGTGGTTAATAACTGCCTCCCAAATATGTGATTTGGGTGAGGTTAATTAACCTCAATAAAATTAACCTCAAGTAACAATGACCACTAATTGGAATGTATAGCTTGGAACATGTCTTCACATGGTTGAATCATCAGCTTGTTGAGTTATTTGATGTAGACTCTTCTTCGTGATCATCTATGTACTTCCTTGTAGACCTCCTTGTCCTGTTGAATATCCCCTACGTGGGCATATGCTAGGAGAAAACTTGGAAAGGCAATAGGGCATGGCTTCATATCTTCTTTCCTCATTTCCTTGAAGAGGATCAAAGTTTCCTCAAAACATCCACTTTGAGTATATCATAAAATCATTATATTCTGAGGCAGTTGTTGTTCAAAAAGCACTAAGGCCTCATCAAGCTGTCCACTCTATGCATATCCAGCAATCACTATGTTCCATGAAACCAAGTCCTGTCTAGGCATATCCTCAAAGAGTTTTCGAACATCACCAACTCATTTATTTTGAGCATATGCTATAATCGGTTGATTCCACGAAACCAAGTTTCTTCTAGGCATCTGGTCAAACATACTTTGAGCTTTATCAACCTGCCCACTTGAGCATATGATGTAACCATTGTTGATCAAGATACTAGATTTTTCTCGGGCACTCTGTCAAAACTTACATAGCCCTCCATTAAAAAAAACATTGTACTTTGTCCTCTATAATTTACAATCTAACAGAGGTCTATGTGTTGCTCCAATTGGACATCCGTAGAGAGGCTATTAGCAACTGATGTGAGATATAGCTTCACGCACCATCATCTATGTAGGAAGTGGCTCCTTCTATATTTTCTTCTCAAGCTACAATGATATTTACCTTTACACCTGCCGAACTGGTTTTACTAAAGGTGTCAAGAACATTTCCAATTCATCCATATCAGACTCATATCAAAAATTATTTGATTCCTTAACATTCTATCAGTTGGGCAATCTGTCAAACATTTGTCTAGCACCAATTGTGACTGATAACTGCAAACATTCTGCCATGAAAGCTCTTAAGAAGCCTTTCCTGTCGACATCTTCAAGGTTGAGATTTGGCAATAGAGTGGATAGGTGACATATAAATATTTGAAGAAACTTCAAGCTCAGTTTTCTTTTCGTTAAACTATCTCTGCCCTACAAGCTTAAAGATAATAATGCACTCTTTTGTGCATCCTGCGGTAATATGAAAATCCACTGTGAATGTATTATTATATAGTCTTGTTATCAAATGAATGTACAGTGATCAGGCAAGAAGTGGAAGCTGTTTATGCTCACCCATGGTGACATACAAGATGGATTTTATATGATCATTTCTCTTTCTCACATGGATAGAATAGCGTGTTCCTTTATAAAACTTGAAACTTGAAACAGTTTGAAAACTTCCTGAGCATCTACCAGCATCCACACCAATCACACATCTAGCAGGAGTCAAGCAACCTTTTTAGTGAGTGCTGAAATGATAGCATAATAATATCTATCGCAATCCAAAAACCAAAAATTCGAAGGCTTTATATTGCACATTGGAGGAGTATTTTAGTTTGCCATCGTTTACGCTATTTGTACAGTCTGCCCTATTATTTGGAGGCTTATAAACTCTTACTTCCCTTGAGACTAATTTACTAATTTAATGCCTTGGTTTTTATTTGGCAGGTACCCAATTAATCACCTTTATAATTCATTCAGAACCCAAATATGTAGCTAAGAAGCTTCTCATTGTTTATGTAATTTAAACCACCTTTTATTGCACATTATGAATCATCAAGGACTCTGTCTGATTCATTTCCATGGTTATTTCCAATTGCTCCCATGTACCTGTATGACTTCTTATGGGAGAGTTTTCAAACAAGTTAGTAACTGCCTTGTACAGGTTAAGAAAAACATGTTTTTGGAAGTTATCATTAACCTTTTGAGAGGTTAATGAAAACGTGTTTTTGATGGTTATCATTAACCTTTTGAGAGGTTAATGAAAACATTTTTTTGATTGTTATCATTAACCTTTTGAGAGGTTAATGAAAACATGTTTTTGATGATTATCATTAACCTTTAATAACTTGAGGCTTAAAAGTCAGATTTTAAAAATTTCAAGTGCTATGCGGAGCTGAGAATGAGCCGGAGACATGAAAGTTTTTAGAAACTCAAAAATTCAAAGATAAAATGGCCAATTTAAAGCATAAAACCAGGCAAGTTTCAAAAATTAATCATGGCTTATAAAATTGAATCAATTTTATAACGGGGCAACACTGTGTTTAATCCCAACGACCTATGGTTGGGGAAGACATTGTATCGGTTAGATTGATTGTATTGCAATTTTATTATATTTAAATCATCTCCTCTATCACATGTACATAACCCTAATCTAGATTGACTGGTATTCACGTCGTAGAGACTGCCAAAAGAAAGCAATGAAAAGTATATAGAATTGGTGAAGCTCGACTTTAACCATATTCAGGCTACACACAGATCTGAAATCAGGGTAAACTTTAAGAAAGGCACCTCCAAAAAAAGATATAAAATATTGGCGAATATTTCATTATTTTGAAAAAAAAAAATTATTTATATTGTCGAAACTCTCAATTTTTCATTCTAAATATGATTAATTTTGGCGATTATTTTTAAATCATAATTTTTTTTGTATAAAATATTGACGAATCTCAATAATAATAGGAAGTTCATTAATCACCATGGAATATTACAAATCAAAATTGAACATTTTTTTACCTTGTAGAATGTTATGAGAATCGTTACATATACTTTAAATCAATAGTGAATAATAAATATTGGTGATATATCCCTAAATTAACTAATAATTATGATAATTATTGGTTAGTTCAATTTAATTTCTCCAATAATATATTATATTTAGGTTACTCAAATCTATTCATGTAACGAATATTGTGGCGAATATTTGAGTTTAAATTTTTCAATAAAATAAATTATTGAGCGATTTTAAATATTCTAGAATTGAATTTTATAAAACTATGGCGAGTTAGGTTGTATCAAATCTTAAATTATTAGCCAAAATACTAGCCAAAAAATTCTAAAATTAGCCAATTTACGAATATTAGCCACTAAATTATACCCTATCTGAAATACAACATATAAAGAGGTAAAAAGGAGGAGGAGTATTCTAAACTTAATCAAAATAGTCCCTATAATAAAGACAATGATCAATCTAATTAGGGTTTCAAAAAAAATTGTTGAATATATGAGTTTGTGCCAAGATCTTTGATGAAAGCTATTAAAATGAGATTATTGCAATGTTAAAGATGGTACAAGGATTGCAGATTCCCACTGCTAGATTTTACTCAGCACAGAGAAGTTGCAGTTCATTGTACCTCTTTAGCGGTGATGTTCGAACCACAATACAGCGAGTGTAGACTTGATTATGCAAAAGTAGGACTTTTGGTTGTTATCTTAGACGACCTCTGTGACACCTATGCAACTCTCAGCCTGAGCGGTTTAAACATCACACACTAATGCTTCATTCCTAGACTAAAAGTGTTAAATAGTCAAAGTTTGACTTACTTTTGCAAGCTTAATTTCTTGGTTAGTGTGTGATGTTTCAGCCAAATCAAGCTTTTGAAAGGACACCACATTCAATCCTCCTCTTGTCTTTAACAAATTCCTAATCCATTGGATTGGGTAATCTCACATTTACTAATTTAAGCTTCTACTATCTCTTTCCATGTTTTCTTTACCTCAAAATTTTCTTTACCTTTGAGGTTTCCATTGTTTGGTGTTGTCTACAATTTCTACTATCATGTCCAACTTTGAGACAACTACAACAAGGTAGTTCTACATTCAACCATTTCTTGTAATTTACTTTGAAATATGTCATAATGCAATTATCTAGAATGTGCCCATGGGTAAAAGTACAAATTTGTGTCACCTTTTAGGATGACTTATCAAAATGACTGAATTTGAGTATTTCTATCTAAAAATCAATTTTGTTCAAACATATTATCTTGATAAATTCATTCTAGATAAGTTATATATGTTTTTCACACTTTTCCAATTGAAAATGTCTATTAAATGCATGTTTTATACTAGTTTGTATCCGTTAAAAGTTTCAACACAAAAGACAAATGATTTGGTTCTTTAGAAACACTTCAATGTGAAGGTAAAATTAGGGTGGGGATGAAACCCATAAATCATAATTATTGTAACAATAAAGTTAACTTGTTAGGGTTACAATATTGATTATAATAGATGATCTATCCAGTGAAGGGTATGTCCTATTAAAATCTTTAAGACTATTAGGTCTTACTCTATTAAAATATTTTACGCTTATAATCAAGTAAGGACTCTGTTAGGAGATTCTAAATAGATCTATTAGGATCCTAATTTAATCTGTTAAAACTGATTCAGTACCTAACCCTTAGTTTTCTCTAAAAGTTGATTTTGGACCTCCTTTGTTAATGTCTCGATCTGATCTTTGTTTTGTACTTCACTGCTTAGATCACTCTATCTAATTTCCTTTCAAATTTAGTCTTCCTTTCTATGTTTTATCCTTGTTTGCTCCTTCACTTGCGCATTCACCCATTCATTACTAATCACTTGTTCATCATTCCTCCTCTCTCATATGATCTTAGGGTTAGAGCCCTCATCAAATAGATAATATTTGAAAGTTTTGGATCATAATCAATAGTTCACAATTCATCCCTTTTGTCTTTTCCCTTCTGATTTTCTAATTGGTTGATCTTCTTTTTTTGGTGTTAGGATTAATGTTAGATAGAAATAACAATTATGTGAAAATATAAACAATATCATAAAAAAATAAATCACACAAAAGAGAATATAAGACACAAAATTTTAAGGTGCTTCACCCAAACCCTAGGCTATGTCCACCTAACAGCAAGTCCAATATTATTATGATCCAATGATTACAACATGATTACAATCTATAATCCCTTACAGCTCAATACTATCACAAGAAACAATTTTTGCATCACACATTATGAAACAATCCCTAACCCTAGGCCCTTTTTATGCAAGTATTTTTATTGCTTTAGGGATATAATTAATTATTACAAATCGGCCCAAAATCCCAATAAAATAGGGCCCAATTTTTTTTATAAAGTATGTACAATACTTCTCTGATTAGTCACCACAAACTAATAGTAGAGATCACTACCTTCTATAAAGACTCATAAACTCCACCTTAACTATCACTACAATCATTAAATGTTGTAGAGAATTCAAAAAATATGATCTACATAGGTCTACGAGTGATTACAAACTCATAAGATAAAACTATTTTTCTTGACATCTGAATGTTTTGACACTTAGTCATAACTAACATTCACGAAGGCACTTGAATTCTACACACTTGATCTATTATATTCACTCAAAAAAATTGTCTTACAATTTACTTGGTCTCAATTGTGTAAGATTAGCTTAAATGTGCCCTCGATCTCCACTAGGGTTCTCACAAATCTCTACCTTGCTCAACAAAATAAAAAAGTTTTTATATGATCGGCCTTTGCTAGATGACTCGATCATAGTGATGACCATCCAACCTTTTCTAGTAAATGACTAAGTGTTTGAATACTAATAGGCAATGTAGGTGTAGAGATCAATAGTGTCATTTTTAAAAATTGGTTATAACAGTCGATTAGATTGAAACACTTTGCAATTTATGGTCTCCAAAACTTGAGCTAAATGAAAATGTAATTTATATATTATCTTGAGTTGATTCCATGTAATAAAGTGTCCTTGAATATAATATAATGTTGGTCAGCCTCAAGAGGTAGGGATAAGTTTCTAGAATGTTCTCTAGTGGTAGAAAAAATGCATATATAAGGAAGGCTCATAGGTTAGCTACGAAAGTTCTGAGTGGTGGATTGTAGCTTTGTCTTGTTAAATATTGCAATGAAGACACCCATGTGGCTTTCAATGTTTATTTTTGAATGAAATGTAATTCCACACTTGTGGAGATAATAAGAAACACATATTTTGTTCGTGCAATTTTTTGTTGTTCTCTATTTTTTTTTGTGTGTTTGTGGTATTAAGAGGAGTACCCCATTAGTTTCTCATGATCTAGTTCAAATGGAAGACATTTCTCACTAACCTCTAATTGTTTTCAAATATGTTTACCACAAAATTAATATAAATAGGCACATTTGTTTACTTTGCATGGTTTCCGACAAAACTACTATTTTAAAAAAATCTTTAAACTACATCTTGCTTGTGCTATTTTATTACAATATATTTACACTATGCTGTTATATAAAGAAATGCCACATTCATGAATAGAAAGCACAATTTTTGTTGACCATGCTACTTAGTCTCGAATATCATAGGAAATTGTCATTACCACTAGAGATGAAATATCGATGCTATATCTCCCACACCTCACCCCATGAAACTATTTTGTTCATTATTAGAAACATAGGAAATAGTAGCACACACCCACAATAGAAAAATATCCCCAAAACATATAAACAAGGTTACCAATGGAAACTACAAGAGAATCATATGTGTAATACTTCCTTAGTGCACCCCTACCTTTAACATGATATGTTACACTTCACTAACATGATCTTTTGACAACCAAATTTAACATAGATGCCCTCAAAAGTAAAAATGAAACTTTAGTCATATTTATAAACTTACTAAGAAAGTTTGAGTTAGACTTTACTAAGCATGCATCTTTTACAAAAAATTATGACCACATTGATAACTTCTTAAACAATTATTACAACTTTCTTCAAAATATAGAATCTTTCAATATAAACATACTAAATGAAATCAAAATCAAACACTTACTACCTTTAAATCTTCAAATTAAAACTAATACACATGTTAGAATAATTCACACATAAAAAAAAATTTAAAAAACTAATTTAAATGCTTTGCGAAGAAATTCAACAGCCCATAGTCATGCCTTAACTACAAATAACTAGTAGAGTCTATCATTTTGTCAGTAGAGTTGCCAATTGAAGTTTGTATTGTTCTAGACTGGTGATAGGTAGAGAGATTGGGTGTCCACCAATGAAGATTTTAAAAATTAACCACATGTTTTCATTGTGAACAAATACTAATCAACCTTCCACTTCGAAAATACTTTCCTATAAGATTTTTTAGTTTTTACTTTATCAACACAATGAGAAAGTTATTTGCAATTTATTAAAAAAATATTTCAATCCTTAGCCACAAAAAGTGAACATTGACATCAGGCTAGACTACATGTTTTCTCCTCCCCACCCACATTGAATGGGGGTATATTTGTAAAGTGTATTTATTCAATTAATGAAACTCAAGCCTAGGCCTTTTATGAACTAAAGAAGAAAAGGAGGAAGAAGAGGAGAAGGAGGATGAGGAGGATGAGGAGATAGTGAACATTGACATTAAAAAAGAGGCACGAGCAATAATATGGAACCACGGTTAACTGTGTAATAATAATGAATGATCTATATGATTTGTTCAATTAAAATTGTGTTAAATAATGGTCTAGTATTTCATTAAGACATTTCATGAATGCAAGCATAAATCTAACTAAGAAATGACATGAATATATAATTACTTTTATTTTTAATAACTTCATTGTTCAATCTTTTATTTCTTTGTTTGTGAAAAGCGGATCAATATTTCTTATGCTACTTTTTTTTTTTAATAAATAGAATTGTTCTACATATATACCATTAATAAAAAATTTTCATTCAATTCTAGAAGGAAAACAATATTCCAAAATTTCTACTTCGAAATTGGAATTAGTGATGAACACACCGAATCAAAGTCTAAAAGGTGATATGTTAGGTGAATAAAATAGACATGTTATTAGATCTATAATAATATATGTAAAATGTCTCAAAGATACTACTATATTTCAACATAAAAAGTTTTCAAAAAATATCATCTTGTGATGCCGAAATTACCATAGCATTAAATATAATTTGATGCATTTGTATTGCCACTAAGTGTTTGAACACTAATAGGCAATGTAGGCGTAGAGATCAATAGTGTCATTTTTGAAAATGCATTATAATGGTTGATCAAATTGAAACTATTTGCAATTTATGGTCTCCACAAGTTTGGCTACGTGAAAATGTAATTTATATAATGTCTTAAGTTGATTCTATGTAATAAAGTATCTTTGAGTATAATATTAGGTTGGTCAGCCTCGAGAGGTAGGGATAAGTTTCTAGAATGTTCTCTAGTGGTAGAAAAATGCCTATATAAGGAAGGCTCATAGGTTGGCTATAGAGGTTCTAAGTGGTGGATTGCAGCTTTGTATTGTTATATATTGTAAGGAAGACACCCGTGTGGCTTTGCATGTTTTTTTTTGAATTGAATGTAATTCCACACTTTTGGAGATAATAAGAAACACATATTTTGTTCGTGCAATATTTTTTTGTTCTCTATTTTTGTTGTGTGTTTGTGGTATTAAGAGTAGCACCCTTCATTAGTTTCTCATAATCTAGTTCAAATCGAATATACTTCTCACTAACCTAGAATGGTTTTCAAACAAGTTTACCACAAAATTAATATAAATAGGCACATTTGTTTACTTCACATGGTTTCCTAGAAAATTACTATTTTAAAAATTTATTTAAATTACATCTTGCTTGTGCTCTTTCATTACAATATCTTTATGCTAGGATGTTATTTAAAGAAATGCCACATTCATGAATGGAAAGCACCATATTTGTTGACCATGCCACTTAGTCTCGAATATCATAAGAAATTGTCATTATGACTAGTCATGAAATATTGATGCTATATCTCCCACACCTCACCCCATGAAACTATTTAGTTCACTATTAGAAACATCTAGGAAATAGTACCACACACCCACAATAGAAAAATATCCCCAAAACATGTAAACAAGGTTACCAATGGAAACTTCAAGAGAATGCTATGTGTAATACTTCCTTAGTGCACCCCTACCTTTAACATGATATGTTACACTTTACTAACATGACCTTTTGACAACCCAATTTAACATAGATGCCCTTAAAAGTAAAAATGAAACTTTAGTCATATTTATAAACTTACTAAGATAGTTTGAGTTAGACTTTACTAAGCATGCATCTTTTACAAAAAATTATGACCACATTGATAACTCCTTAAACAATTATTACAACTTTTATTAAAAATATAGAATCTTTCAATATAAATATACTAAATGCAATCAAAATGAAATACTCACTCCCTTTAAATCTTCAAATTAAAACTAATACATATGTCAGAATAACTCACACATGAAAAACAAAAACATATTTAAATGCTTTGCAAAATAATTCAACAGCAGATAGTCATGCCTTAACTACAAATAACTAGTAGCGTCTTTATAATTGTGTCAGTATTATTGCCAATTGAAGTTTGTATTTTTCTAGACTGGTGATAGGTAGAGAGATTGGGTGTCCACCAATGAAGATTTTAAAAATTAACCACATATTTTCATGGTGAACAAATACTAATCAACCTTCCACTTCATAGATCATTTCCTATAAGATTTTTTAGTTTTTACTTTATCAACACAATGAGAAAATTATTTACAATTTATTTTTATAAAAAAATCAATCCTTAGCCACAAAAAGTGAACATTGACATTAGGCTAGACTGCATGCTTTCTACCACACGCGCCGCCCCCCCCCCCAAAATATTGAATGGGGGTACATTTGTAAAGTGTATTTATTCAATTAATGAAGCTCAAGCCTAGGCCTTTTATCAACTAAATAAGAAAAGGAGGAAGAAGAGGAGAAGGAGCATGAGGAGGACGAGGAGATAGTGAACATTGACATTAAAAAAGAGGCACAAGCAATAATATGGAACCACGGTTAACTGTGTAATAATAATGAATGATCTATATGATGTGTTCAATTAAAATTGTGTTAAATAACGGTCAAGTATTTCATTAAGACATTTCATGAATGCAAGCATAAATCTAACTAAGAAATGACCTGAATATATAATTACTTTTATTTTTATTAACTTCATGGTTCAATCTTTTATTTCTTTGTTTGTGAAAAGCGGATCAATATTTCTTATGCTAGTTTTTTTTTTTTCTTTTTTTTTCTTTTTTTTTTATAAATAGAATTGTTCTACATATATACCATTAATACAAATTTTTCATTCAATTCTAGAAGGAAAACCATATTCCAAAATTTCTACTTCAAAATTGTAATTAGTGATGAACACTCCTAATCAAAGTCTAAAAGGTGATATGTTAAGTGAATAAAATAGACATGTAAATAGATCTATAATTATATACATAAAATGTCTTAAAGATACTTTTATATTTTAAAATAAAAAGTCTTTAAAAAAATCATCTTCTAATGCCGAAATTAGCATAGCATTAAATATAATTTGGTGCATTTCTATTTTCACTAAGTGTTTGAACACTAATAGGAAATTTAGGCGTAGAGATCAATAGTGTCATTTTTAAAAATGGGTTATAGCAACCGATCAGATTGAAACAATTTGGAATTTATGGTCTCCAAATGTTGGGCAATTCAAAAATGTAATTTATATATTGTCTTGAGTTGACTCTATGTAATAAAGTGTCTTTTAATATAATATTAGGTTGGTCAGCCTCAAGAGGTAGGGATAAGTTTCTAGAATGTTCTCTAGTGGTGGAAAAAATGTCTATATAAGGAAGGCTCATAGGTTGGCTATAGAAGTTCTGACTAGTGGATTGTAAAACCCATGTGGCTTTGCATGTTTGTTTTTGAATTAATTGTAATTCCATACTTGTGGAGATAATAAGAAACACATTTTTTTTTTGTGCAATTTTTTGTTGTTCTCTATTTTTGTTGTGTGTTTGTGGTATTAAGAGGAGCACCCTTCATTAGTTTCTCATGATCTAGTTCAAATGGAAGACACTTCTCACTAACCTATACTGGTTTTCAAATAGGTTTACCACAAAATTAATATAAATAGGGACATTTGTTTACATTGCATGGTTTCTTAGAAAACTACTATTTTTAAAAAATAGTTTAACTACATCTTGCTTGTCCTCTTTCATTACAATATATTTACCCTAGGATGTTAAATAAAGAAATGCCACATTCATGAATAGAAAGCACCATTTTTGTTGACCATGCCACTTAGTCTCGAATATCATAGGAAATTGTCATTACCACTAGACCTGAAATATTGATGCTATATCTCCCACACCTCACCCCATGAAACTATTTTATTCATTATTAGAAACATAGGAAATAGTACTACACACCCACAATAAAAAAAAAATCCCGAAAACATATAAACAAGGTTACCAATGTAAACTACAAGAGAATGCTATGTGTAATACTTCCTTAGTGCACCCCTACCTTTAACATGATATGTTACTCTTTACTAACATGATTTTTTGACAACCCAATTTAACATAGATGCCCTCAAAAGTAAAAATGAAACTTTAGTCATATTTATAAACTTACTAAGAAAGTTTGAGTTAGACTTTACTAAGAATGCATCTTTTACAAAAAATTATGAAGACATTGATTAATCCTTAAACAATTATGACAACTTTCTTAAAAATATAGAATCTTTCAATATAAACATACTAAATGTAATCAAAATCAAACACGTACTCCCTTTAAAACTTCGAATTAAAACTAATACACATGTCAGAATAATTAACACATGAAAAATTGTCGTGCCCAAAATATCGAGGTAAAAACACACCAAATTTTTTTTCAATAATTTAAATTAAATAACACATCTAACTTCCACAAAAAAAAATATACTTTAGTCAATTCATAATTTATTTAAAGCTATAAAATTTATTTTTGAATTAAACGTTCCTAATATAATAGAAAAAATTGTTTTAAACAATGATCTATTTAAATTAATAATACTACTAGGTTAAGTAATAATAAAATATAAACTAATCATGCTAACATAATTTAAACTACCTAACATTTAAAAAAACTTTACATAAAATAAGATATACTAAAGCTATCATAAACAAATATTTAAATTAATAAAATGCATAACACTATCACTTAACATTTTAACAAACTTAAAACTAACATATTACTTACCTTAACTAACCCAAACTAATTTCAAAGTTTATTTAAAATCACTATCTTTAACTAAGTTAATTTAATTACCACTGACTCCTAATAACAAACTTCTAAACACTACTTCAAAAGCAAACTTAATAAAACAAAAAAACAATTTCAATCATTGCTCACCGAAACAAAAACTACCTACCCTAGACAAACTGTACTTCTCAAGCTGGGCGCCACCCAAGACATCCTCCACGCAGTCCCATGAACAAAAAAGGTACAGGCTAACACAAGGGGAGTGAAGAAAGTAAAATCTCAAACCCTACACTTACTAATGGCGCCTACCAAGCTTTAATGACGCCACCCTATTTGACTAGAGTGGGGAGGAAGGAATGCATGCGCTGCCCCAAAAGAAAGTTTACTCTTTAAAAAACAACAAATCTTTTCTAACACGAATGATGCGCTGCCCAAGGATTAAGAGGCACCGGCTACGGTGCAACATATTTGCACCGGCCGGGCCCCTCCACTCTATGCCTGGATGCCCGCGATGCCCTCATACGGCTTGCCATGCCATATCAAATGTACTTTACTGTTGTTGTCAGCTTTAATTGTCGTGTTTTCCAAAGTGAAATGTTAGTCTGATATATGATATAAAAATGTTGCATTAAACATTAGAATTTTTTTCTTTTCTAATTTTAAAAAAAAATGAATGAAAGATTATTAAGTAATTTGATTTTAAGACTATATTATATTATATTATATATTCTGAAATATGTCAAAGGTTTTCATATCTATTAATATTTTATTGACTTAATACATAAAGAATTTAATTTTAAGAATATTTTCTTTAACATAAATTTAAATAAAATGTATGTATATATTCTAATATTAATTTTTCATTAATTTTGATTGAAATTCTTAATTATATGATATTATATATCAAATTTTTAATTATAGATATTCAAATTTAAATATTATATGAAAGTTTAATATTTACATCATCATAATTTATTAGTAGTCTAATAATATTTCACCGTTTAGTTGGATCCATATTTAATGTTATTTTTTAAATTTGAATATTTAGAATGACATTTAAATAAAATTTTCAAATTCACTTTAAATACTTACATTGATTTATAAGTAAAAAATATAGATTAATTTTTTATTTGAATATTTATATTATATATAAAAATATCTTTAAATAATTTATTCAATAGTAAGATTAATTCTTAATTTGAATATTAATATTATATATAAATATATATTTATTTATTATAAAAATAAGTCAATTCACAACATTATAATCTTTCATAAATATTTGGTTAATTGAAAGATTATAGTGTTGTGAATTGACTTATTTTTCAATAAAATTAAATTAACTAATTATAAAATATTAGAAAGTCATTAAATTAAAAAATAAAATTTAATTGTAAAGTTTTATGTACTATGGTAAAAAAAAAATAGTATACTAATACTTACATTTTATAATGATTTGGGTGGTACACTAATACTTACATAATAATAGTGAAGTTTTATGTATTATGGTAAAAAAAATAGTATATTAATACTTACATTTTATAATGATTTGGATGGTACATTAATACTTACATAATAATAATTTTAAGTACTATGGTAAAAATAATAGTATACTAATACTTACATTTTATAAATAGTATACTATTATTTTATAAAAAAATATAGATTAATTTTTTATTTGAATATTTATATTATATATAAAAATATGTTTATTTATTATTTAAATGATATTTTATTTAACTTTAAATAATTTATTGAATAGTAAGATTAATTTTTAATTTGAACATTTATATTGTATAAAAAAAAAAAATTATTTATTATAAAAATAAGTCAATTCACAACATTATAATTTTTCAATTAATTAACATTATATTTATTTATAATCTTTCATAAATATTTGGTTAATTGAAAGATTATAGTGTTGTGAATTGACTTATTTTTCAATAAAATAAAATAAAATAATTATAAAATATTAGAAAGTCATTAAATTTTAAAAAATTAATTTAATTGTAAATTTGTATGTACTATGGTAAAAAAAAAAGTATACTAATACTTACATTTTATAATAAATAAATATATTTTTATATATAATATAAATATTCAAATAAAACATTAATCTATATTTTTTACTTATAAATCAATGTAAGTATTTAAAGTGAATTTGAAAAATTTATTTAAATATGTCATTCTACATATTCAAATTTAGAAAGTAACAATAACCAACTAAATGTTAAAATATTAAATTAGATTTTAGTGTAACAATAAGAGTAGTTTGATTTGAATATCTATAATTAAAAATTTGATATATAATATCATGTATAAATAAGAGTTTAAATCAAAATTAATGAAAAATTAATATTATAATATATACATACATTTTATTTAAATTTATGTTAAAGAAAATATTCTTAAATTTAAACTCTTTATGTATTAAGTCAATAAATTATTAATAGATATGAAAACTTTTGACACAATTTTTCAGAATATATAATATAATATAATATAGTCTTAAAATCAAATTACTTAATAATCTTTCATTCATTTTTTTTAAAATTAGAAAAGAAAAAAATTATAATGTTTAATGCAACATTTTTATATCATATATCATACTCACATTTCACTTTGGAAGACACGACAATTAAAGCTGACAACAACAATAAAGTACATTTGATATGGCATGGCATGCCGTATGAGGGCATCACGGGCTTCCAGGCATGGAGTGGAGGGGCCCGGCCGGTGCAAATATGTTGCACCGTAGCCGGTGCCGGATTAAGATGGGTAGGAAGGTAAGCACCAGAGAGGATTTCGCAGGTCAAGGAAGTACAAGGAAGATAGGTTGCTGATGTATTTCTACTTTTTTGACAAACTTCAAAAGTATTTGCCCTTCCCCCCCTGCCTTTCATAAGTTCCAAGGGTCCCATCACGTGGTCAACAATCATTCATGAGATAGCTGGCAGATTATTCGGATGGGAGAGGATTAACTAGCATAAAGTTTTCTTGGTGGGAAAAGAAGTTCGAAGTAATTTTAAAAAGTTTGGTACGTAGCCACCCTAGGATATTTTATATATTAAGTTATATAAGTTTATTAATTTATGCAAATTTTTTTGTTATATATTTTTTAATTTCTAATTTTAAACTTAAGAAGATTCTTTAGAATATTTTTTGTTGCAATGTGAAATTTAAGGCATTGGCTAAATAGCCACGAAAATGCACCGGGTCATTGTCTTCCATGTCTCTTGTATCGTCCAAAGATTTTTATAGAAATGACATCAGTACGACTGTCATTAACATTTTTTGAGAGAACTTAGCAATCAATCAAGTTTTTTCGTATAACCCCCTCGACGTACTGTACTGTCACAGGAAAGGCTCGTTTGGTCTCATTGTCAAAATATGCTCAATTCTGGGATTGGGAAATTATTAGAAAAATATAGAATTGGTAGAAAATTTTCTTCAATTTTCAGTTTTTATTAAATTAATCCGATTATACATATTTGAACATTATGGGTGTTGATTTTTAAATAATAAGATCTTTTTAATTATAGAATGAGTATTTTATTTAATCAAAAGTTATGTTCAGTTAAACTGTTATTAAAATATTTATTTAAATCAAAAGTCTAATAAACATATATTTAAATCAATTTTTTTAATGTGTTATGAGATAGGTGATTTGATTGACATTCAACTATTATAATTTGTTCACTTCCATTTTCAAAGGTTTTAACTTTTACTAGATGACAAAGTCAATAAAAATACAATGATACCAATTAAACTCATCTAATTCTTAACATACTAAATAATCAGACTTATATTTCTCTTCAATTTACTTTAAGATAACAAAAGAATATTGACTTGAGAAAAAAAGTCCATCAAATTGAAAATGAGCAATGACCATTATAAAATATACTCAATATTGGGATATGAAAATATGAGATAAAACAAATATATTAATTCTTTGCAAGGGCTAGGATTGTATCACCATAGTGAAGTAGAAATTTGGGCTAGAATTGTAACAAGATAGTGAAGTAAAAATTTACTATTGATGACATTATATTAATTATTCAATTTATTAGTAGAATTTCTTTTTCTGATTTGAATTTTTTATTAAAATAATGTGACTATAAGTTTCTTAATATTAGTTTTTATTAAAATAATTTGACTATAGCTATCTTAATATTATGAATGACCACATATTTAAATCAAAAGTAATGTTTAGTTGAGTTTTTAAGAACCATGCAACTACTTCAAAGCTATCTAATATTGAAGTATCTAGAAAATGTAGTTGGTTGAATGACATCTCTAAAGATTTTAACTTTTAATAAATGAGAAAGCCAATAAATTCAAAATCATTCATCAATTAGATTTCAAGTAATTTTTAATATTAAAAATTTATCTTATGGTATATTTATTCTCTTCACTTTATTTGATGATTTAAAAAATAGTGTAGATTCAAATAAAATATTCATTATATTGATCTTTAATAGACAAAATGTAATGTTTAAGATTATTTGTATTAGCCATCAATTGTCAAATAAATTTATTACTCTAGTTTTGAGTTGTAAGATAGTAAAAAGGTTAAATAATAATGTTAATAATTATTAGGATAAATATAAATATTACTATTAATTATTAACATTATTATTTAACTTTTTTAATATATTAATATAGTCATAACCTAAAATTATGACTATTATAAGGTTTGGAATTAATTTTTATTATAGCATTTAGGTCACATAGTTATATAAAAATTAATTCCAAACCTTATAATAGTCATAATTTTAGTTTATGACTATATTAATATATTAAAAAAGTTAAATAATAATTTTAATAATTAATAGTAATATTTATATTTATACTAATAATTATTAACATTATTATTTAACCTTTTTTTTTTTTTGATGAATAGTCCTTTTCAATTAATAAAATTTACTAAGATTACAATTCACAAAAAAGGGTCGGGGGAAACAGGATCACCCCGCGAATGAGTTCAATCGGCCAAAGTCGAAGCAAACAACATGGCCGCAGCCAGCAACTATAAACTATTCATCAAAAAAAAAATTTAGAACAACCTCATGCTGCCAAGGCGGTACCAGCAGAGGGAGGAGGATCATCTTTATCAAGAAATCCCCACGCATCAATGGGATTGTGAGGCAAACTAGGAACAGTCTAGCCGTCAGCAACATTCATAGGATCTGGGGTAGTTGCAGTCTGGCCATGGAGGAGAGATTGCCAAGGCCAGCCGGGGAAACTTGCCAGAATGCGCCCGTCCAGGGGGAGGAGCCGGAGACCAGCCAGAAGCCCGCCCAGGGGGGGAGCCAAGGACCAGCCAGAACCACCATGTGGTGGGGAAGCGGAGCATCGCCTCCAACCGCCATGACCACTGCTAGGAGAGCGGTGGCGGGGACCTTGGGAGCGCAGCGTGTGCGAATGGCAGCCAGAGGACTGGCGTCTGGAACGACGACTGCGAGATGAGGAGGCATCAGCCGAGGCACTTTGGCAATGGTACAAGGAGTACTGCCCCAGTGGTTTAACAATTCTTGTAAGTGGGCAACCTCCAAGGCAACTTTATTAGCTTGCACCTGTATCTGCATAATGACATTGTTACAAATGCATGCCTTAGTGTACATTGCAATGTTAACATCCAAAAAACTGTGAGTGAATAAAACTGCATTCCTATCTTTCCATAGAGAAAACAAAATTTCCATCCTGAAAGTATGCCAAATCTAGGAAAACTTCTGAGGAAATCTGGGGGAATCACCTAGCAAGATCATGTGCCATGAAAAAGGTTCAGGCTTGAAAAAATCATGAATCCAGTGCCAATAATTCTGAGCACGTTTGCAAAACCAAAAAATATGCAAAAAGGACTTAGGTTGGCCACAGAAGGGGCATCTGGGATCAGGAACCCCAATGTGCTTGAGCCAAGGCCCCAGGGGAGGACCTTGGAAAGCAAGGCACAAAGCAAAGTGAGCAATCTTAGGTTCTGTAATGGCACTCCAAATGGTGTCGAACCGTTTTCTCCATTGAGAAAGCGAAGAATGCAAATGCCACCGTTGATTAAGCGTGTCCACCATCGGAAGGTGGGGCGAAAGCCATCTATATCCCATATTGGGCTTATAATTGGTAAATGGAGTGGCAGGAAACCACTTCTAATCATACCACCAAGGTCGAATAGACTGAATCCCCACTTTATGAAGTAAGTGCACAGGGATGGAAGACAACAGAAGTTCATAAGTTTGGCGATCGGCATGTACAAGGCGGTATTGAACTTGCATATCCTCTCAAGACTTGAAATTCATGGTGACTCTTGAAAAAATATCCTTAGTAGTGTGAATGCCACATTTATAGAAACGCAGAGCACTGGCACCTTGAGTCTTGGCAAGAGGAATAGCCTAGAAGGCAAACAGGGGAGACCACCAAATGTTCTGCTGATTTAAGGACAACCCATTGCGGAACTCATTACCAGCCCAATGAAGCCAAGGTTTAACAGCTTCCCAGGCTTTCCAGATGCTCTTTATAATGAAAGAGCCCTGTATGACCACTGGTTCTCGCATAATGAGAAGGGTCTGAAAACCAATTCCCTTCCACGCCGGTCTGTTAGCCGGGAAGCTTGAAGAGATGCAATGTCTGACAAGAATTTTCTAGGCTTCATCTCCAGAAATAACTCTGATAATCCATTTAGCACAAAGGGAAAGGCCCTGCTTCCGAGTGGAAAGCAGGCCGAGACCCCCAGATTCCCTCGAGAGACAACAGAAATCCCAAGCAACTCTGTGAAAACCATGATGGTCAGAACCAGAGGCCCAAAGAAAATCTCTGAGCAAACATTCTAATTTGAGGTATGAAGCTTTGGAGGGAGTCCAACAAGAAGAATAAAACACATGGGTGGCAGCCAAAATCTTAGAACAAATCTGGAATTTACCAGCAAGAGAAAGCAGCTTAGTGATCCAATAATCAAGCTTTTTGGTAATCTTTGTAAGCACAGCATTCCAAAGTTCCACAGGGGAAGCCTGGAAAGCAAAGGGAATGCCAAGAAAGCGGAAAATTTCTCCATGAGTAACCCATTTCCATTGGAATTGGCTGAGCCAAGGTGGAGCTGGCAAAAAAGACTGTTGGTAACAGAGCGTTTTATGCCATTGAATGGTAGAGCCAGAGGCTTGACAAAAAGTGTCAAGACAATCTAACGCATTTTTTATGTTTTCGTCATCTTCAAGAAGAGTGAGAAAAGAATCATCAACAAAATGACCATTGACTAACTGGGAGGAAGAATCAAGCAAAGAAATGCCACGGACCAGCCCAGAAGACATAGAGTGAGCAAGTAAATAACCAAAACCTTCGGCAGCAAGGACATAAAGCGCAGGAGCTAACAAACAACCTTGTCTGATGGAACAAAAAAGTCCAAAAGCTTCAGATTGTGAATTATTGGTGGTGATGCAAGCATTAGCGTCACCAAAGAGCATCTCCATGAACTGAAGGAAATTGGGATCAAAACCCAGAGCCTGAAGCATAGCCAAAATGAAAGGCCATTCAATGCGATCATAGGCTTTAGCAAAATCTATCTTTAAAAAGATAGCCTGCTGCTTGGACTTACGGGCCCATTCCATACCTTCCCAGATAGCAACGATGTTGTCAAGAATATACCTGGATTTGATGAAGCCAGTTTTTTCAGGCCGCACAATTAGAGGAAGCATATGGCAGATTTTGAGAGAGAGCGCCTTAGCAATGATCTTATAAGACACATTGAGGAGGGTGATGGGCCTCCAGTTGCAAATGTCCTCAGGATCACCAGCTTTAGGTATGAATTTAATATTGCCTTTATTTATGATCGCTCCTAAGCTTTTAGAATGGTATGCTTCAAGATAGACTTTGTGCAGATCAGGACCAATTTGCTCCCAAAGATGTTTGTAAAATTCATAGGGAAATCCATCACACCCAAGGGATTTGTCATTCGCCATGGAGTAAGCTGCCTCTTTAAGGTCTCGGAGGGAAATAAGTTGCTCACAGAAAGCGCATTTCTCAACCGCGAGGCGGTTTGGAGTAATAGTAATACACTTTCTGAGAGCCTCCTCCTGAGAAACCGAATGGCCCTGTGAAGCAAAAACGTTCTCATAGTGAAGAACAAAAGCTTGCAAGATGTCTAGCAGACCAGAAAGAACATCAGTTCCCTATTTTATCTTTTTAATCCCAATATTGGTATGACGGGCACGGAGAGCCTGGAAGAACTCCTTCGAGGCTTTGTCGCCAACCTCCAACCAGTGGAGACGGGCTTTGATTTGAGCTCCTCGGGCAGCATAGTTATCAACAATTTTCTTTTCATGGCGAAGCTTAGCAAGATGAAGTTGCAGATCCACATCAAAGGGGTTGAAGGTGAGCACTTCAAAGGCTTTTTTGAGGGCAAGGGTGTTGGCTTCATAAGATCATTTTCTGAAAATTACTAGCTGACACCCATAGATATGCAAAAAATGAGTCGTTCTAGTAATGGCATCATTCCACCATTGAATCCAACCTTGATGGGAATGTGGATGTGGTTCCAAATTCCAGACACGTTGTATGTGGGAGATAGTGGAGGCATGTAATAGCACAGACGTGTTGAGGAAGAATTGAGACTTAACCACTTTGGGGACAGCTGTTTGCCAAGAAATGCCAAAATAAATGGGATAGTGGTCTAACAACGTCACATCTATCAGGGGAATGACAGGTAGATCACGATCTTCAAAAAAAAAAAAAAAAGATTATGCCGAGATCATAGCACGATCAAGACGTTTCAATATGCGGTCAGGACCAGCTCAAAAATTGGACCAAGTGTGCCAAGCCCCATTGTCATGATGGCAGCTAGTATTGGGATCAAAGATGCCCAATTTATGATGCATGTAAAACCAGGCTTCTCTTTCCCCAACTGTCCAACGGAAAGGCAGAATGCCATCTTTGTCAGAGGCCACTTCAACCATATTGAAGTCCCCACACAGGACCCAAGTAGCTGGCGACAGGTTGTCAGCAAGCCAAACCCACATTTGCGCCCTTTCCACAGCATCATTGGAGGCATAAACATTAATGACTCCAAAAGAATGATTGTTGATGGAAAGCAAAAGCCAAATAATACGGTGTGTGGGGTCAAAACCGTGCGAAATAATAGCAGAATGAAGGCGAGGTGATAGGAGAGTAACTACACCACCTTAGCCAGCTTCATGCTAAGAAGAAAACATGACGCTATCCTGCCAAATGACGTGGCATGCAGCAGAAAGCATGAAACCAGAAATCTTAACTTCTTGTAGGCAAAGAAAATCTAAATTCCCAAGTCTATGACGGGTATCCCAGACATAAAAATTTTTGGGGAGGTCTGTAAGACCTTGAACATTCCAAGAGAGGAAGTTCAAGAAAACTCTTCCATATCATCCTCATCCTCGAGAGAGGAGTAACTATTTTGCAAAAAGGTAGAAACTGGGTGAAAGTCAGACAGGAAATCCTCTGGACTTACAGCCTGCTGTTTGACCCTTGATATCTCTGCACGTCCAAGAGGACTATGAGAATGCCTTGTTGTTGGTGGTACTATGGAAGAGACTGCAAGAGGAGAACGAGCCCTAGCCAAGGACGAGGTCTTGGCAGTTGCCTTAATCCCCTATGAGCCAGCAGGGTTTGAAACCTGCGGAATCGAAATCGGTGCAACAGAAGCCGCTGGCGTCTCCATGCTAGCAGGCGCTGACACTTCAATGGAAGCAAGAGGAATCGCGGTTATAGCTGCATAGGATGGCTTGGGGGCCAAGGGATTCAAGGCAAGCTTGCCTTTGCGCCCAACAGTAACCCATTCTTCTTTTTTTCCTTCGACCTGCTTGATAGGCGTCGCTTTAGGCTAGGGTTTGACCCTAGGCGTAGCCAAAGGGCAGTCCCTGATCTTGTGTTTCGCAGACTGGCACGTATAATAGGTGTTAGGTAGGTTCAAGTAAAGCACCTTCTCTGCGAAGGTTTGAGCGCCAATTTGTATTTCCACCGAATCCTTGAGATTTTTAGAAAGATCAACTTCAATGCAAACACGCCGCTGTGGGCGAGCATTAAAATTTTCTTTTGGCTCCTTGGTAACAACTTTGCTAAGGGCTTGGGCAATAGATTCAATAAAAGGCTAGCAGGGCAAGGGTAGACTTGGGAATTCAACCCAAACATGAACCCTAAGCTTTTTATCGTCCAAGACAGAGAAGTCTCAGGACCATTTTTGAAAAACAAGTAGAGAGGAATGCACAGACCAAGGGCCATTGGTAAAAACCACGTTAGCTTGCGATGGGTTAGCGAAGTGAAATAAAAAAAAACCTTTGGTAAGGTTTTGCACAGCGTCAAGGCGGACGCCATGAGGGGTCCAGCTTTTGTTAACCCATTCTCTGAGCATAGCTTCAGGGGGGGTCCTACCAACAAAATACCCTATAAAGGTATGTTGTTCTAACCAGTCACATGCAGCATCAAATTATTGCAAAGGAAGGACAATATCAGGATTACCTCATGAAACACCTTCGGGACAAACTTGCACGGGCGTTTGTTCGGTGGCGGCGCCATGGCAGTTCGAAGCGACAGCGTGAACACCAAAAACAACTGGTTCACTGTTGGCCGGAGCCATTATATCCTAACCTAAAGCTCCCACAGTAAATGTGGTATGACAAGTGCCAACAGAAGGGGAGTGCAAATGAAAGGCCGTACGCCAAAAAAATTGCAAGTTCGCATGAAGCAAGAAAACCCTAGCAGAGCGAAAAAAACCGAGCTCAATTCCTTCGATTTTCACAGAGTTGCTTGGAATTTCTGTTGTCTCTTGAGGGAATCTGGGGGTCTCGGCTTGCTTTCCACTCGGAATTAGGGCCTTGCCCTCTGTGCTAAATGGATTATTAGAGCTAATTCTAGAGATGAAGCCTGGAAAATTCTTGTCAGACATTGCATCTCTTCAGGCTTCCCTGCTAACAGACCGGTGTGGAAGGGAATTGGTTTTCAGACCCTTCTCATTATGCAAGAACCAGTGGCCATACAGGGCTCTTTCATTATAAAGAGCATCTGGAAAGCCTGGGAAGCTATTAAACCTTGGCTTTATTGGGCTGGTAATGAGTTTCGCAATGGGATGTCCTTAAATCAGCAGAACATTTGGTGGTCTCCCCTGTTTGCCTTCCAGGGTATTCCTCTTGCCAAGACTCAAGGTGCCAGTGCTCTGCGTTTCTATAAACATGGCATTCACACTACTAAGGATATTTTTTCAAGAGTCAACATGAATTTCAGGTCTTCGGAGGATATGCAAGTTCAATACCGCCTTGTACATGCCGATCGCTAGACTTATGAACTTCTGTTGTCTTCCATCCCTGTGCACTTACTTCATAAAGTGGGGATTTAGTCTGTTCGATCTTGGTGGTATGATTGGAAGTGGTTTCCTGCCACTCCATTTACCAATTATAAGACCAATATGGGATACAGATGGCTTTCGCCCCACCTTCCGATGGTGGACACGCTTAATCAACGGTGGCATTTGCATTCTTTGTTTTCTCAATGGAGAAAACGGTTCGACACCGTTTGGAGTGCCATTATAGAACCTAAGATTGCTCACTTTGCTTGATGCCTTGCTTTCCAAGGTCTTCTTACTATCTTACAACTCAAAACTAGAGTAATAAATTTATTTGACAATTGATGGCTAATACAAATAATCTTAAACATTACATTTTGTCTATTAAAGATCAATATAATGAGTATTTTATTTGAATCTACACTATTTTTTAAATCATCAAATAAAGTGAAGAGAATAAATATATGATAAGATAAATTTTTAATATTAAAAATTACTTGAAATCTAATTGATGAATGATTTTGAATTTATTGACTTTCTCATTTATTAAAAGTTAAAATCTTTAGAGATGTCATTCAACCAACTACATTTTCTAGATACTTCAATATTAGATAGCTTTGAAGTAGTTGCATGGTTTTTAAAAACTCAACTAAACATTACTTCTGATTTAAATATGTGATCATTCATAATATTAAGATAGCTATAGTCAAATTATTTTAATAAAAAACTCAAATCAGAAAAGAAAATTCTACTAATAAATTGAATAATTAATATAATGTCATCAATAGTAAATTTCTACTTCACTATCTTGTTACAATTTTAGCCCTTGCAAAGAATGTATGTATTTGTTTTGTCTCATATTTTCATATCCCAATATTGAGTATATTTTATAATGGTCATTTCTCATTTTCAATTTGATGGACTTTTTTTCTCAAGTCAATATTCTTTTGTTATCTTAAAGTAAATTGAAGAGAAATATAAGTCTGATTATTTAATATGTTAAGAATTAAATGAGTTTAATTGGTAAGTATCATTGTATTTTTATTGACTTTGTCATCTAGTAAAAGTTAAAACGTTTGAAAATGGAAGTGAACAAATTATAATAGTGGAATGTCAATCAAATCACCTATCTCATAACACATTAAAAAAATTGATTTAAATATATGTTTATTAGACTTTTGATTTAAATAAATATTCATTTTGATTGATAACAATTCAACTGAACATAACTTTTGATTAAATAAAATAGTCATTCTATAATTAAAAACATCTTATTATTTAAAAATCGACACTCATAATGTTCAAATATGTATAATCAGATTAATTTAATAAAAACTAAAAATTGAAGAAAATTTCCTACCAATTCTATATTTTTCTAATAATTTCCCAATCCCAGTATTGAGCGTATTTTGGCAATGAGACCAAACGGGCCTTTCCTGTGATAGTATGGTACATCCGAGGGGTTATACAAAAAAACTCGATTGACTGCTGAGTTCTCTCAAAAAATGTTAATGGCGATTGTACTGATGTCATTTTTGTAAAGATCTTTGGATAATATGGGAGACGTGGAAGGGAGACTGATGGAAATAAATGGCTTGGTGCATTTTCGTGGCTATTTAGCCAATGCCGAAATTTAATACGAAGCCCATGCAAAACCCAAAGAGCAAAATGCTCATGTAGGTGCACTTTTTCTTTGTCAAGCCAATTTCTTTCTAAGTGTTGAGTGAATTTTTGAAGTGTGACAATTTTCTAACTAGCCTAATTTTCTAGGAGGCATATTTTTGTCTAATAGTATTTTATAACAAGGTGATGTATATACATATGTTTTTTGTCAATTCTTTTTTTTTATATATACTCGCATAAATTTCTCCCAAGAGGCATGTTTTTTTTTTTTTTTTTGTCATACGTTTTAATACAAGGAAGTGTATGCTATCTTACTCCTTTCAAATTGAATTTGCCAAAATGCCAAGTTAACCAAGAAATCGAATAATGTGTTTGAGCAATAATACAAGATTTGTTTTATTTCGAATTAAGCATGGATTGAATTGAGAATTTCAACATAATATAGTTTTATTCTTTAGCAAGACTAAACTTGTAAATGCATAATTGATCATCATCCTTCTATCTACTCATCAATGCACATATACAAGAACTGAAATAACATAAGCTACAATGCAAGAAGGTTTCTCAATACTTTCTCTCTATTAATCAACCTAGTTCAGGACTCCATCAAGAAAGAACTAGTAAGAAAACCAGACATCCTTGCCAATACATCAAAATTTAAATACATCTTTACATAATGTTACAACTCAAATGAAATCTCTTCTAGGTCCTTCACAAGAGGTCTTTTCCAATATCTTCAATGCACCAAGGGAACCATGGAGAGACAAGAACCAACATGAAGGTAAAACAACATAATATGATGAACAATTCAAGCATGCATTCCCAACAATAGGTTCAACATTGAACCAAAATAGGGGGGGAGGTGAATTTTCTAAATAGGAGATGTCAATCACCATACCATAACATAGCCCGTTCGAGGCTAAAATTCAAGAACTTTCATTCTTCTAAAATGCCCTTTCGGGGCCAATATAACAAGGGTATTCATTCCTTCCCTTATTCAAGAATTCAAATTTTCATACAAGATATGGGATGACAAGTAAGGGCCCTGTAATGCCCTGCCAATGGATCCAAAGAATTAACCTAGAATTTTTCACTAAATTTGGTAGCATTTTTTTTTCATGAAAGTAAATACCACATATAACTTATGCACAATAACGGAAGCAATAGTAATGTCCATCTAAAATTAAATATAACATACATAACGGATTACATTCTTTAAAATCCCTTAACGTTGAATTACATACATAAATCCATCTAGTACAACATCCACATGAAATAATAATGATAAGTCCAATGTTTATACATTACATTTCAAATACTCAATCATCCACTGTACATGTCACAGGGTATGACAAGCTCAAAAGAATATACATACATAAAATAGGTACATCATCCTATTCTAATCCATGATATATCAAAGTAAAGATAATCACATGATATACATGATACATCATCATAGAAGACATATACATCCATCATAAAGATCAACATAATAAACTAAGTGCACGGTTCCTCCCAACCATTAATAGCATCATTAGACCATCGTGGATCCTAGCCATCCCTCTGTGCGTAACATTCCAAATCATCGAAGAGATCATTGATATAAAAATAGTAGGAATGTCACTCCTAACAACATCATATGTAGAAAGTAATCTAACATAAGATAACAACATCTAACATATGCTAATCATCAATGAAAAGGATACATATCCACCATCACGAAGGACGCATCAGCCACGATGTCTCAATGAATCTCAAATGATAAGAGTGGAAAATATACTACCACTCGACTGCGTGGTACCTAAGTGGTCCACTCCCACCATGCTGAGGAGATAATCTCAAGTCCCAAACAGGCGATCAAAATCTCATAGCACAAATCTCTATAAGTTCAGGAATCCTAAAAGTATACTAACTCAAAGGTTCCTAACACAAAATCTGACATCTAATCTCCAGAGGCACACAATGACATGTAGGAACCTACTATGCAAGCGAGAAAGTGTCATTGCAATTATCACGTACAAGTTACCCTAGTAGTTAGCTAAACTCCACGGGTCCATACTAATTTCATGCAGCAACTAGTATTCTCTCATACTGACGAGGCATACTACGGAATGCAAGTTCGCAACCATGTGTTCTCACTACTCCCATCCTAGCCTGTACAAGCACTCAAGGCATGGGCGAGAACAAAACACTTATCTTTTTAAGTTCATTCAGTTAGTATTAGGTGTGAATTTTATCACTTATTAATCCAACTTACAATGAGTTACCCTGGCAGCCTCTTAGGGCCCCGACCCCCATTGCAAGCCACTTCCTGTCACTACATGCAGATATCCTACCCTAATGCTCATGGAATCATAAATCTCAAAATCACAAAAGATAATCCATAATAAAATCATCAAATATGCATAAAAGAATCAAATCTCCATAAGCAAGCATCCATAGAAAATCATGATCACAACAGCTCTCTATTGGCAACTGAAGTATCACTGATAATCAAAGTATCCAATGGTTCTCAATAACCAAAATATATCTCAATCATACTGATCGAAGACTCCAAAAATGGTTGAGTCAAACATGTCACAACATGACATCATCAAGAATAAATCCACATTTCAGTCCCATCATGGTGACTAGAAAATAATCAAGGATAACTGATTGATGACCAAAATAATGGTTAAGTCAAGTGTCTCATACATAAGAATCTCAACTATAACAATCAGTAATCACATCCAATACATAGAGCATTCCATCACATAACCATGGTTGGGTTTATAAAGACCGAGATTAAACACATCATCATGACATCACAATCACATAACCCCCAAGCCTCTGGTAGACGTCCTATACTGGTCAACACTAGTCAACCCAAAACCCAAAACAATAGCATAAAGAATACACAATGCAAACACATGTTTTGGTTTTGCTAAATTTCAAATTTGAATTTAAATGTGGAGGTTTCAGTTTACATTTTCCAATCTAGATATCAAGTGGAGAAATTTCATGTTTTACCTTACCCATGTATTTGTTTGATAGATAAAAGTTTCTCCCAAACAATTAGATCCAATTTTCTATTTGATCTAATAACATTGTTTGAAAATAACATTTTCCAAAGAAATCAACATATTTCAAAACTTTGATTTATAACACGTTCTAATAATCAACCTTAATTCAACTAAGTTTAATTAAGTTAATTATTAATAACTCTTCATTTTAATAATAATTGATAAATTATTATTCATATTTTTTAAATCATTTATCTTTACAAATTGATCCATCTATACAAATCATTTTAAATAAAATAATTAGTTATAATTAATAATATATATACATATATACTTCTACATACATAAATACATATATATAATAATAACATATAACAATATTTAATAATAAAAATACTTAATAACATTATATGTAAAACCGAATAAGGAAAATCGTTATACAAAAGCGATATCTCATCGCTATCGCTCGTACCCCGTGCTTGAATGTATTCAGCGTAGGTGTCGGGTCTGTACTACCCACGGCCGCAGTAAACATCTACGACTACTGTCGCTGAGCCGTATATAGGTCACGACGTCAGTCGTGTCAGCCACGACAGTCCCTCCATTAATAACAATAGTGGAAAGGGAGGGGGTACGGGGTATAACCCGCCCCTCCAAATGAATATATATATATATATATATATATATATATATATATATATTTTTTTTTTTTTTAAATTGCGATTTCAATAACGCTTTGAATAAACGTTTTTCCACTGTCAATCAATTTTTAACAAATATATATATATATAATATATACATATGTATGTATGTGTATATATAAAGGTATATGTATATATATATGTATGTGTATATATATATATGTATGTATGTATGTATGTATGTATGTATGTATGTATGTATAAGCAAATTGACAATATATGAATACAAACTTCAATTTTCAGAATTCCTCCATAGACCTTTGATCTCCAAAATTTCAAATAATTAATCTAATGGGTTTGACTATGAATTTCAACCCTAGCCCCATGTTCTTTTCGGATCCATGCATATAAAATTCTCAAATAAATTAATCTACCCATATTGAGAATGCATACAAATAAAAATATGAAACTTCTCAGAAGACATATGGAAGACACGAAGAAGACAGGGAATGCATGATGCAGAAATAGCATAAGTAAAATCACAAGAATCTACCCAGATTCTGATGCTAAATCGCTCTTCCTCAAAAAACCCGCAGAGCAAGCTCCCTTCTTCAGAATTCTCGAATCCTCCAATGCTCCAATTGCACTCCAAAAGCTATATCTAGGCTTCTATGAATGCCTGAATATAAAGAGCTTTCAGGAAACATCTAGAATGCTTCTAGAAACAGCTAGACGGTGTCACCAACTAAGCATGGGTCTTTTCCAACCTTTTTGATGAGCCATAGGGTTGTAGACACCATGTGCTTAATTGATGCACTAACCCCCGTGTTGTCGACACTTGAGAAATAGAAAAGTGCGTTAACTCCCATGCAAGCTTATAACTCCAATTCACTTTTTATATAATTTCTATTTAAATATTTATAACTTTCATTTTAATTCTTATAACTTTTATTATTATTATTTATTTATTACTTTATTATTATTTTATGATTATTATTAATTTTAATTTCTAATTTTTTTTATATAATTATTTTTCCTCCATTAATTCCCATTCAATTAATTATAATCAAAATATTAAATAACATTATATTTTATATTAATTTCCTCAAATAATTAATTTATTAATTAAATCTATTTATTAAGACTTAATTAATAGAAAATTCACCATAGACCTCAAAAATAAAATATGAAAACCCATCATAGAGCAAATCACTCAAAATCAATCTAAAGGGTCAAAAATCATGAATTATGTCATCCGACACATTCGGTGGGTAAAATATCTAGATACTTGTCCTACCTCACTAAGACAATTGGCTTAAGGGTTTGGAATTTGGACTTGAGAATTTATCTCCCTTCTCTTATCATTGAGATAGTATAATAGGGTGCGCTCATCCTAACAATTCAGGGAAGTCGATACTCGGTACCTGCAACCTGCAGAAAAACCATGCATGTACATACAATTTATAATGATAAGCTAAATAGACAATGGCAGGAAGTGGTGTATTGTGTAGATCCCGACTAAGCAGGTGACTACGACTCCCTTCCTTAACCACATCAGAAACGCCATACAATAAGAAAACACACACACCATACACATGCAAGTATGGGGTAAGTATCCATAATAAAACACATAAGATAATAACCATCCAACTAATCATCAACAATAGTTGAAAACAATATAATGATCATCATGTATGCATGAAATGTAAAGTCTAAATGATCTCATCATATAACCACTGAATCCATAACATAATGTCTGATAGTCTCAAAACAATACCACTAATCCATCAACATAATACTAGTCCATCAAAGTCTGATAATAATAGCAACAATAAGTCTAGAAAAGATGTGAATGAGGGTAGGCACTACAGGCCCATACACCCTACCCTCTTTCCCTCCTTTCATCATGAGAGGAGACTCTACACTATTGAGGTCGCTTCCCCCATGCATGGCCACTTCTTCCCCATTCAAGGGTGAGTGATGCCAAAACAATCTCCATGAATCCCGTCAAAAATAAAACATCAAGGCAAGCATAAGAATAACATCAAGAAACAAGTTAAGATCCCTCCAAATCAACCCCAACACACAAGCAAGCAATACAAAGAACAACACAATGCCTTATGCATGATTCAAGCATGAACAACATGAAGAAACAATTCAAAAGAGTGAAGAACTCCTACCTTCACAAAAAGTGATGGCAAAATGGTAAGTTGAGAAGAGCTTTTCCTTTTCTTCCTTCAATCTTCAAACTTTCTCCAAAATTAGAGATTGGGTAACCACCCCAAAACTTCTCCAAAATGCATCTAAATATGATCCTAACTCAACTAGACTTTAGGTAACCCCAAGGGGGAGTTTGAGTCACCAACTCATGAAGAAGACAACTCAATTTTTGCAATCAACCAAAAGTAAGATTTTTGAGTGACCCTAAAAGTCAACCAAAGGGGCTAAGGGGGTGGAAAGTACTCCCAACCCATACCCTTACCCCTAGGGTACTTAAATTTAATGTGTTTAGGTCTTAAAGACTTAATAGGAACAAATCAAAAGTTAGGAGAATTTTAAGACTATATAACAACCTTCAAAGAATGACAATGCAATTTAGCACAAATAGCAAGGGGTTCAGTCTCATCTTTCCATTTGATTTCCTGGTTAAATATCCTGCACACTAATTGCACACATCAGTAGTTCAAGAAAATCACATACACATATTCAAAACTTATTTGTATAGTTACATACATCAAAACATGAATCTTTTATATAGTTAACTGTTTAATTCATTTCTTCCCACATTTAATCATCATTAGACACAAAATCAATATAACATAACTTATTCATTAATTCAGATTAACATACTAGAATAATCATCATTAGGCATGCATCTACCTAACATCATAACATCACTAATTTAGGAATACTAAACTATCTAAAAGCATAAACTTAATCATCGAGGTACCAAAATCAACACCCTTATCACTGGGTGAAAAATGCCTTGTATTATCATTAGTAAAATTTTAATATTTACATTGTCGAGCTAATGTAGTAGTTCTCGAATCACTAAGCATTTTAAACATGGAAGAATTAACTGATCACAATTTCATTAGGGCATTCACAACATAAAACATTACATCTTATCCATTTCAATCTCCTATAGCAGTTTTAACAGAGCATTCGTATTGATAATTACATACGAGGAGGGACCTTACAAAAACATAAACATATTTAAATGGTTTGCAAAAAAATTCAATAGCAAATAGTCATGCCTTAACTAAAAATAACTAGTATAGTCTTTATCATGTTGTTAGTAATGCTGCCAATTAAAGTTTGTATTGTTCTAGACTGGTGATAGGTAGAGAGATTGGGTGTCCACCAATGAAGATTTTAATAGTTAAGCACATATTTTCATGTTGAACAAATACTAATCAACTTTTCACTATAAGATTTTACAGTTTTTACTTTAGCAACATAATGAGAAAGTTATTTGCAATTTATTAAATACATTATTTCAATCCTTAGATGTAGATAAAATGAACCTTCACATTAGACTAGACTACATGTTTTCATTCCCCCCTACATTGAATGGGGGGTACATTTGTAAAGTGTATTTATTCAAATATTAATGAAATTCAAGCCTAAGACTTTTATCAACCAAAGAAGAAAAGGAAGAAGATGAGGAGGAGGAGGAGGAGATAGTGAACATTGACATTAAAAAAGAGGCAAAGACAATAATATGGAACCATGGTTGATTGTGTAATAATAATGAATGATCTATATGATGTGTTAAATTAAAATTGAGTTAAATAAAGGTCTGGTATTTCATTAAGACATTTCATGAGTGCAAGAATAAACCTAACCAATAAAAGACATGAATATATAATTACTTTTATTTTTATTAACTTCACGGTTCAATCTTTTATTTCTTTGTTTATGAACAATGGATCAATATTTCTTATGCTAGTTTTCTTTTTTTATAAATAGAATTGTTCTACATATATACCATGAATACAAATTTGTCATTCATTTCTAGAAGGAAATCAATATTCCAAAATTTCTATTTTGAAATTATAATTATTGATGAACACACCTAATCAAAGTATAAAAGGTGATATGTTAGGTGAATAAAATAGACATGTAAATAGATCTACAACAATATACGTAAAATGTCTCAAAGATACTTCTATATTTCAAAATAAATAGTCTTCAAAAAATATCCTCTTCTAATGCCAAAATTAGCACATCATTAAATATAATTTGGTGCATTTCGATTGTCACTAAGTGTTTGAACACTAATAGGCAATGTAGGCATAGAGATCAATAGTATCATTTTTGAAAATAGGTGATAATAGCTGATCAAATTGAAATAGTTTGCAATTTATGGTCTCCAGAAGATGGGATACCTGAAAGTGTAATTTATATATTGTCTCGAGTTGATTCTATGTAATAAAGTTTCTTCGAAGATAATATTAGGTTGGACAGCCTCAAGAGGTACGATAAGTTTCTAGAATATTCTCTAGTGGTGGGAAAAATGCCTATATAAGGAAGGCTCGTAGGTTGGCGACAGAAGATCTGAGTGGAGGATTGTAGCTTTGTCTTGTTAAATATTGTAAGGAAGACACCCATGTGGCTCTGCATTTTTCTTTTGAATTAAATGTAATTCCACGCTTGTAGAGATAATAAGAAACACATATTTTGTTCATGCAATTTTTTGTTTTTCCCTATTTTTGTTCTATGTTTGTGGTAGTAAGAGGAGTACCCTTCATTAGTTTCTCATGGTCTAGTTCAAATAGAAGACACTTCTCATGGTTTCCTAGAAAACTACAATTTTTAAAAAATCTTTAAACTACAACTTGCTTGTGCTCTTTCATTACAATATTTTTAAACTAGGATGTTATATAAAGAAATGCCACATTCATAAATAGAAAGCACCATTTTTGTTGACCATGCCACTTAGTTTTGAATATCATAGGAAATTGTCATTACCACTAGAGATGAAATATTGATGCTATATCTCCCACACCTTACCCCATGAAACTATTTTGTTCATTATTAGAAACATAGGAAATAGTAGCACACACCCAGAATAGAAAAATATCCCCAAAACTTATAAACAAGGTTACTAATGGAAACTACAAGAGAATGCTATGTGTAATACTTCCTTAGTGCATCCCTACCTTTAACATGATATGTTACACTTTACTAACATGATCTTTTGACAACCCAATTTAACATAAATGCCCTTAAAAGTAAAAATGAAACTTTAGTCATATTTATAAACTTACTAAGAAAGTTTGAGTTAGAGTTTACTAAGCATGCATATTTTATAGAAAAACATGGCCACATTGATAACTCCATAAAAAATTATTACAACTTTCTTAAAAATATAGAATCTTTCAATATAAACATATTGAATGTAATCAAAATCAAACACTTACTCCCTTTAAATCTTCAAACTAAAATTAATACACATGTTAGAATAATTCACATATGAAAAACATAAACATATTTAAATGCTTTGCAAAAAAATTTAATAGCACATAGTCATGCCTTAACTACAAATAAGTAGAAGAGTCTTTATCATTTTATTAGTAGTGTTGCCAATTGAAATTTGTATTGTTCTAGACTAGTGATAGGTAGAGAAATTGGGTGTCCACCAATGAAGATTTTAACAATTAAGCATATATTTCTATGCTGAACAAATACTAATCAACATTCCACTTCAAAAATCATTTTCTATAAGATTTTATAGTTTTTACTTTAGCAACAAAATGAGAAAGTTATTTGCAATTTATAAAAAAAATTATTTCAATCCTTAGCCACAAAAATGAACCTTGACATTAAGCTAGACTACATGTTTTCTTTCCCCCCCTACATTGAATGTGGGTACATTTGTAAAGTGTATTTATTAAAATAATAATGAAAATCAAGCCTAGGCCATTTATCAACCAAAGAAGAAAAGGAGGAAGAAGAGGAGGAGGAGGAGGAGACAGTGTACACTGACAATAAAAAAGAGGCAAAGGAAATAATATGGAACCACGGTTGACTGTGTAATAATAATGAATGATATATATGACGTGTTTAATTAAAATTGTGTTAAATAACAGTCTAGTATTTCATTAAGACATTTCATGAATGAAAGCATAAATCTAAGTAAGAAATGACATGAATATATAATTACTTTTATTTTTATTAACTTCATGGTTCAATCTTTTATTTCTTTGTTCGTGAACAATGGATCAATATTTCTTATGATAGTTTTATTTTTTTATAAATAGAATTGTTCAACGTATATACTATTAATGAAAATTTGTCATTCAATTCTAGAAGGAAAACCATATTCCAAAATTTCGACATTGAAATTGTAATTATTGATTAACACACATAATCAAAGTCTAAAAGGTGATATGTAGGTGAATAAAATAGATATGTAAATAGATCTATAATAATATACGTAAAATGTCTCAAAGATACTACTATATTTCAAAATAAAAAGTTTTCAAAAAACATCATCTTGTGATGCCGAAATTACCATAGCATTAAATATAATTTGATGCATTCGTATTGCCACTAAGTGTTTGAACACTAATAGGCAATGTAGGCGTAGAGATCAATAGTGTCATTTTTGAAAATGGATTATAATAGTCAATCAGATTGAAACAGTTTGCAATTTATGGTCTCCACAAGTTCGGCTACCCAAAAATGTAATTTATATAATATCTTGAGTTGATTCTATGTAATAAAGTGTCTTTGAATATAATATTAGGTTGGTCGGCCTCAAGAGGTAGGGATAAGTTTCTAGAATGTTCTCTAGTGGTAGAAAAAATGCCTCTATCAGGAAGACTCATAGGTTGGCTACATAAGTTCTAAGTGATGGATTGTAGCTTTGTATTGTTATATATTGTAAGGAAGACACCCATGTGACTTTGCATGTTCGTGTTTGAATTGACTGTAATTCCACACTTTTTGAGATAATAAGAAACACATATTTTGTTTGTGCAATTTTTTGTTGTTCTCTATTTTTGTTATGTGTTTGTGCTATTAAGAGGAGCACCCTTCATTAGCTTTTCATGATCTAGTTCAAATCGAATATACTTCTCACTACCCTATAATGGTTTTCAAATAGGTTTACCACAAAATTAATATAAATAGTTACATTTGTTTACTTCGCATGGTTTCCTACAAAACTACTATTTTAAAAAAATATTTAAATTACATTTTGCTTGTGCTCTTTCATTACAATATCTTTACGCTAGGATGTTATTTAAAGAAATGCCACATTCATGAACGGAAAGCACCATATTTGTTGACCATGCCACTTAGTCTCGAATATAATAGGAAATTGTCATTATGGACATGAAATATTGATGCTATATCTCCCACACCTCACCCCATGAAGCTATTTTGTTTATTATAAGAAACACAGGAAATAGTAGCACACACCCACAATAGAAAAATATCCCTAAAACATATAAACAAGGTTACCAATGGAAACTTCAAGAGAATGCTATGTGTAATACTTCCTTAGTGCACCCCTACCTTTAATATGATATGTTACACTTTACTAACATGATCTTTTGACAACCCAATTTAACATAGATGCCCTTAAAAGTAAAAATGAAACTTTAGTCATATTTATAAACTTACTAAGAAAGTTTGAGTTAGACTTTACTAAGCATGCATCTTTTAAAAAGAATTATGACCACATCGATAACTCCTTAAACAATTATTACAACTTTTCTTAAAAATATAGAATATTTCAATATAAACATACTAAATGCAATCAAAATCAAATATTGACTCCCTTTAAATATTCAAATTAAAACTAATACATATGTCAGAATAATTCATACATGAAAAACATAAACATATTTAAATGCTCTGCAAAATAATTCAACAACAGATAGTCATGCCTTAACTACAAATAACTAGTAGAGTCTTTATCATTGTGTCAGTAGTGTTGCCAATTGAAGTTTGTATTGTTCTAGACTGGTGATAGGTAGAGAGATTGGGTGTCCACCAATGAAGATTTTAATAGTTAAGCAAATATTTTCATGGTGAACAAATAGTAATCAACCTTCCACTTCAAAAAGAATTTTCTATAAGATTTTATAGTTTTTACTTTAGCAACATAATGAGAAAGTTATTTGCAATTTATAAATTTTTTTATTTCAATCCTTAGCAAAACAAAATGAACCTTGATATTAGGCTAGACTACATGTTTTCTATCCCCCCTACATTAAATAGGGGTACATTTGTAAAGTGTATTTATTCAAATATTAATGAAACTCAAGCCTAGGCATTTTATCAACCAAAGAAAAAAAGGAGGAAGAAGAGGAGGAGGAGAAGGAGGAGAAGGAGGAGGTAGTAAACATTGAGATTTAAAAAAGAAGCAAAGGCAATAATATGAAACCATGGTTGACTGTGTAATAATAATGAATGACCTATATCATGTGTTCAATTAAAATTGTGTTAAATAACATTCTAGTATTTCATTAAGACATTTCATGAATGCAAGCATAAATCTAACTAAGAAATGACGTGAATATATGATTTCTTTTATTTTTATTAACTTCATGGTTCAATCTTTTATGCCTTTGTTTGTGAACAATGGATCAATATTTCTTATGCTAGTTTTCTTTTTTTATTAACAGAATTGTTCTACATATAAACCATTAATACAAATTTGTCATTTAATTTTCGAAGGAAAACCATATTTCAAAATTTCTACTTTGAAATTGTAATTATTGATGAACACGCCTAATCAAAGTCTAAAAGGTGATATGTTAGATGAATAAAATATACATGTAAATAAATCTATAATAATATACGTAAAATGTCTCAAAGATACTTCTATATTTCAAAATAAAAAGTTTCCAAAAACATCATCTTGTGATGCCGAAATTACTACACCATTAAATATAATTTCGTGCATTTCTATTGTCAGTAAGTGTTTGAACACTAATAGGCAATGTATGTGTAAAGGTGTCATTTTTGAAACTGGGTTATAACAACCAATCAGATTGAAATAGTTTGCAATTTATGTTCCCCAGAAGTTGGGCTACCCAAAAATGTAATTTATATATTGTCTTGAGTTTATTCTATGTAATAAAGTTTCTTTAAATATAATATTAGGTTAGTCAGCCTTAAGACGCAAGGATAAGGTTCTAGAATGTTCTCTAGTGCTGGAAAAAATTCCTATAAAAGGAAGGCTCGTAGGTTGGCTACGGAAGTTCCGAGTGGTGGATTGTAGCTTTGTCTTGTTAGATATTGTAAGGAAGACACCCGTGTGGCTTTGCATGTTTGTTTTGAATTAAATGTAATTCCACACTTGTGGAGATAATAAGAAACACATATTTTCTTTGTGCAATTTTTTGTTGTTCTCTATTTTTGTTGTGTGTTTGTGGTATTAAGATGAGCACCCTTTATTAGTTTCTCATGATCTAGTTCAAATAGAAGACACTTCTCACTAATCTATAATGGTTTTCAAATAGGTTTACAAAAAAATTAATATAAATAGGGACATTTGTTTACTTCGCATGGTTTCTGAGAAAACTGCTATTTTAACAAAATCCTTAAACTACATCTTGCTTGTGCTCTTTCATTACAATATATTTACACTAGTATGTTATATAAAGAAATACCACATTCATGAATAGAAAGCACCATTCCTTTTGAACATGCCACTTAGTCTCGAATATCATAGGAATTTTTCATTACCACTAGAGATGAAATATTGATGCTATATCTCTCACACCTAACACCATGAAACTATTTTGTTCATTATAAGCAACATAGGAAATAGTAGCACACACCCATAATAGAAAAATATCCCTAAAACATATAAACAAGGTTACCAATGGAAATGACACTTGAGAGAATGCTATGTGTAATACTTCCTTAGTGCACCCCTACCTTTAACATGAAATGTTACACTTTACTAACATGATCTTTTGAAAACCCAATTTAACATAGATGTCCTCAAAAGTAAAAATGAAACTTTAGTCATATTTATAAACTTACTAATAAAGTTTGAGTTAGACTTTACTAAGCATGCATCTTTTACAAAAAATGATGACCACATTGATAACTCCTTAAACAACTATTACAACTTTCTTAAAAATATAGAATCTTTCAATATAAGCATACTAAATGCAATGAAAATCAAACACTTACTCCCTTTAAATCTTTAAATTAAAACTAATAGACATGTCACAATAATTCACACATGAAAAATGTAAACATATTTAAATCCTTTGCAAAAAAAATTAACAGCACATAGTCATGCCTTAACTACAAATAACTAGTACAGTCTTTATGATTTTTTCAGTAGTGTTGCTAACAGAAGTTTGTATTGTTTTAGTCTGGTGATAGGTAGAGAGATTGGGTGTCCACCAATGAAGATTTTAACAACTAAGCACATATTTTCATGCTGAACAAATACTAATCAACCTAACACTTGAAAAATCGTTTTCTATAAGATTTTATAGTTTTTACTTTAGGAACACAATGAGAAAGTTATTTGCAATTTTTAAATAAAAAAAATTCAATCCTTAGCCACAAAAAGTGAACCTTGACATTAGGCTAGACTACATGTTTTCTACCCCCACTACATTGAATGGGGTACATTTGTAAAGTGTATTTATTTAAATATTAATGAAACTCAGGCCTAGGCCTTTTATCAATGAAAGAAGAAAAGGAGGAAGAGGAGGAGGAGATAGTGAACATTTACATTAGAAAAGAAGCGAAGGGAATAATATGGAACCACAATAGACTATGTAATAATAATCAATGACCTATATGATGTGTTAAATTAAAATTGTGTTAAATAACAGTCTATTATTTCACTAAGACATTTCATGAATGCAAGCATAAATCTAACTAAGAAATGACATGAATATATAATTACTTTTATTTTTATTAACTTCATGGTTCAATCTTTTATTTCTTTTTTTGTGAAAAATGGATCAATATTTCTTATGCTAGTTTTATTTTTTTATAAATAGAATTGTTCTATGTATCTACTATTAATAGAAATTTGTCATTCAATTCTAGAAGGAAAACCATATTCTAAAATTTCTACTTTGAAATTGTAATTATTGATGAACACACCTAATCAAAGTCTAAAAGGTGATATGTTAGGTGAATTAAATAGACATGTAAATAGATCTATAATAATATATGTAAAATGTCTCAAAGATACTTCTATATTTCAAAATAAATAGTTTTCAAAAAACATCGTCTTGTGATGCTGATATTACCATAGAATTAAATATAATTTGGAGCATTTCTATTGTCACTAAGTGTTTGAACACTAATAGGCAATGTAGGCATAGAGATCAATAATGTCATTTTTGAAAATGGATTATAACAGCGGATCAGATTGAAACTGTTTGCAATTTATGGTCCCCGGAAGTTGGGCTACTTGAAAATGTAATTTATATATTGTCTTGAGTTAAGTCTATGTAATAAAGTGTCCTTAAATACAATATTAGGTTGGTTGACCTTAAGAGGTAGGGATAAGTTTCTAGAATGTTCTCTAGTGGTGGAAAAATTTCCTATATAAGGAAGGCTCGTAGGTTGGCTACATAAGTTCGTAGTGGTGGATTGTAGCTTTGCCTTGTTAAATATTGTAAGCAAGACACCCATGTGGGTTTGCATTTTTTTTAAATTAAATGTGATTCCACACTTTTGGAGATAATAAGAAACATATATTTTATTCGTACAACTTTTTGTTGTTCTCTATTTTTGTTGTGTGTTTGTGCTATTAAGAGGAGCACCCTTCGTTAGTTTCTCATGATCTAGTTCAAATGGAAGATACTTCTCACTACCCTATAATGGTTTTCATATAGGTTTACCATAAAATTAATATAAATAGACACATTTGTTTACTTCATATGGTTTCCTAGAAAACTACTATTTTTTAAAAATATTTAAACTACACCTAGCTTGTGCTCTTTCAATACAATATATTTACACTAGGATGTTATATAAAGAAATGCCACATTCATGAATAGAAAGCACCATTTTTGTTGACCATGCCACTTAGTTTCAAATATCATAGGAAATTGTCATTACGACTAGAGATGAAATATATATGCTATATCTCCCACACCTCACCCCATGAAACTATTTTGTTTATTATTAGAAACATAGGAAATAGTAGCCCACACCCACAATGGAAAAATATCCCCAAAACATATAAACAAGTTTACTAATGGAAACTACAAGAGAATGCTATGTGTAATACTTCCTTACTGCCCCCCTACCTTTAACATGATATGTTACACTTTACTAACACGATCTTTTGACAACCAAATTTAACATAGATGCCCTCAAAAGTAAAAATGCAACTTTAGTCATATTTATAAACATACTAAGAAAGCTTGAGTTAGACTTTACTAAGCATGCATCTTTTACAAAGAGTTATGAGAACATTGATAACTCCATAAATAGTTATTAGAACTTTCTTAAAAATATAGAATCTTTCAATATAAGCATACTAAATGTGATCAAAATCAAACACTTACTCCCTTTAAATCTTCAAATTAAAACTAATACACATGTCACAATAATTCACACATGAAAAACATAAACACATTTAAATGCTTTGCAAAAAAATTCAACAACACATAGTCATGCCTTAACTACAAATAACTAGTTGAGTCTATCATTTTTTCAGTAGTGTTATCAACTGAAGTTTGTATTGTTCTAGATTGGTGAGAGGTAGAGAGATTGGGTGTCCACCAATGAAGATTTTAACAATCAAGCACATATTTTGTTGGTGAACAAATACTAATAAACCTAACACTTCAAAAATCATTTTCTATAAGATTTTATAGTTTTTACTTAAGCAACACAATTAGAAAGTTATTTGCAATTTATAAAAGAAATTATTTCAATCCTTAGCCACAAAAAATGAACCTTGACATTAGGCTAGACTACATGTTTTCTTCCGCCCCTCATTGAATGGGGGTACATTTGTAAAGTGTATTATTTCAAATATTAATAAACCTCAAGCCTAGGCATTTTATCAACCAAAGAAGAAAAGGAGGAAGAAGAGGAGGAGGATGAGGAGTAGGAGATAGTGAACATTAACATTAAAAAATAAGCAAAGGCAATAATATGGAACCACGGTGGACTATGTAATAATAATGAATGACCTATATGATGTGTTAAATTAAAATTGTGTTAAATAATAGTCTATTATTTCATGAAGACATTTCATGAATGCAAGCATCAATCTAACTAAAAAATGACATGAATATATAATTACTTTTATTTTTATTAACTTCATGGTTCAATCTTTTATTTCTTTGTTTGTGAAAAATGGATCAATATTTCTTATGCTAGTTTTTTTTTATATAAATAGAATTGTTCTACGTATGTACTATTAATACGAATTTATCATTCAATTCTAGAAGGAAAACCATATTTCAAAATTTCTACTTTGAAATTGTAATTATTGATGAACACACCTAATCAAAGTTTAAAAGGTGATATGTTAGGTGAATACAATAGATATGTAAATAGATCTATAATAATACACATAAAATGTCTCAAAGATACTTCTATATTTAAAAATAAAAAGTTTTCAAAAACCATCGTCTTGTGATGCTGAAATTACCATAGCATTAAATATAATTTGGAGCATTTCTATTGTCACTATGTGTTTGAACACTAATAGGCAATGTAGGCATAGAGATCAATATTTTCATTTTTAAAAATGGGTTATAATAGCTAATTAGATTGAAATAGTTTGCAATTTATGGTCTCCAGAAGTTGGGCTACCTGAAAATGTAATTTATACATTGTCTTGAGTTGATTCTATGTAATAAAGTGTCTTTCAATATAATATTATGTTGGTCGGCCTCAAGAGGTAGGGATAAGTTTCTAGAATGTTCTCTAGTGAAGGCAAAAATGCCTATATAAGGAAGGCTCATAGGTTGGCTAAGAAAGTTCTAAGTGGTGGAATGTAGCTTTTTCTTTTTTTAAATATTGTAATGAAGACACCCATATGGATTTGCATGTCTATTTTTGAATTAAATATAATTCCACACTTTTGGAGATAATAAGAAAGACATATTTTGTTCATGCAATTTTTTGTTGTGTGTTTATGGTATTAAGAGGAGCACCCTTCATTAGTTTCTCATGATCTAGTTCAAATGGAAAATACTTCTCACTAACCTATAATGCTTTTCATATAGGTTCACCAAAAAATTAATATAAATAGGCACATTTTTTTACTTTGCATGGTTTGCTAGAAAACTACTATTTTTAAAAAATATTTGAACTACATCTTGCTCGTGCTCTTTCATTACTATATATTTATACTAGGATGCTATATAAAGAAATGCCACATTCATGAATAGAAAGTACCATTTTTGTTGACCATGCCAGTTAGTTTAGAATATTATAGGAAATTGACATTGCCACTAGAGATGAAATATTGATGCCATATCTCCCACACCTCACCCCATGAAACTATTTTGTTCATTATTACAAACATAGGAAATAGTAGCACACACCTACAATAGAAAAATATCACCTAAACATATAAACAAGGTTACCAATGGAAACTACAAGAGAATGCTAAGTGTAATACTTCCTTAGTGCACCCCTACCTTTAACATGATATGTTACACTCTACTAACATGATCTTTTGACAACCTAATTTAACATAGATGCCCTCAAATGTAAAAATGAAACTTTAGTCATATTTATAAACTTACTAAGAAAGTTTGAGTAAGACTTTACTAAGCATGCATCTTTTACAAAAAATTATGACCACATTGATAACTCCTTAAATAATTGTTACAACTTTCTTAAAAATATAGAATCTTTCAATATAAGCATACTAAGTGCAATCAAAATCAAGCACTTACTCCCTTTAAATCTTCAAATTAAAACTAATACACATGTTAGAATAATTCACACATTAAAAACATAAACATATTTAAATGCTTTGCAAAATAATTCAACAACACATAGTCATGCGTTAACTATAAATAACTAGTAGAGACTTTATCATTTTGTCAGGAGTGTTGCCAATTGAATATTGTATTGTACTAAACTGGTGATAGGTAGAGAGATTGAGTGTCCAACAATGAAGATTTTAACAATTAAGTAAATATTTTCATGATGAAGAAATACTAATCAACCTTCCACTTCAAAATAATTTTCTATAAGATTTCAGAGTTTTTACTTTAGCAACACAATAAGAAATTTATTTGCAATTTATGAAAAAAAAAATCTCAAACCTTAGCCACAAAAAATGAAGGGTAGACTACATGTTGTCTTTCACCCCCTACATTAAATGGGGGTACATTTGTAAAGTGTATTTATTCAAATATTAATGAAACTCAAGCCTAGGCCTTTTATCAATGAAAGAAGAAAAGGAGGAAGAGGAGGAGGTGGAGGAGGAGGAGGAGGAGGATAGTGTACATTGACATTAAAAAAGAAGCAAAGGCAATAATATGAAACCACGGTTGACTGTGTAATAATAATGAAATACCTATACGATGTGTTCAATTAAAATTATGTTAAATAATGTTCTAGTATTTCATTAAGAGATTTCATGAATGCAAGCATAAATCTAACTAAGAAATGACATGAATATATAATTACTTTTATGTTTATTAACTTCATGGTTCAATCTTTTATTTCTTTGTTTGTGAACAATGGATCAATATTTCTTATGTTAGATTTCTTCTTTTATAAAATAATTATTCTACATATATACCATTAATACAAATTTGTCATTCAATTCTAGAAAAAAAAAAATTCCAAAATTTCTACTTTGAAATTGTAATTATGGATGAACACACCTAATCAAAGTCTAAAAGGTGATATGTTAGGAGAATAAAATACACATGTAAATAGATCTATAATTATATATGTAAAATGTCGCAAAGATACTTCTATATTTCAAAATTAAAAGTTTTCAAAAAACATCTTCTTGTGATGTCGAAATTAGCATAGCATTAAATATAATTTGGTGCATTTCTATTGTCACTAAGTATTTGAACACTAATAGGCAATGTAGGCATAGAGATCAAGACTGTCATTTTTGAAAATACATTATAACAGCCTATCAGATTGAAATAGTTTGCAATTTATGGTCCCCAGAAGTTGGGCTACCTGAAAATGTAATTTATATATTGTCTTGATATGATTCTATGTAATAAAGTTTCTTTGAATATAATATTAGGCTAGTTGCCTTAAGAGGTAGGGATAAGTTTCTAGAATGTTCTCTAGTGGTGGAAAAAATGCCTATACCAAGAAGGCTTGTAGGTTGGCTACAGAAGTTCTAAGTGGTGGATTGTAGCTTTCTCTTGTTAAATATTGTAAGGAAGACACCCATGTGGCTTTGCATGTTTATTTTTGAATAAAATTTAATTCCACACTTGTGGAGATAATAAGAAACACATATTTTGTTTGTGCAATTTTTTTTGTTCTCTATTTTTGTTGTGTTCTTGTGGTATTAAGAGGAGCACCCTTCATTAGTTTCTCATGATCTATTTCAAATGTAAGACACTTCTCACTAACCTATAATAGTTTTCAAATAGGTTTACCACAAAATTAATATAAATAGGGACATTCGTCTACTTCGCATGGTTTCCTAGAAAACTACTATTTTAAAAAAATCTTTAAACTACATCTTGCTTGTGCTCTTTCATTACAATATATTTACATTAGGATGTTATATAAAGAAATACCACATTCATGAATAGAAAGCACCATTTTTCCTGACCATGCCACTTAGTCTTGAATATCATAGGAAATTGTCATTACCACTAGAGATGAAATATTGATGCTATATTTCCCACACCTCACCCCATGAAAGTATTTTGTTCATTAATAGAAACATAGGAAATAGTAGTACACACTCACAATATAAAAATATCCCCAAAACATATAAACAAGGTTACCAATCTAGAAACTACAAGAGAATGCTATGTGTAATACTTCCGTAGTGCACCTCTACCTTTAACATCATATGTTACACTTTACTAAGACGATCTTTTGACAACCCAATTTAACATAGATGCTCTCAAAAGTAAAAATGATACTTTAGTCATATTTATAAACTTACTAAGAAAGTTTGAGTTAGACTTTACTAAGCATGCATCTTTTACAAAAAATTATGACCACATTGATAACTCCTTAAAAAATTATTATAACTTTCTTAATATATAGAATCTTCCAATATAAGCATACTAAATGCAATCAAAATCAAACACTTACCCCCTTTAAATCTTCAAATTAAAACTAATACACATGTCAGAATAATTCACACATGAAAAACATAAACATATTTAAATGCTTTGCAAAAAATTTCAACAACACATAGTCATGCCTTAACTACAAATAACTAGTAGAGTCTTTATCATTTTCTCATTAGGGTTGCCAATTGAAGTTTGTATTGTTCTAGACTGGTGATAGGTAGAGAGATTAGGTGTCCACCAATGAAGATTTTAACAATTAAGCACATATTTTCTTGGTGAACAAATACTAATCAACCTAACACTTCAAAAATCATTTTCTATAAGATTTTATAGTTTTTACTTTAGCAACACAATGAAAAAGTTATTTTCAATTTATAAAAAAAATTATAATTTATAAAAAAAACGATTTCAATCTTTGGCCACAAAAAATGAACCTTTACATAAGAGTAGACTACATGTTTTCTTCCCCCCCTACGTTGAATGGGGGTACATTTGTAAAGTGTATTTATTCAAATATTAATGAAACTCAAGCCTAGGCCTTTTATCAACCAAAGAAGAAAAGGAGGAGGAGGAGGTAGTGAACATTGACATTAAAAAAGAAGCGAAGGCAATAATATGGAGCCACGGTTGACTGTGTAATAATAATGAATGACCTATATGATGTGTTAAATTAAAATTGAGTTAAATAACGGTCTAGTATTTCATTAAGACATTTCATGAATGCAAGCATAAATCTAACTAAGAAATGACATGAATATACAATTACTTTTATTTTTATTAACTTCATGATTCAATCTTTTATTTCTTTGTTTGTGAACAATAGATCAATATTTCTTATGCTAGTTTTATTTTTTTATAAATAGAATTGTTCTACATATATGCCATTAATACAAATTTGTCATTATAATTATTGATAAACACACCTAATCAAAGTCTAAAAAGTGATATGTTAGGTGAATAAAATAGACATGTAAATAGATCTATAATAATATACCTAAAATGTCTCAAAGATACTTCTATATTTCAAAATAAAAAGTTTTCAAAAAACATCGTCTTGTGATGCTGAAAAATTAGTATAGCATTAAATGTAATTTGGTGTATTTCTATTGTTAATAGCGAATCCTTTCATCAATGTGCGCTTCCTTCGCAAAGATCCATTTTTGGGAATCAACAGACAGAATGAATTTTCATACGCCACTAAAACAGTCAATGCTAAACAGCGAAAATAATTAGTTTCAACCCCGTCTTTCCAGCCCAGCCTTATAAATGCATCTCCTTCCTATTGAAACAGATGTGATCTCTGTTTAATCAAAATGGCTCAGAAAATGCTTTCTCTGCTCGATTCAGTTTCTAAGTCTCGAGGATTGATCTCAATAAAAGACCCTGGATTTTCATCCACTGGAAAGCGCTCGCACGCAAAGGGTTTGGGTACTTTTAGAATCTTACTCTGTTCAAGCTGCTTTGTAATCCTGGATCTCAAAGCTTAATTTATTGCTACTTTTTTCTTAATTTGTTTGCAGCTTGCCACAATTTGCCATCAGCTGTTGATCGAGAAGACGCGAAGACTCTTCAGAGTAATGGCGGTCAGCAAATACACAACCTCTGCTGTATTTTATCGACTTTTATTTTTAGCACTGTCAAATGTTCGTGTGCTGGATAATTTAAGGATATCATTTTTGCAGCTTTGACGATAGCGCATAAGGAGCGTAAATTCAACCCTAATCACGGGAAACCAGATTATGTTCATTCTTTTTCGACATTTCAGGAGGTACCAATTCGTTTAAATTCGCCAGCCGAATTCAGATGTATCGGCATTTAAGAGGAGATTTTCTGGAAACATGTGAATTGTGTAATAAATTTATGATCGGTTACAAAGATTGAATTTATCAATGCAGAAAAATAAATTCTTCGGAGGGAAATAGAATGTGTGCAGTGAGTTGTAGAAAAAATTAAAATTCCGAAAATCTAATCGAGTGCTATTATTTCAGGCACCCTTGGATAAAATGGATAAGAGAATAAGTGAATTGGTTGCAGAGATCAAAGGGCTCTTCAATTCGATGGAAGATGGGGAAATAAGTCCCTCTGCTTACGATACTGCCTGGGTTGCGAGAATTCCTGCCATTGATGGCTCTGCTAAACCCCAATTTCCTCAAATGGTGGACTGGATTCTTCATAATCAGTTAACCGACGGTTCCTGGGGAGAAAATAGTCGCTATTTAGCGTGTGATAGACTACTGAATACTCTTTCCTGCCTTGTTACTCTGGCCTTTTGGGGCGTTGGAAATAACCAGGTTAACAGAGGTAATTTATTTCTTTTATTTCCGATTTCTTTGGGCCAACAGGTAACACAACTTTATCCATAGACCTATCTAAATTCTGGCACTGTACTTAAGTAGTAATTGATAGTTCAATTCAGATATTCGAAATCAGCATACAATTTTAAAATGAGATTTCTTGTAAAATGGATGAAGAGTTTAATTTCTGGAGCTTAGCAGGTCTAAATTTCTTGAGGAGAAATACAGAAGTTATGATTAATGAAGCACTTGGTCATCATCATTCCAAGGGATTCGAGATGGTACTTCCTATACTGCTGAATGACGCCAAACTTTTGGGTTTAGATCTTCCGCATGGACTGTATATCGTTGAACAAATAAGCGAAAAGCGAGTTTCAGAATTGAAAAAGTGAAAATCTAACCCATCTTCAACTATTATTAATGTTTTTTGTTATGTCCTGTTCAGCTATTGTCTGTTTTGTGATATGCCCTGTTTTGCTATTATGTATTTGTCATATGCCCTGTTTTGAGTCACGTTTTAAGTCACAGATGAAAGTGATTGAATGAAATAATTTATTGTGAATTAGAGCATGCGTTGAAGAGCTACACGGCCATCCGTCAAGAATGTTACAGTGTCTGGAAGGTGTACAAGAAATAATTGACTGGAAAAGTATCCTGAAACTGCAATCTGATGACGGATCTTTCTCAGGCTCGCCAGCATCTACAGCTTGTGTATTTATGCACACAGGAGACAAGAAATCTCTCCGATTTCTGAGGACCCTTGTTGAAAAGTTTGGAGACCATGGTAATTTTCATATTTATACACGCAAGAATTATTGAAAAAGAAAAGAAGAGAACGCTAAATTGTTGAAAGAATTATTGAAAGTATTTAGTACTCGCAATCATTTTGGAAAGAATATCGGATTTTAAAAGTAAATTATTCGGATTGCAGTGCCCGGCATGTATCCGGTGGATATAGCGGAGCGTTTAAGAGCAGTGGATAATGTTGAACGTCTTGGACTCGAACGCCATTTCCAAACGGAGATTAAGCAAGCCATGGAATATGTATTCGAGTGAGTAAATTACTAAATAGTACCTCCTCTTTTGTGATTTTTCCAATAATTGACGTTATTTTGAATTCTCGCTTTGGATACGTATGGCAGGCACTGGAGTGAAACAGGCATTGGATTTGGAAGGGAAAGCCAGGTTCCTGATATTGATATTACAGCCACTGCCTTCAGACTTCTCAGAACTTTCGGCTACTCTGTATCTTCTGGTATATAAACGATTTAGATGAGTATCCATTCGAGGATTCCTTGAATCTTTAATTTTGAAAATAATAATATTGGTCTTATTCTCTAACAATTTCAATTGCACACAATCGGATTTCCAGAATTATTAGATCGGTCTTCATCTCTAACAAATTTAAATGGCAGACGTTCTGAAAAACATTAAAGGCGAGGCTGAAGAACTTTTTGAGCTGTCTGGTAATGAAAACAGCGCAGGAGCAATCACTATGTTGAGCCTGTATAGATGTTCACAGCTTAACTTTCCGGGCGAAAATGTAATGGGGGAAATAGACGCCTTTGCAAGAGATTACTTGGCCGAATTCCTTCGAAGCGGCAGCTTCTCTCAGGCAAAGGCTGTCAAGGAAAACCTGCCCGAAGAGGTACTGCGAACTGTTGCCTTCTCTGATTTTTTTAAAAGTAATTTTTGATTTACTTCTGAAGATAACAAAATAAAATCTGATTTGCAATTTGTTGCCTGTTTTATACAGGTTAAATATGCTTTGTCTGCTCGATGGAATAGAAATATGCCAAGGCTGATGACCAGAAATCATATAGAATTGTTCAATCCCGATGACCTGTGGCTGGGGAAGACATTGTATCAGTAAGATTGATTGTATTGCAATTGTAATATATTTAAGTTGTCTCCTCTATTGTACATACCGCTGATCCAGATATGCAATGCACGCCGAACAGACTGCCGAAAGCGAGCAACGACAAGTATATAGAATTGGCCAAGCTCGACTTCAACCGCATTCAGGCTACAAACAGATCTGAAATACAACATATAAAGAGGTACGAGCAGTTTAAAAGGATTCTGAGCTTAATCTAATCCAGGTGGAAGAAAATTAGTTTAATATTTGTTTTTGGGAAGATCTTTGATTAGAGCTATTAAACTGAGATAATTGTGGTGTTAAAGATGGTACAAGGATTGCAATTTCCCGGGGTTGGATTTTCCTCGTCACAGACAAGTTGCAATTTACTGGACCTCTTCGGCGGTTATGTTTGAACCAGAATACACCGAGTGTAGACTTGATTATGCAAAGGCAGGAATCCTGGCTACAGTCACAGACGACCTCTATGACACCTATGCAACTCTCAGCCAACTGAAGCTTTTCAATGAAGCATTGGAAAGGTCAGCACATTAAATCTTCATGTCATCTTTATAAACAAATCGACCAAACTTAACTCTGCTATTTTGGGCTGCAGGTGGGATCCATTTATAATCGAGCAACTGCCAGAGGAGATAAAAATAGTTTTCATGGGACTCTATAATACTTTGATCGACATATCGGAACGAGCAAAGGAGGTTCAAGGTCGTGACGTGCTTCCTTACCTTCGCCAGCAGGTAAATAACTCTGCAATAATCTCATGGATTTCGTCTCTACCAAAAGGAAATCTTCATTTAGATCACTAGTGAACACTGTTTTCGTTAGCTTTTAAATTGCGTGCTTAAAGAAAGGGGCGAAATGTAGCCTAACAATATTTGTTCGTTAATTTGTCCGTTGAGGGATTCAGTGGTTAAATCTGTTGTTGAGTTACGCGAAAGAGAGAGAGTGGATGGAAAGAAGTTACTCGCCGTCATTTGATGAATATTGGGAGAATGCCCAAGTGTCGATAGGAGTGAAAACAACTATCCTCTCGTCAATACTTTCTACGGGAGAACATCTTCCTGATCACATTCTTCAGCAGCTCCATGACTTTTTCGATTTCGTCAGTCAGACATCGCGTATTATAAACGACGTCAGAACTTTCCAGGTGATCCTCGCCTCACTCGACCTTTGATTCTAACATTTTTTGAACATGTTTGAATATTGAACTGTAGTTCTGTACCGTGTTAATTTAGAGGGAGAGAGATGGCGGGGAGTTGGCTTCATTCGTACAATGCTACATGAATGAGCAGGGTAGATGCAGTGAAGAAGAGGCCCTCCATTACATCGAGGGAGTGAACGAAGAGGCCCTCACCAAACTGAACTACCATTTTCTAATGCGGTCAGACGTACCAAAGTGCTACAAAACACTTCTTTTCAACTCGGCCAGGATAATGCAATTCGTTTACAGAAAGGAAGACGGCCTTCTAAATGCCGCCAAGGACCTCGAAGACTCCATTAAAAAGTCCCTGTTCGAACCAGTGCTGTAGCAGATTTCTAACTGATATGAGATCTTGATATTTGAAACAGTTCTGTAACAGATTTCACACTGTAAGGACTACTGCTCCGGCAGATTACTACAATGATGTGTGGGAAATTCCAACTTCAGTAAAATAAAGTTCTTATTTAAATGTATGTTGAAACTTTTTATTAAATTATTAGTTTGTGTATAGCAGCAATATTCTATTAATTTAGTCAGTCGTCATTGAATTCAAACAAAAAATCTAGTATCTACATTATTTGTAATTTTAAATTACTAGAAAGTATAATTATAAGTTTTATTTGTGTTTCTTTTTATTTATTATTTATTTAAAAATATCTTTTTTTTTCATACGTACATATTTATAAAATTTTCTTTTTTGATTTGTTTGTGGGTATATATGTAGGTTTATATATTAGTTTTTGATTAAACGAGGCATGAAGAGGGCCCTGAGAGCGAATAATAACAATAAGAACTAGAAGCTTTCTGTTCTGAGTCATTACAGCCAAGCAGTAGAAAAGACGATCTCAAACCCAAACAGTTAGAGACTCGTCATCAAACAAAACTTAATAAAAAATACTATAAAGTACTATGAGTTTCAAAGTCTCACTTATCAACTAAAACATAGCTAATAATGCTAGCAGATACCTCAGTCTTAAAGTACCAATTATAAAAGAGAATAAGCTAATACATAATAGTTTTAAGACTATGTCTCAAAATTACAAACAGGGTCATAGTTAAACAAACAAGCCAAAATATAGTATCTACACAACACAAACAAAAACAAAATAGAAAGTAAAGGCTGACAAACTTTAGGCCTGTTTGATTTTCTCCTACTCCTTGACCACGTACATGAGATCTTCAGTCTAGTTGTGAACATCCTCCATCCACTTCATCTCAACCCACACATTGCTCTTCTGTATTCCAATTTTCCTCAGTTTTCTCCAACCCATGATAGTGTTGAATATGACATTCCTATACATTTCTTTCTATACCCTCCAAATAGTTGAACTGGCCACACTGAGTTCAATACCAATGATAGCATTATCAGACCTATTCTCGAGTGATTGGTCTTTATCATTGAGGTCCTTAATTTGGTTTGTGGCTCTTTATTGACCATTCCAATAGAATCAATAGAAAAAGGCAAAAGATTAATTGAAGTCTTTATTTCCTTTGCCACAAGGGTCTCAAAGGTAGGGATATCAACATTATGCCCAAGAACAAACTCAATGTGACCTTTTTGAGTTTCCTATTCCTCTTCTTTCAAATCTATAGCCTCTGCTTCCACTTCAAATTCTTCCTCAGTAGCACTGCTATTGGCTTTCTCTAGTGTTTATTCAACCTTGGTCTTTTAGGCCTTGTCATTTTGATTTTCCTATTTTTCCTCTTTTCTTTCCTCCTTATATTTATCCCCTTATTAAACCTTAGTCTTCCAAAACTCCTCTCCAAAGAGCTATTTTTCATTTTGTTATCGTAAGACCTAGCTTTCTTCTCACCATCTTCACCTTCAAATCCTTCCAAATCCTACTCATTTGCCTCAATTATTTCCATCAAAACTTTACTCTTCTTTAGAGTACTCGTAGAGCTAGTTTTTCCAGATGCATTATTGCATTTTTGTGGGCTTTTAAAAAAATTAATAGATTGGATTTTAGCTACACGATTTTTAGTTTTAGGCTAAGGATTACTAGAATCTCCACCTATAGAAGGGTAATTATCAGGTTCATTATCTACTTTGATTTCCTGACCCATGATGACGATAATGACCATCCTTACTAGTCAAACACCTACCAAGGATACGGTGTTGGGAAAACACATGGTGGTACAAAATGAAAATTAAACCTTGATGAATAGGAGGCTCATCACCATTTTTAATACTTCCAAGGAAGAATATAGGAAACTAGGCATATTAATTTTTTCAATGTGCCTTAAAATATTAAGAATTAGGAAGTGGCTACCATAGTAAGTGGTAAACCACCCTTCCAAGGTGAAATATCCCATGACCCAAAAACAAGCAATGGCAAATGGACTAGGGAGGGATACACATTCATACCCATTTCAAGGTTTTATCTTGACTAAATTCTCCATGCCCTCAAAGAACTTATTTTTGAATTTTTAAAAATCTCTAGTGCCCTTCCACTTGTTGAATGTATAGCCTATTTAATGTCTAACTAGTGGAGAAATATTGAATGTACACACACACACACACACACACACACACACACACACACACACACACACACACACACACACACACACACACACACACACATATATATATATATATACACATATATACATACATATATACATATCTATCTATATATGTATGTACATATGTATGTATATATATATATATATGTATATATGTATATATATGTGTATACACACACACACACACACACGTGTGTGTGTGTGTGTGTGTGTGTGTGTGTGTGTGTGTGTGTGTGTGTGTATGTATGTATATGTGTATGTATATGTATATATATACACATACGTGTGTGTGTGTGCATATATATATATGTATGTATGTATGTATGTATACATATATAATATATATGTATATATGTATGTGTGTGACACACACATGTTTGAATCACTATAAAATGATTAATTAGATGGTTCAATCTGATCTCGATAGTGATCGATCAAAGATGTTAAGACATCAAATTATGTAATTACTATCTGCACATACTATATTCATGACTAAGGATTGTGTATGAGTTAATAGTCACACACGATCATGGAATATTATTGCTAATATATTACTATAATTAGTAATGAAAATCAAGCTCATTCAATATGCTAGCAACAATCATGATTATGGTAAATGATTTCTTATGTAAAGGTTTGTAAAGGCATGGCCCTAAGTGTCCAAGGGACACATATAGTCACATCTCTACATGAGATTGTCCATTCAAACTAATGCATATATTGAGTTATGTGGATCTCTAGAAACATATCAATACACTCATTTTTTTACTAGCGATCTTCATATAGATACACCTACGATAAACTAGAATAATATCAATATCATTCATTGTATAGTTTCAATACAAGAATAATATATTAGATTGATCTTGAATCATTACATACCATAGCGATTGCACTATTGCAGAATAAAAGATTTTGTAAGGAATCTACAATCATAGTAAATTAAAAAACTGAATTAGAGGTTAAACTCTACTATATATTTTATTTCCTTTAACATGGTATTAGAGCATGGCTAGTACAATGAGCATTAACCGACTGTTACTGATTCAATATCACTGAGATTTTCTCTAAATAAACCACGGTAAACAATATAAGAGTTTTGGGATAGACTAGAAGGAACCTCTAACTTTTTTTTCATAGAAATTTTGAATCACAACAATACTTCAAGAACCGGAATTAGACTCATTTATAGAGGAAAACAAGGAAATACCTAAAGATGAATCAGAAATAATAACATGGAAAAGATGAAATAATAGAGCTAAGAAATTAATCATTGATGGAGTAAAAGATCATAATCTTCCATCAATACAAAAACTAGCAACTGCTTATGAAGTGTTCAAAACCATTCAAGATACATTTGAGATAAATAATTCAAGCATATTGCTTACATTAAAACAACAACAACTAAGCATCAAGATGGGCAAAGGAGATACAATCACATACTACATCTCCCAAATATTTGAATTAAGAGATCAACTCTCTACCATTGGAAACAATGTTGAAGAAGTCTAATTATCCCTAATAGCCCATAGCCGACTACCAATATCATGGGAATCATTTATTCAATGTATCACTAATCCCTCTATACCCTATTTTGATCAACTAACAAATGACTATACTCGAGGAAAAAGGTCAATTAATCTCAAGAGGTATCATCTATAAAAAAGAGGAAGAGATTCAAGCATTACATATAAAATCAAACAATAAGAAGGGAACATTCAAAATGAAGAGAGAGAATAACACCTATATAAAAAGACATCTGTCAAAACTCCAATCTTATAAATGTCACAAATTTGCACATACTAACATGTATTGTCTAGAAAGGAAGAAAAATCTAGTCAAAATGATTCAAGTCAAGGAAGCAAAAAACAAGAATGAAAAATATTAATTATTCTACCTCACCTTATCTAGTAAGGAAAACACCAAAAAAAATAGTTGGATAGTCATGGAGCCCCTAGACATATAAACAAGATCTAGAGAGAAATTTGAGACTCTTGTAGAATATTTAACTGAAGAAGTGATAATAGGAAACAACTCCACTTACCCTATGAAAGGAATTGGGACATGTTTTGTACAACTAAGTACTAGAGTCAACTTGCACCTAAAAGATGTCATGTTTATTCCTGGAATGAAAAGAAACCTTATCTCTATATTTGGTCTAGCAGATCAAGCATATCAAATTGCTTTTCAAGAAAATAAAGTTTTGTGTTGGTCAAAAAATTCAAGCATTAAAAATGCTATTTCTATTGGAGTTACAGAAAGGAGTCTATACAAACTTTGTAATTCCACAAATCTAGTCCTAAATCATGAAACTAGGAAGATGAATAAGATTTTGGCATATAATAATAGGACATCTAAACTTTAGAGCATTACCCTCTATAGAGAGAATAGTAAAAGGCTTACATAACCTTAAACCTGCACATGAAAGAATATATAAAGGATGTGCATTAGGAAATAACTCTACAACTCCTTTCCATCCTAGTGAAAATAAATCTAAGATTCTTCTTGAACTCATTCATACTAACCTATGTGAACCCATCTTAGTACAATCATTAGGAGGATAAATTCATACTACATCATCTTTCTAGATGACTATTCTAGGAAAACCTAGATATATATGCTCAAATTAAAAGAATCAAATGAGGTTCTATCCAAAATTAAATAATTCAAAGCTTTAGTTGAAAATAGAACTGGGAAGAAGATCAAGATTTTAAGATCTGAGAAAAGAGGAGAATATATCTCTAAGAATGTTAAAGATTTCTATCTATCTATTGCGATTAAGAGGGAGTATATTGTACCATATAATCCTCAACAAAATGGAGTAGTGAAAATAAAAAAATAGAACTATCATTGAAGAAACTAAAGCAATGATACATGAACAAAATCTACATACATCATTCTTGGTTGAAGCATCTAATAATGTTGTATATATTCAAACAAAAATATCCTTGTGCAATTCTAGAAAATTTAACCCCTGAAGAAGTTTTATTAGGAAACAACCCTGATCTAAGTCATTTACAACCCTGATGTAGTGGGTGCAATATCTTCTATGCTACTCTCCCCCTCAATCATAGAACTTTCACCATTTTTAGGAATGGAATCATCATTAGGTTCTTCTATATCTTTAGAAGTATTGAATGTCACATCTTCATCAAGCTTGACATCTCTACTAATTTCAATTATCCTTGATCTTGGCACATATACTCCGTAGGATTTGGAACAATCACTATAGCCAACAAATATGTCTTTCTTTTCTTAGGGCTCTAGTTTAATTGTGAGACTATGATGTGAAAAGTTTAAGTTTTGAAGCTATGACAAAAGGGGAATCTCATTGGAAGAGGATATAAGGCTTATCATAGAGTTGCACGGGTAAAGTGAATATTTGATTTAATGGTTGCGATAGCTCGAGAAAAGAAAAAGAAGGCTTTCATAGTTTTGTAAAATGAATTCAAGATTAAGTTAAACCACTTGCGATAGAGTGTAGAAAGAAGGGTTTGGCAACTCATAAGATTGTACAATGTATTTTTAAAGCTTGAAACTTTGAAAGTACGAAAGAACAAGTTTTCAAATCTATTATCTGATTCATGACAGTTGATGAGTTTCCATTCTAAGGCAAATGAAATAAAGGTAGTACTTACTACTAGTACTGGTGGATAATAGATATCCATGCACATGCAAGATTTTAAAGTTGTTAAAATCTAACAATTTAATTTCGTGGCCCGTCACCTAGTTATAGAAAACTAGAATTCTCAGATATCTAGAGCTAATAGAGAAAAAAGAATTTGCAGTAAGATCAGAATGGAAAAATAAAAATCATCAGTAAAGAAGGGCACTGGAAAGGGTAGCAAGGTTTCATTGTCTACCAAATTTGCAGAAGAATGGTTGAAGATTCTCCCTAAATCTTCCAATGCTCAAAGTGCTAATGTCCACACTTTTAGAGATGCTTACAACTTCTGTAGAGATGCTCAAGTACCAGACACCAATGGAACTGAATTGTTCTAGTACTTTTACAAGAATAGGGGGCATAAGGTTCCCATCTCAAATCCATGGATGAAGAACCTAGGGAAGTTTATAAAGCTGGAGGTATACGTGGATGTTGACCTTATCAAGGCACTGGTAAATGGATATAATCCAACCACTTGGTTGTTTCATAGAAAGGATATGAGCATTCTCTATACGTTAAGTAAGGATGCTTTTGCTGAAGCATTTGATTTGCAGGGTCCCATGTCAATTCCTATTAACCTGGAGCAATTGGAAGCAACATTTCAGAAACATAGCGGTTTCTATACAAAACATGCAATGTTGTGACATATTCCAAGGGAAAACAAGATGAAAGGAGAATTTCCGAAAAAGGTTACTGATTTTATACCTTTGTCATATTTCTGTGCATACTTTCGAAAAACATTTTTTGGGTTGAACAAACTATTGGGAGTAGATGGATCCATGAATGCCTTTCTAGCATTGTATGTGATAGCTCTAGACATTTAGGACCCACATACTAATGTGGGGTATGATTTTGGAACATTCATTGCTGATAGTATTCATCAGCAGATGGTAACAGCTTAGCAAGGTGAGCTTGGCAATTTCAAATTTCTACATTACTCATTGCTTATGCATCTTAGCCTCTTCTACAAAGTGGGCCATGTGGATTCCAGTTTCATTGAAGCTTTGGACAATTTTGGAGAGACATTTCCTGTTCAAAGATGGACAAGATTATGGCAAAGGTTCTACTCTTTTTCTAATTCCCTCTCTTTTTATAATGATTTTGTTGCAACTATTCATAGGATGTTAGGTTCAAAATTGGAAAGATTACCTAGGTTAATTAGGAAGATTGTTAGACCAACTATGTGTTTTGATGATGAGGGACCAATTGATCATGATTGGGGTAGTGCCTTTTTGTTAGCAAACTATATAGTGATTAGAATTCTTGGTTGTTCCCAACCCCCTCATTTCTTGCCAAGATATGTACCAAAGAGGGTGAGTGTAGTGGAATTTTTTTGGTAGTTGTTATCCATGAATAAAGAATATCTAGGGCCAACCATCAAAAAGGGCTCTTTTCTATGTAGAAATTTCAAAGTAGGGGATTTAAAATTGGTAAAGATGCCATTGAGGAAGTTGATGCCTTCCTAAGAGAGTTAAATTTCCCCACTGCCCCCCCTAGGGTCTATGACCCATATAACATTGTTAGAAGTGCTCTTAAACAAATGAGGGGTTATAATGTTGCCATTGGAAGGAAAATTTGGGAAGAGGATGTCATTAGGGATCAATTGGACGAAGATGTTTGTGCTAATAGGATGTAGAAGTGGAGAGAAATCCTCTTAGTAGAGGAAGAAATGAAGAAAGTAGATCCTAATTTCCAAGGCTTCTATTCTGATTTACCCTATATTTTACAAATTGATAAGTGTATTGAGGAGTTTGATAAAATTATGGCTCAAGTTTCTCAAAATGCTAGAGATAGGGTAAACCCTTCTTCTCCAGAGGTAGATGTTGTATTGGAAATCAGTGATGAAGAAGATCAGCCTATCCCTTCAAACTGGGATAAAAGGGGCAAGAAGAAACAAAAATTGATTGAGGTTCTAGAAAAGGCTAGAGAGAAATCCTTACAAGTGTTTCCAAAAGGAACTGGGTATTTTGATGATGCTAGACAAAACTTCTTAATTGATCAAGCTACTCAAGAGGAGAGGAGACCCAATAGTTTAGAACTCCAGTCCATGATGCTAGATGACAGAATTATACAAGCTCAAGAATTCATGAAAAATGATGATTTTATCAAGAGTGAGGAATTCAAAAGTTTCCTGTATAAACTCAAACATAATGAACTTTCTTTGCATGTAAAACCTAGATACATAGATGAAAAAGTGACTGAAATGGTGCAGAAGCTCCGAGCCTATGATCCTAACAGTGAAAGCCTCACTATAGAGGAGGCTAGGGAATTGGTATAAAGGAGTGGTATGATAGTTTTTCCAAGATGGGATATTAGTTCATCATTCCTGCTTGATCAAATGAGAGGACAAGAAAAATTGATCTCTTATGAGGAGATTAATCCATTTGGTGAGTTGCAGGGCACATAATTTAATATAGATAGTAAGACAATGGCTATTTGGAGTATAGCTCCAGAATCAAAGAAGCCTACCATGATGGAAATTAAAGAGACACTAGCAGGTAATTCAATTTTCTAGAATGCACATTCAACTTCTTCAGATCAAATTTACAACCTCCAAAACAGTGCTGCTATGCTAGGCAAGAACAAGATTGATATTCTTCAAGAACAACTAGTGCAAACATATGAAAAGTACCTTGATGCCAGGAAGAAGTATGAAGAGGAAATGAAAAGAACATATGTTCTACAACACGCTTTGGAGGAATCAAAAAAGGAGAATGAAGATTTGAAAAGAGAAGAAAGGTCACTAAGAGTAAGGGAGGTACAAGACTAGAATATTCAAACTAATCAGATAGAAGAAGAACCACATCTAGTAACACATATGGATGTGGATGAGTTTGAGATTAGAAAGGATGCAAAGATCAAGACAATGAAATAGTTTTTGATTCATAAAATCACTACTTTAAAGAGAGCCTCTATAAATGTACATAGTATGTATAATACTCTGGAGAGTAATGAATACCAATGCTCTGAGGCTTTATCACTATTATCTCCATTGTTTTCCCAGTGGGGGCCATACATTCAATTCTTTAATAGGTTAGTTCCTTTACTCACACAAAAAAAGGAACTACCTAAGGAGATCATTGTTCCTATAAGGAAAATGATAAATCAAGTTAAAGAATTAAATTCATTCTTCAATGGTAAGATCAAAGTAGTAAGGGGGAAATTGAAAAGCATAGCCTTGGGTACCCCATAATTCATTCCAACAATTTTGAACAATGAAGGGTATGTCAAATCTTGGCAAGACTGCTCTAAATATTTTGATCCAATATTAGACCATCCAAGATTTCTAGCATTTTCAAGAGATGAATCAAGTGCTCAAGTTGTATATGATATGATTGATATGGCATACAAAATTGAAGTAGATATGAACAAAATTACTAGAGAGGATAAAGCCATCACAGATGCAAAATGGATTAAAAAAATCAGTGAATTAGAGGCAGTTAGAAATATAGTGTGGCCTCTTGTGGATACAAATATTTCCATCTAGGAGGTTATAGTAGATATCAAAGCAATCCCTTCAGTAGAAGATGATTAGCAGAAAAGATGGTGGCCTTGGGGAATCAATTAGAGGACAAGTGTTGCAAAAGAATATCAAAGAGAAGTTGTTCATCATAACAAATTACCTTACCTTTGTGGTACATTCTCTATGGGTAATGCTATAGTTAGAACTAGAAGACAGGCTTAATGATCACTTGCCACTTGTCACATTTTGTAATTATTTCCCCTATTTCTATTAAAAGATGTTACAAAAGGTTTCAACAAATTGCAATGATTATCTTAATTGTTGTTATCTTTAGTCTTTTGTAATGAATCATGATGTAACCTTTCTAAGCCTAATTCTTGTTGCAACTCAAGTGATATAAATATGAGTTCCCAAGGCTTAGAAATGGTCTAATCTGTTGTTATTTTTTAGATTAAGTATAATTTTCTTTAAGAGCACATATTGTTCCAACTCTGTGTATTTCCATTATGTTTTGTAGTCAGTAGTTCTCTGTGATGTTAATGTTAATGAAAAGTGTCTTATTCTGTGTTGATATTATGGCCTTTGCACACGTCTCTATTATCTCTTTTTTAATTATCAAACAACTAAATCAAGAGAAAGATACAAAAATAACATTGTGTCAACAATATGAATAGAGTAACAACTAATAAAAATCTTGAACTCAAATCAAGAGAAAGGTAAAAAAATAACATTATGTCAACAATAGAGTAACAAAAATCTTGAAATCAATTTTTGTAAATTGTAATTGTAATATGACTGAATATGGAAGAACTGAAGTAGAGTATACCTATAAATTCCTTAGAACTAAATGCTACATTGCTAAATCATGATTCACTTCATTGACTCAGTCTCAAATGTGATGCTTCTATCTCCCATATGGACTCTAGATCTTGAAACTAACTAGTACTAATAGGTTCCTATTCATTCTGAATTCAGTATTCAAAATTTGTAAAATCTTCATCTTCATTCTGACTTGGAGACCTATATTCATCATTTATGTTGGAGTCAGTAGTAGAAGTAGAACCACCATCTTTTAAAGTGTTGCAAAGGCCTCATCTTTCACATGTGGAATTCCAAATGGCCAATGACCTATCATAAGGAAAATCTCTAACATTGTATTGAGCTACAAACAACCTCAAGCAAGTTTCCAATTTTTTTTCTAGTTTGTTTCTGACATTTGATTTCAAAAACCTCAATGCACTGAAAACTCTCTCATCTTCCACTGACCCTAATATCATTGTTTGACATAAATCAACAAGTGTGAAATATTTTGATATTGAAGTACGTAATAATTCACTTTGACTTATCCTTTTCTAGAGCCTTATTATTGCACTAGGATTGAATGGATTCTCAAAGTTTTCCATCTTCTATTTCATACACAATGCAAAAAGTTTACATTGTTTTTTAAGATTATTTGAATCTAAGATTCCTTGTATTAGTTATCCATTGCAATTTGTATGCTTTGAAAATTGTGTTATCAATTCATCAAGTTTATTATGAAACAACTTTGCATCACTTGGATTATGTCCAAAATGTTTCCAAAATTGAGGAAACACACAACTCATGGCTTCAAGAATTTCTTGTCGAGGGAATCTTTCACAAATCTCACTTGAAAGTTGGCAGGAAATAGACTTCACATTTTCACTAACAAATTTAACAATCTTGTCAAAATCATCCTTTCTAACTAGTAGTACTCTGTATCTCTTGGTTGTTTTAGATTGGTGCATTGGTATTTCAAATCCTTTAACAAACACACATAGCTCATTTTTTCCATTGAATTGCAAAAAATTCTCAGCATGATTCAAATATGTAATTATCTCCCACCTTGAAAAAATTAAGCTATGACCTGAGAGATCTGAATACAAAGAATCTAGAGCCATGCATGTCATTTTACATAAATCAGAATACTCATGAATATATGCAATTCTATCTTGGGCTTTCTTAACAAGTTTGTTCATTAAATCCAGCATGGGGAGAAGACTTGCTAAATTTAATAGGTTCTCTATATCACTTAACTTATTCAACAAATTAGGAGCTCTGTCCATTATAAGGCATTGCTCATATAGAACTCCAATTAAGGATTGATATTCTGCTAGAATTCGTTCTATTGGTCCATGCAAAGATATCCATCTAGTCTCAACATCCTTGAGAATCTTATTTCCTACTGTTACTCCCTCAGAAAAAAATCTTAAATTCTGCAAAAGTACAAGTGGAGCTCACAGATTAGATCTTCAACTTTTGACACTATAGGAAAAGTACTTACAATCTTATATGCTAAATTCATTTGGTGGGCCATATAGTTTATGCCAAGCATGTAAGGTGCAATACTAGTTTGTAATCTTGCACAAAGACTAGTCCTTTGCCCTTGCATTATTGTAGCTCCATCAACTCCTACACAGACTAATATCTTTGCAATTGTCAAATCATCCATACCAGCAAGTTCATTCAAAGCTATCTTAACTTCTAAATATAAATTTCTTGTAGTTGAATTGGCCCTCATTTTATGAACACAAAGTAGATTAGCTTGACAGAAATGATCTTTTACAGTATATACATGCATACAGACCCAAGTAGTGTTATCTATCATAATGACTTCATCTAAGGATAATGAAATGAACTTGGATTCTTTTACTCTCCTATACATTTTTCTTTTCCACCTCAGCAAGACAGCTTGCCATTTCCCATCTAGCGTATATTGACCAATGTGACATAGGATAGTGAGGAAATCTCAAAAAAGATAATAAATTACTATATTCTAAAAAGTCTCTCATAGGACACCCTCTAGATAGAATATGAAAAATAACACTCATCTGAATAGTCTTTGCCAAGTTTGCATCATTGGCTGCATGTTGAAGCCCATCCTTGATTGGATTGCTACTACTGCCACTCCCAATTACCAATATTTTCTTGAAATGCTCTTCATATTCTATGGCATACTTAACATGAAGGCATTCTTCCTTTGATTTCCATCTCACTACTACTACTTCCTTTCCATCTATGATTTGTTTTTCACAAACCTTACCAATATGTTTTTCTATAGTGTCAAGCTTTAGCCACAACTTTTTCTCTCTTTTAGTTTTCCAGGTACAAATCGTACACTTGCATTCTATTGGTGGTTCATCATTGTTTGTGACTAGTTCAATAAACTAGTACTTTGCTACCTAATCAACCTAGAAAGTCCTTTTCATTTCCTACTCCTGCCCCATTTTACATTCCTTTTTTCTTTTCTTCCTACCAACGTCAATATTATCTTCTGTTACAACATCTTCTATTGTTCAAACATTGTTATCCTCATTTGATGCATTTTGATTTAATTGAATAACAACTTGGTCTTCTAGTGGTGGTGAGGTATTGTGATTTCCTTCTGCACTTGTACTTACACAAGTTGGTAGAACAGAAACGTTGTCAATTCCAAAGAAATCCTTTATGGTAGTATCTCTAAGTTTTTGGCATTTTGATGTAAGATTAATCCCTTCACTACCCTTGGGGGTCTTACCCTTGTCACTTCCCTAAGATTGAGCAATATTAGTTATAGACTCACCCTCCCCTGACATCTCAATCCATTGACAATCCGTTTACTTCCCTGAGAATAAGCAGTATTACTTTCAGACTAGGAATTGAAACTTTAAAAAAGTTAAATTTCAAATTTGATTTTTGATAGTTGGTGAATTGACATTTCATGACAAAGGAAATAAAGGTGGTCAATATCCATGCATGCAAGCTTTAAAAACCATTAACGTTGCTAGAAACTTTTAGCATTGCATCCACTTTTTTGAAAAAATTCTAATGAAAATGAGATAAGAAGGGAAATTGTAGATAAGCTTCTAATTAAATTAAACTAGATAAGCTCAAGGAGAGTATTTTACAACACATACTAGTGTACCACCACTTGTGAAGGCTATCTTTGGAGTCTGATTCGTGCCCGCGTTGTGTTTTGCACTGCCAAAAATTTGATGGAGTGCCAATGGTATTTAGTGAATGTATCATTTCTTGGGCAAATTTAGATTTATACATAATAAAAATCAATACAATTACCAATTTACCATGCCAAATGAGCCAACTCCTCCACGACAAAATGAAAGTGTTTTGGTGAAATGAGCCAACTCCTCCACTTTCCATAATGTGAAACAAGTGGACCCCTCCATGGTAAAATGAAACTAGGATGGAAAATTACCCCATACTACATGAAATGGAAACTTGAAACCCGACGAACTTTCCATGATAAGTGTTACCTGGTCGACTGCATGAAAGGCAAATACTGCCAGGAAAAAACTCAAAACGTAACATTTTCCTTGGCAATTACAATGCTAGGCAACCAAGTAAACTCAACAAAGCTTGGTGACCAGGAAACCATGGAAGGGCTCACAATTCACCAAAAATAACACTAGCAAAATGCCAAATTTTCCAAAATACAAAAATTCACCACTATATTCTACCTTGCTACATACCTTGGTGGGCTTAAAACACCAATTCTCACAAACTAATATAATGAGGCTCTTCCTTGTAGCCCCACCTTAGGGGATTTAAGATAGGTATTCACAGTCTCTCCAAATAATTACCAAAACCAAAGATTGATTCAGATACCCATTATTGAACTTGACCAATATCCAAATTTATAGATTCCCAACTATTCCATAAGGTATATAGCCTATAAGCTCTAGTCTATCAAATAGGCCTACAAAACACCTATTAACTCCAAACTCATTAACTCTCCAAAGTATAATAATAAATTAACTTCAAGACACCATTACCTTACAAAAAACAATCCAACTATTGATTTTCAGGCTCCTAGTCTTTGAGGAGATAACCAAACTCTCAAACCCTTGCCTTCAATGAGGGTTTTCATGTTGAATATTGTAACCGGCCTTCAAACTTAAATACTTAATTTCTCTACTCTTTCCAAAGGTTTATCAACATCCCAAGAACATATACTAACCTTCCAACACATATGCAACCCCAACCCAAACCTCTGTCATGGTTTTCCTAAATGTTGATACACTATTATTGCACACAACAACAAGTGGCTTATGGTTACTTAGCCAACTCTCTTATATAGGGAAGTGTTATATTTTGAACCAACAAAATGAAAATCTACAAATGATAAGAAAACCCTTTACACCCTTCTTGACTTCACACAATGAAATCTATCAAAATATGTGGCACTGTACTTTGCAATCATACATTATTTATTGTCTAAATAATGAAATAAGAAGATCTTGGTGATAACATCGGGATACTAGACAAGCATTCAACATAAACCATCATTTTCATGTATATAGAAGCTTAAGGAATACCACAAACATGAGATATGGAAGAAGAAAAAATGACTGGAGTTTAGAAAACCATTATATCAATAGAATGTCCACAAAACAAAGCAGATTTTTATTATACAAAATTGTACACCATACTCTACACTTTTCCTCCCCACATCTCTTTTATTTATGCATGTTTACATGAGAATATCATATTTATATAATGACATGACCTTTTACCTCCCTTGATGGCTTGTCCAAGGTGGATGATTGTTCACCTTTCACAAACTTGTCATTTTGCAAAAATTGTTGATTACAACTTTTTCTCAATTTTAAACTTTTTGAATATTTTGCATTTTGTGCTCTAATATACTTCCCCAGGTACCCTAAATAGGTCCAACATCTTATAAGGACATTTTAATACCACATTCTATGGCCTTACATGGCATTTCCCACTATTAGGAACTTTCACTTCCTTTAATTAACATTGGCATAACCTGAACTTGGTCAACATGACCTTAATTGAACATCTAAAAACATGAATTGAAAGACTTAATATCCTAATCTTTCAAGACTCAAAAACATAGTAACCTTAATTCAAAATTCTATGGGTATGGTTAGGGTACTCCTGCAACAAGATGAAAACAACTATGGAATTGTTAGATAGAATGTTGAAGTTTTGTTTAAGAATAACAATGACTTGCAAAATGATGTGCTAACTTTTGAGCATAAAGGAGAACAAAGTTTTGAACCTAGAGAAGAGATAAGAGTTGAGATGTCAACTCCTACTCCTAACATAAATCTAACAAGGAATCAACCTCTATAGAAGATAATTGGAAGTAAAGACAAAAGTATTATGACAATGAACAAAGTAAATGAAGAGATATGTATGATATCTCAAGTTGAACCCAAGTGTGCAGATGAAGTAGTCAAAGGAAATCATTGGATCCAAGCAATGAAGGAAGAATTGGATTAGATAATAAAGAATGATACATGGGAGTTAGTTCCTAACCAAAAGACAAGAATGTGACTAGAACAAAATGGGTTTTCAGAAATAAAATGAATGAGCAAGGAGTTGCGAGGAACAAGGCCAAACTTGTTTGTAAAGGCTATTCACAGCAAGAAGGTGTTGATCATGAGCAAAAATATGCACCTATAGTAAGAATGAAATTTTTTAGGATGTTCTTGGCTTATGCAATGAACAAGAAATTCAAGGTTTATCACATGCCTATCAAATTTGCCTTTTTGAATGGAGAATTAGAAGAAGAGGTTTATATTGAGAAACCTAAAGGATTTTCTTTATCAGAAGACTAAGACATGGTATGTAGATTGAATAAAGCACTATATTGTTTAAAGTAGGCACCAAGAACCTGGTATGGAGGTTGGATAGTTACTTGGAAAATCTTAGATTTTCTAAAGGTATGGTTGTAGATGCTCAAAAATGGTCCATGTCTACGGTTTAATCATGTTTTCATACTACCTCATCCCATTTTCTCATATCACTAATTTTGATCTTTTAGAAAAACCTAAATATCACTCAAGTAGATTTTGGTAATGTCCTTCATCATTCATATCACTTTTTGCATCATTCACAAATCATTTCAGAATCACATCTGCTCAACCCAAACTCATATCAAATCAATTGAAAATCACTTGAAATCTACCCAGAATCAACCCAAATCTATCTAGAATCACCCAAAATCAGTTCTAATCAACTCAAAATGTGGCAAACATCCCAAATATACCATCCTCTATCCAACCATGGGCATTTTCATGTCTCTCAATGCCTTGAAAACCTATCAAACTTATTAGATCTGACCATAGCACTGTCATGTCTCTTAGCGCTAGGTGAAACTATCGCTCACATTATCTAATCTTCAACGTTGATGAGTCCCTCAGTGTCAGATTATGGAATTATCATGGCTTTGATCTATCCACCATCATCCTAGTCAATATGCATGATCACCACATTTCATCAAAGGATATTGTCACACTTATCAAATCAAATTGGTCAATCATCTACTAATTCTCTCTATAGGATTAACTAACCCATGATTTAATCCTATGTCATTTCAATCATTTTTCATCTTACATTACTAAGCATCCTTCCTAACTAACATTCTCAATTAGTTGATATTCATTAATTAATTGAGTCATCTTCACAAACTATGGGAATTCACAATTTCTTAAGTTGTATTTTCCACAACTTAGTTTCATTTTTACTAATTTCTATTTGTGTGGATATATGAATTTTTATTTCAAATATTCTGCATAATCTTGACATAACCTTGACATCATCATGACACATGGGAATGAAACATCAAAGATTCTCCATTCACACTTGGCTAAGATATGTCATAATCGATATATTCTTATTCCTTAAACATATCTATATTTATCCTTCATCGTCATAGATTCTTGGCTTCAAGTGGCTTTGAGGTGTCACATGACGTGCCATAGATCCTCCTCCATTTATATGTATTTTGAGTTCCATGCATCATACAATCTTACATTTGGCATCTTGTGGCATATGTGTCATAGATTTCCAAAAGGAATCTCTTGCCAAGTTACACATTCAAATTGACAAGTTCAATGCTCTCCTCTTCTATGTTGGCTATAAAATGAGCCGCATTGCTCCCATTTCCAATCCTTGGTCTATTAGGTTTAAAATCACTCTTCTGGTATTCTCGTAACATTAACATATCATAGGATTTTTCTTTTCAATTTTTTGCATTATAGCTAATTGGAGCTACATCATATGGAGAAGAGAGGACATGGGAGCTAGAACTAAAGAGGGAGATTTTACTTTATATTACTTTCTTTGTTTTAGTTGGCTTTCATAGTAGACTAGATGTTATTAATGTATGTTTATTGAGTTTTGTGATTTCTCATAGTATGTTAGATATTAACTAGTTTTGTGGTCCTATAATTGATGAACCCAACATGAAGATCATGCTTAAGTAACTTGGGTTTCTTGTTTTGTTCTTGTAGGTGCAAAGAAAGAGCTGACTTGAAAGGGTATAATGGCTATCTTCTCTTTCTTATCAAACATAGTTTAATTACGAGGCCTAGTAAAATTATTTTAGGCTTTCGTTCATACATTTTGGTAGTTCATTGTCCTAGGGTGCACTCTACTCTATCAAGGCACACTTGGGACCTCTAGAAAGTTGTTTAGGGGCCTAGGAGTCAGCATAACCCTGCTTCATTGTTCAAACCTACCCAACTATTCCTATAAACTACCAAGTGCACCCTTTTGGACCCCAAGTGCCCCATGGACACACTCTACACTGTCTAAGTGCTCTTGGTTAGGTAGGTTTCAAAATTTCAAGTTTTGGGTATTGCTTTGACCCTATTTCCCCATAGCCTGCTTCCACTCTCCCAACTACACCTAGAAACTATCAATTGATCTCTTCTAGGCCCCAAGTGCACCATGGGTGTAATTAGCACAATCTGAGTGCACTTGGGGGATTCTCGAGTTATTCTGTCCTTCTGGGGCATAGTCTACACTGTCAAAGCACATTCGGTTCATAGAAAACACCTATTTTGATCAGAATCTACATCTAGGGTTTCAATTTCCTTCTAGGACCTATGGTAGATGATTTCATGTTAGTAATGATCTAATTGAAACATGTGGTGATTTTTGGGAGAAGGCATTCATTGAAAAACTACTAATGCTTGTTTGCAAGATGTTGTTGAAGACCCCTATGCTTGTCTAAACTCTATTTGTGTATTTTCTAGATTAGATAACACTACGTTTGGTGCATTAAAATGAATTTTCTATTCTTCTTGGTTTTTATGCATTGTTTAGAACCCTAGGAGTTTCATGGACATATCCTCTTCCCTTACCATTTGTGGATCTTGGGTGCAAGAGAAATCCATATGATTTCTATAGAGAGGTGTGCCTTAGAGCCAAGAATCACCACTTGGTGAGCCCTAGGGGAAAAAACAAGCTAAAGCTAGGTCAACATTCTAATTGCTATAACAAACTTGATACAATTAATGTCATGTTGGTGGTATTTATGCAAGATAGCTTTCGTCCAATACCCTTGTGGTGCATTAAAACTTCGATTCTCAAGGTTGGGAGAGCTTCTGAGGAAGTTTATTATTCACTTTCTAAATATAATGCATACACTAAATACATTTTTTTAGAGGCCAAATTTTTTTCTATCCACTAGCTTAGGGGATTACTCATGCTCATGAAGACATCCCACATTCTCGTAGTCCTTAGTAAAAGAAATAGTCCCTTGGGAAGTAGATCTTGGTAGCCTCACAAAGTGAGTGCACTATAAGGGGGAGCATGTGGTGCCAAGATTCTAAGTTGTCTACTCTAGATAAGCATGACTAAACTTTGGTTCAAGTGGGAATTTAGTGGATAAAATCTTAAAGCCTAGGTTGTGCTATGTCTTTTCACTTTAACAATAACTATTCTTTTATTATTGTGTCTTGTGTGTGTGTGTACAACATAAATCAAGATAAAATAAAAATTTATACACTTTCACCTTGGATACTATTCAAACCTTGTCAAAACATTACAACATTAACAAAAAATTGCAAACTTTTTACAAACACTTGAAACTTGGAAAATATGACAACTTGTAACCTTAGGAGTGCTTGGCATGACTTAGATTCCACCCTTGCATAACATCCACTTTCATTTATCATTTTTTGAGCTTCATGCTTGCATCCTCTATTATTCATTTGGCATCCTAGTAGTCCTCATTTTGCATCCCCCATTGGGTTAGTGCAAGAAGTTGAGTCTCACTTTTGGCCAGAAAGTGAAAGTGTTTTTCTTGTTTTTGAAATATTTTGTCAATTGATGCCAAAACTTGAGACATTCAGAGATTAAATATTTAAAAACTCTAGAAATAAAAATTGTAATCCTTAGGATCTTCTTTTTGAATATGTGATTTATTTATATACCCATATAATGGATTTTTTTTTGGTGTGGATCTTTAAAAATCACTTTTTCAAAATGCCTATTTGAGGACCATACCATGCTCTGTATGAACACCATAATTTAACACAACGAAATGAATTTTTGCAAATCCTTTTAAATCAATTTACCTGACACACTAAAGATTGATGAGAATAATTTTCTTGATTTTTTTAATGAATATTTTTTTATTAATTTTTAATTGATGATTAAGCTAATTTCTAAAATGTCTTATGTACAGATGCCATAATTTAATCAAACTTTAATTTAATTTTTTTTAAAAATCTTTAAAAGAATTGTGTGAGGATTGATGACATGTAAATTAATTTACAAAATATGAGAAATTAAAAAAGCTATTAAAGTTTCAGTGAGTCTCATTATTTAACATTTAAGAGATACAAGTTTTTGATTAATAAATAATGGAAAAATAGAAAATGAACTCATAACACTATAAAATTTACATTTTTGAAATTAGAACAGTAAGACCTATAGTGGGTTTTTGTTTTTTCAAAAAAATCAATGGGGATGACCATATAAAAATTAAAACACTCCCTAAAATTGTTGATTAAATGCCTTATAAAAAAATGGTTCGTGAAGGCATGGCTTGGTGGGACCAAACCTATGCCATGACTTTCCCCAAGGAAAAACCCAAAGCAAATTCATGGCCATTCCAAATTCCTGCCTATGTCAACTAGAATCGCACACCCAATTTGTAATTCAAAAATTGGGTGCCCGATTCAGTTTTATCCATTGATAAAAATAAGCACTCGATTGTTTAAAAATCGGGTACCCAATTTTGACCTATCCATTGGGCCCCAAAAGATGCCCCACATACCACTTTTCAATGATTGCAATGATTGAATAATAGTTTCAATCTATAACAATGAATTATGTCATAGTTATTCTATTTTCTTATTTTCTTCTACATTTTGCAAGTTGTTGATTCAATTTCAAAACTAGTGCAAACATGGGATCAAAAAAAGAAAGAAAGAAGAACTTAAAAGTTCTCACAAATGAGGAGATTGCAACAAATAAAGAGCATGAAGCACAACATCAACGAGAGAGAAGATGAAGAATTAGAGAATTGAGCAATGTTTCAAAGGAGAAAGACATTGAGGATACCACAATGGATGAAGAGGCTGAAGAAGAGAACCCATTACAAGGAGATTCAGGTGCACATTCTAATTAAACTTTCAATACAGGTGTGTCTCCAAACCCTCAAATTTTTTCTCGTGATGAAATTGGTGATTTTTTAGAAGTAGGTTATGATTTAAACGATTTAGATTTTCTTCATGAGAATAGATTGTCAAACAATCATGCACAACAAACTCCAATGGAAATGCATGCCTCAAAAGAAATACCAATAAAAATTGAAAATGACATTCAAATCCCAAATAACAATGAAAATGATTTAAATGCCAATTGAAAATAAAAATTGCATGAAAGTAGACATAGAAACACCAATTATTGAACAAACATGTCAGAATGATGCTAAAGTCCTTGAACATAATTTTCATTTTCCTAATGATGTCCTAGCTAATCTTGAGGGATTTGTTTCATGGAGATAAATTAGGACACATGCTAATAGGTTATATAGACATTTTTTTATAATAAGAAATTTGGGTTTCAATGTCAGTTGATGTTACAACTAATTAAAATGTCTAAAATGCAAAAAGTAATGAAAATGTTAGGAATGTATGCAAAACCCAAGAATAAAAATGATTCTTCAAAATAAGTTGTATGCACTAGTGCTAGTGCTTTTGATGTTATCAGAAAAAAAAGTCGCTCTAAAGATAAGAATGTAGCACGGTGAGCAATAACGATAGCTTTAGTTAAAAAATCAACAATTGACAAAAGATTGGTTAGCAACATAAGTGGATATATTAATGTGAATCGTAAGACTTTAGAAAGAGTTGTAAAGGGGAGGGTTAACTTTGAATGTGATCCAACAAATATTTTGTGGACTTCTAGTAGTAGACTGCCATGATGTGATATGAAACTTACTAGTGAAGTCAAAAATTTGGTTGAAAAGTTTTGGCATGATAATACAAGAGTATCACCTAATTAAAGAGATGTTCTTAAATTATGAGTTGGGTCAAAAATACATGATCCCCATTGTAAATGCCTTTTGGACATGACTCAAAGTGAATTTTTCAAAAAATTTGTAGATGGTAAGGTGTTAACTATTACCATTAGTCAAAGGTCTTTTGAAAAGTGTAAACCATGGTATGGAAAGATTAACAAGGAAAGAATCACATGTTGTTGTAAAAATCATATTCAATTTTGTTACCATTATGATGTACTTTGATCTTTATTAGATGATTTTTCGCATGAAAATTCTTTGACTACTTTTGAACAACAATTAGTTGAGGTAAAAATATTCAAAACTATTGAATATCCATTGAAGAATGGGAAGATTGGAAGAAGGTGTGATCTAGTTATAGATAAAAGTTAGTTTTAATACATTTATGGATGAGTTTAAGAGTGTGATCATACCAAAATATGTTAAACACTCTCAATAGGCTATATGGCTTGATGGAAAATTTCACATATGTAAGAATACATTTCCAATTGGTACTATACTTTCAGTTACTGACTTGGCACAGAACTACACACTTGCACTGCAAGATGAGGTATAACCACAATATTACAATTCAATACAAGTAATAGTATAGAGGAGGATAGAAAAATATTGAGAGATTACCATTTTTATATGAGTGATAATAAACTTCATTCATCTAAGTTTGTCCAATATTGTTTCAAGATCTTTTATGATAGTTTAAAAGAGAGACAAATTCAAATGACACAACATTGGATATGCTTACATAATTGTATAGGACAATTCAAGAATGCTAGAATGTTCTATTGGTTGAGTAGGGCACATAAGAAAACTAATATCCAAAATGTGTGGAGATTTTTTGAGGCTAGACATGGTAAAGGAGAACATGATGGTGTTGGTGCATGTGTGAAGAGAGCCCTTGGCAGAGAGCAATTAAAATTTGAGGGAAAAGCCAAATTTAAAAATGCACATGAGATTGTTGAATGGTGTAACAAATATTTATACACAGGATCAAGTGAGAAATCTAAAATCAAATTTTTCTTCTACCTAGTTGAAGAGAAGAATATCTTTTCAAGATATGAATATGATACAATTAGTGTGTCAGCTAAATGGCATTCATTTAGGAGTTCAAATTCTAACACTAGGACTGTATGGACTAGGGAGCTTTCTTGTTTTTGTTAGTTTTTTCTTGTAGGTGAATGGGAAGAATGCAAGAATATAGAATGGGTTGGAGATTGGCAACAAAAATTATTCCCACCTACTAACACACATTTTCAAGATGATATAGTAAATGAAGGCTAGAATGTTACTTTTGCATCAAAAGACTATGATTGTATTTCAAACCTCATACAACTTGGTATGCACAATTTAATTAGATTTTTTTGTGATCATGCTTAAATTTATATTATTTATTTATGTTCATGTCATTAATATAATTCAAGTACATACATGTATTTAACATATTATTTATATATGTACACATGTGATTAAAGTGTTTATATACTTTATCTTATCTTGTAGGACATGTTTAGGTTTTTACTGCACCTAATGATAATGATGAATAGACTGAGTATTGGCTAGCAAGATGTGTGGAACCTAAAAAAAAATTGATATGTCATCAAGTAGACGATGATGGTTTTGAGTATCCAATTGTGTCTGTCATTATAGTTGGCACCTGGCCATGTAGATACCTAACAAGAAGAAATGGTTTACCAGCATTTGAAGACTACCAATCTGAAAAGAAGATTTTACACTATTCTCGTTTGGTTGTGGCAACGAATATCAAATTAGAACGATACAAAGGGAGACCCACCAATAAGGTATTATGGACAATTTCAATGGACTAGCACAAGGCAATGATAGATGCATTGCAAAAGAGAGAGGATGCAAATGGTACAGTGGGATGACTACATTTAAATCAAATACATGTAAGTTTTTGTTTATTGTTCTATTTTTATATATGTCCTTAGTATATTTAATTACATGTATGTATGAATTGTCAATAGAAAATTGAAGAACTTATATATACCTCTTATTTAGGTTTCAATTACAATTTATCCAAATTTAAATGTTAAGGTGGATTGAACATCAACATCTTGTGCAATTACACATAGTGAGTATATAAAAATTACACATATTTACATAGTTCAGATAGCTCATATTAATTTATGCTTTTATTAACATGTGGTTTTCTTTTACAATTTTATTTTATGGGACCTCATTTGAACAAATGTGTTGAACTAGTTTTATATTTTGAGTTCACTTCTATAAATATGTCATTGACATTGTCTTACATATATTGTGAAGCATGTTGTAAACATTTAAAAATAGGATTTTACTTCTAATTGAAAGTTAAAGGTGTGCACTTGATATTATAAATTAATTGTCAATTCAAGTAATGACCTAATTTTTTCAATTACTTTTACATTCAAGCATGTTTAAATTAATGTTTGTATATATAAATAGTTAAAATTATTGTTCATGTACCATATACTTACAAAATCTGTCATAACATGAATAAAATATGTCATAGTAAAGAAAATGGTTTAAATACTTACAACATGATCTAACATAATAATATATACTAGATACACTAGCATGATAAGAAGTCATAAAAAAATAGTGCATGGTCTAACATATCATAGCATGATCTATGAAGTCAAAAAATACATATAATATAGTTAACTATCCTAAAACAAAGTGTATCAAAATAAACAATGTGTCATAAAAACATAATGTATAGGTGCCAAAAAGGCCTAATCTATTTGATCTATAGTCCTCTTTAGTCTACGTAAAGAGGACTCAGATGGATCATCCTATGTATCATGAGTTGTATCATCATGTGGGACACCCTATGAGGCAGATGGATCATCCTGTGGAACATGAGTTGTCTCATCATGTGGGACACCTCATGAGGCAGATGGATCATCTTGTGTAACACGAGGTGTCTCATCATGTACATGCTTAATTGAAATGGGTTTCAAAATCTAGCTTGTAAATAAATTAAATATTCATTACATAATAAATATAATATCACATGAGATGGGTGTCCCTCTATAACATGAGGATGTGCACTATGAAAGCTACCAAATGCGACAGTCGTGAGGTCCTATAATTTACAATACATACATTTTTAAAATTTGATAAACAAAATAATGAACTATGTGTGTACATAAATCACAATACTAACCTCAAAGGGTGATGTAGGTACCTCCATCTAGTTTAGTCGCATACTCTCAACAACACTCATGGTGACATAGTCCTAAAATTATGGATCCATAAATGTTGAGTCAAAATTATATATACATGAATTACAAAGTATGTAAACAAAAAAGTACATAATTTGTACACTAAATTTTTTATATACTATAAAAACATGTATATATATCATACCTGAGTAGTAGGCATTGTCATAGATGTGTCTTAAGAAATGCTAGCATGATGATCATCGGCATGCCTCACATGGTCAAAAGATGGAGTCGGAAATAAACTATACTGAGGCCTATATGGATAAGTATGATCCATATCCTATTTGTAAAATCAAAACACATAAAATTATGCACATCAATCAAAGTTGTTTAGATTATAAGTTAATAACAATGTACATACATAAAAATAGTACAAATTATTTTCCTTGAGTTAAAAGTTCATACTATAGGTATTTGAGGTTCTGCCTCAGTGATCAATGGATCAGGACCTGTACTGATATCAAATTGTCTAGTAGCCAACAATCCCTACAAAATCTAATAAAAAAAACATATGAGCAAATGTTATTAAATTTGAGTTTGAATGTACATTTTTATAGTGTAATTCAAAGTGCGTGTCATATGAGGGATGCTAGCATCTATAGGTCTAGAAAAAAGACTATACAGCCTCTTAGGAGGAACAATATCATCTATCCTTTATTATTTCAAAATCAACATAAATTAATATGGTTCATTCAATTACACATGTATGTAGAAAGTAAATAATTATGTAATTTATATTTAATGTTTAATTAAAATTTTACTAGCTGCTCCTAACATCAATGTCATCACCACCATCACCATGGGCAGTGTATACACCATCATCAAAATCATAATGGTCATCATGTGCCGTATCAACATCGCTCTAGGGGCCTCTACATATATCTCCATAACTAGTAAAAATGTGTCCAAGTGGACGAATATCTCTCACCTACGTCTAGTGCTGTACTAAATTGCTTGAAAGGGCACTCAATGAGGTAAGAGTAGATGACACTACTCAATGATGGTGTGGCACTAGGATAACTAGTCTGGGAAGAGGTACAAGAAGTTGAGGCCATACATGATTTCTCGTTCTATCACTCAAATTTTCCCTAGGCCTATCTTGAGGCATCCCTCCACCAACCCCCTAAAATGCTCTAATATCAAAATAATTGAGTTCCAAACCCAATTCAAACGTAGATCATAGATTCTTAAGGAAGTACATAGGCACCTCATGATTAGCATGTAGTGGATGGTCAAATAACATCCACTATTGCTCCCAAAAGTGTGTTGATATATGTGAATGCATGCGCCATCTAATAGAAATGCAAGGCCTCTTCTCGCTAATCTCCTCACCCATCTTAGGGTTTACAAAATATCTAGTAAAGTGTCATTTAATTATTTTGATATTATTTACCTCTATAGGATAGGCCATCAGAATAATAGTCATGCATGTTTTGCCTACATAATCTAAAGCTATCAATATTAGAATCCAAATGCTCTATAGAGTGAATGAAACCTTGCATTCTATTCGCAAGGCGTACTAGGTGAGGAGGAGGGTGGTCCTCGCACCTGATAGTCTCAATATCTCGCATGAGGTTGCTAAGATTATGCCTCATGCTCTCTCACAGATCCTCTGTGGTAGGTGGTGGAGGAGGACTAGGTGGTCATGGAGGTGGGGGTGGTGGTGGAGGTGGAGATGGAGGGGGTGGAAGCAAGAGTGAGGGAAAGGAAGGACCTGGGGTTGGATCCATCAAATATAATCTGCACATATGTTTAAACAACATAAAATTACACAAAATTACTATTTAATAAAATAAATCTGAAATGTCAACTATATAAATGCATAAATCTTTAAAACCATATCACTTAAATAAATAAAGTTAAACACATAAGTAAACTTTAATGTTAAGGCTAATTGAACATTATACCAAATTTAAGCCTAATCATAAAATAATACTCCAAAAAACTATATTAATAAATCAACTTAAATGTGAATTCTAAAAATATTTTATATAAATATATTTATGATTATGCCTTAGAAAATTTGTATGATTAAGGATCAATATTAAAGAAATTAGGATTGAACATATAGATAGGATTGAGTACAAAATATTAACATTATCAGATATCCACAATTTATTAGTAAATGTGAGTATATTTTTGGATTCGATTTTGTATTTTTAGCATCACTCCTTTTTTCTTTTTCTATTCTTGCACTCTTTATTCCTAATGATGGAAAGAGGGGTTTTCCATGGGTTCAAAGACATTTGGTGAACAAAGGGAACACCCCTCTATCATTAGCTCTTAGTAGAAGAGGTTTTTCTTGTGCTTGTGCTCCCATATTTGATAGGTACACTTCTACATGTTATAAAATCCTCCATCCAAGAAAAGGGGAGGTGTGGAGGCTAGAAATGAATAATAAAAATGACACGTGGCTTCAAAAACTATTTTCTTTTACTTTTTCTCTAATTTTTAACAAGAATTATTGTTAAATTTTTTAACTTAAAAACACCATTTAATATATATATTAAAAAAAATAAACAATAGAGTTTAATTATCTAAAGGTCAAGAGCATTGCAAATTGTTGCTAAAAGGTAGCTAATTTAAGAATTCTTCTTTTACTCCATTCCTAATATTTGTAACATGTGGTTTGAATAGTAGGTATCAAGGAATGATATCAATGGTATTGGGTGTGGTAGAGAAAGTCCTTGCACAGATCTTAACACCATAACCTTGGGTTTTTGAAGTCTTTGTCTCCATAGATATGGTGTCGCTTCAAGTGATATTCACAAATTTGCTGAATCATAAAACAATTGTTTATGTTGGTTTTTATGTTGTGACTTAATGGTCTTTTATAATTTATGAATTATTTTGGACTTAATTATAAAAGGCTATGATCATGTATCTACCAATATTTTTCTCATCCAATAGGTGTACTTATACTTCCTATTAATAGAATGTTCACATGAATTCATAGAATAAATGAATAATTTATTTTTAAATGATCAAATTTGGTTTCAAATGTTTGATAGAATATACTTTAAAATAGAGTGGGCACTCTTATAATTAAATTATAAATGTAAAATTGCAATTTTTTTTGTATTTTCAAATTGAAAGATTTTTATAATTATTTACATAAGATAATTTTTCTTCTAATTTTATTAATTATTATAGTCAAAATCTCAAAGTACCAAATATCAATATTAAAGTTATATTACAATTTATATTAATAGAGGATGGAGTTGTGTCTAACTTGATGTCATATCATATATGTTGTCACAGTTCAAAGATTATGATGGGAAATTTGTATGCTCAAATATTCAATCAAACAAGGAGGAGTTAAGGAGCATTTTAAATTTATATCAAGCTTTACTCATTGCATTTCCTAAGGAGAAAATTTTGGATGATACCAAGAATGTGTATCAAAAAGTGGTGTTTACTTATAGGCAACTTCATGTTTGATTACTAGATTACAGTTATGTTTTGTGTAAATGCCATAGCAATAGTTAGGGTGATAACAAGATCTTAGTTGGAAGATATTATTGGATATCCACGTCTTTTTCTTTCTTATGGAAGATTGGATTCTTTGTCAAATTTATGACACTCTAGCTATGTCCAATGTGAACAAACCTCATGTTAAAATAATCAAACACACATCTAAAAATAAAATCCATATTGATTGAAATGTATTATCTACATAAATTATGATGGAAAGTTAAGTCCTACATATTGTGTGGATAAATTAAAAGAATACTTAAATCATATTTAAATATCATTATCAAGAGAAATATTAACAAATTAATATAATTAGATTATAAGTGTACAAAATAAGTTTTTCTTAAAGTACTAATTTATAGTTTATTATTTAAGATTTCAATATTTCTTCAACCCAATTTAAAATCATTAAATGAAGTTTTCAAAGCTAGGATTAAGATTACTTTCCATTATGGACCTACTCTCATGGTTACTTGGCTAGGGATCAAGTGTTAGGTTTAAGATTTGAAGTTACAATTAGAATTAGGGTTTAACATTTAGGATTAAGTTTATTAATGATTAAGGTTAGGATTAGAATTAAGTTTATCAATTTTAATTATAGAATTTGGTTAAAATTTTAATTAGTGTTAGGGTTAGGCTTAGAATTATGGTGAGAGTGAGATTTTACATCAAGATTATTACTATGTTTATGGTTAGTTTGTATTTTTAATAAAAAAGATATCGGTTTAAGGTAAGGGAGCACATTATGTAACGCACAGCCAAGGGATCCAAAGAACTAACCTAAAGTTTTACTAACTAAGCAATAACATACAATAATAAATAAGAAAACATAAGAGATTACATTCCTTAAGGATCCTGAGACATGGAGTCACATTTAATTTTTAAATAATTATACTAGATGTAAAATAAATAACACATCCAAATGAAAGAATAACTACAAGTTCAATCCATTTATATAATATACATTTGTTTCGAATGCCACATGGCATTAATTTAAAATGCACAATCATTCACTATACATGTCATAGGGTATGAAAGGATGAAAGAATATACATTTATAAAATAGATTACACCATCCCTTTCTGATTCATGAAACAAAGTACAATACAATAAGTAAAATCATTAAATACTTAGTTTTGTGTTTGGATCCCTTGGAAGGGCATTATACATTAAATACATAGTTTAATGTTTAGGGTTTAGATTAAATTATTGTGCAGTTATGGTTCTAGGTTGAGGTTAGACTTAGGAATATAGTTAGTTTTACTTTCTTATTTATATGGTTTAGAAACTAATTTATAATTAATTATTATTTAGTTGAAATAAATATAAAATATTGAATGTAATTACATGTTTAAAAAATCTAATTTACATCTATCTAATCATTCAACATTGTAATTTTTATTAAATATATTGAAACATCTAAAATAATAAATTTTAAATATACATCTACAAATTTTAAAAATTAAAATATACGAAACTATTTAAATGAATAGGTAAAATAATCTAAAGATAATACTATTAGCAATGAAAATTTATAATTTTACATATTAAAAGTGAAAAAATTTAATAAATTGACATAATTATAAAGCGTAAAATTGAAAATAATGAAATAAAATAGCAGAAAACAAAGTAAAATACATGGTACACTAAAAAAGAGCAACATGGGGTCAGTAGAATTCTGAAAATGGGCTCCCATATCTTACTAAAATTGGGCTCACATTTTATAAAAATGAACAAGCATCTCCCAAAAATTGGCTTTTGTAGTTTTTTGAAATTGGTTACTCGATTTCAAAATTATTAGGTACCCGATTTGGTCAAAACTGGGTACCTAATTTTAAAAACATAGTTTGAACACCCAATCCATATTCAAAACATTAGTTACCTAATTTTTTCAGTATGGATTGGGTGTCTGAGCCGCTTTTTAAAATTGGGTACCCAATTTTTAACAAATCAGGTACCCATTTCTTGAAGGTTTCAATCCATAGAATTGACTTCCGTGGAATTGCAACCCAACTTTGTGCTCTTACCCCATCTTTCATTTTTTATTCCTTAGGGTTCACTTTGCATCCCTTAATCTTTTCATTTCAGCCCCAAATCTACATATTTCATCTTGCATCTTGCATCCTTGCATACCAAATCTTCATCTTGCACACTTAACCCTCATTCCATGTGTCCTAACCATCATTTTGAACCTTCTTGTTGATCATAAAACTATTCCCTATCATCTAGGTCTCTAGATCAACAATCTGGAAATCATAGAATGCAAAATCACCCTAGTTTCAACCTAACTTACCAATTGCGCTCTGAAACTACCAATTGCACTCTGAAACTACCAACTACACTCAAACTAGCCCTAAGTACACTAGGATCACAATTGGATCTATTTTATCACACTTGGTCACCTAAGAACCCAATTTAGGCTTCCTAACATCATTTTGGGACTTCAAGAGTGGCATTAGGTGCCTAGATATAGGTCCCCCTCTTTGAGCATGTCCTGAATTACATTTTGCATCTCCTAACTTTCATTGTACAGACTTTAGGCTTCTTTCCTTAGTTAATAACCATCATTTTTCATCTTCAATATTATCATAATATCATCCCCAACCACTTAGCTCTCTAGTATAGCAACCTGAGAATCACCCAGTCCAAAATCAACATCCATTCAACCCAATCTCCCAACTATGCTCAACTAGGTCCAAGTTCACCATAGGCATGGTTGGTTTTGTTGGAACACACTTGGTTACCTACATTACCATTTTTGGCCACCAGACTATATTTTGGGACCCTAAAACTACATCTAGAAGCCTTTGTAGGTCCTTATTTTGCACATGACCCAAAACATCATCTTGTACCCCAAAAATCATTTTACATCCTAAGAATTTTTCATATTGTATATCTAATCAGCATAATCATCATTTTCATCACCCTAAGTCTCATTTTGAACCCAAAACCTTTGAACTTAGTGAAAAATGAGAACAAAGTATGAGTCTTAGAGTATCTCCTAATGTTGATGAATGATGGATCTTGACTAGTCCTTTTGTCATTTTTATCATTTTCTTTGGTCAAACTCTATCTATGTCTAGATAGATTTAACCTTTTCAATTTTATCAACTTGATCTTTTAGTCTTTTATCTATTTTTGGGTAAGATCCAAAGTCCATCTTCACAAGGTTAAACTCTTAGATGAAATACTTTCCAAAGATTTGATCCTAAGTTCAAAATCTTGCATACACCCTTATCATACAATCATCACATTCCTAGTCTCCCTAAATGTCATTTTGATTAACCCTAGTTGGATATCCCCTTTATTTTGCATTTTTAAAAACCCAAATATCATTTCCAATATCAAACCTTATCAACTTGTCTATCAATCAACTTGTCTCCTTAATCTCATATCCTCATGTTGCATATCCTAAACATCATTATCAACCTAATCATACCATCCTTTGCATAATCCAACTTTCATACATCAACCTCTAACTTCACTCCCAAGTCCAAAGTCCAACCCTAATCCATATTTTGCATACCATAGAGTCATTTGCATACCTTTTAGTCAAAATCCAAAATGTAATTCACATTTGCATTTGCATTCTTTCCTTAGGGAATTTGTACGTTGCATATATAGATCCTAATTCATTTTGCACTTCCTTAGGTTCGATAACACTCCTAAACACCTAAAAACCCAAAAAATACTCATATATTGCACACCCACTTCCAAATTATCAAAATTTTCCTTATTTTACCAAATGCACACTTCAGGTGTGCAATTGGTTGTTTTAGTGCATAGTTGGTAGTTTCAGAGTGCACTTTGTAATTAGGGACTTCATTTTAGGTCTCATAACCCCAATTAACATTATCATACTTTGCATTTCATCCTAAAACCCTAAAAAACACCTAAAAACACTCAAATCATTCACATTCTACATTACTGTCACCCTAACACATTGTTTTAGCAACTGTATACCTTTAGGGCCCCAAGTGCACCAAGGCCACACTTGGTACTATTGGAGTACAACTAGTAGTTTTGGTACAAACTTAGGAGGTAGAGTGTCCATTTAGGGTTTCCTCCATTGCATCTACATCCGTAGGTATCATTCCAACACTTATATGGACACAATCATCCCAAAGACTAGACGTAATATATCAACCCTTGTTTTCTAAGGTACAAATAGAACCAAAAGCACAACCTAAAACTTTTCCAAGACAAGAGAAGAGAAAGAAACCCCAACAAACATTTGACAAAGACCAAATCAAAGCATCACAATTGTTACTTGTGGACCCCTTAAGCATGTATCCATGAGATCATAACCATCAAGGAATGACACAACCAACCCTAAACAACACACCTACTAGGAGGTTTCTGTCAAGCACTTCCCCTACACACAAAATGGTTCAATGGAGTTCCAATTTTGAACCCATATTCATACCTATACCACTCAAATGTAGAAGTGTACCTAGAACTTTGGAGGATGAAGAAAATCACCCAATCAAATTTAGTAAACCTAGCACAAGTACCTTCACTACTCTAAACATGCAAAGTACTTTACACCTAAATGATGATTTTGACACAAATTAGACATGAATAACAAAGAATTGGGTAAGGATTTCCCAGACAATCATTTTTGCAAAAACTTTAAACTTTTAGTAGCCCAAGAAATTGTAAAATTTAATCCAAACTTGGAAGGACCTAAGTCCAAACATAAAAAAAAACCTAACACTTGTAAACATATAACCCATGATTAAAAAGTACTTTTGAACACATTAACATCAATCCCTTGTTTGATGAACCTCCATCAATAAATGGCAACAAGACTCTTGCAAAATATCCCAAAAGGACGTTAAGAATTGAACTCAATCAAATAATGCAACAACAAGATGTGCCTAGGGAGACTTGCACTATAGGGATGCCAAATATACCTCCTTTAGAGGAAAATCAACAAAGCACACCCTTGCTCATTACTTTACCAACTATTATGACATCAAATTTTATGGAGCCCCTTATGAGTACACCATGTGAAACATCCATTGCAAAAACCCCTATTTACATACAACACTAGAGTCTTATCAATATCTCACCCATTTCCGAAAGGAGCACATCTCATTGTCGAATCAATATGATGTCCCAAGGAAAGACATCTGACACACAAAAGTTTCAAGACCCAAACATGATATTCACCAAAAAGGGACATAACCAACTTCCAAGACAACAATAACCTATAGTAGTACAAGGACTTAACATCCTTAACGCACAACCAAGTCAAAATCCACTTAACATGCATACAACATATCAACAACAACAACAACATCAAGTGGTGCAAAAATCCAACATCTCTAATGCACAACCCAATGTAAATCCACTTGACTTACAAACAATATACCAACAACAATTCCAACAGTAGCAAGCCATGTTTACTAAAAATGAGAGCAACTAAAATAACAACCAGAATACCAGAGATTCCTATACCAATAAATTACATATCAATAATAATTGCTACAAAAATAACATACACCACAACAACCTCAATAAATATGTCTACAATGACAGTCACACATGTGGTCTCAGATGTAACAAACAAAGATATCTCAACAACAACTACAACAAATGGCACAACAAAAACCACAACAAGTGATGCAACAACAACCAGTTTTACAACAATCACAATCAATACAACAACATGTACTACAACAAGTACCACAACAAATAGTAGGTGTACCACAACAAGGAACTTTTTGTCTTCAAGGTACTAACATACCTCCACCACCTATCTATTGGAAATATAAAATAGGCTAGGTTACTGAGAGGGGAGGGGTGAATCAGGAACCAATAAAACTTATTCTTAATTCACCAATTAATCCTTCATATGTATTTTGATCTAATTACATGCATGAAAAATTAAAAGTATTAAAACATTCATAACACTTTAACACAAGATATGGTGAGCCAAAAACCTTCCAAATAGAAAGTAAAACTGGGGTTGGGATGATACCCACAAGATTTAGTATTGCAGTATAAAGTTGGCCAGTTAAGGCTTACACTTGATCACTTCTAATGATCTTCCCTATTAGGAGCAATAAGGATTGTTACGTCCACCTTGTAAAGGATATACAAAAAATACAATGAAGTATGCACTCAGTAAAGAGATTTACAAAAGATTGTTAAGTCTACCTTGTGAAAGGATTTAACTATTCCACCTATTAGGATGAACTAGTAGTTGATCTCTAATTTGTGACTTTGATTTGCTGGTTGAGATTCCTTTGGAGTGTAATGATTACCTTGTTGTGATAGATTGAAATCTTTTCTTCTCCTTATATTACTTGTAGCCTTCTTACTTCACACTTATGCTCTTACACATATCTTTTCATATTCTTCTTTTTCATATATTATTTGGATGCAATAAAAATCATTACATATATATCAATCTAAATTACAGCTCATCAAAGTCAGCCATAATACAAGTTTCACCAAAATACACAAAGTCAGCCCAAATGCTGGAAGTCAGGTTTTGAAGAGTAACTTAGTGAGGTTCTAATACTTGGAAACCATTGTTGACACTTGACATCATCATGCTCTCAATAAACATAGAATCTTGGTTCATACAAATCACTTCCAAGTAGTCTAAAATCGGTCAGCACTGGTGACTTAGTGAACACTTTGAAACTTGACATGTAAATTAAATCACTTGGTTGACACATCTTGTTTCAGTTAACACTAGATTCACATCACTGATGCTATGAACTTGGTAAACACTAGAGAACTCAATTTTCACCGTGCAACTTGGTAAACACTATGAAGCTCAATTTACACTAATAATCATCAACTCGGTAGATACTACTTAGTGCAAATTGATTACTACTTTTGGAACTTGGTAGCAACTATAGAACTTGGTAGAACCTAAAATACTTGGCTAATATAGTAAACTACAATATAAGCTTAGTATTTGCTAACCATTTGATTAAGTGTGTGTCACTAATAAGCAAACTTGACCATAATGTCAACATTAGTGACCCATCATTAGGCTCTTCAGACACAAAAATCTCAAAACTAAGTAGACATAGTTATCTCTATAGAAAATGTTCTAATCGTAGACATAAATGATTTGAAGAGAGGACTATCATTCAAAACCCTAGTGAAGATTTACTAGAACAATTCAAATGACTATCCAAATAAGTTGAGGCATTGGGTGTCCAGAATAAATAGGCTCTATACATAAAAAGGGGCTTACGTCCTAATCCATTTGATAAAAGTCTATATATGCCTCCATTCCCAAAATATTTCCAAGCACCAAGATTTGAAAAATGCTAAGGAAAAGGAAACCTCATTGATCACATTAGGTAATTTCGTGTCTCTTCTACTAAACTTAGTGATGAGCCCATCTACCTTATGAGACCATTCCCACATTCTCTAGGTGGGTTGACACTCAAGTGGTAATCCAAACTTTGTGGTACCATAAAATATTTGTTAGAATTAGTGGACAAATTCATGTCCCACTTTTCTTTCAACATTAAAAATGAGGTGACACTTTTTGATTTGTTCTTAACTAAATAGAAGACAGGAAAACCATTTATCACATTCTTATTACACTGGAGAAACTTAGTCAGTCAATGCTCACTAAACATTCCTAAAGAACAACAAGTTAATCTATGTATTGAAAACCTAGTCCTTGATTTTATGTAGGAACTCAAAATCAAATGTCCAAGCACCATTTATAAGCTAATGAAAAATAGGGATAGTATTGAATATTCCCTCATGCGTAAGGGTATACTTAAAACAAACAAGGAAAACACCAACACAAAATTGTCTAATGACAAGGTGAAATGTTTCTCCGAGAACAAAAATGTAACCAATGATGGCATTATGGATGCATGAAAAATCAATGTGGCACAACCTCAACTGACTCTAAAAGGTGAGAACCCTACAAATTCACAAATTCCCAATCAAACACCACCTCAACAATAGAAAACTAAAACTTCCACATAGGACAGACCTTAGAGATGTCCTAGAACCTAAGAAAGTAAATTTAAACCATTGGGGATACCTCTCGATACTTAGCTTCAACAATTACTAAGTAATAAATTCTTTCTGTTACTCCCAATCAAGGATGAGCCATTAAAAAAAGTTAAATGGCGGGATGACAAAAAATTATGTGATTATCACCATACTAGAGGACACAAAACTACCTCATGTTTTTAACACAAACATGAAATCCAAGATTGCATCAATGATGCTATAATTATTGTAGATCCTTCACTACTAGCATCCAACTCTAATTACACTATTTTTAAAGATCCTTTGGGTAATCATGACAAAGAAAAGGCCTTTAGTTCAAACTCAAGCTCACAAGCTAATGTGAATTACACATGTACTAGATATGACTATACCATCAATTGCTTCAATGGGTCTAATTCCAGTATATCCAAATTCAACTTAAAGGTTGAGGACCCTCATTGTGTTGTCACTATGCATCATACCATGATCACCCTACCTAGAGCTCCTTTTAAACCTACTACTTCTACTAGATCTACACAGCCCAATAGACCTAATGCTCCCACTTCATCTGATTATAGGCTTGTTGACAAACTTGACAAGATTCCTACATAAATATCCATCTTGGACCTACTCTGTGCATCCCCCCAACATTAGAAAATCTTGGAGCAAGCCCTCAAAGAGTTAGTAATCCTAGATAACATTAATATTACCAAGTTCTAGGTCATGACTGGGAACTTGTTCACATCATAGCATATCACATTCCTCCCCAAGATACCACTAAAGATAGAACCAATCACAATGATCCCCTTCTTCTTGAGGTCTTTATCCATAATACCAAGGCCAAATGCATCTTGATAGATGGTAGAGTAGGAGTGATCATTTATATCTTAAATTTTGTCAAGGGTCTTGGTTACTCTGAAGAAGATGTGAATCCCTCTTGTAGAATCATAATGAAGGCCTATGATGATGTGAATGCTTCTCTAAGGGCATCATCATACTACCCATCAAAGTTAGTTTGACTACTAAGAATACATTAATCTAGGTCCTAGATATCAAAGTGAATTGCAACATGACACTAGGATGCCTTTCGATCCATGCTATGTAGGCAGTGCTTTCTACATATCATCAATATTTGAAGTTTTCCTACAACACTGAGGAGGTTTCCATCCCTAGTGATCTAGATCCTTTCTATTTTCATGCTAATTTGAGAGATGCTACTATATACCAAGTCCCAACAAACAATGAATAACAACTCATAGATTCTTCTAAATATATGGACCTTGATATACTCCTCAGTAAGGCCAAGGAAAGCTAAAGACTAAATACAAAAGGCATGGAGAATAATTTATGTCTCATGTAATCCACATTAGGTAATCACCACTTTCTCTGAAATCTTATGGTAAATCACAACTATTGCAAGAACAACATTCTAAGATTAATACACAAAATGCCACTTCTACAAACTTTCTTAGTGGCAGTGACCTACATCAGGAACATGTCTATGAGAATACATCTATTTGTATTGAGAAAGAAAAAGTAGAACAAGAACCCACTTTGTTATTTCTTAATAAGTATGGACCTAGGTTTACAATCGTGCATAAAAAAGGCTACGATGGATGCAGTGGTCTTGGATCTTACAAACAAGGAATAATTGAACCTATCACTACAAAAGGATGAGCTCCTAGTTTGGGGCTTGGATTTGAACCATTACAAATATTTTTTCCTAGTACTAAGGTACCCACATGTGAGAATGTAAATGTTTCAAATGATGAAAAGGAATCTAAGCATACCCAACCTAAAATCAATAATCCTTATGCACTTCACCATATCTTTGTTGACCCCAATAATATAGCTGAACCAAATATCCATCTATATACCTTTGACCAAATCTCATTCAATACTCATGATGACATTCCCTCAAGTTATCTTGAACTACTAAATTGGGACTAGCGTGGATAACCAATTTTTTATCGATATGACGACGATGAAACTCTTGTAATGGAATTTGAAATCTATGAAGGTAATTGTAAATCATAAAGAAGAAATTTCTCCTAAAGTGAACACATTGGCATATTCTAAGAAGGAAAATCCATCTTCCAGTTAAAAAACTAAAAGCAAAGAAGAAAAAAAAAAGAATAGCTCTCTTAGTGAGAACTGAAAGGTGTCATTAGACCATGAACAATCAAAAGCTTAGAAGCATCTCCCAAGGATACAAAATGAAAAAGATGATTCCATGAATATAAGTGTTCTAGTATTCAACATGTCATGAAGTCTTTTTGAGCTCTTTTGATCATCCTTTAAATGGGATATAAGTGTTCTAGTATTCAAGTACTTATACCCAAGTCCTACTACCTAATCCTTGATGATTCCATGAATATAAGTGTTCTAGTATTCAACTACTTATACCCAAGTCGAACTACCTAATCTATCCAACACCCAAAATCAAGCATCTACCCAACAAGCCTTTCAATATGTCATCATCATTAACATCCCATCCAAAGAATCCTTTGACCCATTTATCCTCATATGCCTTCATTCATAAGAAGTAGACATTTTCTTACATATGGTACACGATGGTATATCTTGAGATCTTTCCAGTGGTTTGATTTTAGGTATAGACTTGGAATGAATCCTACATAGTTATTGTTGGAATAATGATACATTTTTCATTAGCTACAACACATATTCAATTCTGAATGCTTACTGAGTTCATCACTCAGTTTATAGTTCATACCGAGCATTCGTTGGTTACCAAGTATGTTCAGTAGTGTTTACCGAGTCAGGAAGGTAAACGAAGGATTTAGTATTTACTGAGTCAAGAAGGTAAATGAAGGATTTAGTGTTTACCGAGTCAGGAAGGTAAATGAAGGATTTAGTATTTACCAAGTTAGGAAGGTAAATGAAGGATCTAGTGTTTACCAAGTCAGGAAGGTAAATGAAGGTTTCAATGATTACCAAGATAGAAAGGTAAAAGAAGTATTCAGTGCTTACCAAGTGAATCGAAGGAGTTAGTTTCTACGGAGTGACACAATGTTTACCGAGTCACCAGTGGTTACCAAGTTCCAAGCTACTCAGAGTGATTAGTATGGACCGAGTCCCTACCTCTACCGAGAGCATGACGATGCCATGTAATTTAGTGGATGCCAAGTGTCAAAAGGTCACCGAGTGAGTTTGAGGAACTTGAGTTTTCTACTATCTAGCTAACTCAGTAATGTTTTTTCCACTTGTGTTCAGCCGACCTTGTTGCTATAAATATTGGAATGGTATATATGTAATGTATTGTGCCATTTGCAATAGAGTGAAGTAAGAATGTAATTGAGCAAATTGGAAGAGAATCAGCAGCAGAGTATTCAGCAAGGTTATCAAGGAGCAGCAAATATATATCCATCACATCAAGTGATCAGTACATAAGATCTAACTAGCAAACCAGTTGCAAGCAGATCCACTGCTTCATCTTAACAAGTGAATCAGTTTGTAAATCCTTTAACAGGGTAGACTTAAAAGTATTTTGTAAATCTCCTAACAGAGTGCATACTTCATTGTATGTTTGTAAATCCTCTAACAAGGTGGATCTAGCAGTCCTACTTGCTCCTAACAAGGCAGATCACCAAAAGTGATCATTGTAAGCCTTAACCGGCCAACTTTATACTGCAGTATTGAAGTTTTGTGGGCATCATCCCCACCCCAGTTTTACTTTCAAATTGAAAGGTTTCTGGGTCACCAAATCAGTGTGTTAATATTTTCATGCGTACAGTAAAGTAGATGAATGAATGGTGAATTTTTTATTATGCTGAATTGGTTTAAATTTTTTAAAGGTTACTGATTCACCCCTCCCCTCTCAGTAACCTTGTTAGTCCTGAATATTTCCAACAATTGGTATCAGAGTATTGTGGTTCTCAGGATAAAGTTTAAACAACTTGAGCAAAGATCAAGGACAATGGAGATATTCAGACTTGACAAAACTATTGAGAATGAGAAGCTAGATTTGGAAATGGCCATGATACAACTCAAAAAAGCAAAAGAGCATCTTTCTCTATCCCTAAAAAGAAGGAAAGATCTTGCAAAAGAAATGAATGATCATTAGTATACTGAAACAAAAATTGAAGATCTCATCCCATCAAGTAGTTCAAATGAAGCTAATGAGGCAGACAAGGCAATCAAAGAGCTTCTACAAAAGAATGGATCTTTGCAAGAAGAAGTATGGATGCTAAGATTGGAACAAGAAACTCAATCAATAAGATTTTGTGAAATTATGGAGCAAAGAAACATGATGCAAGAAGAAATAGAAAGAAGGGACAATGAAACTCAAAATCAATCCCTTGAACATGAAGATCTAGCAGCTCAACTATCCAATGCAAATGAAGAAATTAGGATTCTCAAAGCACAAAGTGAAAGAATGAGAAATGAATTGAATATTGAAAGACAAATCAATGAAAGTCTAAGAAGAGACCTAAGATCTGAAAGGAAAATCAATGAAAGCTTGGAAAATGATCTAAATGTTGAAAAACAAGTCAATGAAAGGATGATGAAATCTCAAGCAGACATGAATCAATTGAATCAACAAAATGAGCAGAATTTTTATAAGCAAAAAGGTAAAGCTAGTCTTGGATACAAGGAAGAAGGTGAATCTTCTGAACAAGGTACCCAAAGGAATCAAAGACCCACTTGTAATCATTATGGCAAGATAGCTCATACATCTAACAAATGTTGGAGTAATGGTAAAGGTAAATTCAATGACAAATGTTTTAATTGCAATTAGCATGGTCACAAAGCCAATGAATGCAAGGAGAAACCAAAGTTTGAAGGCGAATGTCACAAATGCAAGAAAAAAGGACACAAGGCATTTGAATGTAGATCAAAATCATTCAATCCAGTAGAACAAATTGTCAAAGCAATATTTGGTTGGGATTACAATACTTGGTGCAGATGTCACTATTGTGGAGAATATGGACACATAGGAACAAACTGTAGAAGGCATCACCTAAGGAAGAAAGATACAACCATAAGATGCTATACTTGTACTGAACTTGGTCATATAGCCAAGAATTGCATGAATATAGGAAAAGTTGAAGATGAAAAGAAAACTAGAGCTGATAATATTCGAAAGAAAATGAAACAACAGTGGATTCCTAAGTCTACCGAGCAAGAAAATTCAAATGATGGAAATGTCAATCTAGAAGTGGGTGACTCCACCATTCCTAATTAGACTTATCAAGAAGGATAAGGGACTGCATCTTCAAGCCATATCCTAAGCAGTTCTAGAAAGAAGGAGTGGAAATGATAATTCAGTATTGCAGATACAAGTCATAATTCACAGTGTTGCATCTACCGAGTAAGGTTGGTTTTCAGACTTTACCGAGCTTGGTCGGGAAAATTAGAAAGGTTTTGTATGTTCACCAAGTTGCAAGGTTTACCGAGTAAGTCGGTGACTATTTGTAAAACCCTAATTCTCAGCTACCTTCGTACCTGAGCATTAATGACAAGATTTCAATCAAAAAGGCAGAATTTGATCTCATTTTTCACCGCAAATTCAGAGTTCACAGAGAAAATATATTTTCAAGTGCATCCAAGTGAGTTCAAGTGATTTGAAGCAATTTTCCAGCAAAGAATTTGTGTTATGAAATTGTTCTCTCATCGAGCAGCAATGGCATCTGCAAGCATCAGTGGCAGCAAGGTGAAGAAAGGTTCTGAAATACTTGTGAAGGGAGTCAAATGGAAGGCGCCCAATTTCAAAATCATTCCTACCATCGCTAAATCACTCGACTCGCATGGAGCTCAATCACAGATCCCTCTAAAGGTACTTCTTATCAATGATATTCGTACTCATTTTAAGTGTACTGTGCAAGAAATAGGGACACTAGATATGGATAGTACCCTAGCCAAGTTATGCGTGGATGGAACCCTAAAACTCGAGTTTAAACATTTGAAAAGCAAAGGTTTAACCCATATCCCGCATCTGCCAAGGAGTTTCCAAGTGAAATGGGTAAGGTATATCTTAAGCCGTGTGCATGATGGAAAATTGTGGTTAGAGCAACCCATCCTCATAACGAAGATGATGATCCACAAGATCACGGGTTTACCAATGTTGACCAAAGCCAAAACCTTCAAAACCCTAGGTCAAGATGAACTTCAGAAATTAACCCAAGTTGTATGGGATGGCAGAGGTTTAAAGCTTAACAATGTTTCAGATATAGAACTAAAATTTGGTATTTGTGTTATTGCATACAAACTGTATAGTTCCAGCAGGTTGAATAGTCTACCCTATGAGGTTGTAGATTTGGCATATAAGATTGTGAAGAAAAACATGGAGTTTGACCTAGCTGATGTGCTATTAAGACAATTGAATAAAAACATGGATAGCATAAGGACTGCAAAGACAAACCCCTGTAAATTTGGTTCTTTGCTAGTTTTTTTATTTTTCTATGTACAAAAATTCTTTCCATCTAAAGGTACAGTTGTATGGAGGAAAGATACTCCAATTTTGTATCAAATAAACGAGTTCATAATAGAAATGGGTATCAATTTTGACAAGGTAATGGATAATTATTTTGAAGATTTCAAGGAAAGGATGAACAATAGGTTCAGGATACCTCCGAAACTTGTTGAAGATTATAAGGATGATGTCTGTTTAATGGTTGACTATGACAGAGTCTACATCCAGGCAGTCAAACCCCGAGTGGTATGGGTAAAACCATTGCCCTATGAGCTAAATATTGATGATGCCAGAGATATCATTGAGGCACTGGTAAATGAACTAGTGGATCCCAAGTTGCCTGCATTTCAAACCTATGAAGAGGCAAAGGTTAGAATAGAGCTTGAAATCAAGCTTCCTCAAGCAGTCTCTAAAGGCAAGAGAAAGATAGAAAAGCTTAAAGCTGATACTAGATCTCTTATGCTTACTGAGGGCAATGGTGAGGATGAAGAAAAGGAAGAAGAAGAAGAGGAGCCAGAAAAGGAAGCAGAGCCAGCAAAGAAAAAGGTTAGGGTAATCATTACCAAATCTCAAGCAGTGTTCACAAGGAGAACCAGGAGAGGCAAGAAAGAAGTTGTGTTCAGCAAACCTCCTCTAACATTTGAAGAAAGGATGAAACAACTAAGGATTGGTGCAAGAATCAACAATTTCAAGGCATTGAAATATGAAACTAGAACTCCTGCTGAGAAAAAAGAAATTGAAGATCTGATAATGGAGAAGTTGGGAACCTGGAAATTCTCCCCAGACCAATTTGTTTCCCAAATTCCTGCTGAACTGTTTGATAAAATAAAGGTGAGATGGGAGAACACCGAGCAAATAGTTAAAGACATTTTTGAGCAAAGATTAAGAGAACTAGTCCCCAGCCTAACAGATGCAAAAATCAAAAGGGCATTGAAGGATCATGAAGGCAGAATGAATATGAGATTTAATACATGTCTCATATTGCTAAAAAGCATTGAGCCAGTTGTTAAAAATGCAACTGATATCTGGAGTGATTCATATAAATTGCATAAGACAACTGAGGAACCCATAGAGATCAAGGATAATGATGACAATGGTGATGATGAAGAGGATATGGATGGTGGCAACACCATTTCCATGGAAGTAACTGATGAAGACCTTGAACAGGTAATGAAAAAGAAGGAAGAAGAAGAAAAGGAGGAAGAAAATGTTAAGGAAGAGGATGATGCAATCAAAATTGCAGCAACTGTCATTGCCTCCCTTCCTCACTCTCCACGAAAGACTGTAAAATCTACTATGGAGATAGGATCTTCAAGCAAGATTGTGAGCACAACAGAGACATCCATTGCTCAATTTCCTCCAGTCTCCTCTTAGCTCCAGGTTTCTGCAATGCAAGTGCCAAGCACTTCATCTACTGAGCTGGCAGTCACTTCTTCAATTACTGAGCTTCAAAGCACATCATCAGCCACCGAGTCATCCACTGCAGCAATTACTTCACCGAGTATATCTCTTCCACCTACAGCTTGTACAGTAAGTCTTCCAAGTTTCTTATCAATTTTGTCTTCCTCAGCCACATTGGCCCCAATTTTTGCTCCAGTCAGTTCTCCAATTGAAAATATACTAGTATGTACATCATTTTTTAGTAGTACATCATTTTTGGGAAGTATATCAAGTTTTGATACAGCCAGCACTTCTCTTAGTTTACCTTTAGTTGGTCCCATTCCAGTCTTGACTGGTAGTCCTACATCATCAACCATTGTATCTACTTCAAAAGGAAAAGAGGTAAGTACTGAAAATAAACCAAAGACACCATTGAAACTGCTGCTTACAGGAAAAGTATTAGATGGAGATATAGAATTGGATGAAGAAATTGTCATTCCAAAGATAAATCTAGAAACTGCTACAGTTAATGAACTAAGATTGGCTAGTCAGCGTCTAGAGAAAAAGGCATAGCAAATGCAGCTAAGGAATGAAAGGGACAAAGAATTCAACATAATTGAGAGTGCTAAAAACATAATAACTGAGGCTATAAGTATTGATGTGGATTCATCTCAACACATTTTGTTGCAGCTAGAAGAAGCGGTGAATAAATTTAATGAGGATATCTTAGGACAAGAAAAGTTAATGGAGAAAGCATAAAGGAAATTTGAAAATAAGGTGCTTGACCACATTGCTCAGCACTTAGCAATAAAACAGGATGAATTAACCTCAATTTTGTCTAACATTGAAAATTCCTTTAATAACATAACCTCACTTTTTGCAAAACTTTGTGATGTTACCGAGTATACAAAGGAAATAAGAGAAAAGTTAAATAAGATAGATAAGGATCTGAAGATAAGTGCCCAATCGCTGAAGCTTGACCCCAGCTCAAGCTCATCTCATCACCTCAGGATCAAATTTTTGGCAAAGAAGTAGGCAGAGCTACTCAAAGAGGAAGGAAGGATAAGGTCTACACTGCTGGAAATCCAGAACATGATCCTTCCCATCATGAACACTATGAAGAAACACATTGCATATTCAAAAATATTGATCCATGACAATAACTTCTCGGTTCTAGACCATGTGATTGAACTTTTTGCAGAATTTCAAGTAGCTCTCTCCACATGTAAAATCCTGCAAGACAATTGGGATAAAACTCTGCAACTAATTCTTTAGGTACATTCTGAGTTTATCACACATTTTGGTGTCTCCATGTAAATACATTCTTTATTCTTTGGCATTATTGTCAAAAAAGGGGAGAAAGTAATATATAGAGGAGAATCAGACACAAAGGGGAGAAGGTAATAAAGTAATAAAGAAATAATGATAGTGGTGATAATATGAATAAAGTCATATAACTCATGTAAAAACCTTGTGTATAATGTATGGGGGAGTTATATGTAAGGTAGCCCATGTATATTCAGCACAGTAGAATCAAGTCAGTTTTGTCAGATCTTGTATATAAATTTTGGCTCACAAGTGTTTTTGTCACTAATGCCAAAGGGGGAGATTGTTGGAATAATGATACATTTGTCATTAGTTACAACACTTATTCAATTCTGAATGCTTACCGAGTTCATCACTCAGTTTACAGTTCATATCGAGCATTCGTTGGTTACCAAGTATGTTCAGTAGTGTTTACCGAGTCAGGAAGGTAAACGAAGGATTTAGTGTTTACCAAGTCAGGAAGGTAAACGAAGGATTTAGTGTTTACCAAGTTAGGAAGGTAAACGAAGGATTTAGTGTTTACCGAGTCAGGAAGGTAAACGAAGGATTTAGTATTTACCGAGTCAGGAAGGTAAATGAAGGATCTAGTGTTTACCGAGTCAAGAAGGTAAATGAAGGTTTCAGTGATTACCAAGATAGAAAGGTAAAAGAAGTATTCAGTGCTTACCAAGTGAATTGAAGGAGTTAGTTTCTACTAAGTGACACAATGTTTACCGAGTCACCAATGGTTACCAAGTTCCATGCTACTCAGAGTGATTAGTATGGACCGAGTCCCTACCTCTACCGAGTGCATGACAATGTCGTGTAATTTAGTGGATGCCCAGTGTCAGAAGGTCACCGAGTGAGTTTGATGAACCTGAGTTTTCTACTATCTGGCTAACTCAGTAATGTTTTTTCCACTTGTGTTCAGCCGATCTTGTTGCTATAAATATTGGAATGGTATATATGTAATTTATTGTGCCATTTGCAATAGAGTGAAGTAAGAATGTAATTGAGCGAATTGAAAGAGAATCAGCAGCAGAGTATTCAGCAAGGTTATCAAGGAGCAGCAAAGATATATCCATCACATCAAGTGATCAGTACATAAGATCTAATCAGCAAGCTACTTGCAAGTAGATCCACTGCTTCATCTTAACAGGTGAATTAGTTTGTAAATCCTTTAACAGGGTAGACTTAAAAGTCTTTTGTAAATCTCCTAACAGAGTGCATACTTCATTGTATGTTTGTAAATCCTCTAACAAGGTGGATCTAGCAGTCCTACTTGCTCCTAACAGGGTAGATCATCAGAAGTGATCATTGTAAGCCTTAACCGGCCAACTTTATACTGCAGTATTGAAGTTTCGTGGGCATCATCCCCACCCCAGTTTTACTTTCAAATTAAAAGGTTTCTGGGTCACCAAATCAGTGTGTTAATCTTTTCATGCGTACAGTAAAGTAGATGAATGAATGGTGAATTTGTTATTATGCTGAATTGGTTTAAATTTTTTAAAGGTTATTGATTCATTCCTCCCCTCTTAGTAACCTTGTTAGTCTTGAATATTTCCAACAGTTATGGTCAGTCATGGATCTAGATGTTAGTTTGTGGTGACTAATCAAGGAAGTATTGTACATACTTCATAAATTCTTTGGGGCTCAGGGAATCACCCTAAAAATAAATTTTGGGCCCTATTATATCGAGATTTTGGGCCAACATTCAATTATTAATTATAACCCTAAAGTGGTTTAATACTTGTATAAAAGGGCTTAGGATTAGGGATTGTTTCATAAGGTGATCCAAAAATTGGTTCTTGCAGTAGTATTGAGCTGTAAGGGATTATGGATTCTAATTAGGCTGTAATCACTGGATCGCAATAATATTAGACTTTATATTTGGTGGACATAGCCTAGGGATTGGGTGAACCATGTTAAATCTTGTTGTCTTGTGTTCTCTTTTGTGTGATCTATTATTTTCTAATATTGGTTATATTTGCATTTAATTTTTATTTCTATCTATGGTTTAATCCTAACAAATGGTATCGAAGCCTAGTTGTTTTTTCAATTATCCTTTGGAGGAAAGTCTCATGGTTGAGTGGGAGTCTCATGATTGAGTGGGAGTTATGGAAGATGAGGGTAAGATAAGGGTTAATAGGTTTAATGGGAAAAACTTTAAGTTATGGAAGATGCAAATAGAAGACTATCTTTATCAGAAGGATTTATGGAAGCCATTGGAAGACAAAACCAAGAATCAGGGATCTATGTCAAATGATGACTGGGATCTTTTGGACAAAAAGGCAGTTGGAAGCATTCAATTATGCTAGGCACCATCAATGACATTTAATATTATAAATGCAAAGACAACAGAAGAGTTGATGTAAACCCTAGTAAAACTATATGAAAAGCCCTCCACTTCAAACAAGGTATTTATCATGAAGCATTTATTTAATATGAAAATGGCAGAAGGTGGATCTATTGTGGATCATTTAAATGACTTTAATACTACTACTAGTTAGTTATTTTTTGTGGGTATCAATTTTGATGAAGAAATTAGGGCTCTCTTGATTTTGTGTTCTTTTCCTAAAAGCTAGAACAGCTTGGTAATGGCTATGAGTAATTTTGTTTCTGGATCTAGTACCCTAAAATATGATGATGCAATCAATATTATTTTGAGTGAGGAAACTTGTAGGAAATCCTCAGATAGATCTACATCTGAAAGTGCTTTGAATGCACAAAGTTGAGGCAGAACAACTAAGAGAGGAAGTGATTTTTGAAATCGTGGGAAATCAATAGGAAAGTCAAAGGGGAGGATGTCTCAATAGAGAGGACCGAACAACTTCTGGTACTATGGGAAACTAGGGCATAAAAAAAAAGATTGTTGGACTCGAAAGAAAAATGAAGGAGATAAACTAGCTGGAGACAAGGAGGCACATGTGGTAAAAAATTTGAAGAGGATGGCTTGCTTCTATTTTTAGAAATTGTTGATGATTCATGGGTTTTAGATTTTGGTGCTTCATTTAATGCTGCACCTCATAGAGCTTATTTCATTGATTATGTCCAAGGGGATTTGGGACTTATTTATTTGGGGGATAATGAACCCTATCAGATTGTTGGAAAGGGAAAAGTTAAGATTAAGTTTCAGAATGGGAATCATTAGCTACTACAAGAGGTAAGCCACATTCCAAGGCTGAGTAGGAATCTAATTTTAGCAGGAGAACTTGGTGATGAGGGTTGTGTAGTTACCTTTAATGATAAAAATTGGAAGGTTTCAAAATCTTCCCTTGTAGTAGAAAAAGTTGTGAAAGTAGGCACCTTATATCTTTGTATAGGTCATGTTGTTCCTTCTACTTTAATTGTTTTAGAGAAAAATGAATGTTCAGGAATAGTTGTTGTAGTTGAGTAGGGAGAACAAATAGCAGGGAGAATGAATAATAGACTTGGGTACATGAGTGAGAAAGGTATGAAAGTACTTCATTCAAATAAATTTCTACTAGCTCTAAAATGTGTTAAGATGGATTTCTATGAAAGTTATGTTTATGGAAAACAAAAGAGAGTGAGTTTTGTGAAGACTGGGAAGGAAAATAAAAAGGAGAAATTAGAGCTTGTGCATACTAATGTATGGGGACCGGATCAAGTATCTTCCCTTGATGGCTCTCATTATTATGTTACATTCACTGATGATGCAACTAGAATGGTATGGATTTGTTTTCTTAGACAAAAATTTGATGTATTTCAAACTTTTAAGAAATGGAAATGCTTGTTTGAAAATGAGACTGGTAGGAAATTAAAATGTCTTAGATCTGATAATGGTGGTGAGCACTATAGTCATGAATTTGAAGATTATTGCTCCACTAATGGTATTCATAGACAAAAAACTATTCCAAGGACTCCACAGGAAAATGGAGTGGTTGAATGCACAAACATGACTATAATGGAGCATGCAAGGAGCATGAGGTTGCATGTTGGGTTGTCCTCATACATGTGGGTGGAGATTGTTAATACTACTATATATTTGATTAATAGAGGTCCATCTACTCATTTGGGTTGTGGTATTCCAGAGGAAGCATGGACTGGTAAGAAGGTGAGTTATTCTTTTCTTAAAACCTTTTGTTGTGAAGCATTTTCTCATACATAGTCTAAAAATAGAACCAAGCTAGAAGCTAAGTCAAAGAAATTTTATTTGTTGGATATGGCATTAATGAATTTGGTTATAGGCTTTTAGATTTTGAAAATCATAAAATTTTAAGAAGTACGGATGTCATATTCAATGAGAAAGTGTTGTACAAATATCTATTGCAGCAACATGAGAAGAAAGAAGATGATTATGTAGTGTTGGATGATACTCCAAAATATGATGTTTCGACCATTCCTCATGATGTGAAACAACCACAATAATAAACACCACACACACTAGTGAAAGTTAGATGGTCAACAAGGAAAATTAAACCTACAGAAATATTTTCTCCCTCTTTGTATTCTATTTTATTAATAGATGTTGGTGAACCTGAATGTTATGATGAAGTTATGTAGGTGGATAATAAGATTCAGTGGGTGTCTACAATGAACGATGAAATGGACTCTTTACTGAAGAATAAGACATGGGATTTATGCAAGTTTTCTATAGGTAAAAGAACTTTATAGAATAAGTGGATTTATAGGTTAAAATAAGAGGAAATAGGTAAGAAAATATTTAAAGCCAAGTTAGTTGTAAAAGGTCATTCAAAGAAACAGGGCATTGATTTTGATGAGATATTTTCTCCTATTGTTAAAATGACTTCTATCCATACTATTTTAAGCAGTGTTGCTACTGAAAATTTGAATTTGGAGTAGCTTGATGTTAAAATAGACTTCCTTCATGTTTATTTGGATGAAGAGATATATATGTCTTAGCCACAAGGATTTGAGGTCAAAGGTAAGAAAAACTTAGTGTGCAAATTGAAGAAAAGTTTATATGGCTTGAAGCAAGCACCTTGGAAATGGTATCTCAAATTTGATAGTTTTATGCATTAGCATGGTAGGTGTCATTCAAATCATTGTGTTTATTTTAAGAGATTGGATGATGAAAACTACATTATTTTATGTTTATATGTTGATGATATGCTTGTAGCTAGGTCTAACATGGATCACATTAAGGGGCTGAAATGCTAGTTAGCACATGCATTTGCTATGAAGGATTTGGGGGCAGCAAAAAAAATCCTTGGTATGAAGATTTGAAAAGATAGGAAGAATAGAAATTTGACACTATCTTAGGCTGATTATGTTGAGAAGGTGTTGCAACATTTCTCTATGGAAAATGCTAAAGTTGTCAGCACACCTTTACTTGGTTATTTGAAGTTAACTAAGGAGATGTGTCCCAAAACACAATAAGAGGAGGATAAGATGTCCAAGGTACCCTATGCTTCCACTATAGAAAGCTTTATGTATGCTATGGTATGTACTAGACTAGATATTGCACATGTAGTGGAAGTCGTTAGTAGGTATACAAGTCATCCAAGAATTGAGCATTGGAATGTAGTCAAATGGATTCTCAGATATTTGAGAGGAACATCTAATTAGTGTTTACACCTTGGGGGATCTACTACTAATTTACAAGGCTATGTTAACTCAAATTTGGCAGGGGATATTGATACTAGGCGGAGTACTATAGGTTATGTCTTTTTTGTTAGTGAGGCAATTGTGATCTAGGTTTCTAGGTTACAGAAGGTAAATGCTTTATCCACTACAGAGGCAACCAAGGAGATGATATGGCTTTAGTTCTTCTTGGAAGAATTGGCACACCCTAAGAAGGATTATTATTTGTTTATAGATAGTTAGAGTGTAATTCATCTTGTGAAGAATTTTGCTCTGCATTCAAAGACCAAACACATACAATTTTAGTAATTTCATTCGGTCATTTATTAGATGATGGATAGTTAAATCTAGATAGGATACATACAGATGATAATCCAATAGATATGTTTACAAAGGTAGTAACAAGGAAGAAGTTGAAATCCTCTTCAGTATCAGTTGGTCTTCTAGATTGAACATGAATAATAGAACAACAGAGTCTAGGGTGGTTTGATCTAGTGGGAGCCTCATGTGGTAACAATATTGCTACAAGATCAATCTCTAAGTGGGAGATTGTTAGTTTGTGGTGACTAATCAGGGAAGTACTATACATACTTCATAAATTTTACTGGGATTTTGGTCCAATATGTAATTATTAATTATAACCCTAAAGTAGTTTAATACTTGTATAAAAGGTCTTAAGGCTAGGGATTGTTTCATAAGGTGATGCAAAAATTGGTTATTGTAGTGGTATTGAGCTGTAAGGGATTACGGATTGTAATCAGATCATAATCACTAGATCATAATATATCATACTTTCTATTTGGTGGATGTAGGCCAAGGATTGGGTGAATCATGTTAGATCTTGGTATCTTGTGTTCTTTTCTAGTGTGATCTATTTTTTTTTTTTATTGGTTATATTTGATTGTAATTTTTATTTCTATTCGTGGTTTAAATATAACACTAGAGATTATTAGCTAGCAACACCAACAACAAATTTATTCTTAGCATTCATGATAAACATTCGTGATACCATCTAAAAGTCTTGAAAAAATAATGAGAAAATGGAAAAAAGTCATGAAATATATATATATATATATATATATATATATATATATATATAGAAAAATTTCCTAAAAAAGAAGAAACAAAAAAGTGAAAAAAAGTCATGAAAAAATGGATGTCTTGATGAAATCTTGGCAAACAAGCATCTTGACATGAAAATTTGAGTCAAAAGAAAAAATTTGTCCAAAAGTGAAACCTAGCAAATAGGCACTTTGGGCAAGTACCATTGTAAAAACCTGGCAAACAGGTACCATGTGTAATGAGTTATTGGCTCTCCATCTATTAGGATTCCATCTAAGTTTTACCCCTTTTGTCATTCCCTAATCATATCCTTCATGTTGCAAGACATTCCTTGTTCTTGATAATGGCCCATGAACTAGTTAATATCCATTGTTATCTTATCCAAGTGCCACTAGTTTGTACATAGTTTGTGTCTTGCCTAGTGGCATATCACCTACTTAGTGTGTGAGTTTGAAATTGAATTGGGGCCATCTCTCTAAGCACAACTTATCCATTCAATTTATTGTATATCAGAATGGAGCTAACACTTGTGACTCCTTATGATCCTAAAAAAGTTCTTAAAAATTCAAATATGATGATGAAGAAACTCCTAAAAATCATAAAACATCCTTAAAAAATCAATAAAATTCATAAAATGTCCTTAACAAAATTTCTAAAGATCATAAAATATCCTGAAAAATAGCTAAACATCATAAACCATCCTAAAATAAACACTAAAATTCATAAAATGTCCTAAAGAAATGAGTCACACAAAAAACATCAAATATCCTCAAAAACCCTAAAAAAATAAAAAATCCAATGAAAATTTGTAATAAACCTTGTAAATACTCACTATCGATAATCACCTCTTTTGCTAAAACACTCGCACTTTCATAGCCTAAAACTCAAAGCAGTGCACTTGAAAGACAATCACACCATCTGAGAAATGTGAACTAACAATCAATCCAACTTTTCATTATCACATCATCAACCTATCAAATACTATTTACAAATGTAAAACACTAAAAAGCAAGTAAAATGGACAAGAGTAGCTATTGGCTTACACTATTTAGTGAGTGATTTATTATTCTTTGATTGTGTTCCTATGCCACTCGATAATATAAAATAATCTATCAGAGTGGTTGGGATGGTTTATGGGGAATTTTTTTTTTTTGTCTGTTAAAATGTACTTTTGGGAGTTTGGGGCATGTTTATATGCCTCAGAAACAACAATGTCATTTTCTATTTGCATTGTGCTTATTTATGCAAAAATTTTGTATTTTCACTCTGGCCCTTTATGACCATGATGCACTGCATTCCATCCACCATATCAAAACAAAGCTCCATTGACATATAATGTACTTTATGAAAGAAAAAGTTCTCACCTCATTCAAACTCATCCTAATTGTGACTATTTTTCATTCTAACTAGTCCTCATCTCATCTCCTCAGTCTTATGTCATCAATCTCATCAACCATCACCATGATCATGTATTTTGATACACCAAATCATCTTCATTCTTAATTTGTGCATTCCAACATCATCATACATTGTTTGTCAACCTATTGTGGCTTTCCAAAAAGTTTGGCCTCAATTTGACCTAGGTTTAACCAAGTTTAACCAAATTTGTCCAATTTTGACCATGTTTGACTAGTTTTACCCATTTTGACCTCTTCCTATAATTGGGCTAATTTTGGCCCCTAGAGCCTTATAGGGCACAATCTACACTTTCAGAGCATAGTTGGGCTTCCCAAGTGCACCCGGGGTGTAATTGGTCATTTTAGAGTGCACTTTACATGACCAAATGTTCCCTATGCATACTTGGGTGCATTTTGGGTGCACTTGGGGTAGTTAAATGCCCTAAACTCCTCCCAGAGCCCTTATTGACCCCTATTTTGCACTTTGGAGCCCATAACTTTTGCATTTGAACTCTGATTTATAATCGATCAATTATGGTAGATTTATATATTCATTGTGAAAAATTGAACTATAATTTTAATTATTAGGTCACTTTCTTGCCCATGAAACTACTCTTCGGCCCCTGATTGACCCTGATTTTGTATTTTGCACCCCATAACTTTTACATTTGAACTTTGATTTGTTATCCATTAGTTGTTATGGCTTTGCCTTCTCATTATCAAAAAATTGACCTATCATATTCCTATCCCATTCATTTTATCAAGGGGCACCCATATGTACCACCCCTATTGGGCCATGCTTTTACTATTATTTTTTTCAGTGTTCTTTGACACAACTCTCTAAATTACATTGTATCAAAGAGGGGAAAATGTAGACACTCAAAAATGGTTTGTGTCTATGGTTTAATCACACTTTCATACTAAATTGTCCCATTTTCTCATTTCACTAATTCTAATCTTTTGGCAAAACTTGAATATCACTCAAGCAAGTTTTGATAATGTCCTTCATCATTCATATCCCCTTTCACATCATTTGTAGATCATTTTAGAATCTCATTTGCTCAACTGAAAACCATATTAGATCAACCTGAAATCATATCAAATCAACCTAGAATCACCCTAAATATACCTAGTATCACCCAAAATCATTTCTAATCAACCTGAAATATGCCAAACATCCCAAATCTATGATTATATTTCCAATCCTAGGCATTTTCATGTCTCCCAGTGTCTTGAAAACCTATCGAAACCTATCAAACATATTGAATTGGACCTTAGCACTGTCATGACTTTCAGCACTAGGTCAAACTGCCATTCACATTATCTGACCTTCAATATTGCCGAGTCACTCAATGTTAGATAGTGGTATTATCACACCAATTTAATAATATTAATAATGTTTGTCGATGTTATTATGACCAAACCTATCAATCAATCTTGATCTTGTAGCATTTACAATGTTAATTAAATGTTACATGTCCTTAATCCATGTCATGTGTCCTTGGCATGTTATTATTTTTAATCAATCATCCAGATTGATCATGGATTTGATCTATCAACTATCATCCTAGTCGATTTGCATGATCACCACATTTCATCAAAGGATATATTCACACTTATCAAATCAAATTGGTCAATCATCTACTAATTCTCTCTATAGGATTAAGTAACCCGTGATTTAATCCTAGGTCATTTCAATCATTTTTCATCTCACATTACTAATTATTCTTCCTAGCTAATATTCTCAATTAATTGATATTCATTAATTAATTGATTCCTCTTCACAAACTATTGGAATTCACAATTTCCTAAGTTCTATTTTCCACTACTTAATTTCTTTTTTACTAATTTCTATTTGTGTTGATATATGAATTTTTAATTCATATACTCTACATAATCTTGACATCATCATGACACATGGGCATGACACATCATAGATTCCCCATTTACACTTGGCTAAGATATGTTGTAATCCATATATTCTTATTCCTTACACATATCTATATTTAGCATTCATCATCATAGATTCTTGGCTATAAATGGCTTCGAGGTGTCACATGATGCATCATAGATCCTCCTCCATTTATAGGCATGTTGAATTTCATGCATCATACAATCACACATTTTTCAACTTATGTCATATGTGTCATAGATTTCCAAAAGGAATCTCTTGCCAAGTTACACATTCAAAGTGACAAGTTCAATGCTCTCCTCTTTCATGTTGGCTATAAGATTAGCCACATTGCTCCAATTTCTAGGCCTTGGTCCCTTAGGCTTAAAATCACTATTCTAGTATTCTCATAGCATTATCATATCATAGGATTTTTCTTTTTAATTGTGTGCATTATAGGAAATTGGAGCTACATCATATGGAGAAGAAAGAAGGACATGGGAGCTAGAACTAAAGAGGAAGTTTTTACTTTATGTTGTTTCCTTTGTTTTAGTTGTCTATCATGGTACAATAGAGGGTATTAATGTATGTTTATTGATTTTTTTGATTGCTTATAGTATGTTAGATATTAACCCATTTTATGGTCTTACAACAACATACAACAACTTGTATGTAAAATAAATTGAAGATGGTTTGTTGATCATTATAATATGTATTGATGACATCATTTTTGGAGGTAATGATGAAGCTATTGATAAATTTTCTAAGGAAATGAAGAATGAGACTACAATGAGCATGATAGGAGAAATTAGGTTTTTCCTAGGCTTGCAGATTGTGCAGAATAATGATCGTATATCTGTTTCACAATCTAAGTATCTAAAAGATTTCATTTGGAAAGTTGTAAACCTATTGGGACACCTATGATAATTAGTCACAAGTTATCCAGCAAATATGAGACATCTACTGTTGGAAGAAGAAGTATGGATCAATGATTGGGGGTTTGCAATATCTAACTCATGCCAAACTAGATATGGAAAATGCAGTTGGAATGTAGCTATATTTTAAGTAGATCCTAAGGAATATCATTTTGTAGTAGTTAAGAGAATATTTAGATATCTAAAAAGGGACATCTGATTATGTAACTTGGTATGATAGATCAAGTGATTTCATACTTTATGCATATACTAATGTTGATTAGGTAGGTAGTATGGATGATAGAAAGAGCACTAGTGGTGGAGCATTCTTTCTTGGAGGAAATTTGGTTTCTTGGTTGAGAAAGAAGCAAGATTGCATTTCATAGAGCACTAGTGAGGTAGAGTATGTTGTAGCAACAAATAACTGTAATCATGTTATTTGGATAAAGTAGATGTTGAAGGATATCAGAATTGAGTTCAAAGAACTGGATATTATTTACTATGATAACATAAGTAAAGTGATTATGTCTAAGAAGCATGTATTGCATTCTAAGACAAAGTATTTATCTATTAAGTATCATGTGCTAAGAGAGAAAGTAGCAAAAAAGGAGATTAGATTGGACTATGTAAGTACTAAGGATCAAATTGCAAATATCTTTGTGAAGTCTTTGCCTAAAGATAAATTTGAGTACTTGAGAGGTATGCTTGGGGTTATGCCCTTGCCTATTTTTGAATAGTTGATACAGAGAGTGTATCACTCTAGTGGCATAGAGCACTATTATTTGACTGGACTAAATGATGGTGCTTCCTATATGGGAGAGTATCTGGTATGTACTGAGTCATTGAGGATTCCTGGTATTTTGTATTTGGTTTTAAACACTATCATTGGACACTTGAATTGGTTAATCACTTGGAGCAGCTGATTGATAGTTGGTATTGAGATTCACACCTTTGACATTGATGTCAATGCGGGAGAGAATATGCATGAAAAAAAAATTCCTAAATTATGGGGGAGAATATGCATCAGATGAGGATAAAGGCAGCAATAAAGTACTACTTGGTATTCTTGGAACTTAGATGGTTTTCATCTATGTTGCCATCAATACCAAAGAGGGAGATTTTTAGCATGAATGCTAATGATACTACATTAGGGGAGTATCCTAAGCATTGAAAAGTATTGATATGTTTCATTCATGATTGTGTTTGTCATTGATGACAACATAGCATTGTTCTTTTAAAGACAAATTGAGTAGTAGACAAAGATCTTGATGGTACAGAAAATGATTTGATTGTCTCAACATGCACAATTATGGACATGTGCAACATAGTTTCATGATGATGAGGTTAAGTGCCCAAAGTCTACGTCGATGGCATATGGAAGTTGTACTTGATTTACAAAGAGCAATTTAGAGATAGCCTTGGAAAAATAGTTCCTAATGATTATTTTCTATCTTATATTCTAGATATAATGAAGTAATGCATAGTCAACAGTGATAGAGGATAGTCATTTGATGATGTCAGCAAGTGTCAAGTCTTAGTATCACATGAGTAATTTTTTGTATAGACTATGAGCCAACAGTACTATTGGAATTGTAATCTAATTTATTATCTTATTTTAATTAATTAGGAAAGCCTCAAAGCTGACTCAAGGAATTATTAGGAAGATATGGTATAAAGGAAAGATGATTTCCTTAATTTTAGTGTGTATTCAATTATTGAGATCATTGATTAAGAGTGAAGTGTAAAAAATAGTAGAGTGCTTACTAAATGCATGTAAGTGATCCAAGAGATTATGCGATGTGTAGTTTGACATTTGATTGCAAGATCTGAAGGAGAAATCTAGTTGACAAGATAGAGATAGAGGAAGGAAGTACAATTTAGCTCTATTATTTTGTAAGAAATAATATAGAAATCATTTGGATAGTGGGTTCATTGGTCTTTCCCTTGAAGCTATTTGGGAAATGAGTCTAGTTGTCTTTCACAACTCCTAATAGGGTTGGAATCTCCTAACAGGGATTCAAAGTCTCCTAAAAGGGACTCATATGTACTAAATGTTGTAATAGACTCCTAAGAAGGTCTATCCTCTAACAAGGAATATTTATATTAGTACATCAGCTTGTGGGTACCATCTCCACTGGGGTTTTCCATCTGATCAATGGTTTCCATAGTTAACATATCTAGTTTTATTGTGTATGCATGTATCGTGTTGTGGTTTCAGTTTACATTACTCATATGGTTAAGATTTGTTAAGATTGTAATTTTTGATATTAGTTGGATAATTGATTCACCCCGCCTCCTCTTAGTTGTATTAGTAGACTATATATTCTAAAAAAAATACACACAGACACATATATACATATATATGTATATACATATATATGTGTATGTATATTCACGCGCACACACACACACACACACATATATATATGTTAATGTTAATCTCATATTAGTTTTGACATATGAGTGACAATACACTTAAGTCATTTACATGATAGAACTTATTTCATGGTGAATACGTAATATATGCCATGCAAGTTATATAGTATGTGGTGAGTAACTAGTAACTACCGCATCACTCAAGTGTCAAGTAGATAGTTGATGCCGAGTGATCAATGGATATCGAGTCATTTAGAGATCGAATTACAACATTGAATATACAGTGGATGTCGAGCATCAAAGACTTCAAGTGTCCAGTAAATAGTTTTGCACATAGTTTTTTGTAATGACATAAACTTCTATGAAAACCATTTTTGAGCAAACTTAAGGATTTTTTTTTTGTGATTCTAAATAATAAGCATAAATCTATATTGAGGATCCCTATGGAGTTCATGCAACCAATCAGTTAAAGGGATGGATAAAGTAAAAATTGTATGAATCACAATCATTGATTCATAGCTAACCATAAGTTATCTAGGTCTTCTAAAGGAAGAAAAACCCTAAAACATTGTATGTGTAAAGAGAGATGCTTACCCATGCAAGTACAACATTCATGGTGGGTAATGAGTTGTGAGTCAAGATATACATTGTAGAATTAGTTAGAGGAGAAAAAAGGAAAGAAGTTAGAAGCTAGAAGTGACACATTTGATTAGAGAGGATCAAGGATACATGCAAAGAGGTGATATGTTATCTAGTAGCAGAGTGCTAACCAGAGGATCATTGCTAAGACATTCTAATAGGTGAATCAATTAAATCTCTTAATAAAGTAGTCCTAATAGGCCTTTGTAAATATTTTAATAGGGTGCTCACTTCATTGTAAGTTTAAGTCCTTTAATCAAGGACACTTCTAATAGGGTTTTGAAATCCTTTAACAAGGTAAGATCTAACAATCTTGTAAGCCTTTAACAAGGCATACCTTTCATAGGGTAGACCATAGTTTATGATCAAACATTGTAACCTTCGTTGGATACACTATACAATTCTAGTAGTGAAGATTTTTGGGTGCCAACCCCACCCCAATTTTACCTTCTCATTGGAGGGTTTTTGGATAACCAAATATCTTGTGTCATATATCTATTGAATGTTTATTTGATTTCATGCTATGGATGAACACTTTTAGTTAGGTATTTTTGTTTACATGCAAATTATGAGATGGATGTGTGGTGAATGCTTTTATGGTTAAATTTTTTAACTAATTCACCCCCCACACACCCCCGCCCACCCCATCTCCCCACCCTTAGAGTTTACTTTTCCTACTATATTTCCAAAAATTGGTGTCAAAGCTTTGTTCTCTGGAAAAGAAAGCTTTTTAGCTTTGAGGAAAGATCTTGAAGATGGAAGTCTACAAGTTGGGAAAGACTATTGAGAATTAGAATATTGAAATCCAACTTGCTCTACATCATCTAAATGAAGCAAGAGATTACTTAAGGCACTCATTAAAGAGAAGGAAAGAGATAACCATTGAAGAGAATGACACACGGTACCAAAAGGAAGGCACTACTAAATTGTTTGTAGATGGAAACACAAGTGAATTTGATGCAACAGTTGCATATTTGATGGAAAAGAATGTCACCCTTGTTGGAAATATAAGATGACTAACTAAGAGGGGAGGGGTGAATTAGTTACTACAAAAATAAATTGTAGATCCCCTAGATGTCAATACAAATCAATATTCTATATAAATTTTATTCTACTATAACTTGGTAAACACACATGCACTTAGTTACTCTAGCAAATACTGTAACTCAACAATAACAACAATAACTTGGAAAATGAAAACCACAAGATGTTTTCTATGATTAGGCTTTAAGATTAACTTAGTTGCAAATACATAAAAATAAATAGAATGAACACAAGTGACACCAAGATTTAATGTGGAAACCCAATTTGTGAAAAACTATCAATTGCAACTAGTTACTAATTTTCACTCTTCTGAAGTTAGTCGTGTTAGGAGCCAACCCAGTTAAAGGTTACAAAACACATTGTTAGGTATGACGTTGTTAGAGAATTTAATCACCTAGTTAGTAGTGGCCCTTTAGAGTTCTTTAGACAATTCAAATAGAAATACAAGCTTGTTAGAGGATTTACAAATAGTTGTTAAGTCAACTACGTTAGGAGATTTAGATCACTACTATAATGGTTAGAAAGTAAAAATGAGATGACTTGATTTCTAATATAACTAAATTTCTAATTACAAATCTCAATTCTAGCTTGTATACTTGATCCTTCCTGATTGAATGTATCTTTGCAGCTCAACAAGGATATTCATCCTTCTAATTTTCTTCCTCTAAGCATCATCAAATCTTCTAATCCTTCCACTACTACATCACTTTCAAACCTCAACTTGACCTTATATATATCTTAAACATAGTCAAGTTGTCTTGAATATATCCACACCATGTTTTGTTCCTTTTTCCTGCAAGTTCTATCCTTCAACGTGGGGCACCATAGTAGTTAGAAGAATTATATCTCACCAAACAACATAAACAATTATTTAGGTTCCAATCGATCTGATCAAGAAAGTCACATCACTTGGGTTGGAAGGAAAAATCAGTTTGGGTATTATGGAAAGAAAAGAAGAAATGTAATTCAAAATCCTCATAAAATGATAAATCCTCTAAATGCCTCGCAATAATCTTGATGTCAGTTGGTTTTGGCTACTCCCTAGGAGATTAGTGTCTATGAAGTGAAGAGTTCAATAAACAATATTTCCTAAAGATATGTTATGAAAAGTAGCTTCGTTGTTGTAGGCAATAGTTTTTATATGTGTTTCCTCTTCACATGCTACCTCCAAATCTATTGTCACCTCCTACCACTACCTTCCACTTTGACACCCTAGACTCTCCACACTGTGGCATGCTCAAGAAAGGAGGAGGCACCTCTTTATTGCTTATAGGTGACGCACAAGCTGCATATAGCATGAACCCATTGAAGGAGAAGATTAAACTTTGAAATGGTCTTTTGGATGAATAATGGAAACTACTTCTAATTCATTGATGCCTTACTACAATTGGCATGCATCCAAAAGTCATTTCCCAATTTCTATCCATTGCATTAGTGTTCAATTACAGGGTGCGTTTAGAGAGGAAATCATTCAGCTTCAAATTTCAATAAAGAATATTTGTTGAATGCATGTATTTGAGCCCTCTCAATACTTGATGCAAAGAATATTGACATTAATCCTCTATCAAGAGCTAATAGGAATGTATTATTTGGTAGAGATCTGTGTCCATGAGCTCATACATAATATAATTATCATTAAAAAATTTCTTCTGAGGTTATCAAATGATATCTTCTATTGTTACAATATTTTTATGATCCATGTGGCATAGGAGCTTTGTAACATGGAGAATCATCTTTACATCTAATCTATTATCAAGTGCATTTCTCATTTTCTTGAAAGAGACTTCCCCATTTTTCTTAGAATTAATTATTGAGCAATTTAAATTTCATCTTATCCATCTCGCAAAATTAGTTGGGCCCAAAATGGGTAAGGTTAAGAAAAATTTTGCATTTCAAACAACTGACATCTTAAAATGCTTTGATGAACATCTAATACTAATCAATTCTGAACTTAATCATTGAACCATCACTTTTTAACTCAATTTACAACTTTTTGACAACTACCAATGTCTTGCCATGTGGTCCTTTGACTGGTTTTTTATTTAAAATTTGACAAAAACACCCAACCAAGCTTTGAAAATAGAGATACTAATTCTCTGTTATATATTATTTTACCTTGTTGAATCTCATCTCATGAAGAATTATTATTCAAAAGATATTGACTATCAAATTTGCCTCCTCAAAATTGCCTGCAAGATAACAAGTCAGAAAACCATAAAACACGTTCGGATTTGGCTTTGAAAATAGGTCAAACTTACACTTAAGGGCACAAAAACTAGGGCATTAGTTCACTACCATGAGGAGAATATAAAACTAGGATTTGGGCTCATGAAAAATAATAGGGCACATTTGGAAAATGGTTAAAGTGAGCTACTCAAATTTGCATACTGGAAACACTAGCAAAAAAACATTTTTTGCAAATGGAATGGACCTGGGAAAATGTGCAAATAGATTCATCAAGATTTTAAAATTTGCATGCTTTAATTATTTTTAGAGTATAATGCAATGGTGCAATCCATTCAATCTCACCTATCATGGATTTAGAGACATGACATCAGAAATAGGGGTACCAACCAAACTGCACCTTTTGACACTAGTAAAACTTGACAAATTGCAAATGAAATTGAATTCAAAAACTGACCAAACGAATTCATCATAAGATCAAAATTGAAACATAACATGTCTCTGACCTCTAGAATGCAATGCAAAAGGAATTGCTTCATTTTGGTTAATAGGGTCTAAGTTATACAAGTCAAACACAACCTCAGAATTCTAAACAATTAGCATCAGCATAACAATAAATGACCAATTTTGAAGGATTCTAAACCTAGTCAAAACATATTGAAATGACTTGAAATCTAAAAAATAGGTTCTCTAATATGGATGCTAAACACTCCCAAAGTAGAGAGTTGTGAAATCTTATTGGGTGTGACATATTCAAATGCAAACTAGGCCTCTCATTGCTATTTGACACAAGCAAAAATGTAGACTTAAGCATTGCTCAAAATGAAACTTCACAGAATGACAATTTATCTTCATGGGATGAGTCGATATTCTAAACTCAAGGTGTTATAAACATTAAACACCTCTTAGACCTCAAAAGAATAGTTGAGTACACATGCTTTAAAAAGCACTTATAGGGCTTGATTTTTAGGGTGGCACTAAAAATTAGGGCTTCAATTTTGAGTCCCAACAACTAACTTAGAAATGATTTTCCTGTGTTAACCAAGTGAACTTAGTTAACACTACATATTCAAAAAGTTTCTTCGGTAACCAAGTGAGCTCGATTAACACTGGTCCCATCCAACATTTTCTTCATTAACTCAGCCAACTCAGTTAACATTCAACTTCTGCAAACTTTCCTTTGAAGATCAAGTGAACTCGGTAGACACTATCTTGTAAACTAGGCAAACTCTAGAATGCTCGACAGACACAGAAAACTATCTTCATCACCTTAAGTGATCTCAACATACATTGACTAGCAATGATATGAAATTTTGTGTAACATCAAAGACAATGCACAATTAACCAATTGTTTCCAACTGTTGGTGTAAATAATTATTCACTATTTACACTTACTTAAGTTTTCTTAGGTTAATGCATTATTTTAATACTTATTTATTAGTCACCTAGGAGTATGTGCACTCTTGTGAGTTGTCGTGTTGACAACATAGGAGTTCACACCTCATTTATGAAAATGGTGTCTACAACATAGGAGTTAGCACATTATTTGAGCACATGGTGTCTACAACATCTCCACACGTGGGATACCTTGTCATGCTTATCCTCTCATTATTCCACATACATTCATGCACATTGGAGGATGTGTGCTTAGTTTTCAAGCTTATCTCCAAACACCTTCTAGAGTCATTTTAGATGCATCTTAGAGGCCTTTATGTATAGGGACTCCTAGTGTATCTGAACACATAGTGATGTATCAAGACATGCTATGATATATTGATCATACTCTTTTTGGTCTACAGTTGTGTTTGTGTTCGAGTTCTTCAATCTTGCATAAATTTTCCCTGAGAAAAATTCTTAATTGGTATCAGAGCTCTTGGAGAATCTCTCATCACATTACCATTTGAGACCATCTTCTTGCTTTAATACCTCAGCCCGAATCTAGAGTATCGCTATCATTGGGAGTGTCTACAACTAGATCTAACCTCACCATTGCATCCAAAATGTTGATTTGGTACAAATTGGCTATAAATTTGGCTATCTTAGGGTGAAGTTGATCGTGAGGCAAAATTTCTTTTGTAAATCAACACTCGAAGGCCTAATTTGCAATTCTAGTATGATAATTTTATAGATTTGCGTAATTTTTTTTTATCTAATTGTTTTCTCTACTTTTTAGATAGAATTTTTTTGAAAAGTTTTGGCTAGGTGGCCCTGCAGAGTATTTTTTTTTTTTGTATAGGCACCGAATAGTGACACCCTGGCACTATATCCTATGTGAAATATTCCATCGATAGGCAGACTACACAACAAAGAATAGTTCATTTTTGGGCAGGTTTATTACAATCTGGTGGATGAAATTTCTTCCACACTATGAACAAGATTAGATCCTGCACTCACCACCATGGCCACACAACTTCCACCAATGGGCTGCCTTGTTTGCCTTATGATTGTAGAGTTTTTCTTTTAAAGGCTTGATACCCATTTTGCACAATGAATGTAGGATTTATATCCCACATCACTAGCGATAACTTTAGGTTCTCCAATGCCTTTTAATGATGAAACCCCCACTACTTTTTTGAAAATATGGCATGGTAAAATTTTCTAACATAGCTAAACTTTTGCTAGTCTGACCCACTTTTCCTCCAATGATGCTACCACATGACACCCATCTATTTGTTGAGACATCTGCACTCACCACGTAGGCTGACACACCACACATTCATAGCCAATATGACAAGTCATGCCACATCTACCCAAGGTACTAGTGTGTCCTCCTGCTAGCCAAGCACATCATGTGGCACAAACCCATACACCGTAATGAAGTAGACTTAGACCAGGTCGACAGGACCCACTACATCAAATTATCATGTAGGCACAACCACATTGGCATACAACTATCACATCAAACTTGCCTTAACAACACATCAACTTGCCAACAAGGAGACGACCACATGTTAGTTTTGTATAGTACAACTTTTCCACATCACTAGGTAGGCCCTTTTTTTGTTGATGTCACTTGGACATGAAGTTGAATTTGATAGTCATCTGACCATCATCCCCATGCATTTTCTAACTACCATGATAATCATTTGACCATCAAATTTAAGTTCACATTTTTCTACCCAAACCCCTCTATAGATTCAATTTTGATTTGGTAGCCCAACTTTGAGAGGCCATAACTTAGTCATCCAAACTCCAAATCAAGTGCAATTTTTTTGATTTTGGGTAGAATTTCTTGAGCTCTTCATTGGTGCTATTCTTTTCTAGTTTTGGTGCATTGATTTGTTAGAATTTGCATCTTTTGGTGACTATACCTATCTAATCCTACATTTTTCAACTTGAAACACTTCGTACAAGCTCATCTAGACACATTTTCAAGTTCCATTTTTTTTAAAGTGTTTTATTTTTGTTTACTTTCTAGTTCTGTAACCAAATTATAGGGTTGTGTGGATAGAAATATCACTTTTAGCATTAGGGCCTTTTCTACATTGTATTGCTTTTAAGAATTGTTGTATATCTGAGCTATAGTGCTTAGTTCCAAATGTAGGCCTCAAATACTAGTTGTAATAGGAAAAATTAGAATTCCATCTTGTACATTTTGACAAGTGGCGTATTGTACATGAACAACTTCTCAAACACAAAATCATTCATTGGGGGGGTTCTTCATTTTTCTTTCATCTTTGGGGGTTACATTGATTAGTACATCATGTAAGAGGAAGATCTAATTATATTGACACCAGAAAACTATCAAGAATGGAGTCAATTGGTTATCCCATATCTTAGTCAGCACAAAGCATTACCATATGCGAGAGGACTTAACTACAATGAGGACACAATTTCCCTCATTTGGCATACTCTCTTTCTATTTATGGATATGGAGGTTATGGATTCACTTGAGGAAATTAAGTCATCTAATCCATATGTTTATTGGATTCATCTTTGGGAGACGTATGGAGATCCAGACATTCCTCCATTCCCCACAGATCTTTTACCTCTAATTGTAGCTGCATCCTCTCTAGATGAGATCACACCTCTAGATGTTCTTGTTGCTCCTACTAATCCCATTCCAACCATAGATGCTTCAAGTTTTGTGCAATAGGAACCTTCATGTCTCCCTACTTTACCTTCATGCGACAACTTCCTTCCAAACATTGCAGTGTTATTCATGGAGTCTCACATTCAAGATGTGGGAGACATCCTTGATGATATTCATCATCTTTTTTAGGAAAATTCGTTATCTATTGCCATAGTGAACAATTCATGTACTTTAGCATAGCAGGGTACACTTTGTCTTCCAATTCCAACCTCAGGTGATGACTTCTTGACTGACATTTCAGGTTTGTTCATGGAGTCACACATAGTCAATTTGGGAGGCTTCTTTGATGGTATACTACTCCTCTTTGATGAGGACAATCCTTCTATAGTTGTTGTGAGGGCTCACTTTGACCCTCATGTCCATTCTCTACATGATTAGTCTTTACAAGTTGATGTGATTATGGATCCTTATGTATAGTAGGTGTAGGAGGTCTCTCTATCATTTGAGGAGACAATTGGTTCTTTCAAACATGTTCTATAGCAATCCTTGCTAGATCTAAACTTCTTCTTAGTTGTTTTGGAAGGAGTCACTATCAATATCAACATAGGGATAGTTGAGTAGGTTTCAAAGATACCTTTCATCATCAAGATTCTTTCCACACATAGGGAAAGCATCTTAATCATATCTCTACCATTGTTTCTTCCAAAGGGGAGGAACATAATTCAACAATCATTTATCAACTTCTACATTAGAGCATTTCTCACTAGTCGGCACCTTACATTTAGGGGGGGGGGACTACCTTATCTCCTTCTTCTTCTCCTTTATTGGTGATTTTTTCCTCTTAGGAGTTTTTTTCCTTCTCCCATTTCTCTCTTGTATATACTTGATGTATGTCATAATGTGTGGGTCTTGATTACTCCATCCATCGATGCATCTTGTCATTTTATCTCTCTTTTTGGGGGAGGATTTTTCCCATGAGGTTTTCTCTCTTTCTTTGCTTTATGAGAGATTGCATTTTCATTATGTACATGGGTACCTAACATGGCCTAGTAGCCAGGACCCATTATGCATTTCATCCTAGCTTTCATAAGCTTAAGTGCATTTCCCTAAGTTGCACTTAAGGGGGGGTGTTGATGTAAAGAATTATTCACTATTTACAGTTACTTAAGTTTACTTAGGTTAATGCATTATTTTAATATTTATTTATTAGTCACTTAGGAGTATGCGCACTCTTGTGAGTTATCATGTTGACAACATAGGAGTTCACACCTCATTTATGCACATGGTGTCTACAACATCACACATGGGACACCTTTTCATGCTTATCCTCTCATTATTTCACGTACATTCATGCACAATGGAGGACATGTGCTTAGTTATCAAACTTATCTCCTGGCACCTTCTAGAGTCATTCTAGATGCATCGTAGAGGCTTTTATATATTGACACTCTTAGTGTATCTAAACACATGGTGATGTATCAAGACATGCTATGATATATTGATCATACTCTTTTTGGTCTACAATTGTGCTTGTGTTTGAGTTCTTTGATCTTGGTTGAATTTTCAATAAGACAAATTCTTACACCAAAAATCTCCCTTGAGAATCCCCAAAGGAGATGTGCAAACCCCATCAAATAACCACACAAAAAAAAACCACAATAAAGAAATATCTTATACAAAATCACAACTCCTTATTCATATAAAAATTGATTACAAGCAATATGCCCAACTATATGGCCTTCCATATTAGGGCCAAATACACATAACAATTATAATACTAGTTCTACAAGATCCCATAAGATCACGTTACCACATGCCAATTTTAGCTAGTCCATATCCACAATTGGATAAGAATACCAAGAAGAATCCACACCTGTACCCTGAGGTCTACCAAGAAATCCTTTAGTTCTTAGGCCACAATCCTTACTTTTCAAAATTCACATCTACTCCTCATTCCATATTCCTTCTCCAAGATGGAATGATAACTTATGATAACTACTTGCTAAAGACTCCAAAAAACCCTTTACTTATACCCAACTAAGCTACAAGTTAGTGACAACACTAAATTAAATATCCAGTCATAAATTAAATGCTCAAAGTTGGCTCATAGACAATTTGACACCAATAGAAATCAACAACAAGCTAAGTGTTCGCAAAACCAAGCTAAACACCATTAAGTTCCCAAGCATAGCCAAGATCTAGAGACCGTGCCAAGCAACTAAAGACCATGTCAAGTTTTAGAGACCATGCTGAGTACTAGTATCTTCTGAGCTCCATAACTTTAGGCTGAATATCCCTTCAAACATGTAGGATTGCAAGCAATCCCAGGATGCTCCTACATTAGATACCCTAGGTTCAAAAATATATTCTAATAGCTAGAAAAAAATCTTTTGGGATTCATTGCATAAATCCCAAATTGGTTCTTCACAAAGATATTTTTCAAGTCTTCAACTTGTACACTCTTTCCCTTGTTCTTCTTCTACTTCTTCACTTCCATCTTCAGTGTGCTACAGGTCTAATTTCCATACTGATCTCCAACCTTCTCAGAATCTGTCAACACAACTCAACTACCAATAGGCATATTCCTCCTATTGGGTTCTTCATTTGTAAAGGAAATAGGGAAAACTTCCTAGGACTTTTCTCATCAATAAACACATTCTTGACACAATAATGCACATCCCTACAATCATACTACTAAGGTCTACCGATCAACACATGAAAACTATTCATGTCCACAATATCACACAACATTTGATCCTTATACTACCCAATTTGGAAATCAAGAAGGAATTACTCCCTCACTTCCAAAGGATGCTCACCTTGAAACCAGCTAATCCTATAAGGATAAGGATGTCTCACTCTCTTCAAACCAAAGTTTATGTTCACCATCTCCTCAGTAGCAAGGTTATTGATACTACCACTATTCACAATCACCTTGCAAACTTTACGACCAGACTTACAACAAGTCTTGAACAAACTAGTCCTCTAACAAGAATCCAATGTCCTCTCACCAACTAGTATTTGTTGAGCTAACAAACTCTCTTCTTTCTTAGGATGACTATGCTAGACTGCAACCTCATTCATAGTAGCAGTTGTCCTACCAATCTAACATCCAAGAGACCTATGTGCTTCTTTCCCACATTGAAATAATTACCTCTAAATGCACCTCCACCTGTCCTTTTCTTTTGATCAATAGGTTTTAGTTCACCTTCTACACTTGGTTTAGCTTGTACCAAGCTATCCTACTTCTCCTTCCCTCTAGAATTACCTTGACTTTTCCTTTTCAATTTATCTTCTACCTTCAAAGAATATTGAGAAGAATCCTCAACTGAAGAAATATTCAACATACCAACCTCATCCTAGATATTGAATCTCAAACCATTAATATACCAAGCTACGTTTTCCTTCAAGAAAATTCTCTCTAACTAGACTGAATAGTCAACTTGTAGAGCTTCTCAGTATAATCTTTCATAAACATATCTTTCTATTTCAGATTTTGTGACCTTTTAAAAAAATTAAGTTCATAATTAGATGGAATGAACTTAGTCACCATCAACCACCATCTAGTGATCTTCATTCCACCTTCCTCTTCTCTTTCTCTTTCCAATTCTTTCCACCAAAGAGAAACATGTCCTTTCAACTCAGTTTGTTCCAACCTCACTCTAAGTGGATCCTCAATATCCTTAAGCTCAAAGTAGTCTTCCAATTCACCAATCCAATGAATTAGGTCTTCATAAGTCAAAGTACCTAAGAAATTAGAAACCTCCATCTTATACTTTAGCTTCAACTGAGATCTAGGTCTAGCAAACTAACTAGCCCTAGTTCCAATAGGTCTCATAACTAGACCTACCAACTAATCTATTATAGTATTCACAAGAAGAGCATCAAGATCTATAAAGAAACTAAAGTTAGGTGAGGAGGATACCAAGGAAGTTATTTTCAATAAGCCTCCACCTACATTTCAAGAAAAATTAAAGGAAATAGAAGGAGGAGATGGAATGGAAAATTTCAAGTTTCTTAGATATGAAACCAGGAGTGTAGATGATAAAAAGAAATTTGAAGACATGATGATGTCAAAGTTGGGTAAGAAATACTCTCCTGATCAACTTGTACAACAAATTCCAAATGATTTTATGCAAGCAATCAAGCCAAGATGGGAAAATGCTAAGAAGACTACAAAAGATATATATAAATAGACTCTTAGGCAACTTATGTCAAGTCTTAGTGATAGAGAGGTGAAAGATTCCATGAAGAAAAATGAAGGAAAAATCACTCATAAATTCAACACATGTCTTGTGTTGATAAAAGACATAGAATCTATGGTGAAGATAGCTACTACCACATGGAAGAACATATACAACCTTCATCAACTGGCTAACTTTTTTGTTCATGTTAGTGATAAGGAAGATGAGGAAGATATCAAGGAAGATGATGAAAATTATGATGAAGAAGATGTGTAAACAAATGAAGATGTGAATCTGGATAATGAGGAGGATGAGTAGGAAGCTATAGAGGAGAATCTCCCTGAGATTCAAAGTATTGAGGAAACTAACTGGGAGATGATTGTAGCATCAAAAATGGCCCCATTTCCTCACTCTTTGAGAAAATCTTTAATGTCATCAAGCTTAGTGAAAGCTTCTGCTAATTTGGTTGTGGCAACCACTACAACACCATCCACCCAACTAATCTCTGCAACTATTGAGCTAAGTACTACATTGACTGAAGTTATCAACACTTCATCTACTAAGTAGAAGGTGCCTACACCATCATAAAATTTGGTAATACAAGAAAAAGGTATTTCTATTGTCAATGCAATATCTACTTTTGTTGTGAGCCCTTAATTTATACTATTTTTTCTATTCCACATTCAATTAGTACAAGGACAGTTGAGATCAAGTCTCAACTGAGTACTAAAGTTTCAAGAAAGGATAAGAGTAAAGAAGAAGACATTGATCTAGATGAGGATATAGTTATCCCAAATTGGTATATCTCTACTCTAAATCCTAATCAAATGAACATTATGGGTGAACTATTGCAAATGAGAGCTAAGCAATAGAAGCTTAGAGAAGAAAAGAGCAGGGAAATCCAAGTGCTTGAAGATGTAAAAAACATACTTATGGATCAACTGAGTATTGAGGTTGATAGTACCACAACCTATTTTGGATCAATTAGTAGAAGTTGTCTAGAAATTCAATGAATATTTGAATAGAAAAGATAAGTTGCTACAAAGAGCAGAAAGAAAAATTGAAAATAAGGTGTTGGAACAAGTAGCATAGAAAATTGTAATAAATCAAGTAGAATTGACTACTATTCTTATTTCACTAGAAACCTCTGCAAATAATGTAACTCCATTATTTAGCAAGTTGTGTGATACATCTATTGTCACCTAGGGAATCAAAGATAAATTACCTAAGATAGATGAAGACTTGAAGGCAAGTGCACACTAGTTTTCAATTGACCCAAGCTATAGTTCTACTCATTACTAAAAGATCATATTTCTAATAAATTTGCAAGGAGATTCATTAAGGGAAAAAGTGAAGATCAGGGCCACACTTGTAGACATCCAAGGCATGATTCTTCCAAACATGGATGCATTGCAAAAACACATTGCACATGCCAAAACTATTATCCATGTAAATAACTTCTCCATAGTTGATCACATGATGGAGTTATCAGTAGAACTGCAGATTGCATGTCATGCAAGCAAGGTGTTACAGAAAAATTGGGACAAGACAATGGTATTGATTTTGAAGGTACATTCTAACTTCTTGTCACATTTTGGCATTACTATGTAGCATAAACCTTTGGCATTTACGTCAAAAGGTGGGAGAAATAAAGTATAATATGATATTATATATATGTATATATATAAAGGAGGAGAAGTATATAATATGGATGTATATGTATATATGAAAAGTATTGGGGAGAAGTATAATATGGGATACCAGACATATGTGTGGGGAAGCAGCGTAGTATTATACAAATACATGTATAGTTAATCAGAAAACATCTTTTACAAAAGCAATTTTGGGAAATCTCAAAAAAAATGTATGTTACCGAGTTGAAGACACATGATGGAGATAAAAGAATGTTTTGGACTTGAAAATTTTAGAATTCAGTTTTGGATGAATAAGTGTTTTTGTCACTAATGCCAAAGGGGGAAATTATTGACATTATGGTCAAACTTTGTTTATTAGTGACTCATACTTAGTCAATTGGTTAAACAACTACCAAGCTTATCTTGTAGTTTTCTATGTTAACTGAGTAATCCTTGTTCTACCAAGTTCAAAAATTAGTATTCAATTCATTTCTAGTAGTATTTACCAAGTTGATCAGTGACGATGCTAATTGAGTTTCATATTGTTAACTAAGTTGCACAATGTCAACCATGGCCTCTTGTGTTTATTGACCTTGCAACATCAATGATGTAAATCTAGTGTTGACTAAGACAAGGTGTGTCAACCAAGTGATTCAATTTATACTAAGCTCATAGTGTTAGTGTTGACCAAGCCATGGAGTCACCAGTGTTGATCAAGTTTAGGCTACTTTGAAGTGATTAGTATGAATTGAGCTTCTACATCTACCTAGTGCATGATGATGTTGAGTGTTGACAATGGTTGCCAAGTATCAGAACCTCACCAAATTTGTCTTTAGAACCCGAGTACCAATAGTTGGGCTGATTTTGTGATCTTGATGGAAACCTATGTTGTAGTCAACTTTGATATTGTAATTTGGATTGGTATATATGTAATGTATTGTATCACATCCAAAGAAAGAATATAAGAAAGTCTTACCTTCTCATTAGAGGGTTTCTAAGTAACCAAATATCTTGTGTCATATATGTGTTGAATGTTTATTTGATTTCATGCTATGGATGAACATTCTCAGTTTGGCATTTCAGTTTACATGCAAATTATGAGATGGATGTTTGGTGAATGATTTTATGGTTAAATTTTTGAAGCACTGATTCACCACCCCTCCCCCCACCTGTACCCTTAGAGTTTACTTTTCCTACTATATTTCCAACAATTGGTATCAAAGTCTTGTTCTCTGGAAAGGAAAGCATTTTAGCTTTGAGGAAAGGTCTTGAAGATGGAATTCTACAAGTTGAGAAATACTATTGAGAATCAAAAGATTGAAATCTAGCTTGCTTTACATTAGTTGAATGAAGAAAGAGATGATTTAAAGATCTCATTAAAGAGAAAGAAATATATAGCCATTGAAGATAATGACACACAATACCAAGAGGAAGACACTACTAAATCATTTGCAGATGGAAACACAAGTAAATTTGATGCAACAGTTGTAAATCTAGTGGAAAAGAATGGCACCCTAACTAAAGAGGTCAAAAATGTTAAGATAAAAACAAGAAGTCCAATCAATATTGATATGTGTGGTGAAAGAGAAAAAAAAGAAAGTTAAGGAAGACAAAGTAATGATTGAAGATGAAAAAAGGGTAATGACCAAAAAACTGGAAGAAAAGACATCAGAGGTGAATAGCATTGCTCACATGCAACTAGAAACAATTAATCAAATGATGATTGCCAATCACAAATTTAATGGAAATGACATTGAGATTACAACCCTAAATTTTTAGATTGAAAAATTGAGAAATTATTTGAAAAGAGAAAAATAATTTGTTGAAAGTTTTAACAAACCTAGAGAAGCCATCAAGTAATTTGAGGAATTGATGAGATCTCCTAGATCCAACAATGATACTAATGGATTGGGTTACATGAGCACTAAAGAAGGAGAATCATCTAAAAGTGGTAAAATAAGAAGTACAAAGATAACAACTACAAACCTACTTGTCATAATTGTGGTAAGATAGGTCATACAAAAATGTTTGCAAGAGCAACAATGTAAATTAGAACACTAAGAAGAAATTCATGGGTAACTATAAAAATAAAGGACATCAAGTACATGAATACGAGAGCAAGACATCAAGTACACAAAGATTTGAAGGTTACTGCTACAACTATAAGAAGTATGGACATAAAGATAAGGAGTGTAGATCTAGGCCTAATTGGTCATCAAACAAGCAAGCTAAGGTAAACCATATTGATAGATCCTACAATTGAGATTACAATACAATGTATATTTTCACTATTGTCAAGAGTATGGACATGTTGCTGAAAATTGCATTAGAACACATTTTAGAAGTCACTATAGTAGATGGTTGAGTCAAACTACATGTTTTAGTTGTTTGAAGACTAGTCACATTAGCCCAAATTGTCCAACAATGTCAAAATTACCTAATAGTCAATTTAATAAAGAAAAAGAAAAGGGTTTTGTTGAAGAAATCAAAGTGCAAAAGAAAAAGACATTGAAAAAAAAGGAAGATTGTATCATATCAAGTTCAAATGGGATCGCTTCATCCAATGGATTAGTTGATCACACCACCCCCACTAGGTAGTCAAGAGGTATGTGTGGGACTAATTCAAAGTTCAATTATACGTAAGTTCCAAGGATTCAATTCTAAAAAGATCATATATGCATGAAGTAAGATACAAAGTATTGGTTAGACCTTAAAAGAAATCTATAAGTTTTCATGTTTCTATAGAGCATGAAAAGTTACATTGTTGCTGCAGAGTGAAAGTTTAGTTGTTGCCAAGCTATCAAAGGCAATAATGTTGGAAAATCTTGCTATGGTTTCTAAGCATGGTAGGAATTACATGGAAGCCAAGTGTGACAAAATTTCTATTGGATTTGAGCTTACAATTGTGTAAGCATGGAGCATTTATTATGAAGTTTCATGGGCTATATGGTCAATGTTTGATTCATTTGCAATCATTTGAGATTGAAGAGAGCATAAACAGCTTAAGGTGAATTAGAGAAATTAATTCAAGTATTTGCAAACTGAATTCAACTACTACTCACTAGCAAACACCATAGTTTTCAAGGTATTTATCATGTGTTGAGCTACACTCCTTGAATTTATGCAAACCCTAGATAGTTGTTATGGTGTATAACTCTTATGTTGTTGTCATTAAGGAAGGAAATAAAGCTTTAAATGTATAGTTGATTAGTAATGAGATTAAACAACTAGATTTCTTAGAAATTCTTGATATTGCAGACAAAGGAAACCCATCTGGTGCATTATCCATGATACCACCACAAGTTTTAATGATACAAGATGTAAGGTGTTGCTACATTTATAAGGTAAGGATTATAGGAGATAGGGAAAGTAGATGCTTGTATAGAAAATTGTGTGCAAATGGAGTGTTGAAAGAGGAAAACAAAATTGTAGAGAGAAAAGGATTAACCCCTGCCCTAGATTTTCCTAATGTATTTAAGACAGAGTGGATTAAGATAGTTCTTAGAAAAATACATAACAATTCTATATGGTTAGAAGAAAAACCTATAAAGATTACAAAGAGGATTAAATAAAGAGTAATAGGGTATCGTACCCTACAAAAACCAAATACTATGAGGAGTGATGCAAAAGAGGGAATTAAAAAGAATATAGTGTGAGTGTGGAACAAGATAGGGATGACCATAGACATAATCATTGATCCCCTAATTGCATTTGTAGTAAGAGTCATTGCACATAATTTCTTTCAATCTAGTAGATTGAATAGTGTACCATGTATAGCTATAAATTTAGGCTATAAGACAGTAAAGAAGGACCACTCTTATGACCTTGCCAAGTTAAAACTCCAACAGTTGTCAGAAAACTTGGGAGCCATAATAAAGAGAAAAAGTGCATATTGCAAATTTGGTTCAATACTTGTTTGTATATTTTTCTATGTGCAAAACACTTTTCCCTCATTTAACAAAGCTTCTTGCAAGACCAATTGGTCTATTGTATTACAAATTGGATAATACATAGAGCAACTTATAGATAATTTTTAGACTATAATGAGAAGTTATTTTGAAGACTTTAAGAAGTCAATGATACAAAGACTAAGAAAACCAGTATCACTAGTAGAGAAACATTTCAATGATGTTTTTTTTTTAGTTGATGTTGATTTCACTTATGTTCAAGTTGTTGTCCAAAGGGTTAGATGGCTCAAACCATTTCCTTATGAAATTAATGTGGATGAGGCATCTGTAGCCATCATTGGTTTACTTGTAGAGGAAGTAGATAAGAACACTATAGTATTTGTAAATTATAATGTAGCCAAGTCTAAAATAAAATTGGAGTTGAAGACAACTTTTGTAATGAGGAAAAAGAAAAAAATTGTGAAAAATATCAAGGAACAATTTGATGAAGAGGTAGAAGGAGATGAAGAAGAAGAGGATAATGAAGATAATGAAAGAGATACACCTACCCAAGCAACACTTTCTCTCACACAGGGTCAAGGTGAGGACCAAGGAGAAGAAGAAATAGAATTTGATGAAGGTGTTGAGGGAGAAGAAGCTAATGAATCACCTATTGCTATAGGAAAGAAGAAGAGAAAACCAAAGATTAAGCCAACAACAAGAAAACCCAAGAAAGTTGTAAAACCTTCACACAAAAAAACCTATAGATCTAATCACCAAGGCTAGAACAAGAGCTGCTGCTAAGAAAACTCAAGAAGTTGAAAAACCTAAAGGGAAGAGAGCTAGTACAGCTACTAAGGAAGATGATCCCGAGCAAAGACAAAGGAGGAAATATATAGCTCCAACTAAATCATACAAGGAGAGAACCAAGTCAAATGAAATCAATGAATTCTCTTATGATTTGGACAAGTTGTGTGATAATATCAAGAACAATGTTGCTTTATCAAAGTTTGAACACACATGTTGGATTTGATAAACTTGGGAAGATAGAGATGAATAAAGTAGAAAAATTCATGTATGCCATGATGGAAACTTTGAAGACCACTCTAATTGAGATTGCAAACTCTTTACCCAAAAGTCTATATGACATAGTTGAGAAAAGATGGATATATAGTCTCTTAACTAAAAGCAACATTAGAAAGACTACTCTAGCAAGAGTAAAGTGAGAATTAGACAAGTCTACAATGACAAAGAGAATTAATAAGAATAAAGGGAAATTTTCTCCAAAATATAGGGCATTTAACATTTTACAAAACAAGATTGAGGATTATGTCCAAAAGATCACCCAGTTATGGAAAGTGATATATGTGTTGATAAAAAATGAGTCAAAAAAATAGACACCTATGGAAGTAGGTGAAAAAAAAAAGAGAACAAGAGGTTGTTGAGATAACATAGGATGAATCTATAAGGGAAGGACATAAGGAAGGCACTATAAAAGAATCTTGGTTAGAACAAGATAAACAATGTAGCTTGATTAACAAAAAAAATCTATAGATAATGATGCTTGTTAATCTTTAGTAACTTATTTGCAGAAGGATAAAGAAATAAGAAAACAACATGAACACATGAGACACCAAGATTTAATTTGGAAACCCAATTTTGGAAAACCACCAATGCAACTAGTTAGAACTTTTCACTCTTTTGAAGTGAGCCCTATTAGGAGCCAAAGGTTAGAAAACAAACTATTAGGTGTGATCCTATTAAATTATTTGAATCACACTATTATGAGTGGCCTTGTTAGTGGTCTTAAGACACTTCAATCTAGAAATTCCACCTTGTTAGAGGATTTAAAAAAATGACTATTAAGTCAACTCTATTAAGAGATTTCTTCACTACTACAATTGTTAGAGAGTAACTAGGATTGACCTTGTTGATGAAGCAAGTAAATTATAGATTCAGATCACTATTCTAGTTTATCCTTTGGATCCTCCTTGATTAGAATATTCTTTGTGGCTCCTTAGATTTCCTTCCCTTAATCTAATGTCCTTCTTTATTCTCATCTTATTCTCTTCCACTACTTCACACTTGAATCCACAACTTGACCTTTCATATATATGAAATTCCATGTCAAGTTGGCTTGAATACCCTCTTCAAATAAAAAATTAACATTCACTAAGTGACTTTGCATAAACAAAATAATGAACAAAATTATTTAGTTTTCACTTAGCTAAAACTATAACTAAGTCACTCAGTTAACACTAAGTTCCTATGGTAAGTAACCTAACTCAGTTTATACTAAACTCCTTCAGTCACTAACCTAACATATTTTACACTGGAATTCTTCATTGACTGACCTATCTCAATTTTTAATGGATACTAGAACCTTCTAAGCTTAGTTACTACTAGTAGTTCTCTGTTGGAGTGTGAAATTTGTCTAAGGTGAATGATAATATACAATGGAATAATTTTTTTCAACAATATCCCTCTTTGGCATTGATGACAACACAACATATCATTAATAAAAGAAAATTTTGAAGAAAATATCCTTATTTTGATTCTAATTCTTCATCTATAAGAACTCCCTCTAAGATTCTCCCTTTGTCATCTTATCTTTAGACTCTGTTTGATCAAATTTTCCCTCTTGCTCATATACAAATCGCTTCCTCTAATTATTTTTTGACTCATTGACATGACATCAATATCTCCCTCAATGAATATATGACATGTTTCAATATCTCCCTCTTTGACATCAAATGCCAAAGACTTTGTACAATGAATTTATATTGTACCTATTGTACTGATTCATATGCAATATGCTCTAAAATTCTTGCATCAACTTGATAGATCTTCAATGTAGATTGGTTATTGCATTACTAATCTATACTATAGTGAGCATCAACTAGGGGAATGACCCCTATCTTATCTCTTAGATACATAAATGTATCCTTAGGTAATGGCTTGGTAAATATGTCAGCAACTCACTCCTTTGTGTTAACATATTCTAATCTGACCTATTTGTCTTGAACTAACTATCTAAGAAAATGATACTTTATTGTAATGTATTTTTTCTTCGTGTGCATCACTAGATTCTTGGATATGTTAATTGTACTTAGGTTGTTACAATAGATAATTATTGGATCCTTGATTCATTCCTTCATTCTCGACAATAATTTCTCAAACTAGATTATGTTTGAACAATTAACTTCTATAATAACATATTGTACTTCTATTTTAGATTGAGTGATGCAATTCTAGTTTTTTCTTGTCCATGATACTAATGTCTTTCCAAGAAAAAATTCTCCTCCACTAGTTCTTTTCCTATCATTAATGCTTCCAACCTAATCATTATAAGTAAAGAAATTCAAATCAAAGATTCATCCTTTCTTGTACCATAGACCATAGTATCGAGTACCTTTGAGATACCTCATGATTCTTTTGACTTCCATCATATGATTTTCTCTAGGATTTCTTGAAAATCTTGCAACTATACCACTTGCTAATGCAATATCAAGCCTTGTGTGAACCATATTATCAAAGATTCTATGACATATTCTTTTATGCCATAGCCAACTTTCCTCTACTTGAGCTAAAAAGCATGGAATTTTAGTAAAATCTAGATAGAATAAATTACCTTTAGTATGACTGCTAGTGCCAACTAGATTTCCTTTAACATCCAGTGATTTTTCTTTTCCATTCATCAATTGTACCTTGTATCCAATGTTGTCTAGTTGTACCACACTTAGAAGATCGTGTCTTAGTCCTTCAATATGGTAAGAACTATCACATTTGATTCTATCAGTTAATGCAATGCCTCCTTTTCCCTTCACATAAAAAGGTTCATTTATTGCAAATCTAACACTTAAAACATCATAGTGTTCCAAGGGTTCAAACTTAGTTTTGTTGCTAGTCATGTGATGAGAACAACTATTATCTATTATCCATGTGTCATTCTTTCTAATATGAGAAATAAGTGCTATATTTTCATTATCCTCATCAACAGATTCATCTGTAATAGCATTATACACCATTTAATCTTCATCATCACTATCAGAATCTTTAGTAATATAACAAGATTTCTTACATTTGTCTTTGTAATTTTTGTAGCTCTTGAAATCTTTCTTTCCTTAGAACTTGTTGAATTTTTTGTCATCTTTGTTTTCTTTATTTAGACATCTTTCAGCAATGTGACCAACTTCTTCAAAAGAGAAAAAAATCAATAGTATCTTGCCATTATATTTACCTTTTCCTTTTGGTAATCTTCTTGCAAGCATGGCTTCAATAGCTTCAAGGTCATCATGTGAATATTCATCTTCTTCACTATTAAATTGTTTTCCTTTTAAGTTTTCTACCTTTCTACCAAGAGTTAGTTTGTCTTTGAATGTTGATTCTATGTTGTGAGAGATTGGGAGATAAATATCAAAGTTATCCAATTCAAAAGATATTAATCTTCACACTAGTGCATCTTTGAGATCACATCTTATCTCTTGAATAGATGAAACTCTAATTGAAAAAATGGGAAGAAGAGTTCCTAATATCTATTTTTCCTTCTATAGCTCTAATTGTACTCACACTTGCTTTGATTCTTTCACTACATTTACCAATGTTTTCATCTTCTCTCACCCTCACCTAATCAAACTGGCCTCTTAGACTCTCTACTTTAGCACTTTTCACATTATCATCTCTTTCATGTACTTTTTCTATCTTGTTCCAAATCTCATGAGTAATAGGAAAATATTTGACTTCATCAAATTCAGAATAATTGAGAGCAAAAGAAATGTCAATCATCATTGTGTTGTGACTCATCATATCCACCATCTAATCCACAATTAATGGCTTTGGAGTTGCCACATGTTGATTCTCTAAGAACTGTAGACCTATATCTTGAATGGTTCCCAGATGTAGCTATTGGAAATATAAGAGGAGTAACTAGGGGGGGCATGAATCAATTATTACAAACATAAATCATAGATCCCTTAGATGTTAGTACAAAACAAACTTTGATGAAAACTGAACTTTGCTAAAGCTCAACAAACACACACAAAAATGTTGTAACTAAGTAACCACTCAAATAGATTAGTAAATGCTTAACATGTAAATCTTAACTGTTCTTAATATTACTTTAACTAAGTTGCAAACACATAATAGAAACAACATGAACACACTTGACACCAAGATTTAATGTGGAAACCCAATTGCAAAAAACCACTAATTGCAACTAGTTACTAATTTTCACTCTTTTGAAGTATACCATGTTAGGAGTCAACCCTATTAAAGGTTAAAAAACACACTGTTATGTGTGACACTATTAGAGGATTTAATCACCCTATTAGGAGTGGCCTTGTTAGAGGTATTTAGACAATTCAATAGAAATACTACCTTTTTAGAGGATTTATAGATAGTTGTTAAGAAAACTTTGTTAAGAGATTTAGATCACTGCTACAATGGTTAAAGAGTAATGATAAGATGACCTAATTTCTGATGCAACTAAATTGTTGATTTCAGATCTCAATTCTAGCTTGAATAATTTATCCTTCCTAATCAAATATATGTTTTCATCACAACAAGGATATTCTTCTTATCCTTCTAATTTGCTTCCTCTTAGCATCATCAAATCTTCAATTGTGATCCACACATTCAATCCTCAACTTGACCTTATATTTATATCTTTCATATTGTCAAGTTGACTTGAATACAACTTACAATAGTTAATATTCATCTTCTTGATTAGCTAGAACCAATAGAAAATTAAATTGAGCTCAATATGCCAAAACAAGAAAATCCTTTATTAGCCGAACCTGCTTTGTAGATCCTAACCCAAAAATGATTTTTGTATGTTAACCAAGTGAACTTGGTTAATACTACATATTCACAATGCTCTTTTGGTAACTAAGTGAGATCAATTAATACTGGTTCCATCCAAAATTTCCTTCATTAACTGAGTGAGCTTGGTTAACACTCTATCTTCACAAACTTTCCTTTCACTCCCGAGTGAACTTGCTAGACACTATCTTCTGAACTTAGCAAACTCTAAAATGCTTGGCAGGAACAAGAAATTGTCTTCAATGCCTGAGTGAGCTTGGCATACACTAACTAGACTGAAAATGATTTTACATTTTGTGTAACATCAAAGACAATACATAATTAATCAATTGTACTCAACAATCTCCCTCTTTGGCATTGATGGCAACACAACATGTCATAAAGGAATGAAATTTTAGAGCAAGAATAAAGTAAGAAACATATCCCTAGTTTCATTTTGATTCTCATTCATGAGAACCCCCCCTATCAATATGAAATCTTTTTCCTTTAGTTTCTTCCTCTATCAAAAAATTCTATCTTCAACATGTTCTAATAGCAAACTTTGTCTTTAATATCAAGCCAAGTTCATTCTCCCTTTTTACATTTCTTTCTCTTTATCTTTATAAAATATCTATGACACATAATAGTAAAATTCTCCCTCTTTGAACTCTCATGCAAAAGAAAATATTCATTGAATATCAATGTACCTCATGTGATGAATCATTTTCAATATGCCCTTTGTCAATACTGCACAAACTAATTGATCTTCAACATGCTCTAGTTGATGCATCACTAAACTTCAATTAGCAAGCTTTAGATAGGGAATGACCCCTAGCTTTCCTCTAAGATACAAAAAATAAATCCTTGGGAAACAACTTGGTGAATATGTCTATAATTTGTTGTTTAGTATTCACATATTCCAATCTTACTTCTTTATCTTGTACCAATTGTCTTAAACAATGATGCTTGTTAATCTTTAGTAACTTATTTGTAGAAGGATAAAGAAATAAGAAAATAACACGAACATGTGAGACACAAAGATTTAAAGTGGAAATCTAATTTGGGGAAACCACCAATCCAACTAGTTAGAACCTTTCACTCTTCTAAAGTGAGTCCTATTAGGAGCCAACCCTGTTAAAGGTTACAAAACACACTATTAGGAGTGACCCGACTAAATTATTTGAATCGCACTATTATGAGTGGCCTTGTTATGGGTCTTAAGACACTTCAATCTAGAAATGCCACATTGTTAGAAGATTTACAAAAATGACTATTAAGTCAACGCTATGATGAGATTTCTTCACTATTGCAATTGTTAGAGAGTAACAAGGATTGACCTAATTGATGAAGCAACTGATTTGTAGATTTAGATCACTATACTAGTTTATCCTCTAGATCATCCTTGATCATAATATTCTTTGTGACTCCTTAGATGTTCTTCCCTTAATTAGACATCCTTCTTTGTGCTCATCTTATTCTCTTCCACTACTTCCCACTTGAATCCACAACTTGGCCTTTCATATATATGAAATCTCATGTCAAGATAGCTCAAATACCCTCTTCAAATAAACAATTAATAGCCACTAAGTTGCCTCACATAAACCAAATAATGAACAAAATTATTTAGTTGTCACTTAGCTAAAATTGAAACTAAGTCACTCGATTAACACTAAGTTTCTATGGTAAGAAACCTAACTTGGTTTACACTGAACTCCTTGGGTAACTAACCTGACATAGTTTACACTGGAATTCTTCATTGACTGACCTAACTTAGTTTGTATTTGATCTTTGAACTTGTTTACTTCTCAACTCTACCTTGACTAATACTATAACCTTATGAGCTTAGTTTCTAGTAGCAATTCTTTGCTAGACTGTGACATTTTTTTAACATCAATGATAATATACAATTGAATAATTATTTTCAAAAATATCCCTCTTTGGAACTGATGGCAACACAACATGTCATTAAGAAAGGAAATCTTTGAAGAAAATATCCTTGTTTTGATTTTAATTTTTCATCCATAAGAACTTTCTTCGAGATTCTCCCTCTGTCATCTTATCTTCAAACTCTGTCTGATCAAATTTTCCCTCTTTCTCATATACAAATCATTTCCTTTGATTATTATTTGATTCTTTGATGTTACATAAATATCTCCCTCAATGAATATATGACATGTTTCAATCTCTCCCTCTTTGACATCAAATGCCAAAGACTTTGTACAATGAATTTATATTGTACTAATTCATATGCAATATGCTCTAAAATTCTTGCATCAACTTGATAGATCTTCAACACAGATTGGTTATTTCATTACTAATCTATACTGTAGTGAGCATCAGCTAGGGGAATGACCCCTAGCTTACCTCTTAGATACATAAATGTATCCTTAGGTAATAGCTCAATAAATATGTCAGCAACTCACTTCTTTATGTTAACATATTCTAATATGATCTTTTTGTCTTGAACTAACTCTCTAAGAGAATGATAATTTACTATAATGTGTTTTGTCTTGCTGTGCATCAGTAGATTCTTGGATATTTTAATTTCACTTGTGTTGTCACAATAGATAACCACTAGATCCTTGATTTATTCCTTCATTCTTGACAACAATCGCTTGAACTAGATTATGTTGGAACAATTAACTTCTACAACAACATATTGTACTTCTATTGTAGACTAAGAGATGCAATTCTATTTTTTTCTTGTCCATGATTCTAATGTCTTTCCAAGAAAAAATTCTCCTCCACTAGTTCTTTTCCTATCATTAATGCTTCCAACCCAATAATCATAGTAAATAATTTCAACTCTATGATTCCTCCTTTCTTGTACAATAGACCATAGTCTTCAGTACCTTTTAGATACCTCATGATTCTTTTGACTTCCATCGTATGATTTTCTCTAGGATTTTTAGAAAATCTTGCAACTATACCAACTGCTAATGCAATATCAAGCATTGTGTGAACCAAATTATCAAAGTTCTTATAACATCTTCTTTTATGCCATAGCCAACTTTCCTCTACTTGTGGAAAAAGGCATGAGATTTTAGTAAGATCTAGATAGAATAAATTACCTTTAGTATGAATGCCAGTGCCAACTAGATTTCCTTTAACATCCAACAATTTTTCTTTTCCATTCATCAATTCTACCTTCTATCCAATGTTGTTTAGTTGTGCCATACTTATAATATTGTGTCCTAGTCTTTCAATCCAGCAAGAATTATCACATTTGATTCCATTAGTCAATGCAATGCATCTATTTCCCTTCACATAACATGTTTCATTATTTCCAAATCTAACACTTCCAACATCATAGTGTTCCAAGTGTTCAAACTTAGTTTTGTCACTAGTCATGTGATGAGAAAAAATATTATATATTATTGATGTGTCATTCTTTCTAATATGAGAAATAAGAGCTATATTTTCATTATCCTCATTATCAGATTCATCTATAATAGCAATACACACAATTTATTCTTCATAATCACTATCAAAATCTTTAGCAATATAACAAGATTTCTTACATTTGTCTTTGTAGTCTTTGTAGCTCTTGAAATCCTTCTTTCCTTATAACTTGTTGAATTTTATGTCATCTTTTTTTCTTTATTTAGACACCTTGCAGCAATGTGACCAACTTCATCAAAAGAGAAAAAAATCAATAGAATTTTGCCTTTATATTTACCGTTTCCTTTCGGTAACCTTGTTGCAAGCAAGGCATTAATAGATTCAAGGTCATCATGTGAATATTTGTATTATTCACTATTAAATTGTTTTCCTTATAAGTTTTCTCCCTTTCTACCAAGATTTGGTTTATCTTTGAATGTTGATTCTCTGTTGTGAGAGATAGGAAGATATATATCAAAGTTATCAAATTCTAAAGATATTAATCTTCACACTATTGCATCTTTGCAATCATATCTCATCAATTGAATAGATGAAACTCTAATTGTATAAATGGGAAGAAGAGTTCCCAGTACCTTCCTAACTATTGTAACATCATCTATTTTTCCTCCTACAGCTTTGGTTGCACTTACACTTTCTTTAATTCTTTAACTATATTTACCAATGTTTTCATCTTCTCTCACCCTCATTTCATCAAACTAGCCTCTTAGACTCTCTACTTTGGCACTTTTCACATTGTCATCTCCTCCATGTATTTTTTCTAGCTTGTTCCAGATTTCATGAGTAGTAGGACAATATTTGACTTCATCAAATTCAAAATAATTGAGAAAAGAAGAAATGTCAATCATTACTATTTTGTGACTCATCATGTCCACCATCTGATCCATAGTTAATGGCTTTGGAGTTGCCACATATTGATTCTCTAGGTAGTACAAACCTATATCTCGAAAGGTACCTAGATGGAGCTGTAAGAAATATAACATGAGTAAATAAGAGGGGATGGGTGAACCAGTTACCACAAAGATAAATCCCAAATCCCTTAGATGTTAGTACAAAAAAAACTCTCATGAAAATTGAACTTTGCTAAAGCTCAGCAAACACACAGAAAAATGTTGTAACTCAGTAAACACTCAAATAGATTGGTAAATGCTTAACATGTAAATCTTAACTATGCTTAATATTACTTTAACTAAGTTGCAAAAAAATAAGAGAAATAGCATGAACACACTTGACATCAAGATTTAATGTAGAAATCCAATTTGGGAAAACCAACCAATTGCAACTAGTTACTGATTCTCACTTTTTTGAAGTGAGCCACTTTAGGAGCCAACCCTATTAAAGGTTACAAAACACATTTTTAGGTGTGACCTTGTTAGAGAGTTTAATCACCTTGTTAGGAGTGGCCTTGTTAGAGGTCTTTAGACAATTCAGTAGAAATGCCACCTTATTAGAGGATTTGCATATAGTTGTTAAGCCAACTATGTTAAGAGATTTAGATCATTGGTACAATGGTTAGAGAGTAACAATGAGATGACCAAAATTCTAAAGTAATTGATTTTCTTATTACAAATCTCAAATATGGCTTGAATAATTGATCCTTCCTAAAAGAATGTATCTATTCATCACAACAAGGATATTATGCTTATCCTTCTAATTTTCTTCCTCTTGGCATCATCAAATCTTCAATTATTCTCCACACATTTAATCATCAACTTGACCTCAAATTTATATCTTTCATATTGTCAAGTCGGCTTGAATACAACTTACAATAATTAATATTCATCTTCTTTATCAACTAGAACCAATAGATAATTCAATTGAACTCAATATGTCAAAAGAAGAAAATCCTTTGTTAGCCAACCCTGATCTGTAGATAGTAACTCAGAAATGATATTTTTGTGTTAACCAAGTGAACTCATTTAACACTGCATATTGACAATTTTCCTTTGGTCACCAAGTGAGATTTATTAATAATGGTTCTATCCAACATTTCTTTCATTAACTAAGTGAGCTTGGTTAACATCCAACTTTCACAAAATTTCCTCTGACTCTCGAGTGAACTCAGCAAACACTATCTTTTTAACTTAGCAAACTCTAGAATGCTTGGTAGACAGAGGAAATTGTCTTCAATTCTTGAGTGAGCTCGGCACATGCTGACTGGACTAGAAAAAATATGATATTTGGTGTAACATCAAAGACAATACACAATTAATCAATTGTATTCAACAATCTCTCTCTTTGGCATTGATGACAATACAACATGTCATAATATAATGAAATTTTAGACCATGAATAAAGTAAGGAACATATCCTTAGTTTCATTTTGATTCTCATCCATGAATACTCCCTCTATCAATATGAACTCTTTGTGCCTTAAGTTTCTCCCTCTATCAAAAAATTCTATCTTCAACATCTTCTTCTGATAGAGAACTTTGTCTTTGATATCAAACCAAGTTCATTCTCCCTTTTTACATTTCTTTCTCTTTATCTTTATAAAATTTCTATGAGATATGATAGTAAACTTCTCCCTCTTTGATATCTCATGCCAAAGATAATATTCATTGAATATCAATGTACCTCATGTATTAAATCATTTGCAATATTTCCTTTGTCAATACTGCACCAACTAATTGATCTTCAACATGCTTTTGTTGATGCATCACTGGACTTCATTTAGCAAGCTTCAAATAGGGGAATGACCCCTAGCTTACCTCTAAGATAAAAAATTGCATCCCTAGGTAATGGCTTGGTGAATATGTTTGCAATTTTTTCTTTAGTATTCACATATTCCAATCTTACCTCTTTATCTTATACCAATTCTCTTTAAAAATGATATTTTATAGCAATATGTTTTATTTTTTAGATGCATCACTAGATTTTTTGATATATTAATTGCACTGGTGTTATGATAGTATATAATCATTAAATCCTTGTTCTCTATCTTCATACCTACCAATAGTTATTTGAACCAAACAATATTAGAACAATTAACTACTACTACAACATATTCTGCCTCTACTATGGACTAATAAATACAATTTTGTTTCTTGCTCGCCCAAGACACTAGTCTTTTATCAAGAAAGAATGCTCCACAACTGGTGCTCTTTCTATCATCAATACTTCCTACCCAATCATCATCTATGAATATTTTTAAATCCAAATTGCCTCATATTTTGTACAATAAACCATAGTATTCAACACCTTTCAGATATCTCATGACTCTTTTGATTTCCATCATGTGATTTTCTTTGGAATTTGTTGATAATCTTGCCACCATATTGACTACTAATGCAATATTAGGCCTTGTATGCACTACATACTAAAATTTTCCAATCATTGATCTGTATATGGTCTGATCTACCAATTTGAACTCATCATTTTTGGAAAGCTTATGTCCAATAGAAATAGAGGTTTGAACTAGTCTTGAGTCTTCAATTCCAAAATTCTTCAAAATCTCCTTGATATATCTAGATTGAGTAATGTAGATACCATCTCTCTTCTGCTAGAACTGCAATCCAACAAAGAATCTCATCTCTCCAAATATAGACATCTAAAATTATTTACTCATTTGTTTCAAAAATTCCTTGCACAAGTCATCATTTCCTGTGAATAAAGTGTCATCCATCAATCTTCTTGTCTTGTCCTTCTTTGATATATAGACTACTATTATTATTTGTTCTTTGAAAACCAATTTGTATCAAGTAGTTATGAAGTCTTTCATACCAAGCTTTGAGAGCTTTCTTGAGACCATATAATGCGTTGTGTGATTTTTAGACCATATCTCTGTTCCTAAGTTCTACAAAACCTTTAGGTTGTTCTATGTAGACTTCCTCATCAAGAATGTCAATTTTACATCCATTTGATAAACCTTAAATCCTCTATGTGTTGCATATGCTAGTAAAGTTCTAACACCTTCTAATCTTAAAATAGGAGAAATTTTTTTACCATAATCAATACTTTCTTCTTGAGAGTAGCCTTTACATACTAACCTTGCTTTTTTTTTGGAAACTTCTCTATCTTTATTTAGCTTATTTTTTAGTGCCCACTTTGTGCCAATTACATTTTGATCCTTGGGTCTAGGAAGAAGAGTCCAAGTTTTGTTCTTCTCTATCTATTCTATTCATTCATTCATTGCTTCAATCTAACTTTAACTATCTGAAGCATCTTTAACATTTCTAGGTTCAAATTCAACAATTAAACATGTACCTTTGAATTTGTTTCTTGTCATTGTTCCATCTGACTTGTTTCCAATGATCTTATTAGATACATGATGCCTTCTGACATATCTTGATAAAATAGGTATGTTGGATTTGGATTTTATTTCATTGATTTCTTCATGATCTTCTATGTTAATCTTGGGCCCCACTATCTATAACTCAGGTCCATCATACTTGGTTTGCTCTAGTAACAACTTAGTAGCTTCTGACTATGACTCGAATCCTTCACACTATGACTAAAGTTGCACTGATTACAACTCGATAGCTTTAGGAGATTTTGCGGACTCGAGAGGTGAGGCATCCTTTCCTCTAGATAGATTTGGTAAAGTATCAAATTCACAGTAAACAAATCTTTTGTAATCCTCAATCTCTTTGTTGCTCTCTTCTTCACTCTTTTTTACAAACTCAACAATTCTCACATGTGCATTTTTTATGATTTTATAAGTAGAAAAATTCAAACATTTATATGTTTTACTTCTATAGGAGTATCCTAGGAATATGCCTTCATCACCTTTGACATCAAATTTACCTTTCCTAGATTCTTTAAAAATATAACATTTGTTGCCAAATGCTTTCAATTAACTTACACTAGATTTGTAAGAATATAATAGTTCATAAGAAGTTTGATTTGAGTCTTTCCTCAACTGTACTTTTTTCAAGGTATGCACTACAGTATTTATTGCTTCCTTCTAGTATTTGATTACAACATTCTTTTCTATCATCAATATTCTTGCACAACCCATGATGGATCTATTCCTTATTTTAGCTATACCATTCTACTGAGGTCTACTAGGAGTTGATGTTGGAAATGATTGAAAAGATCATGAATGAAGAATAATGGAACTGGTAAAGAATGTTTTCAATCATTGTTTTTTTATTGATGTCAAACTTGCTACTTGCTGGAATGACAATTTCTTAAGTAATCCAAGCACTATCAATTTGTTAATTGACAAGGAAGAGGCAATCAATAAGATGTAACTAGAGTACCTAGAGAAAGGTTGAAGTTATGATGTTGTAATGAAGTATAAGGATCAGCTAAGCCATTGATGAAATAGTGTATTGATGGATTACTCTAAGAGGATGGACACACTAAGACACAACAAAGATGTAAGGTTTAACTAAGTCATTTGTAAAGTCTAACTAAGTTTATTGGAGAGAGCCAAGAAAGCTAGTTAGAGCCAAACAGATTCTTAGTTGAAGTGAGCAAGTTCAACTTTAGTGTGTGCCGAGTGATCTTCAGTTGTCAAGCAGCCTTCAGGTGCCGAGTGAAGATCAAGTGCCAAGTGACTTCAGGTGCCGAGCATGATACAGGAGCTGAGTTTTATTTAAGTGTCGAGTCTTTAAGTGCTAAGAAAAGTAGAAATGCTATAGGTGCTGAGCGCTAGTAAAATAACAATAGAAGCCTAGTAATATAGAAGGAGCCGAGCATCAGTAAACCAATGATGTCGAATTGCTGCATTATTTGTTAAGCCAAAGATTTTCCAGATCAGCAACAATAAGTTTGTTACATCGAATTTTGTGAATTAGTTGGATGATAAGGATGATGAGTAGATATTACAGAATTTAATGTAAACCATGCAAACCAATTCAAGGTGAATGCTAATGGATTTATCATGAAGTTTCTAGAAGAAGAAATTTGGAGGGAAAACAATATCATTTTCTCAGATCAAATTAAGATTTAAGTGGGAAATGAAGAATAGAACTTATATATAAGGAGTTATAGTTCAGAGATTAAAAGAGTGTAAAGGGGGAGTTGGTCATAAGTGTGGTCAAAGACAAGAGAAGGCTAATGTGAAGGAGGACATAGTGAGGAGTAAGTACAGAGAATCAAGACTTTGAGTTGATCAAGTGATCATGGAGTGCATTGGCATAATGAGTGGAAGAACTCAAGGAGACAGATCTTGAAGGGTGAACAAGCTATTAGCACTACAAGGGAGGAAAGCCAAGAAAAGAAAAGGACTGAAGAGGGATCTAAAATCTGCAAGGTTGAAGTTGCAATCTTTATCAGGTCAAAAGCCTTCTAATACTTTCTTACCATTGTATTAGACATAGAAATCCTACATTGCTAGGTTAGCTTAATAGCTAGGTGGATAAGCCTTAGGAAAATAATAAAGAGATCGCCAAGAGAAGGATAAAGAGATCGTTAGGAGAAGGATAAAGAGATCCTTAGGAGAAGGATAAGAGATCCTTAGGAGAGGGATAAAAGATTCTTTTAAGAAGGTGACTGTAAATCCCGTGGACTTGGGTGAGCCTAATAGCTCTATGTAAATCTTTTAATAGGGTGGCATTCCAAGTTGAATGTTCTTAAGTCCTCTAACCAAGCACACTCCTAACAAGGTGTAGAAATCCTTTAACAGGGTCACATTTAACAATGTGTTGTAGCCTTTAATAGGGCAGACCATCAGAAGTGGTTATAATCAATTACACAGTTATTTTGTGGGTGTCATCCCCACCCTAGTTTTACCTTCTTATTCCTGGAGGGTTTCTGGGTCATCAAAATCCTTAGTGTTATGGTGTGATGCATGTTTACTTTTCATGGTTGTTTAATGTTTAATTGCATGCATGATATTCTCAGTTATATGCCATTAAGGATTTGACAAAAAGTTTGTATTGGACATTACTGGACCTTGAATAACTGATTCACCCCCCCTCTTAGTTATTCTTAAGAATTATAAAAATTGTTCTCAGAGCACACTACTGATTTGTTTCAAGGTACTAGCAGTAGGAAGATCAAGATGTCAAAGAGAGAAGTTCCCAAGCTAAACAAAGACAACTTTGTTGCATGGAAAAGTCTAATGAAGCTACACCTCAGATCAATAGGTGACTATACACAAAACTCAATCATAGTTGATCATGTAGACCTAGTAGGACCTCTTACTATAGATGACATGAGCAAGAAGAAGGAGCACAATCAAGTGATGTTAGATATTGCTTTAGCACTAAGCTATGTCGAGAATGATGACATCAAAGGATGTGGTACTGCACACCAGATGTGGGAAAAATTATCAAGAATCTATGGAGGAGATCATAATGTCAAGAGAGCCAAAAGAGAAAACCTAAGAGGAAAGTTTGATGATATGAAAATAGAAGAAAGAGAGAATGCTGCTCAATATGGTGCAATGATGAAAGAAGTGGTAAGTGGCATAAGAAGCCTAGGAGAACAATTATCAGAAGAAATAGTATGTAGCAAATACTTGAGAACTTTGCTTCCTATCTATGCTATAAGAGTTTTAGCCATCCAAGAGCTAAGGTGTGTACTAGGCACTGCATTGTCATTTGAAGGGATAATTGGAAGACTCACTACCTTTGAGCTATCCAACTTTGACAACTACAAGCCAGAGAACTTTGAATCTGCATTCAAAGCCAAGATGACAATAAAAGACAATGATGAGGTGCAAACAAAGAGAAAGAGTGGAAAAGGAAAGTATGTATCTAGTGATAGCAGCACTGATGAAGATGATGTAGACCAATTGGAGGCATTACTAGCAAGAAGATTTCACAAAGGAAGAGGCAAATTCAAAGGTAAGCTGCCAATCATTTGTTTCAATTGTAATGAAGTTGGTCACGTTGCAACTAGATAAACACAAAAGAAAAATTACAAGGATGGAGGCAACCTCAAGAACAAGAAAGAGGACAACAAGGACTACAGAGGAAAAGGAAAAAGATGCTACATTGTTGAAGAAGACTCTGACGAGAATGATGATGAAGTAGTCTATGTGGCTATGAAAGATGAATTAGATGAAGATGAAGCAACTGCCCTAGTAACCTACATGAACAAGAATAAAAAATGGATCATAGATAGTGAATGCTCTCATCACATGAATAGAGACAAAAGTAAGTTCATTACCTTTACTCAATATGAAGGAAATAGCATTAGATTTGGTAACAATGCACCATGTCAGATCAAAGGGAAAGGTAGCATCAAGCTTACTAAAAAGATATCATGTGATAATGCATATTATGTTAAAGGCCTGAATTATAACCTATTAAGTGTCTCACAATTAGGCAACATAGGATGTAAGGTTGAATTTGAAAAAGGAGTTGCTACGATTTATGATTCTCAAGGAAGTCTAATAGGAAAAAGTGATCATACTAGGAGTAATTTTTTTTACTTAGATATGGAAGATGCTTCTTGTCTCATTGTTCAAACTAATGATGTATGGTTATGCCACAAGAGGCTATGTCATGTAAATTTTTACAATCTGATAAGCATCAGCAAAATGAAGAAAGTCAAAGGTCTACCAAAGTTGAAGAAACCTGATAACACTATGTGCAAACAATGCCAACTAGGGAAGATGACCAAGTCAACTTTCAAAAGCAAGGCTTATACTTCTAATGAAGTATTAGAGCTAGTTCATACTGACTTGTGTGGTCCTATTGAAGTGCAAAGCTATAAATGTGATAGATACATAATGATATTTGTAGATGACTATTCAAGGATGATGACAGTCATGTTCCTGAAACTAAAATTAGATGCATTTCAAATATTCAAATGGTACTTGGCTAGAGTAGAGAAAGAGACTAGGAAGAGTCTAAAATGTCTCAGATCTGATAGAGGAGGTTAATTCACATCAAGAGAATTTGAAGAATTCTGCAATGAAAGAGGAATCAAAAGGAAAATAGTAGCACCTAGGACTCCACCTCAAAATGGTATAGCAAAGAGAAGGAATAGATCAGTTATTGACTGTGCCAGGACCTTAATGATGGAGAAAAATGTTGCACTCAAGTACTAGAGAGAAGCTATAAGTACTGCAGTCTACAAATGGAGGAGCATTATTCTTAGGTAAAAGGCTAGTTACTTGGACTAGCAAGAAACAAACATGCACATCTCAAACCACTGCAGAAGCAAAATATGTGGCAGCAGCAATCAATTGCACAAACATTGTGTGGCTTAAACATCTATTGAAAGGAATGAAAGTAGAAGTAACCAAACCTATGACACTATATTGTGATAATCCAAGTGCTATAAACATATTCAAGAATCCAGTAATGCATGCAAAAACTAAGCATATTGCAATCAAGTATCACTATGTCAAAGAATTGGTGGAAGACAAACAAGTGAAGATGGAGTACATTCACACAAAGGAACAAATTGCAGATATCTTCACCAAACCACTGCCCAAGGATCCTTATGAATATCTTAGAGGCAAGTTGGGGGTAATGCCCCTAACTCAAGCAGTCTAGAGTAACAAAGAAGCTACCTTGCATCATTAAGAGTAGATTATTGAAATATCAGAAGAATGATGCAGAGGATGACAACAGGAATAGCAATTCCAGATCAGTCACAAGCATGGTGACAGAGGGAGAAAACATGAAGATGCAAAGCTTATATTCAGCATGTTGAAGATGCTACATCCTTGGCATTTATGTCAAAGAGGGAGATATGAGAAACTAATCAATGAAAGGTAAGAGGGAGATACATAGGGAGATTCAGAAGAGATAGGAATCAGCAAGCAACTATGAAGGATTAGGAATACAGAGTAAGGATGCAGTAGTCCAGAGGGAGAAGCAAAACAAAGGATTCAGTTTGTATCAGCAAAAGAAGGAGTTATATACCAAGTAGAAAATTTATGTAATTTTGGTGGTAACTAAGTTGATCAATTGATCAGTTTGGTTTGCCATCAATGCCAAAGAGGGAGATTGTTGGAAAATATTAAAAAGACCATGAATGAAGAATAATGGAACTGGTAAAGAATGTTTTCAATCATTGTTCTGTCATTGATGTCAAACTTTCTACTTGTAGGAATGACAATTGCTTAAGTAATCCAAGTACTATCAATTGGTTAATTGAAAAGGAGGAGGCAATCAATAAGATGTAACTAGAGTACCTAGAGAAAGGTTGAAGTTATGATGTTGTAATGAAGTATAAAGATCAGCTAAGCCATTGATGAAATAGTGTATTGATGACATACTCTAAGAGGATGGACACACTAAAACACAACAAAGATGTAAGGTTTAACTAAGTCATTTGTAAAGTCTAACTAAGTTCATTGGAGAGAGATGAGCAAGCTAGTTAGAGCTGAATAGATTCTTAGTTAAAGCTGAGCAAGTTCAACTTTAGTGTGTGTCAAGTGATCTTCAAGTGCCAAGAATGATATAGGAGCCAAGTTATATTGAAGTGCCGAGTCTTCAAGTGCCAAGCAAAGAAGAAATGCTATAGGTGTCGAGTGCCAGTAAAATAGCAATAGAAGCTGACTAACAAAGAAGGAGTTGAGCATTAGTAAACCAATGATGCCGAGTTGCTGCATTATTTGTTAAGTTAAAGATTTGCCAAATCAGCAACGATAAGTTTGTTACATCAAATTTTGTGAATTAGTTGGATGATAAGGATGATGAGTAGATATCACAGAATTTTATGTAAACCATGCATACCAATTCAAGGTGAATGGTAATGGATTTATCATGAAGTTTCTAGAAGAAGCAATTTGGAGGGAAAATAATATCATTTTCTCAGATCAAATTAAGATTTAAGTGGGAAATGAAGAATAGAACTTCTATATAAGGAGTTACAAGTTAGAGATCAAAAGAGTGTGAAGGGGGAATTGGTCATAAGTGTGGTCAAAGCCAAGAGAAGGCTAATGTGAAGGAGGACATAGTGAGGAGTAAGTACAGAGCATCAAGACTCTGAGTTGGTCAAGTGATCATGGAGTGCATTGGCATAACGAGTGGAAGAACTCAAGGAGATAGATCTTGAAGGGTGAAAAAGTTGTCAGCACTGCAAGGGAGGAAAGCCAAGCAAAGATAATGACTAAAGAGGGATCTAAAATCTGCAAGGTTGAAGTTGCAATCTTTATCAGGTCAAAACCCTTCTAATACTTTCTTACCATTGTATTAGACATAGAAATCCTACATTGCTAGATTAGCTTAACAGCTAGGTGGATAAGCCTTAGGAAAAGAAAAAAGAGATCCCGAGGAGAAGGATAAAGAGATCCTTAGGAGAAGGATAAAGAGATCCTTAGGAGAGGGATAAAAGATTCTTTTGAGAAGGTGACTGTAAATCCCATGAACTTGGGTGAGCCTAATAGCTCTATGTAAATCCTTTAACAAGGTGGCATTCCAAGTTGAATGTTCTTAAGTCCTCTAACTAGGCACACTCCTAACATGGTGTAGAAATCCTTTAATAGGGTCACATTTAACAATGTGTTGTAGCCTTTAACAGGGAAGACCATCAAAAGTAGTTGAAATCAATTGTCTAGTTATTTTGTGAGTGTCATCCCCACCCTAGTTTTACCTTCTTATTCTTGGAGGGTTTCTAGGTCATCAAAATCCTTAGTGTGATGGTGTGATGCATGTTTACTTTTCATGGTTGTTTAATGTTTAATTGCATGCATGATAATCTCAGTTATATGCCATTAAGTATTTAACAAAAATTTTGTATTGGACAATATTGGACCTTGAATAACTAATTCATCCCCTCCCCCCCCCCCCCCCCCCCTTCTCAGTTATTCTAAAGAATTCTAACAGTTGATACCTATCTGTTAATTCCTTTTTCAATGCAAAATTAATTGAACTCATTGGAACTAAATTCATCCCCTCTATTTGATCTTAAACATTTCAGCTTCTTTCCAGTTTCTTTTTCTACTCTTGCCAAACACCACTAAAATTTTTGAAAAGCTTTAGATTTTTCTTTTAGATACATTATAGTCATCATTCTAGAATAGTCATCAACAAAAAGAATAAAAATCTTATCTCCAATGTAACTTTCTATTCCAATAGGTTCACATAAGTATGTATGTACAAGCTCTAATATTTCTTCAAAATGATAGTTCTTGCTTTTATAGCTAGTTTTTGCCATCTTACCAAATTAATAATTTTTGCATAGACCCATATTAGGTTTCGTCAAGATAGGAATATGTCTTATTCTTCTATATTTTCTTATCTTGACTAGTTTATCAAATTTCACATGACATAATCTTTTGTACCATAACCAGCTTTCTTTTACTTGAGCAATAAAACATGAACTTTCACTAAGATCAAGAAAGAATAGATTACCTTTTGTTTGTTTGCTAGATCCAACTAGATTTCCTTTTCTATCCAACAGTTTGGCCTTCCCATTCATAAATTTTACTTTGAATCCAATGTTATTCAACTGTGCCACAATTAGTAGATTATTCTTTAGTCCTTCAACCCAATAAGCATTGTCACATCTAAGTTCATTGGTTAATGAGATACATCTTTTTCCCTTTATACAACAAGGTTCACTGTTTCCAAATCTCACAATACCACCATCATAATCTTCCATGTGCTCAAACTTTGTTTTATCTCTAGTCATATGATGAGTAGCCACTATCAATAATCCATGTATCATTTTTGCTAACATGAGAGATAATTGACATTTTATCTCCTTTATCTTTGATTCATCTTTTACAACAATATATGTCATTTCATCTTCACTCTTATTAGAATCTTTAGCCATAAAATAAAATGTATTACTTTTGTCCTTTTAGTCCTTGTAGTTTTTGAATTCTTTCTTGCCTTTGTACTTATTTTTTTTCTTGTCATCCTTGTCTTCTTTGTTTGAGCACCTTGCAACAATGTGACTAACTTCTTCATAAGAGAAATAGATTAGAGAAATCTTACCTTTGAATATTTTTTTATAAGTAGGGCTTCAACAACTTCAAGATTAATGTCTGAACTTTCTTCTTCTCCACTTCCTGATTGATTGGCCTTTGATTTCTTACCCCTTTTCTTGAGTGAAATCTTGGCTTCAAATGCAGACTCAATACCTTTGGAACTAGGAACATAGTTATCATAGTTACCCAACTAAAAAGTTGTCAATCTTTCAACTAGAGCATCCAAAGTTATTTTGCTATTTTGATCACATATCATCTTTGAATAGAAGACATTATAATTGCATAGGTAGGAAGAAGGGTTTTGAGTACCTTTCTTACAACCATTTTTTCATCAATGTCTCCTCCAAATGCTTTGATTGTGCTCACACATGCTTTATTTCTCTCAACATATTTTGCAATGTTTTCATCTTCTCTCATCTTCATCTGATCAAATTGTCCTTTGAGACTTTTAGCTTTATCTCTTCTTACATTATCATCCCTTTCATAGATATCTTTTAGTTTGGTTCACCTATCATAAGCTATAGTACAATTTTTGACTTCATCAAAATCAACAATTTTTAAGAGAAGCAATATTAATCATCATGATGTTATGATTTTTCTTTTCAGAAATATCTTCAACTAATAATGTTATAGTACAAGTCTTTTATTCATTGTCAAAATACTTACAACCTAAATCGCTAATAGTTTCCAAATGTAACCTCATAAGTCCATTCCATGCTGCAAAGTTGTCTCAGTTCAACTTGGGAATCTCTCTTCTATAAGACATCATGATCTTTAGGTTTGGTCCTTAAAGCTTTCTCTGCAAGCACCAAATGATCTGATACCAATTGTTGGAAATAGAGGAGTAACTAAGAGGGGAGGTGTGAATTATTTACCAAAAAAAAAAATCTTAGATCCCTTAGATGTTAGTACAAAACAAACTCTAACGAAAACTAAACTTTACTAAAGCTTAGAAAACACACAAAAAACTGTTGTAACTATGTAAACAATAAAATAGCTCAATAAATGCCTAACATGTAGATTTTAACTAAGTTGAAAACATGTAAGACAAATAGCATGAACACACTTGATACCAAGATTTTACATGGAAACCCAATTTGAAAAAATCACTAATTACAACTAGTTACTGATTTTCACTCTTCTAAAGTGAGGTGTGACCCTATTAAAGGTTACAAAATACACTGTTAGGTGTGACCCTGTTAAAGGATTTAATCACCTCATTAGGAGTGGACCTATTATAGGTCTTTAAAAAATTCAATAGAAATGCCACCTTATTACAGGATTTACAAATAGTTGCTAAGACAACTTAAGAGATTTAGATCACTATTGCAATGGTTAGAGAGTAACAATCAGATGACCTGATTTCTGATGCAACTAAATTGTTGATTACAGATCTCAATTATTTCTTGAATACTTTATTAGAGTAAATCATTATTTATTTATTTACTATTTATTCTATTTACTTAAGCTTACTTAGGTTAATGCATTTATTTAATATTTAGTATTTAATACATGTAGTGATGAGTTGTTGACAACATGGGAGTTTGTTCCCTTTGATCATGTTCCACCTTTTTGTGGAAGAGTGCTTGGTTGTCAACCTTATCTTCCACCTCTTTCTAGCTTGTTCTACAAGCTTCCATGAGGGCTTTATATTCTGGCTCTCTCGTTGTATTTTCTCAACTTATTTTCCATTCTCATTGAAAATACAATTTCATTGTTGTGCAATATGTTCTCTCTCATGTCCATTTAGGGTTTTTCTCAATCTCCACCTCTTCCTTCTTGATTTCCCTTCGATAGGTTATTTGCAAGTAGGTGAGCTTGGTGACTATGGAGTTGGATTTTATCAACTCCTACATGGTATCAGAGCCTCCCTATTGCTGCTTCATTGAAGGATTTTTGAATCCACGATTCAGATACACAAACCCTAGTTTGTTTGTGTATTTTTCTTCAATATGGGGGAAGAGCCTTTTTTCAAAGCACTTTGGGCCCAAATGGACACTGCCACTAGATTCAAAAGGTATTTTCAGCTAGGATCCATATCAAGTTTTTTGGTTTTGGCTACAGGGCTCCGAGAGGCAAATTTTGTTTGTTCCAGGGCTTTTCCATATGGATCATACAAATGCAAAGCATTTAAAAAATTAAAAAATTGGAAAGGCCACTGCCACCATGGGACCACTATCATGCCACCATGGCCCCACCAGTGCATAGCCCGTGACCTACCTCAGTTGACTGCATCTCCCTTCATCCGTTCTAGTGTTGCTGCCGCCTGTGGGCCACCCTGGCTCCACCCACCATTCACCTTAGCAGCAGTGCCATTGGTTCTTGCCACCCCCACCAGACACGTTTTCCCATGATTGGAACTCTAGCGTGACTCTGCTCCTCCCCAACCTGTGATTGATGTTTGGATAGTGCATTTGTCAAAGTTAGTGTAGCACGGTTAGATTTTTTGCATAGTCGACACTTGACAACTCAGCAACCCGCATTGGATTTTTGGTGTAGTCATAGCCAACTAGCATGTGACACATGGGAGGACTGCCATATGACACTTTTCTATGTGGCCCCTACCACATCAGCCATACCTACCATGTGGCATCGATGTGGAACCTTTTTTTGTGGTGATGGCCTTCAAGCCGTCAAATTTAATGTTTGATCTGTTGACATCATCACTGCATCAGTATGCCTCTTGCACCTCTCTAGGGTCCTTTTTGACCTACCTTTAGTTTTTTGGCTGTAACTTGAGCATATAGAGGTATTTTTTCAATCCAAAAGAAGCATCAAAAAGCTATTTCTGAGATAGAGACATTGGTTTAGGCAATTTCAAGTTTTGATGCAATTTTTTTTCTTACTTTTGTAGTTGAATTTTGAAGTTTTTTTTGACTCCAGCATGCATATCTTTTGCATCCCATGTCATTTTTTTGAAAACGTTATATTTTAGGAAAGCTAGTTTTGTCATCTTTTCAGAAATGTAGTCTTTTTCCTTAGATTCTAGCCCATGCTTTTTCTATCATGTTTTTGGCATTTTTTCTCTATGATGGATATCTTGGGTGTTTCAGGTCGAGGATCATTTTCTTGGCATGGTTTCCTTTTTTTTTTGGGTTGTCCTATCTTTTGTGTCAACTTTTTTCCTTTTTTTATCATTGTAGACATCATTTGTAAGAACTTTTATGTATATGCCCTAAGATAAAGTGTCACTTTTGCTTTCAAGTTCATGAACATTGTTTTTTGAGATAGTTGTACATGCATTATTTTTATAAAGCACCATAGGGGGGATAGTTTTTTGCTATTTTAGGCCTTCTCCCTTTGTCAAGTGAGTGTCTCATCCAAGACATTAGCCCCATGTAGAATTGTTGTGACCATGTCTTTATAGGTGTTTGTACCTCTTCCTCTCTTATTGTTCTTGGTTTTATCTATAGAGGATTTTGGCCCACCTTCTCAGTTTCCTATCATCTCACCCCATCTGCATTAAGGGGGGGTTATGTTGTTGTTCTAATGCATCTATGGTTTGATGGTTTGATAGTGTGAACTATGTATTCAATGGTTGATCCTATATATGAGGTGATTGCAGTGGCTGGCTACCTATGCATTTTGGTGAGATGGATCATCTATCATATAGACATGCTCAGTTTGTGCCTTCTTCTTCCATGGAGGTTCTTCAAATCAGTAGATTCTTTTTTATGGCAGACTGTGTGACTTCTTCATGCTTTAGTGATGATCTTCATGATCACTTTTTATTCCTATTTTAGGGGACATTCCCCTAGTTGGAGGCTTCTTCAATTCTTCACTAGGTCCTTACCTCTTTTTGGAGGAGAGTTTTTCCCAAGTGGTTTTCCCTCTTTCTCCATTTTCAGAGGTTGCATTTTTCTTGCATTGTACATGGGTACCTAACATGGCCTCGTTGTTGGGACCCATTCTACATTTTCATCTTAGTTTTGTCAGCTTAAGGCATTCCCCTAAGTTGCACTTAAGGGGGGGTGTTAGAGTAAATAATTAGCTAATTATTAATTATTTATTCTATTTACTTAAGCTTACTTAGGTTAATGCATTTATTTAATATTTAGTATTTAATGCATGTAGTGATGAATTTTTGACAACACGGGAGTTTTTTCCCTTCTAGCATATTCTACCTTTTTGTGGAAGAGTTTTTGGTTGTCAACCTTATCTTAAACCTCTTTTCAGCTTGTTCTACAAGCTTCCATGAGGCCTTTATATTTTGGCTCTTTCATTGTATTTTCTCAACTTATTTTCTATTCTCATTGAAAATACAATTTCATTGTTTTGCAATATGTTCTCTCTCATGTCCATTTAGGGTTTTTCCCAAGCTCCAACTCTTCCTTCTTGGTTTCCCTTCGATAGGTTATCTGCATGTAGGTGATTTTTGCAACTATGGAGTTGGATTTCGTCAAATCCTACATACTTGATCCTTCCTAATCAAATGTAACTTTGCATCACAAAAGAGATATTCTGCTTATACTTCTAATTTTTTTCCTCTTGGCACCATCAAATCTTCAATTATATTCCATGCATTCAATCCCCAACTTGACCTCATATTTATATCTTTCATATTGTCAAGTCAAGTTGAATACAACTTACAATAATTATTATTCATCTTTTTAGTTGGCTAGAGCCAACAGACAATTCAATTGAACTCAATATGTGAAAACAAGAAAGTCCTTCATTAGCCGGCCATGCTCGGTAGAAACTAACTGAGAAATGATTTTCCTATGTTAACCAAGTGAACTCAATTGACACTACATACTCACAAAGTTCCTTTGGTAATGAAGTGATCTTAGTTAACATTAGTTCCATCCAACATTTCCTCCATTAACTGAGTGAGCTCAGTTAACACTGAACTTTCACAAACTTTCCTTTGACACCCAAGTGATCTCAGTAGACATTATCTTCTAAACTCTATAAACTCTAGAATGCTTGACAAACATGGAAATTTATATTCAATGCCCAAGTGAGCTCAGCATACACTAATTGGCAATGATATGACATTTTGTGTAACATCAAAGACAATACACAATTAATCAATTGTATTCAATAGTAGCTTCATGAGTTCCTGCCATGCTACAAAGTTATCTCTATGAGCTTAGGGATGTCTCTTCTATTAGACATCTAGATGTTTAGCTTACATTCTTGAAACTTTTTCTTTAACTACCAAGAGCTCTGATACCAATTGTTGGAAATATAAGAGGAGTAACTAAGAGGGAAGGGGTGAATCAATTATGAAAAAAATAGTTTTGAATCCCTTAGATGTCAATATAAACTTGTTACAAATCCAAATCCTTGTATAGCTCTATTAGAACAAAATAAACATTATAGCTTGATTAATGTTATCATTTTTTTGCCTTGCCAAGATTCAAATTTCAAACATCCAGCCCGTCCCACGACTAATCCCCAGAGTTAATATTATTTTAATGCCTAAGCGATCAAGCCTTATAACATGGTTTTTGCAGCTCGTAGGTTCTCCATCGTCAGATCTGAGGAGATCGATGGTTAGCGCTATGTCACTTTTCAAAAGTTGCACAGTGGATAGCATAGCGACATCGCGCCCTGTCGACACATGTCCAGTGGGTCCAGTTTGCAGGTCATCCAGGGTTCTTCGACGGGTCGGAAAAGTTTCATGATGGGCCGTCAGTTTCACGGGCTAGAGATGAGAAATGCCAGTGAGGCACTATGTCGCCATCGGAAAACTCACGAGTTTTTTGATAGCGACATAGCACCTAACGGAAAGTTGCCGCAGAAAAGAACTTCAAGAAGGCGAGTTGGGTCCCATTTCGTACTTCGTTTGCCTAGTTGGAAGGGTCCTCGATCCATGCTAACAAATCAAAACATGCCATATCTACGAGGAAGAGCTACTCAATGAGTCGAGGCAGTACTAGTCGCCAGGATGATGCTACGTGGACTAGTGTGGGGACGCCACGTAGATTATGGGGCTAGGGTTTCTAATGTGATCAGTAGGATCAGAGCAAGTCTTTCATGGCTGTCAGATTTGAGCAGATTGACGGTCAGTGCTATGTCACTTTTCTGAAGTTGCACGGTGAATATGATGGTGACATAGCGCCCTTCTGCCACATGTCCGGTGAGTCTTAGATGTCAGCAAGGATTCATCAATCAGTTGATACATAGCCAGTTCCTATTCATTGATGCATTGAGGGGGATGATCTATCTTGCTTGCCATCAGATTAGTTCAGATCAACGATAGGCACCATCTCGCTATGGTGAAGTTGCACGATCTTTACCATAGCGAAATGGTGCTCTTTTGCCACGTGGATCAGTGGGGCCAGGTCTCGCCAGAGTACATCTGTCAAGTATTGCCAAGTGTCATTCGAGTGTGGTGCAATTGCTGAGGTGGTGTCAGGTATGATGGGCCTTTGGTAAGAATAGTATAGTGGTACAACAAGTCTTCACGATTGTCAAATTTAAGGCCAATCAGTGGTTGGCACTATCTCGCCATCAGAAGTTGCATGGTGGATACCATGGCGACATAGCACCTTGTTGACACATGTCTCACTGGTTCGGCCAGGGCTGACGGTTAACGGCTGACAGTTAGTGTTGCTATCAGGTTTTTTATTGTCACAGTTAATGATAACAATTCGAGGGTGGCACGGTTAGTTTAATAAAAGGAGGTCAACCGCAGAGGACTTTCTAGGTGACAGAATGAAAAGAAGTGATTGGCTTGTGTGGCCTAGTTGGCTTGTGAAACTAAGTTGACTTTTTGCCCCCGTTGATTCATGAACCTAAAAATGAAGGTGATCTATTTTGTTGTGCGATCTGATCTTCATGATCGATCCTGACCTACCTAGAATGAATGTTGAATGAAGAGGAACACTCCACTATCTCAGTCGATCCATCTAATTAGTCAGAGCATAGTTATGGCATTGTTTCTATCTTCTTAGGGCATTATTTGGCAGCAAGATTAGATTTTCTTCAGATCCCCATGATTGTCCTCTATAGGACTTAATGGCAGGTAGCTGCGAAGTCATTTCAGTGGGGAAAAGATCTCAATTATGCCTGAACTATAAAGGCAGATTTTGTAAATTTGGAAAGGGGGACGTTCTCTCTAATTTTCCTTTGCTATTGCTCTGCAATTATAGGGTAAATTCCCCTGTGCCTCTGAACTATCTAATTCTCCACTTATCTCCTTCAGCCCTTGATATTAAAGTACAAGAATTCTTTGCTTGTGCCATTGCTTTGTGGAAATCTGTAATCTGCATGACTGTATCTCTGCTGGCTTGTGAATGATATATAAGTGAACTTCTTCCTTGTGTCATTCATCTTGGTTTTCTGATGTGTATGTGGCTATTTGATTAAAGCAAGTTTGGATGTGTATATCCTTAGTTTCATTCTGGTTCAGTAGCACATGTATGGGAAGAGATTGTCTGAACACTCTATTTTGGTGCATCACCTCCTTAGATTAGAATTAGGTAGATTTGCTTTCGTGATCTCCTTCTCCCTTTTCCTCTCCAAGAGTAGTTAGGTGCACCTCGATAGTAAGAGGAAGCCGGCCTTCTCTGGAGACTCAACCTTGCATTTCAAGTCCCACAGCTTGGAGGTTGTTTCCATGTTTCACTAGGTTGTCCTCGCGCATAGGCCTTGGACAAGGGTGCAAACCTAAGTGACAATAGTTTTTGGCATGCCCAGTGGGACTCACCTATTAAAGATTAAAGTCTAGCGGTGTCAAAGAAGAAAGAGTTTCAAGATTAATATTGAAGAGATAGTACTGGCTTCGGTGTTTAAGCCTTCAAGAGGTTTATTCTTCAAAGTACTTGGTGACTCTGAACTTCGACAAATTTGGTTCCAAGCCAAAGTTGCAAAAATTCGTGCCCAGAGCTGAAACAAGGGTGTCTTCTAGAGGTAAATTTCAATATCAAGAGCTCTCTCTTTCAAATCCTAGAAGAAGGAGGACTAGAATATCATTATCACCAGTTAGGGGTGCAATAACAATCGATATACCTGTAAGATCTATCTCTACTCCTCCTATTGTTCAAACTCAGCCTAGATTGCCATCAACACTCATCAATAGAACACTTGTTTACATGGCACAACCAAGAGTTCATGCTTTTGCCACCTTTAATGGTGGAACTCCTCTATTGTTAGCCCAAAGACATGACATACCAGTATCTGCACTCAAAAGTATACCTTATTTTACTGGTAAAACTTCCATCTCCCCTTTAGAGCATATCCAAGAAGTAGCAAATGTCTGTAATATTCATGGTATTATAGAAGATGATGTTGCTGTCAGACTTCTAGCCTCATCTTCAAAAGGAAAAGCATTACAGTGGTATAGAGGCTTAACTCATGGTTCTATAACTGATTGGGATGGACTAGAAGAAGGATTATGCAAACATTTTGAAGATAGAAGTGACTATCTTTCACTTTTAGAGTAGTTGACTACTATTAAAAGAGCCCCCCATGAGTGTATGACAGATTTTAACTATAGATTTCAAAAGACATGGGATAGAATACCTACTACAGTGAAACATACTCTTGGTAATGCCTTCTTGCATTACCTTAGAACTTTTAACAGTGATATTGCCACTACAATCCAAACTATGGGAGGAGATACCTTGCCTAATGCCTATGAGATAGCCATAAAAGCTGAGAACATCCTAATACAAGGAGGAAAGTTGGCTCCAAGGCCCCCTATGCCTTTCTTTCCTGATGTTCCAAACCACCAACCAGCAATGGCCCCTCTTCCTATAACTTCTACATCACAAGCCCTTCCTCTAGTCCCTCAAGCTTCCACATCCTCAAATGGGATAGATGAACTCAAAGAGATGCTCCAAGGTCTAGTGTTGAATACCGATAAGAGAGAGAAGACCCTGGATAAAAAATTGCAAGAGCAGGGGAGGGAGTTGAAAGACCAAGGAAATAGATTAGAGGATAGTTTTTCTATGATACAAAAAATGAGTAACAAGGTGCTGGCCTTGGAGAGGCACCAAGCTCAAGGTGGCAAGTCTCCCCAATTGCAATATCAAGCTCCAAATGGTGGTAGGCCTCCTAATCAGTGGAATAGCTCTTTTGATCAGGGTAGACAAAATAGTCATGCTTTTGCTTCAAGCTCAAATCAGAACAGAGCTATAGTCCCTCAAAATAAATTTGCCCAAGATCAAGATTTTTGTCCTTCCTACAACTATTCTTATGCCTATTGCCATGTGCCAGAAGGCAGAATCTTATTTGGCCCTAACTGTCCAAGAACCTGTAGCAAAGCAATCATACAAGGAGGATCATCCCAAGGAGGCCTCATACATTCAAGGGCATGATGATTGCTCTTTCATGAATCATCATATTGGGGAGCATTGTAATGTAAACCAGGATTCCATCGCTCATAACACTAGAAGCAAAAAAAGAGCTATGGAAGATGTTGTCCCTCCTCCTCCTAATTAGGCCTCAACTTCAAATGCAACATCTCATGAGCAAGCAGCAAATGAATGAACAAGTACTTCGCATTAGCAAAGGAAAGATTCTAGAAGGAAAGATGCATGTGATCCTTATGTTGCTCCATCTCAACCCCTTATAAGTGTGACTCCCAAAGTTTCTACCAAAGTTCCTAATGCACCATTTAGTGTGGTAGAGCAAATGAAGAAGACAAATGTGAACATTTCTATGTGGGATGTTGTTGCTACCATACCAATGTAGAAGAGGATGTTGCAGCAAGAATTAGAAAAGATTGAACCCAAGGATCAGCCATCTACCATGGAGAGTGCCACAAGTCTAGTACAACCAGCAGGGGATGTGGAGACAAATAAAAAGGTTAGACCTCCTCCTTTCTATGTTTCTCTGATTATAGGGGGCAAATTAGTCCACAATTGCATGATAGATTCAGGGGCTAGTAGCTCAGTGATGCCTAGGTGTGTTGTTGACACTTTAGGAATGAAGTATGAGCCCATTGTTAGGGATGTGTTACAATTGGATGGTAGTACCATCAAAATTGCAGGTATCCTTAGGAATATGGAGATGGCCCTACATGCATGCCCTGGTTGCACTATGATTCAAGACATATCTGTTGCTGAAGTTAAGCCCCACTTTGCTATCTGTCTTTCAAGAGACTTCACTGCTCAAATTGGTGGATTCATATCCCCTGATTGGTCATATATGTCTTTTAAGACCAGATATGGAGCCAATGCTTCAATCAGAGCAGAACCTCAAGCCACATTTCAAAAGGCAATGGAGATGACCTTTAAAAAATTAAATGACAAGTTTGTCTTAGTATACCTTGATGATATAACTATATATTGAAAAAATGTAGAAGATCATTTTGATCATCTAAGACAGGTATTCCTAAGATGTAGAGAGTTTGGGGTCTCCCTTAACCAAGCCAAGTGTGTCTTTGCTACAAGCCAAGGAAAATTATTGGGACACATTGTATCTAAGGATGGGCTGACCATTGATCCAGAAAGAACAAAGGAAATACTTGCCCTTCCTATTCCTAAACACAAGAAGGGGTTGCAAAGTTTCCTTGGTAGGATAAATTTTGTAAGAAGGTTTATTCCTAATCTTTCTACCATGGTGAAACCTCTTACAGCTATGCTTAAGAAAGGTATGGTCTTATCATGGACCAAGGAAGGGAAGGAGAGCTTTGAAGAGATCAAGGTAGCCATAGTCTCAGCCCCTACTCTCATGAACCCAAATTTTGAGAAAGATTCCATCCTCTATACTTAAGGTGGTGAGTCAAGTATCTCTGCTGTCTTGACTCAAAAAAATGACAAGGATGAGGAGCAGCCCATAGCTTTCTTCGGTGAAGGGCTTAAATAATATGAAAATAAGTATAGCTTTGTTGAGAAGTAGGCCCTTGTGGTTATTAGAGCCTTGAAGAAATTCAAGCACCTCTTATCCCAAAATAGGATCCATTTTTTGGTGCCCCATGCCAATGTAAAAGATTTCCTGTTAAGAAAAGATATCAATGAAAAGAGAGCTGGATGGATCACTAAGGTAATGGAGTATGATGTTGATATTTAGATTACCAAGCTGGTAAGAGGGAAAGGGTTGTGCAAAGAAATGTTATCAGGTCAGGATTTTGATGAAGAGGCTGCTATGGTATTAACAGAGTAGCAGGAGGAAGGAAATGTTAATGGTTCAAGTAGTTGGATAAATGATATGAAGAGCTTCTTATCAGGGAATGGATACCCTCAGGGATTGGATAGAGCTAAAAGAAGACAATATAGATTGCAGTCCATTCCCTATGTTTTAATTGATGGTATCCTATTTAGGAGGGATTTTAATGGGACCCTGTTGAGATGCATTGAAGAGGATCAGGCTGAGAGGATGATTAAGGAACTTCATGATGGCCCTAATGGTGGTCATTTTTCTGCAAGAATAGCTGCTATGAAGATCATGAGGGTTGGTTATTACTAGCCATCCTTGTTTCATGATTGTTATAAATATGTGAGAAAGTGTGAGAAGTGTGTTTTCTTCTCAGGCAAACAGAGGCTTGCAGCTCTCCCCCTTCGTCCTATTCAGGTAGATCAGCCCTTTACTCATTGGGGATTGGATTTTATAGGCCCCATTAATCCTCCATCTAGTGCAGGTCATAAATGGATTTTGGCTACTATTGATTATTTCACTAGGTGGACAGAGGCAATTGCCTTGAAGGATGCCACAGAACCATCAGTTGTTGAGTTCCTTGATGGGATTGTATCTAGGTTTGGTGCTCCTTCTACTATCATCTTGGATAATGCTAAGTCTTTTGTTAGGACCCAGATTTGTGCATAGGCAATGAACCACAATATCTACCGGAGCACATCATCAAATTACTATCCCCAGGGTAATGGTTTGGCTAAGTCTTCCAACAAGAATCTGATCAGAATCATGAAGAGGACAATAGAGGACAATCAGAGGGCCTGGCATAAGAAATTAAGAACTGCTCTGTGGGCTGATAGGATAACACCCAAGAGATCTGTTGGGAATTCACCTTTTGTGCTAGTATATGGTAGGGAGGCCAGACTCCCAATTTCATTGGAATTCCCATCCTTGGAGTTGGCCCATCAGCTGGAATTAATTGAAGATAGTGCCATGTCAGTAAGAATGGCAGAGCTAATTGAACTAGAAGAGAAGAGAAATAAAGCTATGCAAACCCTAGAGATACATCAGCAGCAGATGAAGAGGAATTTTGACAAGAAGGCTAGGGTCAAAACCTTCAAAGAAGGAGATTTAGTTCTAAAATGGGATTCAAACAGAGAAAAACCAAGAAGACATTCCAAATTTGATGCATTATGGAGTGGCCCCTATCTGATTGCTAGTTGCAAACAGGCTAATGCGTTCCAGCTGAGCAAGCCAAACAGCGAAGTTTTACCCATTCCAGTCAATGCGATTTATCTCAAAGCTTGCTTCTAATGAGGGTCAAGTTCCTGTATATATGTAGTTTAGTTTCTTTCTATTGTTTCTTGCTTTTCAAGAAGTACGTGGGCATAGCCGTCTTCCTGTGAGGTAGCAAATTTTGAGGTGTTTCAGTTTGCAGAGGAAGTTTGTTTCGGTTCTAGTTGTAGTTGCAGAGTTTTAGGGTGTTCATGTTTTAATCTCTCACAGGTAGGGTTAGGTATGCAAAAACCCATTTTTTGACTCCATAGCCCAATGGATACATGAGGCCACTGGTCATACACATAGTAGGCTTGTGTCCCCTGTGAGTCACCAAAAATGTTATCATTTTTTTGCCCCGCCAAGATTCAAATTTCAAACGTCTAGCCTGTCCAACGGCTAATCCCCAGAGTTAATATTATTTTAATGCCTAAGCGATCAAGCCTTATAACATGGTTTCTGCGGCCCGCAAGTTCTCCATCGTCAGATCTAAGGAGATCGATGGTTAGCACTATGTCGCTTTTCAAAAGTTGCACGGTGGATAGCATGGTGACATCATGCCCTGTCGACGCGTGTCTGGTGGGTCCAGTTTGCAGGTCATCTAGGGTTCTTCGGTGTGTCAAAAAAGTTTCACGGCGGGCAGTCAGTTTCACGGGCCGAAGATGAGAAATGCCGGTGAGGCACTATATCGCCATTGAAAAACTCACGAGTTTTCTGATAGCGACATAGCACCTAATGAAAAGCTGTCATAGAAAAGAACTTTAGGCAAGTGAGTTGGGTCCCATTTTTTACTTCATTTTCCCAGTTGGAAGGGTCCTTGATCCACGCTAACAAATCAGAACATGCCATATTTGCGAGGAAGAGCTACTCAATGAGTCAATGTAGTACAAGTCACCAGGATGATGCTACACAGACCAGTGTGGGGATGTCACATGGATTATGGGGCCAGGGTTTCTAATGTGATCAGTAGGATTAGAGCAAGTCTTTCATGGCTGTCAGATCTGAGCAAATCAACGGTCAGCACTATGTCACTTTTCCAAAGTTGCACGGTGAATATGATGGCGACATAGCGCCCTTCTACCAAGTGTCCGATGAGTCTCAGATGTCAGCAAGGATTTGTCAGTCAGTTGATACGTAGCCAGTTCCTATTCATTGATGCACTGAGGGGGATGATCTATCTTTCTCGCCATCAGATCGATTCAGATCAATGACAGGCGCCATCTCGCTATGGTGAAGTTGTGCGATCTTTACCATGGCGACATAGCGCTCTTTTGCCACATGGATCAGCAAGGCCAGGTCTCGCTAGGGTACATCTGTCAAGTATTTCTAGGTGTCATTTGAGTGTGGTGCAGTTGCTGAGGTGGTGCCAAGTATGATGGGCTCGGGGTAAGAACAGTATAGTGGTACGATAAGTCTTCACAATCGTCAAATTTAAGGCCAATCAGGGGTTGGTGCTATCTTGCCATCAAAAGCTGCATGGTGGATACCATGGTGACATAGCACCTTGTTGACACATGTCTTGCTGGTTCGGCTAGGACTGACAGTTAGTGTCGTGGTTAGGTTTGTGATCATCATAGTTAACTATAACAGTTCGAGGGTGGTGCGATTAGTTTAATAAAAGGAGGTCAACCGAACAGGACTTCCCAGGTGGCAAAACGAAAAGAAGCGATTGGCCCACGTGGCCCAGTTGGCTTGTGAAACTAAGTTCAATTTCTGCCCCCACTAATTCATGAACCTAAAAATGAAGGTGATCTATTTTGTTGTGCGATCTAATCTTCATGATCAATCCTGACCTACCCGAAATGAATGCTGAATGAAGGGAACACTCCACTGTCTTAGTCGATCCATCTACCTAGTCAAAGAGCAGTTATGGCACCGTTTCTATCTTCTCAGGGCATTATTTGGCAGCAAGATTAGATTTTCTTCAGATCCCCATGATTGTCCTCCGCAGGACTTAACGACAGGTAGCTGGGAAGTCATTTCAGTGGGGAAAAGATCTCAGTTATGCCTAAACTATAAAGGCAGATTTTGTAAATTTGGAAAGGGGGACCTTCTCTTTGATTTTCCTTTGCTATTGCTCTGCAATTCTAGGGTAAATTCCCCTGTGCCTCTAAACTGTTTGATTCTCCACTTATCTCATTCAGCAATTGGTATTAAAGTGCAAGAATTCTTTGCCTGTGCCATTGCTTTGTGGAAATCTATAATCTGCATGACTGTATCTATGTTGGCCTGTGAATGATATATAAGTGAACTTCTTCTTTGTATCATTCATCTTGGTTTTCTAATCTGTATGTGGTTATTTAATTAAAGCAAGTCTAGATGTGTATATCCTTAGTTTCATTCTGGTTCAGTAGCGCTTGTATGGGTAAAGATTGGTTCGAACACTCTATTTTGGTGCATCACCTCCTTAGATTAGAATTAGGTAGATTTGCTTTTGTGCTCTCCTTCTCCCTTTTCCTCTCCAAGAGTAGTTAGGTGCACCCTGATAGTAAGAGGAAGCCAACCTTCTCCAGAGACTCAACCTCGTAGTTCAAGTCCCACAGCTTGGAGGTTGTTTCCATGTTTCACTAGGTTGTCCTCACGCATAGGCCTTGGACAAGGGTGCAAACCTAAGTGAAAACAATTAACAAAGAAATATTAAGATAATGACATGTGTTAATATTGAGTAACTTAGTTGTAAAAGGATAAATAAATAATAAAATAACATGAACACATGAGACACCAAGATTTAACATGGAAAAGCAATTTGGGAAAACCAACAATGCAACTAGTTACAATTTTTTGCTCTTCAAAAGTGAGCCCTTTAAGAAGTTGATCCTGTTAAAAGTTATAAAAGACACTATTAGGTGCAACCCTATTAAAGGATTTTAATCATCCTATTAGAAGTGGCCTTTCTAGAGGTATTAAGATGCTTAAATCTAGAAATCCCACCTTGTTAGAAGATTTACAAAAATGATTTTTTAAGTGAACTTAGTTAAGATATTTCTTAACTACTACATTTGTTAGAGATTAACAATTGATTAAGCAACTGATTTGAAGATTCAAAACACTATTTTAGTTAATCATCTTGGTCCTCCTTGATCAAAATATTTTTTGTGGCTCCTTGGATGTTCTGCCCTTAATCAAATATCCTTCTTTGTTCACATATTAGTCTCTTCCACTACTTCATACTTCAATCCACAATGTGGCCTTTCATATATATGAAATCCCATGTCAAGTCGGCTTGAATGCCCTCTACAAATAAACAATTAACATCCACTAAGTCATTTCATATAAACCAAATAATGAACAAAAATATTCTATTGTCACACCATTGACACTAAAACTAAGTCACTTGGTTAACACAAATTTCTTGTGGTAACTAACTTGACTTGTTTTACATTGAAATCCTTTAGTAACTGACCTTATTTGGTCTTACACTTGAATCCTTCATTAACCAACCTAACTTAGTTTGCGCTAGATCTTTAAACGTGGTTCTTTTTTAACCTAATCTCAGCTAATACTGCAGTCTTTTGATTTTGGTTACTACTAGCAGTGCTTTATTAGAGTGTGGGAATTGTGGCACATCAATGACATTATACAATTGAATAATTGTTTTCAATACGAAATATCTTTTGTTACCATACAATGGAAAAAGTGTTCTCTAAAATTTCACATTCAACTCCCTCTATAATTTTTATTAGATCTTTATTAATATCCTTAATTTCATTTTGATTCTTATTCATATGATCCCTCTTTGCTTCTTTGTAATTCTCCCTTTATGATATAAATTAAGATGCTTCATGCTGATACAACTTATATTACAAATTGTATTAACTCCCTCTTTGACATATCACACATGATGGTAACTTTACTTACTTCTTCTTTACATTTATTTAGATATTTGATGGTGAATAGAGGTAAAGATGTGTATAGGGGGAAATATGATGTGAGTGGGAATATAGGATCTGTCCTTAACCCAAATTCCCAAAAGGAATGATTGAAATTGATTAACCACAAGGAAGTGATCAATGCACAAATGAATCAAACAATAGAGAATATGAAGAAAGGAGGAAATCCTATTATCTACTATAGAAGGTAAGTACTTGAAACTTTGAATGAATAAGAGACAAATACTAAACTCAAAGTAGGGAAAATCTAGAAAATGGTAATTTATGATATCTGTGTACAGTTTTATGGAATTATGTAATGCACTTTAGACTGGAAATGTTGAGAAGGAGAAAACCTAGAAAACTTTTGCCCTTGCAAGGGTAGACTAACCTTGACCTAGACAAAAGGGCACAATCTTACCCCAAGGCACAATTGTACCCCAAAAATTTGACCTCAACTTGCACTACTTTGACAAAATTTATGTTCATGGATCTTACAAGTTGGATGAAAAGGGTATCCAAATTTGCACTTTAATTCATTATCCTATACCTACACCTATAAGAAAATGTTTTTTCTTGTTTGCATGGGGGGTTTGCCCTAGTAAAACCCTAGTTTAGAATCAACCTTGAAATATATTTCAAATTGCAATATGTGTAAAAAAAGTAAATGGAATTATTCAGCTTGCTTATATTGAAATCCTTGTAGATGATTCAAATCCTTGAATCCAAAAGTGTGTATGTCTAATTGAATGTAGGATGTCTCAAGTAAATGGCTTTAGATCTTCAACACCAATTTTGAATGGATCTTTCCATAGGAAAAGGCTTGGATGAATATGAATATGGATGGAGAAATCTTCAACAAGAGGGCTACATAGATATTTAATTGTTCAATGGATAACAATGGATCTCCTTGATGAATTGAATGCTTAAATACTTGAATTCTTGAATGCTTGAACACTTGATGGATAGTAAATCTTCACTTCATAGAAAAACCATTTGTCCAATATCTCTTGTGGGTACTTAGAGAAAATGAGAGGAGGAATCGTTCTCATATAGAGATCTAGGGTACAAACTTCCAGAGAAGGCTGATATTAGAGAATTAAATCCCAATTAACCTTAATCCCTAGAAATGGACCTAGGTTAAATGAAATTTAAGAGTCTACCATTCCAAAACCTAAAATAGTCAACCCAGAAGAAGGAAAATAAAACTTTCTGAAGCCTAATATTTCGAAACCTTATAAAATTCAAAATTGGATCTAGGGTCAATGATGAGGTTATCCTTGACCCTTAAGGTCGTCCTTGACCCAGAGAGTGAAAGTTTTAAGTTTCATAGAGAAAATTGTTAGAAACAAGCTAGAAATAGGGAGAGAGAAGAAGAATAGGGGGGAAACAACTAGATCCATGAAAATACATGGGTAAAAGCACAAACCTGTGTCAACCTTTTGTAAAGGAAAATGCTAAAAAAAGTATAATTGTGCACCTGCAATGACATAAAATTGGTATTATTATTTTGAATTTGGAAATGAAGTAAACTAATGAAATGTGTAGAAATGAATGATGTTTAGGATTATAATTTTTAATAATTATTTTAAATAAGAATTGATATATTATCCTAATTTTTATAGATACCTTTTTAGGTTATGAAAAATGATTAAAATTAGTGATCTAGTTCCCACCAAAAAACTATATGGAAATAAACTTATTTCCCTTTGATATCAGACTATGTTATAGATAACATTTATATCTAGAACAATCAAAAATAAAAATCAGCTTAGACCTATATGTTCTCTTTTATAAGGTTTGAAATCTCAACACACCTGAAATCGATAGTTAACATCTCCCACCACATTTTTAAAAACAAATCTATTATAACCAAGATAAAAATTATACATTCTAGAAGAGGAATGTTTTCCTCTAGAATGTCATATAATTTTTAGATTTTTTTGATACGATCTAATATTTTTTTCTTTCTCAAATCTAACATCTTTTGGAGTTTTAAAATATGTGGTTCTAGATATTTTTAATTACAATATAATATATCTAATTAAAACACTATAAACTCTATATAAGAATATTCTTGACTCTGAATTCTATAAAATTTTGTTTACATATTATTGAAAAAATATCATTAAAAATAGTAAGAGTTATTGAAATGCCACTTTTCTAAAATAATTTTATTTCTTTAGTAATCGAATACAAACTAGTATAAAATATTCATTTAATAAACATTTTCAATTGGAAAAGTGTGAGACCATATATAACTTAGCTAGAAAGAATTTATCTAGATCATATATTTTAAACAAATATATTTTTAGATAGAAATACTAAAATTCATTCGTTATGATAAGTTAGCCTGAAAGGTGACACAATTTTTTACTTTTACCCACATATTCAAGGTGCTTAACATGACCCCATACCACTTACTCTGAGGGCTAAATGCTCTTAACATGGAAGTACTTCCATTTTAAGATGACACATTAAGTCCCCACTTTAGCAAGAGTATGGACTCAATGCAAACTCTTGGTAAAGTAGATCATAATGAAAAGATAATCTTATTAAAATCAAAGGGACAAAGGGATCCTTAAGCACCCAAAGACTTAAGGCTTTGTCAAGTGTAATATCACAATAAGAGAGACATCTCTGGAAAAAGACAGAGAGCAAGAGTGTGATTATCTTGCCCAATGAGAACTTATGTCCCATTGTGAACCACACAAGGAAACAATGCAAATTGGAAAGTTGGAATTGAACTACCTAGTGAATGTGGCTACTTGCTAGTCAACCCATCAAGGATTCACCCTCAAGAATATTCTATTTAATAAGAGTAAAACCAAAAATCAAAAGAGATCCATTCTTAAGGACACCTTTGACCTAAAGGGATTGAAAAATATTTGAAACTAGAGGGATCAAGAGATCTTAAAATATAAATCCATGCTTTAAGGATTAGTCACTAATCCAAAAAGGGAGAAAAGGTATCCTAAAAAATAATATATATGTATCGAGAAGTGTGTGTGTGTGTGTGTGTGTGTGTGTGTGTGTGTGTATAATAAGTGAGCAGAGTGTATGCCCCTATGTTAAAGTCATTGCTAACACTTTAATATGAGTAATGGATTTAACAAAAACATAAACAACTTGACTAATTATGTTTCCACTATGAGATGTCCCTAGAAAAAGAAAATCAAAGGAAATAGCACATAAGCATACATATAACATAGAAGTGATCTACCTATTGTGGGGTCAGTATGATCATAAGAATATATATATGATTTCATTGCAAATGAAATGCTATCATTCCCAAAAGAAAGAAGAACTACAATCACAAAGGAGGAAAGATCACATAAGATATATGAAGAAGAATCTTTTTAGACCATGACCTCAAGACCAAAAAGAATCAGTGCTACCAAGTTCTGAATCCAAGAAAATTACACAATGAAACATGTACGAACATTAGCACCAGTATAACATAACATAAAACAACATATGGAAGAATAAAGATACATATAGAGGAATAGTACATGTTATATTCTTTTATCACCTTGCACCAATAGAGAAACAAGGATCATATAATATAATCTAACAAAAAAACACATTACGGGAGAAACGCAATACAACACAAAAACACACAAAAGACTACCATGAATGAGTAGCCAATCAAGAATGTCACCTGCTCTCCCCATCTTGTTCTATATCATTTAGGGAAGTTGGGTAACTTCAAGAGGGAATTTATCCAACATAGTAGGAATGATAGCAACTTCCACATAAGAATCCTCTAGAGAATCACAATGTTCGATACTAGGTGTAAGTGTCAATTGTGATGAAAGAATATGAGGTAAATCAATGTTAGTGCCAATAGTTTCATTTTGACCATTAACATCATTAGTAAAATCAAGAATATCTTCCTTCCGATAGAGAAAAGACAAAAACTATTTTCCTTCCGAGTGTAGGTCGACCTTGATCTAGATAGTTGGGCACAATCTTACCCTAGGGAATAATTGTACCCCAAAAAGTTGACCTTGACCTACACTGCTACAAAAAAATTTTTGCTGACAAATTTTGCAAGTTCTATGAAGAGGGTAATCAAATCTGCACTTTAATTTGTTATCATGTATGCGTACTTGCAAGACAAAAAAATTTGTGTTTGGATGGGGATTTTCCTTGGTGAAACCTTAGTTTGGAATCAACCTTGAAATATAATTGAAATTGCAATGTGAATAAACAAAATAAATGGAACTATTTACCTTACTTATATTTAAATCCTTGTTGAGGACTTGAATCCTAGAATGGAGCTTTGCATAGGAAAATGCTTGGATGAGTATGGATGTAGATGGAGAAATCTTTGACAAGAGGGCTCCATAGAGATTGAATCCTTCAATGGCTAACATTAAATCTCCTTGATGAATTCAATGCATGAATATTGGAACACTTTAATACCTAAACATGGATGGGTAGTAAATCTTCACTTTATAGAAAAACCATTTGTCTGATATCTCTTCTGGGTGCTTAAAGAAAATGAGAGGAGGCTTCCTTATATAGAGATCTAGGGCACAAAGTTCTAGAGAAGGTCGACATTAGAGAATTGAATCCCAATTAACCTTAACCCTTAGAAATAGACCTAGATTAAATGAAATTTAAGAGTCTACCATTCCAAAACCTAAAATAGCTGACCCAGAAGTAGGAAAATGGAACTTTCTAAAGCCTGATATACTAAAACCTTTAGAAATTGAAACTTGGACCTAGGGTCAAGAACAAGGTCGAGCTTACCTTGGGTTAGGGTTGAGGTCATCCTTAACCTAGAATAGGGTCAAGGTCATCCTTGACCTAGAAAGTCAAAGTATTTAGTTTCACAGAGAAAATTGTCAGAAAGAGGCTGGAAAAAGGGAGAGAGAAGCAAAACAGGGGGGAAACAACTAGATGCATGTGAAGATCTATTCAAGGTGATTGACATAACCCCAAACCACTTACTTCTATTGTTAAATGCTCTTAACATGGAATTTCTTCCTTTTTAAGATGATATAGATGGTAAATTGACATCCTTATCCCTCTTTGACAAAAATTGCAAAGACACCATCCTCTATATCACATTTTCTAGTGACTGATATTTAAATTATTTCTCCCTCTATTATCTTTGTCCTTGATTAGATCACGATGCACATCTTCTTGTAACCTTATCAACTCATAGTTCTTTCCTTCTTTTAACATCTTTAGGTAGCCACTAAAGTATGATCTCCTGCATCATTTTATAAGATATTATGATTATAACAATCGATGTAATGATGCATCTCATCTTAGTGTTAGCATGAGTGCTGATGGTATTCCTTCGAGCGAATATCATAAGCATTAATGAACATGTGGTAGTATTGACATGTTGCAGTCATGACTATGTTTGTTATTGATGTCAACATACTAGTAATATTGTGAAGATTGATAGAGTAGTAGATAGAGATCAAGCTTGTATGGAAATATGTTTAATTTTTTGGTGATGTGCGAGTAAGGAAATATTCAAAACTCTCTCGATGATAAGTTTTAATGCTTGTTAAATAAGTTAAATATATATGTAAGATATCCCTGATTTATAGAGAATAGTATAGAGATAGATTAACTATTAAGCAATTTATGTTAATTGTATTATATATTCTAACAAAGATATAATCTAGAGATGCTCAGCTAGTCAATGAGATAAGAGAGTTTGATGATGATGTCAACAAGTGCGCAACCCCTAGTATCACATATGTCAGAACTTGTATAGATTGTGAATTTATAGTTTTATTGTAACTACAAATTAATTAATTATATTACTATAATTAATTGGGAAAGCCTCAAGGCTAACTCAAAGATTTTTTTTTTTTTATGAATAGTCCCTTCATTATATTAAAATAAATACAATAAAGTTACATATTCACAAAAAAATGGCTGAGGAAATAGGATCACCCGGCAAGTTCATATAGCCCACGGCTAGAGATCAATTATTCATCAAAAAAACATAGAAAACAAAAAGCCTTAGACTACTAGTGCAGTGCCAGCTAAGGGAGGGAGGAGAATTATTTTGAAGATACAGTATAAAGGAAATATGTTTTCCTTGTTTTTAATATGGTTGAACAAGTATCTAGTGTGAAAAGGAGTAGGGTTTTTTGGTGAATGCGAGTAAGCAATCTAAGGGATTATTATGTGTGAAGTCTGTGATCTAGTTACAAGATCAAAAGGAGTAGAAATTTGGTTGATAGGACAAAGAAAGAGGAAGGAGTAGTATAGTACCATTCTATTATTCTATAAGGACACAGATTTTTTTGGATAGTGGGCTAATTTTTCTTTCCCATTAAGTTATTTTTATAGTGGATACATCTACCTTCTAAAACTCCTAATAGGTTTGGCACAACTCCTAATAGGGTTGGCACAACTCGTAACAAGGTTGGATTCTCCTAATAGGGATTCAAAGTTTAATAACAAGGACTCATATGTAGTGAATGTTGTTATAGTCTCCTAACATAGTCCATCCTCTAACAAGGAATGTTTATAATATCACATCATCTTGTGTGTACCATCCCCACTAGGGTTTTCCCTCTAATCAAGGGTGTACCTAGTTAACATATCCGATGTTATTATGTATGAATATCTTATTGTGGTTTTTAGTTATATTAATCATACGATTAAGTTTTATTAAGTTTGATAATTGTGATAATAGTTGGATAACTAATCTAGCCCCCTCCCCCCTCTGAGATATATTGGTGGATTATATATACTAACAATTGGTATCAGAGCCTTAGGTCCATAAAGGAAATGCTTAACAGCTTTGGGAGATCAATGAAAAGTAATTTCAGAAAGGGTAGTCCTAAATTTTATGGAATCAACTATGAAGCTAGAAGGATAAGGTGAAGACTCATCTTTTGTGTATGGGTCCAGGTTGTTGGCTATTAACAAAAGGTAGCAAGAAAATTGTGGAAGAAGAAAATATTGAAAAATGTAGTGAAGCAAAAAGATAAATGTTTATGTGTAACATGGGAGCTAAAGAAGCCTTACTATTATCTCTTCCAAAGAATGAATACAATCAGGTAAATTCATTACTAACATCTCATGAGAATTGGAAAGCTTTAGAATTTTTTTTTGAATAAGATACACATACAAAAAGGATAAGATTTAAAAATTGGATATGTTTATTTTAATATTCTTAGATGACAGAACATGAATTAGTAAGAAGATATGTTGGTAGGATATCTAAGATTGTTTTAAGAATCAAGTCATATGGTGTAACTAATGAAGAAGATGAGGTTTTTTGGAAGATATTGAAAACCTTGACACCATTATTCAAGAAAGTAGCACATATGATCAAACTATTGATACCCTATATTAAGAAGATCATCAAGGAAAATTTCCTTCGAAGATTAGAAGTAGCAGAAGCTAGTTTGAGATAGTTTAGAGAATTGAAAAGAGTTGAAACAACTTTCAATGCCTTAAGTGTTTGGCCAAGTTTCTCTAGAAGTGCGAGCACACGTGGAGATTTTGCTAGAAGCACTAGAACCATATATGATGAAGATAAGAAGATTGAAGAATGTATAGCCCTTCTTGTAAGAAGAGAACCAGATGGTGAGAATATATTTAAATGTTGAACATGTAATGAACACTAGTGCATTTAACCCTAAATTTTGACCAACTCTTTTAAATGGCTTGGTTGGTCATCATTATAAAGGAAACTTTTGTTTTTTTTTACTACATGCCCATGTTGGTCACAATTGAGACCAATTCTTTGTATTTTGTAATGGTCTCAATTGTGACACGCATGGCAGCATAAAGACAAAAAAAAAGCTATGTGGAATAGTTGACGTTTCACTTGAGTGGTAAGTCATTGTGAGGAAATTTCACTTGAGCACCATACCGGTCATCATTCATAGATAATTTGAAGCTTTCTAGCATTCTTCATCGATTGGAGTGTTTAATTGGAGCATTTTGACCCGTTGTAAGCATCTACTACAGCCCTAAACTCAAACTACCAGCTGTCATTCGAGCATACATGAACTTTCCAGCCATCATTGGAGCATACACAAATAGGTGAGTTGATACGTTGTTTTTTAAACAATCATTATTGGGGGAAGGCATAGTTTGAGGAAGCTTTAGTTATGAGGGTGTAAATACAAGGGTTTTTAAGTTGAGTTGAAAATAGCAGACACTGATGGAGTAACTTTAATTAAGACGTAACTACCTACAATATGTTAGATTTCATTTATTCTCACAATAATATTTAGAAGGTTTGAAAGTTGAATTATAACTGGTGTTTTTGGGACGAAATATTAGCACTAATGTTTGTAGATCATAATTTGAGTGCATGCACATGATTGATAGTGTTTATCTAACTAGTTTGGAGTGTATAGTTTTGGTTGCCCTTTTCTCATACACCTAATCATAAAATGATAAGGGTATAGTAACAAGATCATAGGGCTAGCCATTAACTTCTAGGCTTGTTTTTATGCAGTGATACACTTGGTTAATTTTTAGTATTTTACTTTTAGGTAAATGAATGACTAACACTTAGTGTTTTTCCTTGCACACTAATGTCTCTAGATACTGTAAGGGATTTTATGGTGTTAAGAATTTGTCTCTACTTTCATTTTATAGTTTGTGACTTTTTACCTGTGATGTACTAGGGATGGACATTTTCCTTCTAGTTACAGTATTATGATGAACTTCATTATAAAATTAGCTTCTTTTATCACCAGTGTCTGTATTGTAGATCCTTGCCCCATTGGTATTATGCTCATTTGTCGATTTCTTTGGTTCACTTTCCATTATGTTTCCTTTTCTATCATGCTATAATTTGTAACTAGTGCATATATGCAACAACCCATTCTGAAAACTATTTTAGTTTGTCTTGCTAGTACATAGCTAGTAAAATAAGTTTTGATAACTAAGTTCAAATATTCATGTTACTTTGGGTTTCAATTTAAATGTTTCAAAAATTTCCAAGAATTAATGAAAGTTTCTAAAGCCAATTTCTTTATGGTCATTTAAACTTGTTCTATTCTATGTTAATATTAGGATTAAATGGAATTTATAGAAGCACAAAGTACCATCTGACTCTTTGTTTCTTTGTTTGTTTTGAAGTGTAACTTGCATTTCTTGGAAGTGTTCCACAACATAGGTTTCCTTCAACAAAATTATCTAGGCTGGGCAATTGGTAACTTCTTTTCTTTCTATGGAAAATTGTAATTGACAAAATTTAAGACCTTTATAACTACTATAATGAAGCTTGTAATGATATGATTGCTCATTGGATAAGTGGATTATTGAAACAAAAAGACCAAAATATTGTATGTTTTCATTTGGGTGGATTTGAAGATTACATGTTATTTTAAAAATAATAACCTTATTTCTTGACAAGAGTATGTATATAACTATTAAAAATATCTAGAACTATATCTTGGATTATAACTAAAATTAACATTCAAATCTTCTTCTGTTTCAAAATTTCAAACTATAATATATGATTTTGATATCCTTCACAATCAATGAATACCATAAATTTGTCTTCAACTCAATCTAGACTATTACTATACTTTCATTCTACTTCTTTTTACATCAACTTATCATTAAAATTATTATCAAATACTGATGGTATTCTTTTTATAGAAATTGGATAAGTGACACTAGTGGAAGTTAAATAATCAACAACTGTTTTCTTTTCAAAATAGTGTTCAAGCTTCATTGCATCAAAGTCTACTTAAATAATAGGAGCTAAGAAACTGAAGATAGTACCTATGCCTTTTGAAGTCAAGTTGCACTATAAAATCTGACATATAATACCAAATTGAGCATATTGATATTTTTTGACTAGTCACTATAATTCTTTGTATTAGAATGTGTCATAGAGCTAGTAAGCATTCTATTTCTTTTAGAAACTGAAATTATCTTACCATATGCAACAAGACATCACCTTTGAATTGATTTCTCTAATGAATGGTCTTTACAACCTTCTTGTTAAACTCAACCAAATCTAAGTTAAGCTTTTTGGGTATTTTACTATCTTCATTACTTTTGAAGAACAAATATTATTTTTGTTCAAGTTTAAGTGAACTCTATTTGTCTCCAAGTTTGTAAAATTATCATCCATGTGAAGTATATAAAAAATACTTTGTTTGTGTTGGATGCTTCCCTATAATGTTTGGATTTTTAGGTTCTCTAAGCCATATCAAAGTGGTTGTTTTATGTTACAAGTGATTTTAGATCTCATATATTACTTAAATCTCACTTGCTAAAGTCATTTCTAATTTTTGGTATACTCTTCAAGATTATTTATGAGAGTGTCTAGTATTCTCACTCCTTCAAGTATTTCAATTGTTGCAAAATTCTTTCAATAGTCCAGACCTTGTGAATAACCCTTGCATGCTAGTCTTTCTTTGTTCTTGATTGCATCACTAATGTTTTTTAATGTGTTCCTAGAAACCCACTTTGTGCTAATCACATTCTTGCTTTTTGGTTTTGGAACTAATGTCCATGTATCATTCTTCTAAATCTAGTCAAGTTATTCCTCCATACCCTTAATCCATTGGTCACTCTTTGATACTTTATAAAATGTTCTAGGCTCAAATTAAAAAATCAAACAAGTACTCTCCTTGATTTCCCTTCTAGTTTATATTGCATTTTTATCTCCAATGATCCCATTCATCACATGATTTAGCTACACATACCATGGAATTTCCCATTTAAATTAGGAGTTTCCTACATCTTCAATTGAGTAAACTACCTCTTGAACATAGTCAAGTTCTTGGTTACTAGATTCATTAGGCTTATCCAATTTCTCTAGTTATTCATCAACCGTCACACTTGTATTGTCTATCATCATGTTGGTTCTTTTATTGAGACATTTTTATACCTTATTCTTAGTGGATTATCCTAAGAAAATGCCTTCATCACTCTTAGGATCGAATTTCCATGTTAATTCTATTAGGAATAAGGTGTCTCAACCTTGGATAATTTCTATTCTTATTATTTGTTTTGTAAAATGTATTTCTTGCAAATAATGTTGATGTGTCGGTATCTTGAATTGTGTATAAGGAGATCATGGCTAAAATGGTTATGATGGATTCTTATGAAATGTAAGAGCTATGTCAGCAAGATTCAATGACAGATGAAGACATGTGACAACTGATAAATTTGAGTACTGTACACTCTACCCCAATAGTGGGGTTCCTATTTTCTCGAAGAATGGTAAAACCCTAATACGGTTACCTTTGGGAGTAGCCCTAAAGTGAAGTGCATGTTATAAGCATTTGCTAGGGTTGCGAAGAGGTGTGATGCAAGAAAGTGTATTATTGGTACTATGAGTTGCTACTGGAGTCTTTTGTTGTCACTGTTGAACTTGCATTGCAAGTGTATTTTAACCTTGTGTTGAAGATAATACATTGTGCAGGTTTTGGAGGGGTGGGGTTGTTTTACCGAAAGGTTTTTCCCCACCGAAAAATCTTTGTGTTATGTGTTTCTTTCTCTATCTATTTTCTTTATGCTTGTTTGGCTGAAATATTGTTGTTTACATGATATTGAATCTGTAAGTGTAAAATTTTTTTAATAGGATTTGCACCATACTTCTCTTAAGAGTTTAGTGTAGGAAGTTGTTTTTGCACCTGAGTTTCCTTACAAATTCAACTCCCTTGATATAACATCTTCTACCATAAAATTGGAATTCTTAACACTAGGAGTATGTCCATACAATAATTCATATGGATTCTTGTAATATTCCTTTCAATTCTAAATTAAATTTTCCAATTCCTTAGCCTAAGAATTTTTTCAACTACTTTGCACATAAGGGATATATATTACATATCTAAATTTTGATCTCTACTAACATATTAAATTTAGGACCCTAGGCACATTTTTGGCTTTAGTCCTCAAGAACCAGAAGAGGGAAGTAAAGAAATACATATATGAATTTTATCAAAACAATTCAAAAAATTTCCACTTCCTCTTTAATTTAAAGTGATTTAATGCTTTCCTCCATTTTCCCCTCCATATGGACAGTAAGGGTAGGCCTATGAATAAATTTTAGAGTTTTTCCATTTTTGGGCAAGCATTACTGATGCCAAGTTGTTTATCAAATATTTAACATAGCTTAAATGGAAGTCCATATTAATATTGTCTATGAAGTATGATTGCCATGGAATGCTCTAGAGTGTGGAATATATCACAAATGGGTAAGTATATTTATTAAATTAATAGGAGTTATATTGGTTTTTGTATATATTCTATATTAAATCTCATGCTTATATTTATTTGTACATAATCGATGGTGCAAAACTAGCAGCCCTGCAGCAGCATAAAAGCCTAAATAACTTGACATTTTCCGACATCACTTGATAGGGTAATAGCATTTATGGACACCCTTTTTAAAGTACTAAAACATATTCCAACCCTACCATACACTCCTCTAGTTTAGGTCTAATTGTTCCAACATAGTGACCTTCAAAATGACTTAAAAACCATGAGCTTACAAAGAAACTACACTTTATTTGTATCCTTATCACTCCAAATCATCAACAGAGTCATGAAATGACAAAAATGAATAATTATATGAGAAATTAGCCTCAAAGACTCTATAACCCTAAAACCTTCAATTTGAGGCTTCAAACCCTTATTCCTTGGGGTTTCTTCAATGTCTTATTTCTACACACTTCCTGGCCTAAAAGATTGTTGATTCACCATCAATGGAGTAACATAAGATGATCCAAACACTTAGACACCCCTTTGATTTGAGCCAAATGCTCACTGTTCTACTGTACCTGTCAATTCACTAGTTTCCCATCACTGTTATGTGAAGAACAATCAACATCTAAACTCCTATCTGCATATAAAAGTTAGAAGACTATTGTGCATGTTAGATTGGCACATCGCATGAAGTCAGGGCCCTTTAAATTTAATGGGATGGTCACATCTTAAAGGAAACTAGGACTATTGTAGAGATACACCAAAAATGAAGAGTATGAGTTATACAAAATGTCTAAACTCTCAACACGGAGTATATCAAATATATTCAGGGTAAGCAAAGAATGAAAATAAACTTCTAATACATCTTCCTCTTTCCCAAAATGGATAATCACATTAATTTGCAAAGATCTAGTGCTAGTTTTGTAGAAAAAAGATATGCTCTGTTATTGTCTTTTATCAGTCTGTGCATTTCCCAGGCTTCTTTGCCTGCACAATACATTTCTCTTGCTAAAATTGAACTACCTATAAATATATCAACCAACTTTTGACATTGAGTTGATTGGTTAAGGGTAAAATCCAGTAAACTACCCTTTCCCTCCAAATTTCTAAATAGTTGTTGTTTGTTTTGAATATTTGAATTTCAAATGTCAAAAATGGCTTTATTTGAATAATCAACCCTTATCTAAATATTTCTTAAGGTCCTAGACCTATTTCGTGCTCAACCTAAACTTCTTGTAAACATGACTTAGGTTTGGACAACATTAGTCCAATACAAACAAACTCTTGCTCCTTTAAGGACATTACAAATGACTTTTAGTCCTTTGAGGAAATTACAAAATAAACACATTTGATTACATTGTTTGGTCATGAAAACCATTATAACTTTTAATTCCTATCCGTTTGAATTGCTTGGATATCTCCTTGTCCTACTCACTCCCCTAGTCTTCATGGCATGTTTGTGTGTCTTCATAGAATGACCTTGGTGCCCCTACACCAATAATTCACACAAACCTCAATCCTTAAGCCTACACATGTAGTGATTTATTTTATTCAAAAGCTTGCTCTGTGTAAAGCTCAATTTATAGAAGAATTGTCTCTGCACTATTTAGTAAGTATAATTTGCAGTTGATATGAGATTTGTACTTTATAAGTTTATTGTCTTTCTTATATTACTGCATGTAATGAATTATTCTTAAGTATTTTATTGTCATCATAGATGCATTTTTCACATGAAGTCAACTACCTTATGTCGTAATAAATTGAACTCCATTTTAATAGGAATTTGATAATTTAGATGACGCCAGTCAACTTCTCTGAAGTGTATACATTTGCACTATCTTCGTAAGGTTTAAAATAGAAAAAGATAGAAATGGGAGCTCAAAGACCTCCAAAGCCTTGAGTAGCTATGAGGTAAGTATTGAAAGCTTCACTAAAAGATTGAAGCACATATCAGATTTGAATGCTTTTATTATCATATTTTAGAATCTGCAAAGTAGTGTTCACATAAAGCAACAAAATTAAAATTTAAGAAATTAACAATCTCATATATATATGGAAGTTACAATCTCTATAAATAATGTAAAGAAATGAATAAAATTGGTTAACTCTCTTCTCTTTCTGAACAGACTGACTACTTCTCTTTTTTCAAAAATAATTTGACAACTATGAATTAGGGCCAAAAAAATGTATGGTCAAGTTTGGTTTCAATAACATATCTAACTATTTATGTTGAAAAAAATACCAAATTTGAAAAATGCCAATTATTTTGTTGCTTTTTGGGGTCACATTGATAATATAACATATGTTTTGACTTTATGGTACTCATTTTTGTGTTTATGCTCTATAGATAAAGGTCAAGCATCCTGTAAGAAAAAATATTGCCATTGTAAAGAAGCTACCAACAAAAGATAATAGCATGAGGATTCTTCTTCTGAGGAGGTTAGTAATTTTGTTGTTGATAATTATCTATAGAATAGAATCATGTTTCAGTGGAATCACAAGCTTATGGAATTTTTATGTTCAATAGTGAACAAATGGTTAATTGAAATACCTTAATTCAATTTGAAAATCAAACAAAAAAATTGGTGCTCTCTAAATGATGAAGACATTCATTGTACTTTTCTAGCATAACATTAATAGATATTTTTTTTTTATCTTTAATTATTGCTATACTATCGTGACATTTTTCATTTTATAATTTTTTTTTTGTACTTTTTGAAAGAGATATAAGAAATTTGTGTTTAATATTATTCAAAGTGCATTATAGGAAACACATAAAAAACCAAGTGCTTTGGGAAAGAATAACTCAGTTGTAGTGAAGAATGGGTCAGTTGCAACTTTAAAAAATGGTAAAGAAGAATCAAGTGAGGACGAGTCTTTTGATGAGGTACTCCATGGTTAAGAAAAGTCTTCAATACATAATAAAGCAACTGAATTTCATAAATTGTTTTTTTGATAGTTGATTTGTTTAAATATTGCCCATCAAAAATTACTTAGTCAATCTGATCATTTTTTTGCATAGGAGCTTGCAATTTTGAAGAATCTAATAGTGAAGAATATGAAGAAGATATTGTACCAAAGGTATATTTGGTGTTCCTTTTTTAGTGAAAATGTTACTTGAAATTTTGTATATTGTCGTATTTCACATGCAAAAAGGTCAAATTGTAAATAGAGATGAAGCCATATGGATTTAAGTTTCTTCTTCATTATTTATAATGCTCTCGATTCCTCCTTTGTAGCTATAAAAATACTTGTTTATTTTCTCCTTTCTAGATACCCTTTACCAGGTTCTTGAAGATTCCAAATTATCTTGGGCTGACCCCACTCCAGCATGTAGGCGAGTTTCTCAATTGGACCATCCTTTGTTCCCGGACCATCCTTTGTTCCCAGACCATCCTTTGCATCTGCCTATAAAGAAATGGGCACCCCTGAGCTAAACTATCTAGATTTCCAAGGGCATAGAATTGTAGGGCTTGAACTCCCTTCTGGTTCACCTTGTAGGTTTATTAGTTTGGCAAGACAATGAAATATGTCCTAACTCCTACTTGGTTCATAGATCTAACTCCTTTCCTTTTTCTCCAAGTTTTGGCTTTACTACTATGGCAAAGCAAGGGGTGTTTTGCACCTTGAGGGTCTTCAAAAACTCCTTCTCTCCAACCATCATCACACTAGATGCATGTTGGATCTCCTTCCTATCTTCTGTCAGTGGTCTCATGGTGTATTCCTTCCCATTTTTGGAGATGATGTAAACATTGCTCCTTCCATCATGCTTAGAATTGACATCAAATTGCTAGGGCCTACCTAACAATAGGTGACAAGCATCCATTTTTGCAACATCATAGACAATCTTGTCTTTGTACTCCCCTATTTGAAATTGAACATGAACTTGTTCATTTACTATGGCCTACTACTCCTTATTTAGCCATGAAACCTTATAAGGGTTAGGATGAGGCAACTTCTTCAATCCAAGCTTCTTTACCATTTCTACTGAGGCTATATTATCAGTTGAATTAAAATCTACAATAACTTTGCAAACCTTACCTCTTACCTTGCTGAGAGTTCTGAATAATGTCTTTCTTTAGGGAGGTTCTTGCTCTATGACAGTCTTTAGTAGGGTTCTATTGATCATTAGAGACTCTCCTCTCTCTGGATCAGCATTTCCTATTGCCCCTTGGTCACTTTGTGCATCCTCCTCTTGAGCCAAATGGACTCTCCTATTCCCTTCTTGGCTATTGCTGCCTATTTTCTCAGGAAGTGCTTGTATGTAGCAAGTGCAATATGTAGATGTAGAGTTATGGAAGGTCAACTAAGTATTTGTTTCTTTTCATTTTTTATATTTCTTTATCTCTTTATCAATCTATCTCTCTATCTATACCTCTTTCTATTCGTCTTGCTTTAGTATTCATTTCTATATGTGTCTTCCTCTTACTACTCCATTTGTAGGTTGCAAACAAATCATCCTTCTTCCACCAACGAGTCATTCCATTCAAGAAAGACCATGTCTGATGATATCAATGCACAAAAAAGTAGGGAGACAATTGCTAGACTATGGTCTAACTTAAAAACAAAAGGTGATGGAAAATGTTATTGTCCTTGCAAAAATTGTAAGGGCTTAAAGACTCGAAGATATCTAATCAAAACAGCTGAGGAACATTATAGGCAACATGGTCACATTGAAGGAGGAAATGAATATCATCCATTGGTATGTATTTTAATAATTTATAAATTACATAAGACATGATTTGATGATGATGCCATAGTCATGGCTAATATAAGGTCATCATTTTCATATAGGTCAATGTCCTTGAGTTTCATGTTATGGACCATGACAATTTAGAGAGTGTGGATTTCCAAATGAGGGAACATGGAGGTGTGAATATTGAGGTAGAAGGTAATGATATCATGGAAGAAGACCATGATGATCAAGATCATGATGATGATGATGTTGACATAGAGCTTGATGTACCTATACTTGAGAAGGCACACAAGTCCCTATATGAAGGCTCTAAAACAATTCTTCTTGCCACTGTATTGTTGTTGGTGAACTTGAAGGTTATGAATGGTTTATCCAATGTAGCAATGACATGTATGTTAAGGTATGTCATCTTCTTTCATTATTTTCCTTGTACTTCCCTTACAATTAACATTGGGTTCATGTAGCAATTAATATTCTTGAAATTAGCAAATTATAATTTTGGTCATAAATTGATAGGTGAGAGTTTCATACCACCATCAAACATTCTACCCCACTCATACCGAGAATTATCTACCATCATGAAAGATATTGGAATAGAGTATCAAAAAATACATGCATGTCTGAATGATCATATTATATATCATAAACAACATGAATTTGCAATACAATGCCCTATTTGGCATACTAGTAGATATCAATTAGATCGATTAACAAAAAAGGTGCCTCATAAGGTTCTTTGACATATTCCCATTATTCCATATCTACAATGATTATTCAAATGCAATAGCTTGGCACAATTTATGGATTACCATGCATGCAACAAAAGTCAAGATAACACTATGCGAATAGTTGTAGATGGTTCATCATTTAAGGAAATAGAGGAAAAATGGCCACACTTTAACGAAGAACCTCATAATCTCAAGCTTTCATTGGCATTAGATGGTGTCAATCCTTTTGGAGAGATGAGATCTACTTACTCAATGTGGCCTATTTTTGTTACCAACAATAACATGCCTCCTTGGTTGTCCATAAAGAGAGAGCACATAATGTTGACACTGATTGTTCCAGGTATTTTTTGATTTAATGGTCATCGAAATTAATTTATTATTACTAATCCATCAAAATGATCATAATAATTATGTAATGTTTCTATTCATTCAACTAGGTAATTTCCAAGTTAAATATATCAATGTATGTATTGACCCCTTTATCGATGAGTTGATGGTGTTATGGAATGGGGTTACTATGTATGACATCTATAGACCAATAGGAAAAATTCAATTTCAATTTCATGCAATGCTTGTATGGACAATACATCATGCCCCTAGGCTAACACATTTTTGTGGTATGTTCTGTTCTTAACACCTCTTTTTTGGTATGTTATAGTGACAACAAAAATTTAACACATTTAATCCAATTATACATGATCTTGTAGGTTTTCAAATAAAGGGAAAATTTTCATGTCTAGTTTGTGGTCTAAAGATGAAATCTCATCATTCAAAAAGTTTAAGAAATCAGGTGTTTGATGAGAATAGACACTTTCTGCATAGAAATCATAAGTACTAACTTATCAAAAAACATATTTTCAATGGAAAAGAAGAGACTACATCAAAGCCATAGAGAATGACACCTCGCCTATGGAAGTTGGCATAAAATAAAATAAATTGTTGAGGTAATGTCATTCCATCTGATGGTTTTTGTTTCAAATTTATATTTTGATATTGTGTTTTGGTTACTAATGATGTAATTGATGCTTGTGAAGGTCATCAAGGCATCAATGACCAACTTCCAAAAGGACTAAAAATTTATCCTACACAATTTACTAGGTTTTCATACTACAAGCAACTCCCAATTGTGCATTTGTTTGATCCTATGCATATTGGAAAGAATGTAATAGAGACATTAAAGAAAATCTCGGATGGAAGGCATGACAAAGACCAAATTGTCAAAACTTGTAGTGACATTGAAGAATCCAAATGTAAGGCTCACACTAGTACCCTACTATAGAAATGGATGTAATTAGGAGTTAATTAGGTTATGAATGCCATTCTATTACTAATAATGATTTATGAGATCCTATTAGAGGTTGATGCATATTTTAGTTATTATAAGTCTAATACCAATTCAATATCATTATGTTGAATAGATAGGACCACATGAAAATGAGATTCAAAATGTTCAAGCTAAGAACTTGGCCACAAGATACTAGGGATGATCTACTAGGCAATTAGGAAGGATAAAATAACATTCGTTCTACTAAGAACAACTATGACCATAGGTTATGATGACAATAAGACATATGGATATGTTTGGAAATTTGTTCTAGCTTATTATGACATAATTATTGAAACATTCTATTAGTTTGAGGAGTTAACCCTAGAAAATCATGCAAACCCTTCATAAGGTGATAAAGGGGTATTGCTAGGAATGTCACTATACCTAACTTGATTCAAAGTTACTAGTTAACTAGTCTGCACATTAGCGATTTTCACTTAGGACATGTATCTTAAGATTCATTTTATATGTTTTTATGATTTACTAAAGAGGACTTAGAGTTTCATTGTTATGTTAGAAAGAGTTGTGATAATATTCAGAATGATAATGAGTGATATTAAGGAAGATTATTGTCGATACACATATTTGATATTTCAATGTTTTGAATATTTTATGAGGATTGTTAGATGGAAGTTAATTGTATATGTTATGCAAATTATGTGATATTAGATTATTTTGCATTTATTTGTATTTGTTTATATATTATTTTATTGAGCTACTGATGTTTAAGTTGAGTGTCCAGGAAGAGGAACCATGGAAATTTAACAGGCAAATAAGGTATAGGCACATGTTTAAATGACTCTACCAAGGTGAATCTTTGTAAGATTCGTAAACCTCGTTGTGATGTGCTTATTTTGTAAATGTGAGATGTATGTGAGTGGTATGTTTTTCATGTGTAGATTTTGAATGTGTCATGTGTGATGTTTTAGTACATTTTGTGTGTGTCACTTGACATTTGTGCTTGCTATGTGAAATGACATGTTATTTGTCAATGGATCATGTGGCCACCTTATTTCGTGTTAAATGCCTCAATTGAGGAACTTTATTATTGCCTTAGTTAGTAAAAGGACAAGGTTATCACCTTGGGGAAATTGAAATTTAAATTACCTAGCTTTGGGAGGGTCATAAAGTAACTTTAAGGTAAGATGTGATTAAAATTAACCCTACCCATGTTAGTACTATAGGTTAGGGAACTATTAATGACCTCTATCATGTCTAGTGGACCTAGGAGACCCCATGAAAATGACATTCTTCATTGAATTCGAAAATGAGAAGGATATATATATATAGAGGCATGGCTAAATGGAAAAATCACTTGGCCACTCTCTATCGTTAGAGACTATTAGGGTTGAAGAGGAGGGAGCTCTACCACAATTATTCTTTGCCTTGCTTGGAGGAAGGTTGGTACCATGATCCATGAAGTTCTTCATTCTGCATGTAGATTAGAAATGGTGTTATTGTGGTGTGTTTGTGAATAAATCCTTGTTGTCTGTTGCATGTGGGTGGTGTTGTGTGAGTTTTTCCTTGATTTTGTTTGTTTCATGTTATGTGTTTTTGAATTGGGTGTGAGACATCACTCACCCTTGGGAGGGAATAGATGCTTGGGTGAAGGGGTTAGTTGGGCTCACACATGTAGATGAGGAATACTCCCTTGTGTGGAGATGGTTGTATATGTTCTATGGAATGTGAATTATCTTGCTCACTTGCATCTTGGGAGGTATAAGGAGGTATGTAGAAGGGATGATGTTGGTTCCCCGAAAGGGCATTTTGATAATGGAAAGATGTGTATATTGTAATTGAAAGCTATATAAATCCTCCTCATGGTGAGAGCCCACCTTCACCCTAATCTTGATTCATTTGTTGAATCATTGCGTAAAACATTTTTAATGGGATGTGTTGTGACGACTAGTGCTAAATCTTGTCTTATTTTTGTGAGTGTGTATGGCATGTCAATGTGTCGAATGCAACCGTTTATGCCTTGTTTCCCCAAGCTGAATGGGTAGTCTCCTTGAGGCCTAGGTTGGGAGGTGAGCCTCCATGGTTCCCATTTTGTCTTTCTTCTGCAGATTTTCACTTGAACAGATTGGAAGCTTGATGGTCATGAAGTTCTTGCATGGAAGAAGACCCCTTTATGGTTGGTGTTGGAATGGAAAAGTGAACTCCATCCTATGATGAGCATTTTTTGTGTAGCAATCTGTTGTCAATGGTCTCATGTATAGAGATTTTGAGATATCTTGTTGTGTGATTCTCCATTGTGTATAGTGAGTAAGATCTCCACCACCTTCTGATTCTTTAATGTCGTGTTGATGTTGTTTTATCATTTCTTTATTTGGTATGTGTTGAGAAAAGAATTTGTATCATGCTACATCATGGAGAATGGATTGAGGATTATTATTTGATACCTTTTTCTTCTCAGAATTGCACGAGAATAAGATTAGTTGTGGATGTTCAATATTGGAAATAAAATTCATAGTGAGATATGCATTGGATAGTGAAGGAATTATGGATAGTATATTCGTTGAGATTAGATGATAAGAAAGTTTTCTTAATGTATATTTGATGCTCTAAAAATTAGTAACAATAATAAAATAAAAAAGATTAGTAACAACCTTTCTTTTATCGGGACAACACAAAAACATATGCCCAAGATTACCATCTATATGTGACGTCTTAATTACTATAGGTCCAACACTTCATCAACACATTGGAAGAGTTCTCAAATCCATTGACCCTATATAAATAATGAACAAATATAATAAGAAATTACTACAAAAGTGTAAAATATATGGGTATGTGCAGGATCATGGTGTGCCAAAAAGTGGCGATGTGAAAAAAAAAGAGTTTGAAGATGCCTAAAAGCGCTTCAAAATCCGCTGTGAATTTTTTTTACCTATCCAGGAACCAAACCTGGAAGGTTAAGCTAAGCCTTATCGGATATCCGATATCATATCGGATATTCGATATCATATCGGATATCCGATTTGATATCAGATATCCTATTTTAAATCCAATATCCGACTAATAATTAAAATCATATAATAGTATGATATATTATTTAATATTATTATTATTGATATAAAATAATAATAATATTATTAAATAATATATCATACTATTATATTATAATAATATTATTATTATAATAATTATTATACTATAATATAATAATATTATTATAATTATTATTATACTATAATATAATAATATTATTATAATTATTATTATACTATAATATAATAATAATATTATTATAATTATTATTATACTATAATATAATAATAATATTATTATTATATTATAATCGTATAATATTATACTATAATAATAATATTATAATAACATATTATATTATAATAATATAATATAATATTTCATATATTATAATATATAGTAATGTAATATAATATAATATAATAATAAAAAGTAATATCTTATAATATAATATATAATAAAAAAGTATAATATATTATAAATTATAATAATATAGTATAATAATAATATTTTATATTATAATATATAGTAAATTAATATAATAAATATAAAATATAATATAAAAATATATAAAATGTAATATATATGTTATATTATATATATTATAATATCGAATATCCGATACCTGTGCATGGATTAAACACAAAATCACAGACCCACGGCCCTTATTTTCACGCGAATTCAGGCCAGTTAGATCGGATATCAGATAATAAATCGGATATCAGATAGCAAATCGGATATCAGATATCAGGTATGTTCCCCCCCCCCCCCCCCCTGACTCATTTTTAACCTAAATTTAATAGATTTTAACAAGATTTTGTTTGTTTTAGTTGAATCTAGGGTTTTTTTGACAAAAATGGTTAAAATTTAGAATTTTTTTTTAATATATATTACGTTTTGCAATTCAATAGGAATGGCTGATCAAAATGATGACACTGAGGTAGGGAATAATATTCCTCGCAACCCACCACCAAACGATCCAGTATCCCCACAAAACCGTCCACCAAATGATCCTCTACCTCCTCAAAACCCTCCTCGAATCAAGGATTTGATAAATGAAAATCTCACTGAGTTGAGAGGTTTGCATAGAACATACAATAATGTACCTGCACTGGCTCCTATGTTATCCACGTTAAACACCATAGTGGATAACATTGAAACTCTTACAAACCAACAAAATGCCGCTCTTCGTTGGCGTGATGAAATGCACCAGATGTTTGATGATGGTTTGGATTATGATGAGGTCACGGCCCTCAACATAACCAAAGATGATTTGGCAAGCCTTTTTGCTAACCCAAAAACGGGTATACCAGTTGACCCAAAAAAAACCAAACTATTGATTAAATGGTGCACAAATGACGCCATACGTGCAAATTTTTGGGACCGTTGGTGGATGGTCTTTGATATCCCTCCACATGGCAATTTAGACATGCCATTTTATTTCCTTAAAAAATTATATGCAGAATTTGTGTTGAAACTTAAAGTGAACTATTGGAGCATGAAGCCCAACATGGGCTTAGGACTAGGAGCTCCTCAGGATAGACCCTCTTCCCAGCAGAAGAAACTTGGCACTTTTGTCCCCCCCCCCCCCCCCTGATATCTCCCCCACTCCTCGAGTGCAACATCCAGATATTATGGCAGAGGCTAGCTCTCAGACCATCAGAGCCATTCATAGGCTGAGTAGCCTAATGATATCTCAGGCTAGGTCAGTTTTGCCTCCTCGTGTTGATGATGTTGGTGCCAGTTCATCATCGGCTAGCTCATCACACATTTGTGTGCCTCACACTTGCATTACATGCAAGAATATTTGCCTGGGTCCCATAGGTGATCTTCCTGAGCATCATTTTGTATTAGACGAGGATACACCAGACGCACGTGCAGAGGCTACAGACCCTGATGCGAGAGAGGAGGGGAATGTAGAGGCATGGACTCCTTCGGTGTCGGTACGTGTATACATTTTTTTGTTATGACATATGTGATTTAAAGTTAATTTTTATAATAGAGTAATTTTAATTTTTAAGCCATACTGACTTTTACATGTATGTGATCTTCATTCATGTTTAGTTGATGACCGAGGAGGAGCTCAGATAGATAGATGATGCTACACTCTCGGCCATTTCATTTGGCCTTGAGACATCTACGGTACATTATGTTGTGTTCACATTTCTTTTTTCTATTTGATATTGTAGCATATATGGTTGCTAATCTTTCTTTTATCTTGCAGATACCACCTGCCCCGGGGGGACAAAGTGTGGGGGGTGAGCCAGCATGCATTGACAAAGGAAAGGTAATTAGATGTTTTCTAATTGATTAAATATTGATGCATTCTTGTAAAATGTTTGTGGTAATCTCATTTAATTACATTATTTATTGTATATAGGATGTGGCTACTGGCGATGAGCCTGTACAGATTCGGTGTCCTAGATCATCAGGGATTTTCATTCGCACAGAGAGCCCCATTGTATGTATAAGTATCATTTATTTTTTATTTTTTTAATTGATGCAGAGGAAAGTATGATTGTTGTTCTATACAATTTCTATGATTTTTTCTGTACCAATAATGATTCATGTCTTGCATATGTTCATTACAACTTAAATAGGCTTATATGCACTTGTCCAACCGACCAAGTTGGTTACAAAGGTTTATTTAATCAAACAAATACCAAATTACTACTTTCCCTCCAAAACTAATATGACCGTTTGAATTTGAAATTCAAATTTCAAACTATAGTTTTTATGCATTCCCTAACTTTCTAAACTATTCCATTGACTCAAAATTGGTCATATGGATTTATTAAATGCAACTAAGTAAATTTCCAAAAAATTGAATTTTTTATTATTTTTTCTCCAAACCACCGTACACTCTGATCTCCCCCTTTCAACTGAGATCACATATGACATATATAAAGGTCTACATGACCGTTGGAACAACCATATAGGCGTTCCCAACCATAAAACAAACAAACAACCACTTTTTGCTAATACTGTTTAGACTCTAAATACCCTATTCTAAGGCCTTTTGGTCCCATGGAGTCACTTGGTTTATAACCACACCAAAATGCTTGTGGGCCTTACATGTGCCTTTATTACAAAACATAGACCAACTTGTAAAATATGGACCAAACCTTTATTCCAACTTCCTAATCTACTTGAATCCTCGCTTTCATGGAGTGGAAAGGTGTCCGGCAACAGAGATACTTGTTCCCCCCTGCCACATAGGTTAGGTGCCCTGCACCACCTTTCCTCTCTCTCATTCTGAACACTAGTCCACCAAGTGAGTGATGTTCCTCTCAGTCTTGTTGTTGCTACTTTTACCTTCTTATCTACCTCTATGTCTTCAAGATCAAAGTAGTTCTCAAGGGCCTCTATCCACCCTAGCACTTCTTCACTATCCATTTTACCCTGGTATATTGGAAAATCAATATGGTTCTTCCCACCATTACCTTGTACTGCCTTAATGATTCTCATAAATCTCCTTTCTTCAGGATCATCTGTTGTCTCATGCTCTTGCCTTGCATTACCAACCTCTTCTTCTTCATGGTTCTCTCCATGATTTCTTCCTCTAACCTCTTCTCCTCTAGGTTCTTGCCTTTCCTTTTCTAAGGATTCTATCCTTGCAATAAGCTTCAGCCTCTCTCTTTTCATCTGTCTTTCTTCCCTCACTCTAGATGCTTCAAGTTCTCTCCTCTCTCTTTTCTCTTTTGCCAACTCCTCTCAATTCTTCAAGTTCTCTAGCCATTTGATTTTTAGGAGGCATTTTCACAACAAATTTTCTTCCTTCCCAAGGGCCAACTCACTGATTCTCTTTCTTTCCTCACCAAGAAATCTCTGGACACCACTTATGTACCTTTCAACTCTGGGACACACAAGGAGGAATTAGACACACCAAGGCTTCAACAAAGGGACCAACACACTAAGTATTTTCAAGATTATAGGTCTTGGTCACACTCCTAAACACCAAACTTCAAAACCCTCCTTAAAATGGCTTAAAAACCAGGGCCTGCTTGTTCAAACCCCAAAACTCAATTCTAGAACATTTTGACTTGTCTAATGACAAGATATGATCATGACAACCTACATGAACCTATCAAATGACACATCTACCATATGAAATCCTAAAATCCTATCTCATGCCCAATTACCACTTTCTTCCACATATGAGTCCAACATTATAACTTTGTATGCTTCCATGAGCCATAATTGGTGCAAGGATTTCCCAATTGACTTCAAGAGATGTTCCATGACCTCTGTAATGCCTTGGATCTTCAATGTTCCCCTGATGAGCATGGGATGCTCTTGCATCACTTATCTTCATAAATAAATTCAAAACTAATTTCCGTGATATTAACAACTACTATTTTGTATCTCATAGGAGACTCCTAGTGCACATGAGGTTCGATGGGACAGTTATGTAGATTTGATGACACGGCCACTCACTCCTGAGGAGGAGCCTACAATAGTAAGTTGTAGTTTGAATTCATGATTAAATATGTTATAAATTTAGCATGCTATGAATTATAATGTTATAGTTTAAATTGTAGATTCATCTGACAAAGGTATTTGAACATATACAGCCCACAATCACAGAGGTACCAGCATTGTCGAGGGCATACGAGAGGACTTCTGACCGGCGCAGGAGGTCGACGAGAGAGGTATTTATTATGAAATTTTGATAGTATTAATCTCCAATACGGAAAAGATCATTATTCATTTGAGTAATTCAATGTTAGATACGTAGAATCATATAAATTTAGTAGTCTAACTTTGGGTTTTCCTTTTTTGTTTATGTAGGAGGCATCAGATCCACCTAGTGCAGCGAAGAGGCTGCATTTTGATCATCCACCAGCACCCTAGGATACCATAGTTTTCGTAGGATGCATCATGAGACATTTTGAGATGGCATATGCCACATTGTATATAGAAACATTGATATTATACACATTCTGATGGCAGGATCAGCCACATTTTGTATATGGATCTATGTATTTTGATATATATATATATATTTGAGTACTTTGTCTATGCATACATGATCTTTGATATATATTTGTGTAAAATTTTGTCTATGGATACATGTATTTTGATATATATTTTTATCATTTACGTGCACAATGATATACATATTAATTTAGTATCTAGTATTGTTCAATTTATCGTGGATCATGTGTCATGCCCTAAATTTTACTAGTAAAAACACAACAATTTTTTAATTTTTTTTTAGCTTATGAAGTCGCATAAGAAATTACATATTGTAAAACAAGGTTATCATTGAATAGGAGTTCAAGACTCATGTGAATAGTGTGAAGGTGTTAACATTTTAGTCACAGGTGGTTTTCAAATAGATTGGATGACAGTCTAGTTCAAGTTAGCGTCACGAGTCAAACGAGCAAGTTCAAAATACAACACTCATAAATTAGTGAGGTAATTCATATCCTAACAAGCCTTTGAAACTAATATTCTATTAGGGTCTGTCAATTGTATCATATGGACTAGGTCGTGATTCTAGCATGTAAGGGAAGGGGATCAGAATTACTTATTATCCTCATTACCAATGTACACACATTCATTAATCATTACAATATATATTAATGTGACAATTAGTATATTACTATATCCTCATTATCTATCACCATTGCTTCCTCACCAAATTATTGAGTGCACAACAAGATTGTAAGCAATCTACTAAGTTTTAAATTTATACAATCAATGGTATCACATAACATCTATGGATTGTTATTATCAACTAGTCATTTACAATACCACAAGGAGAAAACTTTCTTTCACATTTTCAAATGATAACAATGATGTCAAAGCAAATCTGTGACTCGTACCAATGCTTTCATAACAATATAAACTCCAAATGAAACATGCATATACAACCTTATCAATATTTTCTTCTACACGTACATTAGGTAACAATGATACAATCTCCTTCCATCACAATGGGGCAACATAAGGGACTTTTCAAAATCATAAGGAACATGGACATTGAAAGACATGGACAATGAGTAGCATGAACATTGTCCAACATGATCATTGAGAACATGAACAAGCTAGTGAATCCTCCTTCACAAATGAGGGCACAATGTCAAGTTTTCTCATCCAACATCAATCTGCAAGATGATCATTCCAAGCCATTTCCATTGCTCCCTTGGACACAAATCTGCATATGCAACACAAAAAAATAACAAGGACCATGGGTGCTTTCCACCCAACCATAGGCCTCAAAGAGACCACCCCCGCGCTAGGGAACAAGGCTCAAACTGGGATACACATACAATCTTTCAATGCATAAACATTACATTTCAAACTTTTTATTGACACGAATTTTCAATTTGGAAAGCATAGGTCTCATCTTTTGCATCTTTAATAAGTGCATGAAAAGCTGACATTGCTCTACCACTGTCTTGTTGCCGAAAAACATCTGATATAGTCTTGAAGCCCATAACCGAATGGTTCTTTCTGATTTTTTTCCTTCCAAACTAGTCATAATCGTTTCATCAATTTCAATTATCCATTTTGGTGTTTTAGAACCTTCATGTCGATTATAATTAGGAGATATGTAAGGATCTTGTGCATTAAGTTCCTGTGCATTGTCATCTTCGACATGGTCAATTATGCAATTTGGATTATGACTTGGTGGCATTTCTTCTTCAAAATTTTCAATCTCTACATTTTCAATTTCCGCATTATCATTTTCAATAGGTACATTTTCATTCCCCAACTGTACATTTTCATTATCTGACTCTATGATTTTACCTTCTATTAATTCATCGTCAACTTGATTGATATTTAGCATACCTTGTCTTTTTTTTCGGTGTTTCATTTTGTCCTTTTCCCTATATGCTACAATGTCTTCATTGGATATCTTCCTTTTACGATTATTCTTTCGACGACTGCTGCTCCCCATTCAGATGACAAATTCGAACACCTAAGGTTATATTTTCGAATTCTTTTCGATTGGTTGGGCCCCAAAACACGACTTTTTACAAATCTCGTGAAAAAAGAGGTAAAAAAGTAATGTTGTCGGGTCTGTAGGGACAGTCAAATATTTCAAATTGATGCCAGTATAATCGGATATCCAATAATAGATCGGATATCTGATCCAGGATCGGGTATTCGATATAGGAAAAGGACTTTTGGGGGGAAAACTTGCTAAGGTTTCCCTCCTTTGGCACAATAATATTAATATTATGAAATTATTTGGAGGCAAACGACTTTAATTTATAACTAAGTTAATAGTATATTAGTATTAGTATAAATATCAATAATATTAATATAAAATAGTATTAATATACCTATAGTATCAATATTATTATTATACCTATAATAGTATTAATATTATTAATATAGATATAATAGTGTAAATATATAGTGTTTATTTATATTAAGCTACAATATATAGTATTAATATATATTATTATTATAGCTATAATAGTATTATTATTATTACTATACATATAATAATATTAATATTTAGTGTTTATTTATATTATAATTATTATCCTAAAATAGTATAAATAGTAAATCCTAAAATATTACGTTATATATACTAAAATATTACGTTATTATATAGATATATTAATAACATATATATTAATATAATAATATTTATAATATATATTATATTTAATAAAAATATTATGTTGTTATATATATATTATATTATTATACATATTAATATAATAATATATAATACAAAGAGGGTCGTCATTTAATGGGTCAAAGGGGGTCATAGGTCACCCTATGACCCCCTTTCACCCATATGAACGACTCGACTATGTCCCTAGGGGTCCTAGGACCCCTACGGGCATACGTCATCGTTTAATGGATCAAAGGGGGTCATAGGTCACCCTATGACCCCCTTTGACTCATATGAACGATTCAAATAGGACATATGTTGTCATTTAATGAGTCAAAGAGGGTCATAGGTCACCCTATGACCCCCTTGACCCATATTACCCATTCGAATATGTCCCTTGGGGTCCAAGGACCCCTAGGGACATATGTCGTCATTTAATGGGTCAAAGAGGGTCATAGGTCACCCTATGACCCCCTTTGACACATAATATCGATTCAAATATGTCCCTAGGGGTCCTAGGACCCCTAGAGACATATGTCGTCATTTAATGGGTCAAAGGGGGTCATAGGTCACCCTATGACCCCCTTTGACCCATATTACCCATTCGAATATGTCCCTAGGGGTCCTAGGACCCCTAGCGACATATCTCGTCGTTTAATGGGTCAGAGAGGGTTATAAGTCACCCTATGACCCCCTTTGACCCATATTACCCATTCGAATATGTCCCTAGGGGTCCTAGGACCCCTAGAGACATATATCGTTGGTTAATGGGTCAAAGAGGGTCATAGGTCACCCTATGACCCCCTTTGACCCATATTACCCATTTGAATATGTCCCTAGGGGTCCTAGGACGCCTAGAGACATATATCGTCGTTTAATGGGTCAAGAGGGTCATAGGTCACCCTATGACCCCCTTTCACCCATATGTACGATTCGAATATGTCCCTAGCGGTCCTAGGACCCCTAGAGACATATGTCGTCATTTAAAGGGTCAAAGAGGGTCATAGGTTACCCTATGACCCCATTTGACCCATATTACCCATTCAAATATGTCCCTAGGAACATATGTCGTCGTTTAATGCATCAAAGGGGGTCATAGGTCACCCTATGACCCCCTTTGACTCATATGAACAATTCAAATATGTCCCTAGGGGTCCTAGGACTCCTAGGGACATATGTTGTCATTTAATGGGTCAAAGGGGGTCATAGGTCACCCTACGACCCCCTTTGACCCATATGAACGATTGGAATATGTCCCTAGGGTCCTAGGACCCCTAGGGACATATGTCATCGTTTAATGGGTCAAAGAGGGTCATAGGTCACCTTATGACCCCATTTGACCCATATTACACATTCGAATATGTCCCTTGGGGTCCGAGGACCCCTAGGGACATATGTCATCATTTAATGGGTCAAAGAGGGTCATAGCTCACCCTATGACCCCCTTTGACCCATAATACCCATTCGAATATGTCCCTAGGGGTCCTAGGACCCCTAGAGACATATGTCATCATTTAATGGGTCAAAGAGGGTCATAGGTCACCCTATGACCCCCTTTGATCCATAATACCCATTCGAATATGTCCCTAGGGGTCCTAAGACCCCTAGAGACATATGTCGTCATTTAATGGGTCAAAGGGGGTCATAGGTCACCCTATGACCCCCTTTGACCCATATTACCCATTCGAATATGTCCCTAGGGGTCCTAGGACCCCTAGCGACATATCTCGTCGTTTAATGGGTCAGAGAGGGTCATACGTCACCCTATGACCCCCTTTGACCCATATTACCCATTCGAATATGTCCCTAGGGGTCGTAGGACCCCTAGAGACATATATCATCGTTTAATGGGTCAAAGAGGGTCACAGGTCACCCTATGACCCCCTTTGACCCATATGTACGATTCGAATATGTCCCTAGGGGTCCTAGGAACCCTAGAGACATATGTCATCATTTAAAGGGTCAAAGAGGGTCATAGGTTACCTTGTGACCCAATTTGACCCATATTACCCATTCGAATATGTCACTAGGGGTCCCAGGACCCCTAGGGACATATGTCCTCGTTTAATGCATCAAAGGGGGTCATAGGTCACCCTATGACCCCCTTTGACTCATATGAATGATTCAAATATGTCCCTAGGGGTCCTAGGACCCCTAGGGACATATGTTGTCGTTTAATGGGTCAAAGGGGTTCATAGGTCACCCTATGACCCCCTTTGACCCATATGAATGATTGAAATATGTCCCTAGGGTCCTAGGACCCCTAGGGACATAAAGCGTCGTTTAATGGGTCAAAGAGGGTCATAGGTCACCCTATGACCCCATTTGACCCATATTACCCATTCGAATATGTCCCTTGGGGTTCGAGGACCCCTAGGGACATATGTCGTCGTTTAATGGGTCAAAGAGGGTCATAGGTCACCCTATGACCCCATTTGACCCATATTACCCATTCAAATATGTCCCTAGGGGTCCTAGGACCCCTAGATACATATATCGTCGTTTAATGCGTCAAGAGGGTCATAGGGTGACATCACCCTATGACCCCCTTTGACCCAAATGAACGATTCGAATATGTCCCTAGGGGTACTAGGACCCCTAGAGACATATATCATCGTTTAATGAGTCAAAGAGGGTCATAGGTTACCCTATGACCCCATTTGACCCATATTACCCATTCGAATATGTCACTAGGGGTCCTAGGACCCTTATGGACATATGTTGTCGTTTAATGGGTCAAAGAGGGTCATAGGTCACCCTATGACCCCCTTTGAACCATATTACCCATTCGAATATGTCTCTAGGGGTCCGAGGACCCCTAGAGACATATATCATCGTTTAATGGGTCAAGAGGGTCATAGGTCACCCTATGACCCCCTTTGACCCATATGAACGATTCGAATATGTCCCCAGGGGTCCTAGGACGCCTAGAGACATATGTCGTCGTTTAATGGGTCAAAGAGGGTCACAGGTTATCCTATGATCCCATTTGACCCATATTACCCATTCGAATATGTCCCTAGGGGTCCTAAGACCCCTAGGGACATATGTCATCATTTAATGGGTCAAAGGGGGTCATAGGTCACCCTATGACCCCCTTTGACCCATATGAACGATTCAAATATGTCCCTAGGGGTCCTAGGACCCCTAGGGACATATGTCGTCGTTTAATGGGTCAAATGGGGTCATAGGTCACCCTTTGACCCCCATTGACCCATATGAGCCATTCGAACATGTCCCTAGGGTCCTAGGACCCCTAGGGACATATGTCGTCGTTTAATGGGTCAAAGGGGGTCATAGGTGACCCTATGACCCCCTTTGACTCATATGAACGATTCAAATATGTCCCTAGGGGTCCTAGGACCCCTAGGGACATATGTCATCGTTTAATGGGTCAAAGGGGGTCATAGGTCAACCTATGACCCCCTTTGACCCATATGAACCATTCAAATATGTCCCTAGGGTCCTAGGACCCCTAGGGACATATGTCTTCGTTTAATGGGTCAAAGAGGGTCATAGGTCACCCTATGACCCCCTTTGACCCATATTACCCATTCAAATATGTCCCTAGGGGTCTTAGGAACCCTAGGGACATATGTCATCGTTTAATGGGTCAAAGAGTGTCATAGGTCACCCTATGACCCCCTTTGACCCATATTACCCATTCGAATATGTCCCTAGGGGTCCTAGGACCCCTAAGGACATATGTCGTTGTTTAATGGGTCAAGAGGGTCGTAGGTCACCCTATGACCCCCTTTGACCCATATGAACAATTCGTATATGTCCCTAGGGGTCCTAGGACCCCTAGAGACATATGTCGTCATTTAATGGGTCAAAGAGGGTCATAGGTTACCCTATGACCCCATTTGACCTATATTACCCATTCGAATATGTCCCTAGGGGTCCTAGGACCTCTAGGGACATATGTCATCATTTAATGAGTCAAAGGGGGTCATAGGTCACCCTACGACCCCCTTTGACTCATATGAATGATTCAAATATGTCCCTAGGGGTCCTAGGACTCCTAGGGACATATGTCGTCATTTAATGAGTCAAAAGGGGTCATAGGTCACCCTATGACCCCCTTTGACCCATATGAACGATTCGAATATGTCCCTAGGGTCCTAGGACCCCTAGGGACATATGTCGTCGTTTAATGGGTCAAAGGGGGTCATAGGTCACCCTATGACCCCCTTTGACCCATATGAACAATTCGAATATGTCCCTAGGGTCCTAGGACCCCTAGGGACATATGCCGTCGTTTAATGGGTCAAAGAGGTTCATAGGTCACCCTATGACCCCCTTTGACCCATATTACCCATTTGAATATGTCTCTTGGGGTCCAAGGACCCCTAGGGACATATGTCGTCATTTAATGGGTCAAAGAGGGTCATAGGTCACCCTATGACCCCCTTTGACCCATAATACCTATTCGAATATGTCCCAAGGGGTCCTGGGACCCTTAGAGACATATGTCGTCGTTTAATGGGTTAAAGGGGGTCATAGGTCACCCTATGACCCCCTTTGAACCATATGTACAATTCGAATATGTCCCTAGGGGTCCTAGGACTCCTAGGGACATATGTCGTCGTTTAATGGGTCAAAGAGGGTTATAAGTCACCCTATGACCACCTTTGACTCATATGAACGATTCAAATATGTCCCTAGGGGTCCGAGGACCCCTAGAGACATATGTCGTCGTTTAATGGGTCAAAGAGGGTCATAGGTCACCCTATGACCCTCTTTTACCCATATGAACGATTTGAATATGTCCCTAGGGGTCTGAGGACCCTTAGGGACATATGTCATCGTTTAATGGGTCAAAGAGGGTCATAAGTTACCCTATGACCCCATTTGACCCATATTACCCATTCGAATATGTCCCTAGGGGTCCTAGGACCCCTAGGGACATATGTCATCGTTTAATGGGTCAAAGGGGGTCATAGGTCACCCTATGACCCCCTTTGACCCATATGAACAATTCAAATATGTCCCTAGGGGTCCAAGGACCCCTAGAGAAATATGTCATTGTTTAATGAGTCAGAGAGGGTCACAGGTCACCCTATGACCCCCTTTGACCCATATTACCCATTCGAATATGTCCCTAGGGGTCCTAGGACCCCTAGAAACATATATCATCATTTAGTGGGTCAAAGAGGGTTATAGGTCACCCTATGACCCCCTTTGACCCATATGAACAATCGAAATATGTCCCTAGGGGTCCTAGGACCCCTAGGGACATATGTCATTGTTTAATGGGTCAAAGAGGTTCATAGGTCACCCTATGACCCCCTTTGACCCATATTACCCATTCGAATATGTCCCTAGAGGTCCTAGGACCCCTAGGGACATATGTCATCGTTTAATGGGTCAAAGGGGGTCATAGGTCACCTTATGACCCCCTTTGACCCATATGAATGATTCGACTATGTTCTTGGGGGTCCTAAGACCCTTAGGGACATATGTCATCATTTAATGGGTCAAAGGGGGTCATAGGTCACCCTATGACCCCCTTTGACCCATATGAACGATTCGACTATGTCCCTAGGGGTCCTAGGACCCCTAGGGACATATGTCATCGTTTAATGGGTCAAAGAGGGTCATAGGTCACCCTATGACCCCCTTTGACCCATAATACCCATTCGAATATGTCCCTAGGGGTCCTATGACCCCTAGAGACATATGTCGTCGTTTAATAGGTCAAAGGGGGTCATAGGTCACCCTATGACCCCCTTTTACCGATATGAACGATTCGGCTATGTCCCTGGGGGTCCTAGGGACATATGTCGTCATTTAATGGGTCAAAGGGACCCCCTTTGACCCATTAAAGGACGACATATGTCCCTAGGGGTCCTAGGACCCCTAGAGACATATATCGTCGTTTAATGGGTCAAAGAGGGTTATAGGTCACCCTATGACCCCCTTTGACTCTTATATATTAATAATATACATATTAATAATATACATATATATTAATAATATACATATCAATATAATAATATATATATATATATACACATATACATATTACATTATTATATTTAATGAAAATATTATGTTATTATATAAATATATTAATAACATACATATTAATATAATAATATTTATAATATATATTATATTTAATAAAAATATTACGTTGTTATATAAATATTATATTATTATACATATTAATATAATAATATATAATACATATTACATTTAATGAAAATATTACGTTATTGTATATATTTATAACATACATATTTATATAATAATATATAATACGTATTATATATATATATATATATATAAATTACGTTATTATATTTAGTAAAAATAATAATAATATATATTATATTTATAGATTGTAATCAGATTAACATAAGATATTATTATATATTACTAGATTATATCTTGTATGTTTACATTACGTTATTATATATATAGAATATTAAAATATGTCTTTACATATTAATATAAGTGAAATAATTTAAAAATAAAAAACTAGAACGTTTAAATTGAATTTCCCTCCAAAATTTGAAGATTTTTGGAATTTGACTACCGAGCCATATCAGATATCCGATTTGAAATTGGATATCCGATTTTGAATTGGATATCGGATCAAGTTTGGTATTTACCAAGCCTGCCCGGTCAACCCCAAAGATGTGTTTATAGAGAGTTTTAGTGATACTCAGACTTCGGGTAGCCGTCTGACAATGTTATTTTGATCGAAATTGAATGAAACGAAATGGGTTTTTTAATATCGCTCTCTAGATTCCATCAATATAATTTTTGTCAAATTCTGAGTTCGATAAGTATTTATTAGTTAATTATCAATGAAGATTATTGTAAAGTGTTGATTGACATACTGAATGAAAAATAGCTCTAACTTTCAAACGGTATAACATTTTTTAAATCTAAAAGTTGCGTCACATTCTATACTTCACCTACTATAAGGAAAAAAACAAAAAAAGAAAAATTTGATCAAATTTTCTATTAGTTAGGGTGGTTAGACACGGGACTTTTTTTAATCCGAAAAAGTTTTGGTAGAAAATTCATATTTAATTATTTATTTGGAATAAAAATATCAAAAAATATGCGTCACATCCGGGCATGAGTCTGGTTTTCATATCTATAATTATATTTAAAAAAATTATGATTTGATTTTGATTAAGGTGGTCAGACATACACCTACTTTTTATTTTCGCCCTGAAATTTTCTTAGTACTGCATTAAAATTCAAACTTTTGATCAATCAATTATCTTTTTCTCCTAATAAGGCCTAGTAGTTTAGAAACTACATTCAATTTTCTACAAATTATTTTCTTACAACTTTTTGATATAAAGTCCATAACCACTTCAAAATTATGTGTCAAGTTGACATAAACTCGATTTGCTGATTTTTCACTGCCACTTAAGGCCATAGTTTGGTACACCATGATCTTGCACATACCCATATTCTAATATCTATATTCAAGGACTATGTTGTCACTCCTATGTCCAATCCTCCTAGTGATGCAAATACCTCTTGACTTAAAATTTTTGACCTATGACACATGACTTTCAACTGTATATTGTCACAAATGCCTGAACATTGTATAATATATATAGCATACCAATGCATGCATTTTTTACCATAAAGAAAAGATAGGATGTGGAGAGATTGAGAAGCACAATTTACTGCGATGGTGTTTTTGCAACAGGGGTGTTGACATCACTGACTTATTCCAAACCATATCATTTATACAGCTGTTATTGACGACTATTGTAGTGTGAACAAATTTCTAGAGGCATTGAGATTGTCGAAGAAAATGATAGCATTCAACACTAACAATGATGAAGACACAAGAACTGGTACCCATACTTATCTTAAACCATAAACCATGTATATATTCCTCACATAGACATATAAAAATCACAGTTAGAGTGTTCATGGAAAAATTACAGTCCCAAATAGCATAGTGAAGGGAAAATTAATGTGTGATTGTGTGTAAATCCACATCTTCAAATGTGTTTTTGTAATTCTAAATCCTAGAAGTCAATTTGACTCAAAGAGTGTGATAAAGAGGGTTGGTTCTAAATGTTGTTGCAAGTTATCCCAATACTTTGCCAATACAACAAGGTACAAATAAAGAGGTCAAAAGGTATGACACTTAAAACACCCACCTAGGCTGGAAGCACTGCCTTTGAACATGGAGCAACCATCTAAGATAACATGGAAGCAATAGGAAGCGTGAGCAACATCACTAACAAATAGTGCAATTGCAAAGCACACATCTTCAAGTCTCACCCCAACAATCATCTGCTCAATCAAATATGAAGAATTAAAATCCAGCTCAAACTAATGCATAATTAACATTATCACATTTCCACAATCCACATAAATAAACAACAATGGTGAAGATGCAAGAACTAGTACAAAGACATATATTAACCATAAGCCACATCACTAACAAATAGTACAATTGAAAAGCACAAGTTGAAATGTCGAATACCACACCACTCTCATTTGTTTTACATATGCGTAATTAGGTCAGTCGAGAGTAAATAGTTTATAGAAAACAGCATCATCTAGAAGAAAAAAAATCTGCAAATGTTGTCCAATATATTTTTATGAATTATATGGCTTCGTGTACAAGAAGTAGCTTTATCAAATATGTTAGTACCATTAAACACATTACAAAGTCATACGTCAAACTCTAGCATCAAAATATGAGAATTAGTCTACTAACTACAATTTTTTCTCTCTCTACTTAGAGATGTACATACAACAAAGTGCATATTATGTGTGTACAACAGTGCATATTGTGTGCATACAACAATGCATACAAGTTTCTACATTATATTAAAAAAAATGGATGGAATCAAAACTGACATATATATAGTTGTATGGAAGACGAGATTTGATTACTTGCTATCATTTGAAAATGCCATAACTCGAATCTTCAAATATTATATGGCAACAAAATATTGAAATTTTTATTGCATACCTATTGCTGCTACCATAGTTAAAACCTTCAGTATCAGCAACAACGCTATAGCAGCAATAGCTATGGTTTCCTTTTAATCCTAGATGTCTACGTTACTTTACACTGTAAAAATATGCCCTCATCAATTGCCTGAATTTGACATAAACAACAACCATTTACATATCAAAAGCCATTTAAAAGATTTATTATGTACATATAGTAGTGTGTATAGCAGTGCATATTATGTGCGTACAATAGTGCATATTATGTGCCTACAGCAATGCACATTATGTACATACAGCAGTGCATAGTATGTACATACAACAATGCAACTATAAACACAAACAAACAGCTATTGCAAGTAAGCCATAAAATATAATTACGTTAGAAAAAATGAAGGAAATCATGTATTGTTCATCAATTGCTTCAAAAAGATTGTAAGTTCATACATAGTCATAGAAAAGATTATAAGTTCATAAAGATTGTAATTCATCTCAAAGATCTTCCAAACTTAAACCTAACGTACTCTTCTCTCTCCTCCACAAACATCTCTATGAACCCCAAAGCTTTTGTTGGTTCAGAAGTAAAATACTCATAGGCCACAATCAACGTTTCCTTACTGATTTGGGGCATGGCCTTTAGGGTAGCAAATGCAGTTGATATATCTTTCTTGATTTCTCTTTGATCAACATTTATATTATGACCCTTACTCATACCCTGATCTATGTTTTGGATGCTCTCACAAATGACATCGAAACAAGAAGCCATGCTTGGCTTCTTTCTCTTCTACGTCCTTGTTGTTAGCGTAGAAGGATTTTGTCTTATGGATGTAGTAGAATTGTTTGATTGGAGGAACTCTTCATCAAAATTAGGAGTATTGAAGCCTCCATCCATAGGCGCATTAAAGCCCCCCTCATTGTCAAGATCAATAGCCTCTTCAAAAATATGCACATTATCAACCTCTATAGTTGTTTCTATTTCATTTCCTTCAGCTATGTCATTCCCAAAAATTCTTGCTAACTCATTGAAGTAGAAGAACGGCTACCTCTTGTACACTCGAGCATTTTTGAAGCAAGATCTCTACATGATGAAAAAATGAAGGAATTAGATATCTTTTGTAAAAATTGATTGAGAGATATTTTACTCACATAAAAATATTACCTTCAGCAACTCTTCCTATACACTATCCTCGGCGTCCACACAATAAGTTGTTTCATTACATGCGAAACCACTCATGTTTCATAGCTCTTTCATGATTTTGAAACCTTGCTTCCACATTTTCAATTTGTTTTTAAAGTTATTCTTTCCAAGATTCATATGCATATCTTCATTAAACTTCTTTTGTATTGTTGTCCAAGCATCCTTTTTAAAGCCCCCATCTCCTTTTCTTCCTAATTGAATCTGCTCAAAAAGTAAATTTAGCAATTTTCGTTCCATGTCTCTTGTCCACACCACATTGACATTTTTACTTGAAGTAGCAGCCAAACTAGCAACTGCGGTCACATGTACCTCCTCATCCATTTTTTTTAGATTGGTGAATGACATATGTAGCTGCAAAACTTTGAAAAAACAATCAAAATCTAATCTAACTCCTAGCAACTATCACTTAGCATAAAAGCATGTGTCTTTTTTCAATGTCATACAATGTGCATAACATCCAAGCATGTGTGTTTTTTCAACATCATAACATCCATACCTACAACTATATTTCCCATGTCAGTGATTCTATTTTCTAGAATGTTTATACAAAATTGTAAGCCCCTCTTCCATTATCAAAAAAGCTAGATAATAAGAAGCAGCCAAAGATGGTAGCACAACTGAACTCCATAGAAACTAAGCTTTTTATGGATTATTCATGTTTTCCATGCCCATTCACTGTAAGGATATTTTAGAATATATTCATAGAGTATTATAAGAAAGGGATTAGGATCATAGGTCCACAGATGTTTCCAGTTGCAATAGAGCAATGGCAAGGTAGTAAAGAAACCTAGGATCTAAAACAAGTGACAAAAATTTAAACAGTGAAAATATTTCTCATATAGAAAACCTCCAGTTCATAAGCTCGAGTTTATACAATAGATGAGCTATCAATGGTGCAGTTGCAGGCTTAGAGGTGTGTGGTTAGCCATACAGTACTGGGAAAAAGCTATAATAAGCTAGAAAAGATGAAGTTCTATTGAAAACAGTGTTGAAACATAAGTACATTATCCAAGGCATTCTATCAATGGTGGCATTAGGGTGGAACATCAATTTGTCGATGACAAGTTTGCAATATCAACCAATGTTGCTACATGTGCCATATAAATGATGCTGACTTTAATTACATGGCTGGAGGTGTGGACTTTAGTAAAGAATAGGCTAAGAAACACATACTAAATTCCCAAATCTGATTGATATCCTTCTTGAAATGATGGAGCTTCACTGCTATTAGGCTATTAACTTATGTTAACTAATAAATAATATAAATAACAGCTGGTGTGACTGATCTAATACTTAGAATGACTAAATTTCTCTATCCAAACATGGTGCTTAGCTAGGGTTGACTAAAATAACTCAGATCCAACTCTATAAGATGCTAAAAAATTCACCAAAAAGGCCAAAATAAATACTCAAATCTTCAAATATTATATGGCAACAAAATATTGAAATTTATATTGCATACCTATTGTTGGAACCATAGTTAAAACCTTCAACATCAGCAACAATGCTATAGCAGCAGCAGCTACTGCTATGGTTTCTTTTTAATCCTAGATTTCTACGTTAGTTTACACAGTAAAGAAACTGTGTCATGAATAGCATCAAAGAAATTCACAAGATTGATCAATTATAGCCCACAGTGGATTGTTACATAGGTTTATTGCTCATCAAATTACATGAAACAATGAAAACATAAAAAAAAAAAAAGATTTGGTCAAAACATTGATTTCTCAACATTGTAAAGTACAAGATTGCAAAACTATATAAAGGTGCATACAGTGAAGTTTCCATTGTAATCAGCAATCTCAAAATAAATGAGATCAATCATAACAAATGTTCATAGAAAGTCATATTCTACCAGACATGTACCAAAGCCGAAAAACCATATTCATAGAAATACCAAGCATATATATTATAAATACATCATAACTATTATATAATGAGTTCTACATAAATATGTCATTACTACGAATTGCAAATATATGTTCATATTTTGCAATACAACTAAGTTCTAGAGTTGTAGTCTTCCCACATCCTTTGGACTATTTCATCTCAAAAATTCCCCCAGTCATCTCTGTCTCTTTGATTCATTCCATATGTCTCTAGAATGGGCACATTTATCCAAGCATGATCATCATCCTCTTGAATATCCACTTCGGCTAGAAGACCATCCTCTATGGCAATGAAGTTGTGTAGTATGCCACATGCCAAAACAATCCTTGTTTGGGTAATTATAATGTAGGATGTTGCATGCTTTGGGATAGGAAAATGGGGTGAACCCACAATACTGGGTACCACTTTTGGGGGATGAAGGAAATCTCGAAATGATGAAAAATTTGCATATAGAATTTTACATATGTTCGCTCGAATGTGTTAACTATGTTCGTGTGAACATACCTTGCTAATATTTTTGTGCGAACATATTTGCAACGACGATTTTGTGATTGAAATTCCACTTTTCCATTTGAGCTCTTGATAAATTTGCCTTTTTTGTATGTTCGTACGAACACAAATTATTATAAATGTTCGCACGAACATGTTTAAGAAAAATTCTGGCTATCGAATTATTTTTCTCATACGTTCGCGTGAAGATGCCCAATATGTTCGCGTGAACACCATGTTCGCACGAATGCGTAAAATTAGGAAAATTTTAACCCTTTTTCCTTCTTTTTTTTTTTGCTCTTTTGACTCCCATAATTGCAAGAGAATGATCTCCTACTATAAAATAAAAAATGTGAAAATGTGCTGCTCGAAGCAAGCTTTGTAACAACTATAATTGTAATACATATTGTAGTCATTAAGACTTTCAAATATGAGTTTAACTCATTACCGATTCATTACCGATTGAACATCAACCGACTTCAACACCTCGAGAAAATTAGTAAATCAAGTCAAAAAAAATTTGAAATATATGTAGGAACTAGCTTATTGAGATACCTTTCTATTCAAAATTTTATTTTTAGGTTTATGATAATTGACTTCAAATTATCTGTGTCAAACAGAACGTATGTCTGAATTACAATTTGTGTCACTTCAAAACTTCATAAACTATACAATATTAAACCAAAATAAATCAAACCAAATGCATCCTCTGGATATTGATGTTACAAATCTAATGCCAAAATAATTACTTCATTATCATTTCTAAAATAAAATTTATGTGTGTTAAACAGACTATCACTCTTTAAAAATATTGAATTTTATTATGTACCACTTTTCAGAGGAGACAAAAAAATTGATATAAATAATTTTTTTTTTTAAATTCAAAAATATGGTTATAAAGTAGGAACAAAGTACTAGAAATCACTAGTTTATGTCATCTTTAAATTATTTATAGTTTTGGAGATATAGTCACTTGAATGTGACTTTTGTTGCAAAAATATTGATTTCAGTGTCAAAATTGGTCAAAAAGTGGAACCGATTATTGTGGGATCACCCATTGCTTTAATATACCAAATGTTTGCTCAATTACATTCCTAAGAGAGGAGTGTCCGTGATTAAATAACTCTTTGGGAGTGCTGACCAGGTTTTCTCTACAAAACTCTTTTAGGTGGTAACGTGTACACCGATAACGGGCAAGAAAACCTGGTACATTTGGATACCCAGCATCAACTAAATAAAAATTTCCTACACAAATGGAAATAAAGTTATAATCAATATAGAGCATACAAGTTTTGATTTAATATAATGACAATATTATCATATAAAATATGAATAAATATACTAGGAGGAACCACTAGTGGATTTGCTCTAGACAAAGCTGAAGCAAGCACCCGACTATCTACAGCAAACCCTTCCCAACCAGCAAGAATATATTGAAACTTGTAGTCAAATGAATAGACACCAAAAATATTTTGTGACAAATTTCTTTTTCTATCACAATATTTTGCTTAGATGTCCACATCGACAGTAACAAGCATATGGGTTCCATCCATTGCACCAATACAATCCTATAAAAAGAAATATTATTATCAAATATTTATTATTATTATTATTATTTTTAGAAAAGAAAGAAATTTCACTAGAGTATTTACCTTGAAATATGGATCAAAATCGTCCTTCCCAGCAATTTCTGGAGGACTTGTTGCAAGAGGGGGTAACAGATAATCACTATGAAGTGCTAATATGGCCTTCAAGACCATGTGGAAGTGTCGACTCACTATCTCTCCTGAGTGACCAAAGTTATGGCCAATCTTTCGGTTCCTTAGATTATGGCCAAGGGTGTGGAGAAACATCACTAGTTGTTCTTCCAATGTTATGTTATTCGTATCTTGGATGCTCCCTTTTCGTCTTAGAATTTTGGCCAAGCAAAAGAAGGATACTCTACTCATGCGTATTTGGTCATGGCAATCTGTACTAGTAGAATGGATAATATGCTTATAAAAAGGACATGCAGCTATTCTTCGTTTATTCCTACATCTTCTAGCCTCTTCGGAAGATACTACTAGCAATACTGCAAGGCTAGCCAATAAAATAGCAAGTATGCGCATGACCTTGATCTTCCTAACTATGACTCCTTGGACTTGTATATTTCGAGTAAGATCCATCAAATGACCTACAATGAAAACAAGGTCACATAAATCTTACTATTGTTAAAAGTTATATAAACAAAATATAAATAATAATTACTTAAAACAACCGAGAGTACATCAATACATAGAAACTTTTCTTACCACATAAGATCTCTAGACAATATGGAAGAGGCAACTTCTAGCTTACATTGTATTAAAGAGATAACGAAGAATATACACATATGCTGAAAATGCTCAAAGAGCTATACAATGTTTTGTAAGAAGGAAAGGATACTGCAGCTATATGTGAGCAGAAAAAATAACAATTGAGCAAAAAAGGATAGTATAGCTATAGCTGTGATAGTTGTTACCAAGTCCAACTAATTATGCTAGTAAAAAGTCCATTACATATATCCAAAATAACAAATAGATTAAAGACATGTAACATATCTTTATATAAATTATATATATATATATATATATATATATATATATATATATATATATATATATATATATATATATATATTGTTTTCAACATTATCTATCATTATTAATCTTTCTATGTCAAAAGATTTGACATATGATAACCCATTCATCTATTAAAAATAATAATATAAACTATATCAAACAAACAAAGCTTATTTGAAGTCAAACTCTAAAAACTGTTTCAAATTAATATAAATTATTTTTAATGTCCAACTATATATATATATATATATATATATATATATATATATATATATATATATATATATATATATATATATATATATATATATATATATATATATATATATATATATATATATATATATATATATATATATATATATATATATATATATATATATATATATATATATATATATATATATATATATATATATGTTATTTTCAATATTATTTATTCTCATTAATGTTACTAATAAAAAGCCTTTAGCATAGCATAATCCATTCGTGCACAAATCTATATTGAGTTGTTTCAAACAATTTGAAGTCATCATGCATTTATATTCTAAAGCCCATTCAAAATATGTTTATGTTATGATCAACTATATGAAGTTGTGTCGATCCTTGCAATAAACATGTCCTGCCAAAGGAAAGGAATTTGGGCAATAAGCTTTATCTGAAAGTGGTTGCACAATTAGCATCTCAAATAAGCTCATATGACCCAAAAGTTGAAAGATATGGACATTGCATATATTTATAGAGGTTTCGTATTTAGTAATTTGAATTATTCATTTTGTAAGGGTCTATTAGCAGTTTGTTGAGCTTGTAGAGATATTGTGTTTCCAATTTTTATGTATTGTTTGATACTAGCATGATGGCAGTGCTATTATTCCATGTTGAAACAAGTTATTTTATAAGTTCTATGCTGGATCTAGTTGGATGAAGTTAATAAGATGTTTAGTTTGTTTGTGCCTATAGACACTGAGCACTGTGTGCTCTCTGTTTTGAAACAATTATTGTAAGAGTTGATATGCAAGGTATTTAGGATAGTTATGACAGAGAAATACATGTTTCCTTATGCTGCAAATCTAATAGGAAAGAGTACAAATATATTTAGAAAACAGAGCTATTATTTGCAACCTTCTTGCCCATCTCAAACAAAATTAGATATCAAGTCAAGATTTTCCTAATGTCAAATGATTATGGATAACGTGTCTTACCATCATGACTGCTTTGATGTTCTATATATATATATATATATATATGTATATGTTATCTGCAATCTTTAAATGATTAGTCTGTATGAAATATCTGAAAAAAACTTTGTAATTTTAATATTGTCCAAAGTATTGTGTTCGTATGCAGCATTCTCTTCAAATTTTTCCCTTGATAAAGACCTGAAATTGTCAAATGATATCAAAATCATGGGGTTAATTTCAGAAGACACGTGCACAGTAAAATATTGTAAACAATCACTTTCTGCAATCTTTTTTGATAGAGGGTTGAGACAGAATGCAATGTGTCATTCTTATCCAACATGCTTGCCTTCAAAAGACTGCAAAAGATATTGGGCAAAATCTATGTGCTGCTAAAGCACTTTCCATCAGTCCCTTGGCTAAGGTAAACCTAAGCTAAGAAAAGATAAGGAAACAAATATATCCTGACTTATTGTAACCTACATGCTGGAAGGCCTTCACCTACAAAAAACTCAAAAGCCATCCCCATCAGGGATCTAAAGGGGATCAACAAGATTATTAAAAGTTCTTGCAACAACAAGCTTATAGCCTCAAGGAGATGGCTAATGCAAGGGGTTTTAATACCATTCAACTCCCCAAAGGGCATGCTAATGCTTAATCTTCAATGAGATATGGCATAACAGGAAAAGGGTTACTATGTCCTGGGTGAAAACATATTGACTGGGGGTTTCTTTCTGAATCTCCATGAGAATTAGGGTTTCTTTTTTAATTTCAACAAGAATTAGGGGTTTCTCTCTAGATTTTAACAAAAAAAAATGAGTTTTTGTGTTTGGACAGGCATGAGCAAGGATGAGGTAGAAGTACTTGTAGAGAATGGGAGCGTCTTGTAGATTAGTGCACCGAGCAATAACAGAGCAACAACTTCTGGCGGAGAAATGCGGTGTCATAGGGGTGAGCGATCTAGGGTTGGTTATTTAAAGAGCATTCAACTTCCTCATGGTGCCAATCCGCAGCAACTTAAGGCAGAGTTTGAGAATGGTGTTCTCACTGTTACGATTTGGAAGCTCTCTTCTTCTTCTGATGAAGTTGAGCTAAATCAAACGATATCCCATGAGCTCCACTATGCTTATATGGAAAACAAGCCAGATTTTTAATTGTAGCGGTAAAAAGATATTTTGGAAACATGCAATGGGGTAGCAAAATGCAAGAACATACCTCCAAATGTTAGACCTTTGAGAAATGGAAGACCTCTGCAATCGATCTGCTGAAATGGACCTCTGAAATCAATCTTCTAAAATGGTGTTGTGAAATGCAAGAGCGAGAGTTTTTTCTACGGACCCGACGAAACATGCAATTCACAATATGTTGAGAAAAGTAAATTGGCAGACCCGACGGATTATAGATTGTCATAGTGAGATTGGGAATGGGATTGGCCCATTCTAATTACAAGTTTTTTTAAGAATGGATAAAAGCCCATTTTGGGCTAAAATAAGAATTCAAAATCCTATTCTCTAATCCCATTCTATGTAACAAACAAAGAATTAGAAATGTATTCTAATTTTCTATTCTTATTCACGTCCTATTCCACAGACCAAACGAGCCCTTACAGTCTAATAAAATAATAGACTTGGAATTAAATAATAATATTTGGGTTGTCAAATTGAAATATACACATATACTTTTATTATGCCGAAGGCGTTCCCTTATATGAAGGTGAAGAGCTATTTTTTAAATCCAACGATTGAGAATCTCAGTGAGAGAATGACTACCATCCAAACAATCTGGTGCGTCAATTTTTTTTGCCTTCACAGGTCAGCTCATCGTTTATGATACTGGCAACAACCATTCAGTTTTTCGGTCATTAATATGTTATTATGTGTTTTAACCGATTCTGCCACTCGTGAATGCATTCATTGTGGGATTTTTCAATGGCTCAGTCGCTCTCATTATTTTTAATGTGCCTTTGTTGATGGGGACGTTGCAGGCTTCTCTCTCAAATATCTTTGGCATTTTATTAATGGCGCCATGTCCACTTGTGCGGCAACTTGGTTTGATACTTCGGTTTAGAAAATACACAAAATTAACCGATTTTAAACTCAAAAGATTTATGTCCACTATTCAAACGATGGAGTTGCTTATGTAGATATTTAACCTTTCTATAGACTTAGAAACAGTCAAATGGCAGAATCAGCAATAAAAATATGGAGATTATTAAAGTTCTCTTAACAGAATGAAGAGTACATTATAGAGTATTTGATAAGCTCAAGAAATTGAAAATAGATATAGTCCAAAAATGTTGACAATATTGAATATTGTCGACCATGAAGACCAAAATGAGCTCAAAATGATCAATAGAGGATTTGTTAACCCGGTTAAGCGTTATCCATCATGGAAAGTGCCTCCGGATGATTTTAAGTTTGAAAGGATTCATTAACGCTCCAACATATACATATGGGTTTTCTCATGATAAAGTACCTTGACAAGTTACTCGATCTAAATAGATACTCTATGGACTTGTAGACTGGGCTTTCATCACAATTTCTCAATTGCAGCTTAGGATGTGTCGTAATGGCAAATACTACCGAACTTCAAAAGAGAGAGTGATTGAACTTACAATGTCAGATATTGAAAATAAAACATATATGGTTGGATCGTGGACAATTAAGGAAGTTCATTTCCATTTCTTAATTTTCAATTCAAACACACAGTATAGAGGGAATACATCATGACATGTTAACTAGATTTCAAACTTCTTTTGGAATGTCAACCACCAGAATTTGGGTTGTTCGTATGAAGGTGTGGGACATTCTTAAACATTACATATGAAGAAAAATTTAAGCTTTATAAAAGTAATCTAGTTTTTACTATTTAACACTTTTAAGCTGAGTGAAAATCATTAGTATGTGATGTTTGGCCAAGGAAGGTAGCTCCCACCTAAGAGTCTAAGTTTGTTCTATATGCCAAAGAGATATAATAAAGTAACACATGTGAATTTTGAAATATTAATTTGAGTAAGAAATATTTGATTATTTTGGGAGTATGTATAGGTATATATAAACTAATATAGATATAGTCAAAATTAAAAGAAAGATAGTTTCAAATTATGACTCATGACTATTTTAAAAAATAACAAATAGATTGTATAAATATTTTCTGCTATACATCTCTTGTTATTCATTCTGATGATGGATCACGGAGTGTGATATGAAACATTTAATGATGCAAAAACACACACAATCAAATCCAAAAACCTTTGATAACACATATATAAATATTGATTATACTTTTTCCAAAATTATTTAGTTAAATAATAAAATAAAATCTATAATAATTAATCTTGTTTCTTGATTCAATCATCTTTATAAAAGATGCAAATTTAAATGAATAGCATGATTAAAAACATACAATCTTTTTTACATATACTTTTAATCTCACAAATTAAACATAAATATTAATATAACATAATTATAACACATCATAATATTCACTCTTTTTGTTCATTAGTAAAATTAGAATTATTCTAATTAATTTGTTGAGAAAAAGTACAATTATGTGAATCAAATAACTCATATTTCAAAAGATTGAACCATGATGAAGAATATAGTAAAAGAAAACTATTAATAATATTAAACCAAAAATAGATTCTAATAAAAATACATGTCATACTCTTACTTTAAAATATATTTTAAATAGAAATGACACTCTAATTACATTGTGAAAATTAAATAAATCCAACCATAAAAAAATTTCAATGCCTTGATTCAATCTCAAATCTCAATTAAAACCCATTTTATCATTCTCACCAATACCATGATGATAAATATTATTTTAATTCTAATATAGAAAAATAAAAATACATGTCATCAATTTTTTTATAAATATCAAAATCATTAAAAAAAACTACATGTCATTAGAAACTTTATTAACTTGATAACTTGCAGAAAAGAGGTATAAATTTGGTGAATAGGTGTATTTTATGCAAGAATGGATTTGAAGATAGAGACCACCTGTTTTTGAACTGCTCTTATACCTAGCAAGTCTAGACTGAGATCCTAATGTATTTCAACTTGACCTAGGTTCATCAAAACAATGTGGAATCTTCTTTTAAAAGCTGGAAATGCCCTTCTAAGAATTCTGATGTTTAATTCCTATGGAAAATTCCTCTTCCTCATCTCTGGTGGGGTATTTGGAAAGAAAGAAATAATAGAATTTTTAGAAATAGAGAGGTTCCAGGATGGGTGCTTGGTCAAAATATTATTAGAGCTTTTAAGGAGAATTTCATATCTCTGAAGAACCCTGATCAAACCTTTCCTATTGATAATCGAATGCTTTCTGAAAATCCTAAACTTCAAACTGATAACCCAAGATTGACCATCTCTTGGAGTTCCCCCCGTAATGGTTGGATTAAAGGAAACTTTGATGGTGTTGCTAAGGGCTACCTGGGAAGTGCGGGTTGTGGAGGTGTGTTGAGAGATCATATGGGAAATGTTAAAGATGCTATAGCAATCCCTATAGGCCGGACTAATAGTCACATTGCTGAAGCAACGGCTGCCCTTTATATTATGAAAATTGTCATGGATTTGGGATGCCCAAATTTATGGTTGGAAGGTGACTCTTTAAATATTGTTAATATCCTAAATAATAAAAGTTCTATATCATGGTCGATAGAGGCCACAATCAAGGAGATCAAATACCTTATTCAAAAATTTAAAAAAGTTGTCATATCCCATACCTTTCGGGAGGCCAATAGTGTTGCTGATTGGATAGCCAAATCTGTTGTCCTAACGAGGCAAATGGTGAGGTGGACCGATGAATTAACTAACCAAGTTGATCTCAAAGAAATTATTCATTATCAAGCCATCCATGCACAAGTGGGAAATATTTGTAAATATTAGAAAGTTAATGATTTCGTGGAGTGATCACATTATTGCCAGATTTTCTTCCCCAAGGAAGTACACTCAAATGAATGCAATGTGGTTTTTGCACGTATCTCCGAAAAAGGGAGTCTCTTTTGATGGGACAAAAAATAGTTTTAATTTTAACCATTTCATTCTCTATGTCTAGTTACTCTGGTTTGAGTGTGTTCTCTATTCTCTGCAGATGGGGGGCAAACCGCGCAAGCAAGAACCAAAAAACTGTGATGCCTGGAAGGCTTGTGAGGATGTATGGAAAATTCTGCAGAAAGGAAATGTGACTTATTATTTGGAGTGACTCAAAGATTTTAAGCCACACATCACTATGGCTTTCTTTAAGAACTGGTCCAATGACAAAGTCACTCTCCATGGTGTTACTGTGAAACTTACGAAAGATTTTATTGTAGAGATCACGGGGCTCCCCACGATGGGCATAAAATTCACCAAGCAAACTAGTATTTCAAATGCAGTGTACAAAAAGTTTCTGAAAATGGAAGATGAGGAGAAGCAACTAGAAAAGAGTGGTGATTTCTTCGATGTGCATTAGATAAAGGAGATCTGGAGGGATGTTCTTTGCCGTATCTATGAGTATTTCATACTTTATGGAAGAAGTAAAAGAGTTCATAAATGCCACTTTGTTTTTTTAAATCACTTTAGACACAAAGATAAAATATCTTTCCCCTTCTTTTTGTGGTTTTCTTTACTTCATAATTTTGAAGCCCATAAGAAGAAGGAGTCCAAACCCATTTTACATGAAGGACTAATTCTTCTTATTGATGGGTATTGTAAAAATAAACACATTGCCTCTGCTCCCTCTAAGGACAAGAAGAAGGACTCCATTAAGAGTAAGAAGGCTGACTCTATTAAAGGTAAAGATAAAGCCCTAAATTTGAAGCCCTCGGCTTCTCAAAAAAATGAGGATGAGGAGTCTGAGACCGAGAAATTGGAGAGCCATGAGAATATTAACCCTGAGGATGAGGATGATACCGACGCCAGGGATTTAAGCTCTGACTTGGATGGGTACCTAGAGACTAAAGGTAATAATGAAAAAGGGAAAGAGGAAGCCAATAGTGAAGGTAATTTTGAATAGAGTAAATCTGTTAATGAGGGTAACCAGGCTATATCTAGTGGGGGTGATAAAGCGGAAGATAACACTGTTGGGAACCCTGTTGAGAAGAGTAAGGAGGACCATACGACTAAGACTGCTTCTCCTGTCAAGGGGATAGAGAAAGAAAAAAGGAAGGACTCTACTCACATAGAGGACTCTGCCGGGGCTCGAAAGGAGGATCAAACGAAAATGGAGGATAACAATGACAATGTCTACTCCCCCCCACACGAGACTGCTAAAGATGATAGCGATTCAATGCAAAGGGATACCATGCTCACCTTCCTACATTCTGCTAAGGTTAAAGCCGACACCATGCTCAAAGTAGATTCCTGGATCTATAATGAAATGATGGGTTTGAAGAAAAAGGTGGAAATTCTGCAACAAAACCAGGATACTATCAATGCCAAACTTAGCCAACTGGAAGGGCAAATGGGAGACATCCCTAACAAACTTAACAACTATGAGTAGAACCTCAGAATGTTAATCAAGGAGAGTGGCACTAAGATGCAGCAGGTCACCTTGAGTATATGTGTAGTCGCTACAAGCCGGGGCAAAAGGGCTATTGAAGAAATCACTTCGGCTGAGGGTTCGAGCAAAAGAACAAGGCAGAGCTCGAGGAAGAGTGCAATGAAAGTTTCTGCTGCTTCGGTTGCTGATACCATTCAAGAGACTGTAGCAATTGGTAAGGAAGCTGCTAAAATGATCTTAGAGCTGCAATAGTGGCTCTGGGTAGGGTTCTCTGGTTTTGTTCCTCTCTGGTGCTGGTTACTGGTTGGGGTCTTTGGTCTTGGTTTTTGGTTTTTCTCATTTAGACTGTTAGTGGTTCTAGGTCCCTGTAAAACCTGGGTTAGTTTTTTTTAAAACTTTTCTAGTGGTTTCAGGTCCCTGTAAAACCTGATTTTGTTACTGTTCTATAGTTTGTTGTAGGTTTATTTTTCCTGTTGGGTTGTAATGCTTTATCTTTCTGCTTTTTGTTAAAGGGTTTCGAGGTCCCTTCAAAACCTGCTTTTACTGTAATCTAAAACTTTATTAACATCTAAGTTGTGCAAAAAGTCTTGACTCATTCATGCATCCCTACTAATTCAAACAATAGTAATAAGATAACTTAATAAATGATCATTATTATAGAAATAAGAAGCAACGTTTACATAGAAAAAACCTTAACCGACTTGATGATATTTTATCTTATCTTATTTGTGTCCTATATCATGATTATTTAATATGTGTAATTGTAGTTGTCTTATTGGTTGTTGACAATATCAAAGCATGTCTCATTATCTTATCTAATATTACATGTCATAGTTGTCATACAAGAAAGGTCATTTCACACTTTATATAATAGACCTACTATAGTTTCTTTTCTAATAGAAGAAGGAATTGGATTTGATAAGAGTCGTTCAATTTCTAAATAAAGTTCTTTATGGTTGAAATTAATGTCACATGAATAGAGGCTACTAAGCCAAGAGAGATAGTATCCATCCTCTTGGATATAAAATAAGTCAAGAAGTACTTGAACAATATGTTGAGCTTGTGTTTTCATATCTCAAAGATAAGAATGCAGCAATATGGGGAACATATAGGTAGGAGTTCAGTCAAAATAGAGAAGAGTTGTATAAAGGCTCTAGAAAAAGAAAAGTGGATAATTTTGTAGGGAAAACTATAGAAAAAGATGGTATCAACAAGGAAGAATGGATAGTGATGAAAAAGAGCAGTCAAGTTCCCACAAAAGAATAGTTAGGTAGTTCTAGCGTAAAACTAATGAAGGACAACACTATAGAGAATGCAGAGGTGCTAGATACACTACTATTAAAATAACAGAAGTTGAGCTTAGTCCACAACTTCACAAGGCTACAAGAAGGTTAACAAGGATCCCACCTACTATTAAGATGGAAAAAATAGTTAGAGTAATACCTACAAGAGATACAAGGTAGAAGGAAAAGGAACATGGCCCTACCCCTAAGAAAGATTAGGTCATACAACTAATGAAGTCTCATTAAGGTAAGAAATTAGAAACAATAGAGGATCAAATTGAAATTGCCAAAAAAAATACACTAAAGGCTACATAAAATAATATTAAATAAGAAAGGAATAAATGGGAGCTAGTTTAAAGAAGATGACATCAAAAATTGCAAATAAAGAAAAGTTAGACCATATTGAGAAGTAAAATATTAGGTATGTTGAGGAATATCAAGATATAATAGAAAATTTACTTATTAAGTATTTATTAAACTTCAAAAGAAATATTCTAGAGATAAAAGGGAGCATTCCAAACATTATCTATGAAGCTTAATGTGAGGAGAAAACTTGCATTAGAAGAAAATCAAAGAATTAGCAAAAAAGACACTATGCTAGCTCTACACCTTGATCACAATAGATGAGTTGAAGAATATATTGGACAGAGAAGGACCAAAAAAGTGGATAGAGATAAGGTTAGTCAAAATAATGACTAGCCTCTATGAGGAAGTTGCTAAGTAAACTGAAAAGGCTTTTGCAGAAGTCTTAGATGAACTTGATTGTATGAGATTAGATCATGTTAGTGAATAATCTCACAAACTAGTTGGAATTTCAATTATAGAATAATTGGTTCTACCAAAAGAGGAAGATAAACATATTAAGTTGTTTAATAGAATAGTCAGAAAACCATATTTTTTTGTAATTGGTATTTCAAGTTACTCTCAACACTAGTCCTAAGGAAGAAGAATAAGATCAAAACACATTCATGGATAATGTGATAAGAAATGAAAAAATAAAAGAAATAATGAAATGGGTTTGACTAATGAATTTTAGTAGATTGATGTAGTTGAAAAGATAAGAAGACAAAACAAAAGGAAATGGATGAGGTAATTATAGATGCAAAAGTGAGATCTATGATCAATGAGGGTAAACCTTTGTTTAATATACTTAATGCTGGTATACTAGGTAATTCCATTGTCACAACTTTTTAAAAAATCACATTAGCACAAGGAGATATCATAGGGTCAACAGAGGTAAAAGAAAAGGTTAGACAAGGTTATTGAGTCTACACCAGCAATGCCTACTTTATCACTAAAAAACTAAATATTTCTCATTCAAATATTTATTAATGCACCTTCCACATTCATTTCAAAATTCATATTTATATTACCCTTATCTCTTTGGCGTACCTATTGCACACTAAGATGCGATTGCTAGTATATTTATCAATTCCAAAATCTACCTTATTAATTAGAAGACAGACCTGGTCTTGAAATGATATGACCTTATCCAAAAGTGGGGTATATATAATAATGACATTACTAAAAATATATATACATATGAACGCTTTAAAATATCTAATCAACCTAACCTAATTAAAAGGATATATGTGTATTCCTAGCCATTAATCCAGCTAAGCTCGTAGCAATCCATAGTAGTAAGTTGCAAACACAATGGGTCAAAAGCACTTTCAAATTTATCAAACTACCCCGCTGGCCCTCACAATAAAAAAAAGGGAAACAAAAATAATTAATTGATAAGCTCCTTAGGAAGCTTTCCATCCACGTGACATGCTTGGAAGCAACAAAGTTTCCTCTTACAAAACATGACTCTGACATGTATTTAATACCACAGGCGCCACCCATCTTGCAAATCTCATTAACTGTGGTTGGTGGACAGCAAAACATGTCTTCATCATATCTCATTAGTAAAGTCTTCATCATATCCTAGGCGCCACCCAAATTGCCAAGTCGAGTTCCTCCTCCCTTCTACGTAATACCAAGTCAATGCTCAAACACGTGGGCAGTTAAATGTTTAAACAAGACAAACTTTTACGCACTCCCTTTATTCCAAAACTTGTCCTTCTTCCTCCTAGGTGCCTAGTCTTAGGCATGGGAAAATTAAGAATGGCTAAACCCTCCTTCCACTCACGCCTAGAAATACATAACAAGCACGTGGCAACAAGGGATTTATCACAAAAACTTTAGAAGTATCCAATGTACATATGAAGAGTTTAGTAACGATTGTTAGTCCCTGCCTTTTAAACGCAGGGAAATAATGTAATCTTTTGACGCCCCCCCCCAATTAATTTTTTCTGAAGAAGACTGTACAATTTTGTAAAGTTTGAATGTCAAGATTTAAAAATTCTATTTATTAAATACCAATTCCAATTTTTCCATTGGTCTAGACCAATTTCCTGCGGTTTTTGCCTATTTTCATTTTAAGATTAATTTGAAAAATATTAAATGCTATCTCTGACAGAAAAATAATTCATAGTGATCATCAACTAGCGTCCATACAATTCAGTCTAACATGGACAGGTGTCGGCTGTTTAGAATCGCCAACGGGAAGGAGGACGGGATAAGTTCAGGAGATACTTCAAAGAGAGTCAGATGGGCGGGCTATCATCTGATGACAATCTCCGATGCTCAAAATTTCATTGTGACCTCCTTAATGGCCGGCGACACGTGGATTTGGATTGAGAACACGACGACAGTGAGTCACTAGGCAGTCGTCGTACGAGTTGGATCCGACCAATCGGCCTTTTTCCGTTGCAGTCTCAAGGGATACCAAGACACTTTGTTCACTCACTCCCTCCGTCAATTCTACAGAGAATGTGACATCTACGACACTGTTGATTTCAGCTTCGGTAACGTCACAGCAGTTTTTGAGAAGTGCAATCTGTTCGCTCCAGTGACATAAGTTTTGTTCAATAGGGAGGTTGTTTGTTGCTTTAAATGCACAGTGAAAGAGGAGATGCAAAGCTTCCGAACGACTTAAAATTTGTTCAAAACTAAGGCCATTTCATCATAATTTGTTGAAAACCGAGGCCATTATCATATCTTTATAGAAATTAGCATTGACGACTACACTAATAGTTAATGAATATTAACTGTACAAAGTACAATATATTACATAAATTTTATATTACATATTTATATTATATTAGAGATATTATCTTTAAATATACAACATTGAGAGTTTACAAAAATTATAGACAATTATTTTGGATGAATTTAAAATTAGTTTTTTTTAATAAAAAAGTTAGGCCTTGCCATTTATCGTTCACCAATAAACCCCTTATGAATAAGAGTGAGACTTCGATTAAATTAATAAGTTTTCAATGTATTTTTTCAATTATAACTTATTTGACTCTATATAAATATTTACCTGCAGTCTTATTTGGACAGTTTAATCCGGCTAGCTAGGTGGTTAGAATGGTCTAGAGACTTTGCCCTGAGCACTTTATATTATGGCTAGTATAACAATAGCGGACCAGGGGCAGATAAGTTTCATAAGTGCACACAATATTTTTTCAAACAATTACTGGTACCTAGAACCCCACAATGATTCCAGAAGGCAGGGACTCTAGCTCGCAAAGAGCTCTTGTTTTATTTGAAGTTTATAAATAATGTTTTATTTGAAGCTTAGACATAATATATATAATAAATAAGGATGAAATTTGGGCCTTGTTTAGTTATCTTAAATGTGAATTTGAAATGGGGTCTAAGTTAATGGTTCAAACAAATTAAGGGGAAAATTTAGGCTTCAAAGACTTCAATTTAATTGCTTTTCAATTGTAGTTATTTGGAATCATTTTAGAAATTAAGGAATCTTCATCTTTTAAATTATAGTAACGTAATAATGATAATTAATTAAAAACTAAAAAAATAAACAAATAAATAGAAAGAGACCTAATATTAATAGAAAATAGAATTTTAAAGAAAATTGATACAACATCTTCTCGTCACAACTTGGAAACCTTCATTGTTGTAGTAAAACGAATTGAATACCACTTATATAATTTTTTAAAAATAGGAGCTTTAACCCCCTTGCACCTTGCATAAGTTTGCTTTTAGAAAATGAGTATCCTCCATGAGAGGAACTCGAAGATCTAGGTTCGGTGCACAACTCCGTACCACTAATAGCTTTCTTGATTCAAACATCAATGTGAGACCTAACACGCATTTCCTTACAACAACAACAAAAATTTGATTGTGTTTTGCCTTGTAAAACTAGGGCATGACATTCTGGTATCAGAGCAGGTTGATACAACACTGGGTGTTAATGAGTCCACAAGAAACGTGTAGTGGTATGTTTATCATAGTACCATATTGCAGGGAAAGTATGGCCTCCTAGAAAATTGACTCATTACATATAATGTTACTGAATTGACAACTAAATTGAACATCCTAAATAGATAATAGTAAATTGTTGTGGTAACAATTTTAAACCATTAAGTATCAAGATAAGATAGGCTATTATCACAAACTTGTACAAGTTCAAATTTAAAGGATCTTTATGCAATTCCTCTGGTTGATAGTTGTAAGACTTAGCAATTCTAGATCTCGGCACACATGAAAATAATTCTTCTTGACCATGCCAACCTTCAGGACTAATAAGGTGGTAGCTCACCTTGACGATGTTAGGTATTGGTAAGAACTCGAAAACCCTTGTAAAACATGGATTTGATCCTAGGGGGAAAATGCTCTGAATCAGGGTAACAAGAATGATTAGCATGACAACTTATATAATTGTGATAGGAACTCCCCACAATGTAGTATAATGATGTAAGGATTAAAATAATATACAATAAGGTAGTATCTTACACATTTATTATTTAGATGTAAACTCTATAGTTTAAGTGATAGAAATCGCACGTGAAGAATCCCATTAGAAGTGATGCCTGAGAAAGATAAGTTTTATACTAAATAGACAAGGGGAGAATAAGGAACAATATGCAAATAATAGAAAAAACAACACACATCAGAACAGATAACGTTGGAAATAACATCGTTTACTGATTTTATTTCAGTATGTACTTTCCATAACAAAAGAAGGCTCTTCACCACCTGAGACACCCTCATTTTAGGATAAGTAACAAGACTATAGATACTCTCCAGCCAGGGTAAACCATAAAACATTAAAGTTTTCGACATCAACCAATGGAACTTAAAAGCCAAGTTTCTGTTCAAATATTGTCATATTTCAACAACACCTCGCAACTTAGTGACAATTATCGCTTGGTCATCAATAGTTTGCTCAATCTGCACTATAGTTTGAAAGATATAGAAACTTGACAAAGGCAAAATAGTGCTCACTATATCAATAAAGTCTTAAGGAATGAATTTCCTAAACTTGGCAAACCATAAGCAATAGGGTGTGGAACACTCTCTTGATCTACTCTCAAAAGGATCGAAAATACAAGGAAATCCTTTGTGTACATCATTGAGTTATAATGTAACTCTAGGACAACCCTTCCTCTACTTCCATCAGTAAGACCCTGATATGACCGCAATGCTTTTGAGGATTTGAATTGTTATGAATTTGTTGTTGTTGTTTTCAATTTTTGCATATTTTGGTAAATTCGTGGAATGTTCATGTAGGATGATTTTTGGGTATGGTCCCCTTTGCCTCAGGGATATGACTTGTTTTAACAAAGATTTACCATTGTTGCCACACTTATGTTTAATTGGTGATTTTATTTTGTTTAAGTTATTTTATGAGGCTTTTTTTTTTGTAAGTATGTTATATTATGATTTATAAGTTGGTCATATCAGGGAGAATTCTTGACAATCATCATGAGGAATTTGAATACCACCCCCTTTAATTATCATAAGATACAATTACATTCAACCCTATAAACATGGAAATACATTAACCCTCAAACGAATAGACCTCGATTTTCCACCATGCTAAGGATCATAGGTAAAGATACTAGAAGTGACAAGACTATCAGGGCTGAAGGCTAAAGGATACACAATGCTATTTTGACCTAATATCTAATAAGTATATCGAATCAATAGTGTAATGGCCAAATTTCTCAATTAAGATGTAACCAAAAGAACACCATAACCATCGAGTGTTTACAATTGAGGGCTTGAAAGTGGATCTGGATGTTAAACTAAAACCAATGAATTCTTGGAATTTTTATGAAAGATATTAACCCTTCACCGACGAGTTGATTCTTGGACTATCATCATAGACCTTGTCAGTTCTAAGGTGAGGGAGTGACTCAAAAACTAATAAGGAGTAAGATTGTCAGTAAGAACTAATGAAGAATATGATAACATTAGTAACTAAATAATTATTGAAACAAGACATAATAGATAAGATCATAAGCTACCAAACAAGAAGACAACCCATAAAATAAGAGTAACCAAGTGAGAAGAAGGAAATCGAGCAAGTATGCCAATTGGGGTACAACATAAGAGGAAATAAGTAGACAAGTACTATTGATCGATAATTGAAAATGACACCAATTAAACAAGAAGATAAACATAATGAGACTATTCAATGGAAAAGGAACTAATTTAACAATCAAGAGGTAAGAATCTAGAAATCGCTATTGAATACACTACTCTTGATAACCCATTCTTAACCGCCAAGAGACTGGAAATGCTACAATGAGCTTGAACATTCTAGATATAAATGACAGCTACCATACCGATCTAGGAAGAGTTTATACAAACACACATATTTTAATGGTAGGTACACTAACATGGGATGATACCCAAACAAACTGAATGTGAGTTAATCAATTTAAGAAGAGTATCCCTTTATGAGCTATGGGACAATATTTTATAATTCTATATTTCAATTATATGCAAGAACTATTAGGAATTTGCGTTGATCTTAAGGCAAGGCCCTAAGTGGCACAACTATGTTGGACCAAGGTAAGCCTGTATATAGAAGTTGTGTCCCTAAATGCAGAAGATTTCTAGGAGGAATTCGATAGCTAGGGGGGGAGGATGTAAGGCTCACACTAGTACCCTACTATAGAAATTAATGTGATTAGGAGTTAATTAGCTTATGAATGTCATTCTATTACTAATAATGATTTATGAGATCCTATTAGAGGTTGATGTGGATTTTAGTTATTAGAAGTCTAATACCAATTCAATAGCATTATGTTGAATAGATAGAACCACATGAAAATGAGATTCAAAATGTTCAAGCTAAGAACCTGACCACAAGATACTAGGGATGATCTACTAGGCAATTAGGAAGGATAAAATAACATGTGTTCTACTAAGAACAACTATGACCATAGGTTATGATGACAATAAGACATATGGATATGTTTGGAAACTAGTTCTAACTTATTATGACATAATTATTGAAACATTCTATTAGTTTGAGGAGTTAACCCTAGAAAATCACACAAACCCTTCATAAGGTGATAAAGGGGTATTGCTAGGAACGTCACTATACCTAACTTGATTGAAAGGTACTAGTTAACTAGTCTGCACATTAGCAATTTTCACTTAGGACATGTATGTTAAGATTCATTTTATATGTTTTCATGATTTACTAAAGAGGACTTAGAGTTTCATTGTTATGTTAGAAAGAGTTGTGATAATATTCAGAATGATAATGAGTGATATTAAGGAAGATTATTGTTGATACACATATTTGATATTTCAATGTTTTGAATATTTTATGAGGATTGTTAGATGGAAGTTAATTGTATATGTTATGCAAATTATGTGATATTAAATTATTTTGCATTTATCTGTATTTGTTTTTATATTATTTTATTGAGCTACTGATGTTTAAGTTGAGTGTGCAGGAAGAGGAACCATGGAAATTTAATGAAGAAACAAGGTATAGGCAAATGTTTAAATGACTCTGCCAAGGTGAATCTTTGTAAGATTCGTAAACCTCATTGTGATGTGCTTATTTTGTAAACGTGAGATGTATGTGTGTGGTATGTTTTTCATGTGTAGATTTTGAACGTGTCATGTGTGACGTTTTAGTGCATTTTGTGTGTGTCACTTGACATTTGTGCTTGCTATGTGAAATGACATGTTATTTGTCAATGGATCATGTGGCCACCTTATTCCATGTTAAATGCCTCAACTGAGGAATTTGATTATTGCCTTAGTAAAAGGACAAGTTTATCACCTTGGGGAAATTGAAATTTGAATTACCTAGCTTTGGGAGGGTCATAAAGTAACTTTAAGGTAAGGGGTGATTAAAATTAACCCTACCCATGTTAGTACTCTAGGTTAGGGAGCTATTAATGACCTCTATGGTGTCTAGCGGACCTAGGAGACCCCATGAAAATGACATTCTTCATTGAATTCGAAAATGAGAAGGATATATATATAGAGGCATGGCTAAATGGAAAACTCACTTGGCCACTCTCTATCTTTAGAGACTATTAGGGTTGAAGAGGAGGGAGCTCTACTACAATTATTCTTTGCCTTGCTTGGAGGAAGGTTGGTACCATGATCCATGAAGTTCTTCATTCTACATGTAGATTAGAAATGGTGTTATTTATTTCATTATGAGATTTTGGTGTATTGTGGTGTGTTTGTGAATAAATCCTTGTTGTGTGTTGCATGTGGGTGGTGTTGTGAGAGTCTTTCTTTGATTTTGTTTGTTTCATGTTATGTGTTTTTGAATTGGGTGTGAGGCATCACTCACCCTTGGGAGGGAAGAGATGCTTGGGTGAAGGGGTTAGTTGGGCTCACACATGTAGTTGAGGAATACTCCCTTGTGTGGAGATGGTTGTATATGTTCTATGGAATGTGAATTATCTTGCTCACTTGCATCTTGGGAGGTATAAGGATGTATGTAGAAGGGATGATGTTGGTTGCCCCAAAAGGGCATTTTGATAATGGAAAGATGTGTATATTATAATTGAAAGCTATGTAAATCCTCCTCATGGTGAGAGCCCACCTTCACCCTAATATTGATTCATTTGTTGAATCATTGTGTAAAACCTTTTTAATGGGATGTGTTGTGATGTCTCTTGCTAAATCTTTTCTTATTTTTGTGAGTGTGTATGGCATGTGAATGTGTAGAATGCAACCATTTATGCCTTGTTTCGCCAAGCTCAGTGGGTGGTCTCCTTGAGGCCTAGGTTGGGAGCTAAGCCTCCATGGTTCCCATTTTGTCTTTCTTTTGCAGATTTTCACTTGAAGAGATTGGAAGCTTGATGGTCATGAAGTTCTTTACTTGCATGGGAGAAGACCCCTTTATGGTTGGTGTTGGAATGGAAAAGTGAACTCCATCCTATGATGAGTAGTTTTTGTGTAGCAATGTGCTGTCAATGGTCTCATGTATAGAGATTTTGAGATATCTTGTTGTGTGATTCTCCATTGTGTATTGTGAGTAAGGTCTCCACCACCTTGTGATTCTTTAATGTTGTGTTGATGTTGTTTTATCATTGCTTTACTGGGTATGTGTTGAGAAAAGAATTTGTATCATGTTAAATCATGGAGAATGGACTGCGAATAATTATTTGATACCTTTTTCTTCTCATAATTGCATGAGAATAAGATTAGTTGTGGATGTTCAATATTGGAAATAAAATTAATAGTGAGATATGCATTGGATAGTGAAGGAATTGTGGATAGTATATTTGTTGAGATTAGATGATAAGAAATTTTTCTTAATGTATATTTGATGCTCTAAAAATTGGTTCGAAGAAATCTTGAGTTCCTTATTACAAATTCGATTTCTTTAATAACATCATAATAGTTGGTTCATGTTAAATTGATAGTCAAAAATAGAAGATGATGATGTGTAATGCACTACTAGACAATTATAAATTCAATCTTAATAAACATGGAGAATGTTCAAAAAGAACTAGATAATAAGTAAGCTTAAAAGAGACCTGGAGATGCATATTTACATTTTGGAAAATGTATTGCAAAGCAAAAAAGAAATCAGTCATTCTATTAGGGCCCGTTTGGTTGCAGGCATAGGAATGGAGAATGGGAATGGAAAAGAGCAATGCCATTCTTGTTTGGTTCGCTTGGTATTTGATTGAGAATATGTTACTCCCTTGTTTGGTTGTACAAAATTGGAATTGGAATATAGTTAAGTTTATATTTTAATATATATTATTTATTTTAATATGGTATTATATTTGGTTAATTATTTCAATATATTGTAAAAAAAAATTATTATTTTTAAATTCTATTGAAATTAATTTATGTCAACATTTTTTAATGAAGAGATATAAACATAAAAATATTATATATAATAATATAATCATGAAATTAGTAAAATTTTCTCATCCTGATCCGAATTTGATAAATTGAGTTGTACGTCAATTTGATTTTTAAATTCATTTAATATATTTTATTTGTTTCACTATATTAATATATTTGGTTCATTATTTCAATTTATTGTAAAGAAAATATTTTTTTTCATTCTATTTTATTAAATGAAATTAATAAGAAATTAATTTATTTCAACATTTTTTAAATGAATAGATATAAACATAAAAATGTTATACACAATAATATACTCTTGAAATTACTAAAATTTTCTCATCGTTTAATACAAAATCATATAAAAGGTTTAGTCTCCATGATTCTTTACAACAAAATGGTCATTTCATTACTAAAATTAGAATCACCATGGTCACCAATAGTGTGTTTATAAAAAATAGAACAAAATTAAGTCTACATTGAAATGCAATTTTGGCTTTTGCCATAGAACCAATCTCCCTAACAATTGTCTCCCACACAATGCACAACTTGCAACCCTTCCTATCTTCTTCTGTAGATTTTGATGTGCTTGAGGTAGATGAGCCATCTTTGACCCACTGGAAGAATTTGCAACCATTGTGCCCCTGAATTTCAAAACTACATTAGGGCTTGCCATAATAAAATAAAAAATAAAAATAAAAAAGATTAGTAACAACGTTTCTTTTATCTGGACAACACAAAAAATTACGCCCAGGATTATCATATGTAAGTGACGTCTTCATTACTATAGGTCCAACACTGCATTGACACATTGGAAGAGTTCTCAAATCCATCGACCTTATATAAATAATGAACAAAATAATGAGAAATTACTACAAAAGTGTAAAATATATTCTAATATCTATATTCAATGGACTATGTTGTCACTCCTTAGTCCAATCCTGCTAGTGATGCAAATACCTCTTGACTTAAAATTTTTGACATATGACACATGACTTTCAACTGTATATTGTCAGAAATGCCTGAACACTGTATAATATATATAGCATACCAATGCATGCATTTTTTATATTATAAATAAAAGATAGGATGTGGAGGGATTGAGAAGCACAATTTACTAGGATGGTGTTTTTGCAATAGGGGTGTTGACATCACTGACTTATTCCCAACTGTATCAGTTATACAGCTATTATTGATGACTATTGTAGTGTGAACAAATTGCCAGAGGCATTGAGATTGTTGGAGAAAATGATAGCATTCAGCACTGACAATGATGAAGACACAAGAACTGGTACACATACTTATATTAAACCATAAGCCATATATATATTCCTCACACGGACATATAAAAATCGCAGTTAGACTATTGATGGCAAAATTATAGTCCCAAATAGCATAGTGAAGGGAAAATTAATGTGTGATTGTGTGTAAATCCACATCTTCAAATGTGTTTGTGTAATTCTAAATCCGAGAAGTCAATTTGACCAGAAGAGTGTGGAAAAGAGGGTTGGTTCTAAATGTTTCTACAAGTTATCCCAATACTTTTCCAATACAACAGGGTACAAATAAAGAGGTCAAAAGGTATGACACTTAAAACACCCACCTAGGCTGGAAGCACTGCCTTTGAACATGGAGCAACTATCCAAGATAACATGGAAGCAATAGGAAGGGTGAGCAACATCACTAACAAATAGTGCAATTGCAAAGCACATGTCTTCAGGTCTCACCCCAACAATCATCTACTCAATCAAATATGAAGAATTAAAATAAAGCTCAAACTAATGCATAATTAACATTATCACATTTCCACAATCCACATAAATAAACAACAATGGTGAAGATGCAAGAACTAGTACAAAGACATATATTAACCATAAGCAACATAACTAACAAATAGTACAATTGAAAAGCACAAGTTGAAATGCCGGATACCACACCACTCATTTTTTTTACATGTGTGTAATTAGGTCAGTTGAGAGTAAACAGTTTATAGAAAACAACATCATCTATTAGAAAAAAAATCTGCAAATGTTGTCCAATATATTTTTATGAATTATATGGCTTCGTGTACAAGAAGTAGCTTTATCAAATATGTTAGTACCATTACACACATTACAAAGTCATACATCAAACTCTAGCATCAAAATACGAGAATTAGTCTACTAACTACAATTTTTTCTCTTTCTACTTAGCGATGTACATACAACAAAGTGCATATTATGGGTGTACAACAGCGCATATTGTGTGCATACAACAATGCATACAAGTTTCTACATTATATTTAAAAAAATGGATGGAATCAAAACTGACATATATATAGTTGTATGGAAGACGAGATTTGATTACTTGCTATCATTTGACAATGCCATACCTCGAATCTTCAATTATTATATGGCAAAAAAATATTGAAATTTTTATTGCATACCTATTGCTGCTACCATAGTTAAAACCTTCAGTATCAGCAACAATGCTATAGTAGCACTAGCTATGGTTTCCTTTTAATCCTAGATTTCTACGTTAGTTTACACTATAAAAATATGCCCTCATCAATTGCCTAAATTTGATATAAACAACAACCATTTACATATCAAAAGCCATTTAAAAGAGTTATTATGTACATACAGTAGTGCACATAGCAGTGCATATTATGTGTGTACAATAGTGCATATTATGTGCCTACAATAGTGCACATTATGTACATACAACAGTGCATAGTATGTGCATACAACAATGCAACTTTAAACACATACAAATAGCTATTGCAAGTAAGCCATAAAATATAATTATGTTAGAAAAAATGAAGGAAATCATGTATTGTTCATCAATTTCTTCAAAAAGATTGTAAGTTCATACATAGTCTTAAAAAAGATTATCAGTTCATAAAGATTGTAATTTATCTCAAAGATCTTCCGAACTTAAACCTAACGTACTATTTCCTCTCCTCCGTAGACATCTCTACGAACCCCTAAGCTTTTTTTGGTTTAGAAGTAAAATAGTCATAGGCCGCAATCAATGTTTCCTTATTGATTTTAGGCATGGCCTTTAGGGCAACAAATGTAGTTGATATATCTTTCTTGAATTCTCTTTGATCAACATTTATATTATGACCCTTACTCATACCCTGATCTATGTTTTGGATGCTCTCATAGATGACATCCAAACAAGAAGCCATGCTTGGCTTCTTTCTCTTCTGCCTCCTTGTTGTTAGCGTAGAAGGATTTTTTCTTACAGATGTAGTAGAATTGTTTGATTGTAGGAACTCTTCATCAAAATTAGGAGTATTGAAGCCTCCATCCATAGGCGCATTGAAGCCCCCCTCATTGTCAAGATCAATAGCCTCTTCAAAAATATGCACATTTTCAGCCTCTACAATTATTTCTGTTGCATTTCCTTCAGCTATGTCATTCCCAAAAATGCTTGCTAACTCATTGAAGTAGAAGAACGGTTGCCTCTTGTACACTCGACCATTTTTGAAGCAAGATCTCTACATGATGAAAAAATGAAGGAATTAGATATCTTTTGTAACAATTGATTGAGAGATATTTTACTGACATAAAAATATTACCTTCAGCAACTCTTCCCACACTATCCTCCACGTCTGCACACTGAGTTCTTTCATTCCATGTGAAACAACTCATGTTTCATAGCTCTTTCATGATTTTGAAACCTTGCTTCCACGTTTTCAATTTGTTTTTAAAGTTATCCTTTCCAAGATTCATATGCATATCTTCATTGAACTTCTTTCGTATTGCTGTCCAAGCTTCCTTTTTAAAGTCCTCGTCTCCTTTTCTTCCTAATTGAATCTGCTCCAAAAGTAAATCTCACAATTTTCATTACATGTCTCTTGTCCACACCACTTTGACATTTTTACTTAAAGTAGCAGCCAAACTAGAAACTCCAGTCACATGTATGTCCTCATCCATTTTTGTTAGATTGGTGAATGACATATGTAGCTGCAAAACTTTGAAAAAATAATCAAAATCTAATATAACTCCTAGCAACTATCACTCAACATAAAAGTATGTATATTTTTTCAACGTAATACAATGTGCATAACATCCAAGCATGTGTGTTTTTTAAATGTCATAACATCCATACCTACAACTACATTTCCCATGTCAGTGATTCTATTTTTTGGAATGTTTATACAAAATTGTAAGCCCCTCTTCCATTATAAAAAAAAGCTTGATAATAAGAAGCAACCAAAGATGGTAGCACAACTGAACTCCATAGAAACTAAGCTTTTTATGGATTATTCATGTTTTCCATTTCCATTCACTGTGAAGGAGATTTTAGAATATATTCATAGAGTATTATAAGAAAGGGATTAGGATGATAGGTCCATAGATGTTTCCAGTTGCAATAGAGCAATGGCAAGGTAGTAAAGAAACCCGGGATCTAAAACAAGTGAGAAAAATTTAAACAATAAAAATATTTCTCATATAGAAAACCTCCAGTTCATAAGCTCGAGTTTATACAATAGATGAGGTATCAATGGTGCAGCTGCAGGGTTAGAGGTGTGTGGTTAGCCATACAGTACTGGGAAAAAGCTGCAATCAACTAGAAAAGATGAAGTTCTATTGAAAACAGTGTTGAAACATGAGTACATTATCCAAGGCATTCTGTCAATGGTGGCATTAGGGTGGAACATCAATTTGTCGATGACAAGTTTGCAATATCAACCAATGTTGCTACATGTGGCATATAAATGATGCTGACTTTAATTACATGGCTGGAGGTGTGGACTTTAGTAAAGAATAGGCTGAGAAACACATACTAAATGTCCAAATCTGATTGATATCCTTCTTGAAATGATGGAGCTTCACTGCTATTAGGCTATTAACTTATGTTAACTAATAAATAATGTAAATAACAGCTGGTGTGACTGATCTAATACTTAGAATGACTAAATTTCTCTCTCCAAACATGGTGCTCAGCCAGGGTTGACTAAAATAACTCAGATCCAACTCTATAAGATGCTCAAAAATTCACCAAAAAGACCAAAATCAATACTCAAATCTTCAAATATTATATGGCAACAAAATATTGAAATTTATATTGCATACCTATTGCTGGAACCATAGTTAAAACCTTCAATATCAACAACAATGCTATAGCAACAACAGCTACTGCTATGGTTTCTTTTTAATCCTAGATTTCTACATTAGTTTACACAGTAAAGAAACTGTGTCATGAATAACATCAAAGAAATACACAAGATTGATCAATTATAGCCCACAGTGGATTGTTACACAGGTTTATTGCTCGTCAAATTACATGAAACGTTGAAGAAATAAGGAAAAAAGGATTTGGTCAAAACATTGATTTCTCAACATTGTAAAGTACAAGACTGCAAAACTATATAAAGGTGCATATAGTGAAGTTTCCATTGTAATCAGCAATCTCAAAATAAATGAGATCAATCGTAACAAATGTTCATAGAAAGTCATATTGTACCAAACATGTACCAAAGCCAAAAAATCATATTTATAGAAATACCAAGTATATATATACATATATTATAAATAGATCATAACTGTTATATAATGAGTTGTACATAAATATGTCATTACTACAAACTGCAAATATATGTTCATGTTTTGCAATACAACTAAGTTTGAGAGTAGTAGTCTTCCCACATCCTTTGGGCTATTTCATCTCGAAAATTACCCCAACCATCTTTGTCTCTTTGATTCATTCCATATGTCTCTAGAATGGGCACATTTATCCCAACACGATCATCATCCTCTTCAATACCCACTTCTGCTGGAAGACCATCCTCCATGGTAATGAAGTTGTGTAGTATGCCACATGCCAAAACAATCCTTGTTTGGGTAATTATACTGTAGGATGTTGCATGCTTTAGGATAGGAAAACGGGGTGAACCCATAATACTGGGTACCACTTTTGGGGGACGAAGGAAATCGCGAAATGATGAAAAATTTGCATATAGAATTTTACGTATGTTTGTTCGAACGTGTTAACTATGTTCGCACGAACATGTAACCATTATATGTTTGCACGAACACATTAAGTTTAAATAAGGTATGTTCACGCGAACATACCTTAGTAATATGTTTGCTCGAACATATTTGCAATGGCAATTTTGTGATTGAAATTCCACTTTTCCGTTTGAGATCTTGATATATTTGGCTTTTTTATATGTTCGTACGAACAAAAATTATTATAAATGTTCGCATGAACATGTTAAATAAAAATTCTGGCTATCGGATTATTTTTCTCATACATTCATGTGAACATGGGTTCGCATGAACATGCCCAATATGTTCATGCGAATGCCATGTTCGCATGAACGCGTAAAATTAGGAAAATTTTAACCCTTTTTCCTCTCTTTTTTTTTTTCTCTTTTGACTCCCATAATTGCAAGAGAATGATCTCCTATTGTAAAGTAAAAAATGTCAAAATGTGTTGCTCAGAGCAAGCTTTGCAATAACTATAATTGTAATACATATTTTAGTCATTAAGACTTTCAATTATGAGTTTAGCTCATTACCGATTGAACATGAACCGACTTCGACACCGTAGGAAAATTAGTAAATCGAGTCAAAAAAATTTTGAAAAATATGTAGGAACTAGCTTATTGAGATACCTTTCTTTTAATTTTTTTTTTAGAGGTTTATGATAAATTGACTTCAAATTATCTGTGTCAAACGGAACGTATGTCTGAATTACAATTCATGTCACTTCAAGACTTCATAAACTATACAATATTCAACCAAAATAAATCAAATCAAATGCATCCTCTAGATATTGATGTTACAAATCTAATGCCAAAAGAATTACTTCATTATCATTTCTAAAATAAAATTTATGTGTGTCAAATAGACTATCACTCTTTGAAACTATTGAATTTTATTATGTACCACTTTTCAGAGGAGATAAAAAAAATTGATATAAATAATATTTTTTTTTAAATTAAAAAATATGGTTACAAGGTAGGAACAAAGTACTCAAAATCACTAGTTTATGTCATCTTGAAATTATTTATAGTTTTAGAGATATAGTCACTTGAATGTGACGTTTGTTGCAAAAATATTGATTTCAGTGTCAAAATGGTCAAAAAGTGGAACCCATTATTGTGGGATCACCCAACTTTGCTTTAATATACCAAATGTTTGCTCAATCACATTCCTAAGAGAGGAGTGTCAGTGATTAAATAACTATTTGGGAGTGCTGACCAGGTTTGCTCTACAAAACTCTTTTAGGTGGTAACGTGTACACCGATAAGGGGCAAGAAAACCTGGTACATTTGGATACCCAGCATCAACTAAATAAAATTTGGCTACACAAATGGAAATAAAGTTATAATCAAAATAGAGTGCATACAAGTTTTGATTTAATATAATGACAATATTATCATATAAAATATGAATTAATATACCAGGAGGAACCACCAGTGGATTTACTCTAGACAAAGCTGAAGCAACCACCCGACTATCTGCAGCAGATCCTTCCCAACCAGCAATAATATATTGAAACTTGTAGTCAAATGAACAAACACCCAAAACATTTTGTGACAAAGTGCCTTTTCTATCACAATATTTTTCTTGGATATCCACATTGACAGTAACAGGCATATGGGTTCCATCCATTGCACCAATACAATCCTATAAAAAGAAATATTATTATGAAATATAAATTATTATTACTATTATTTTCAGCAAAGAAAGAAATGTCACTAGAGTATTTACCTTGAAATATGGATCAAAACGGTCCTTCCCAGCAATTTCTAGAGGAGTTGTTGCAAGAGGGGGTAACAGATAATCACTATGAAGTGCTAATATGGCCTTTAAGACCTTGTGGAAGTGTCGACTCACTGTCTCTCCTGAGTGACCAAAGTTATGGCCAATCTTTCGGTTCCTGAGATTATGGCCAAGGGTGTGGAGAAACATCACTAGTTGTTCTTCCAACATTATATTATCTGTATCTTGGATGCTCCCTTTTTGACTTAGAATTTTGGCCAAGCGAAAGAAAGCTACTCTACTCATGCGTATTTGGTCATGGCAATATGTGTTAGTAGAATGGATAATACGCTTATAAAAATGACATGCAGCTCTTCTTCGCTTTTTCCTATGTCTTATAGCCTCTTGGGAAGATACTACTATTAATACTGCAAGGCTAGCCAATAAAACAACAAGTATACGCATGACCTTGATCTTCCTAACTATGACTACTTGGACTTCTATATTTCGAGTAAGATCCATCAAATGACCTACAATGAAAACAAGGTCACATAAATCTTACTATTGTTAAGAGTTATATAAACAAAATATAAATAATAATTACTTAAAACAACCGAGAGTACATCAATGTACATAGAAACTTTTCTTACCACATAAGATCTCTAGACAATATGAAAGAGGCAACTTCTAGCTTACATTGAATTAAAGAGGTAATGAAGAATATACACATACGCTGAAAATGGTCAAACAAAGAGCTATACAATGTTCTGCAAGAAGGAAAGGATACTGCAGCTATATGTGAGCAGAAAAAGTAACAATTGAGCAAAAAAGGATAGTACAGCTATAGCTGTGATAGTTGTTACCAAGTCCAACTAATTATGCTAGTCAAAACTCCATTACATATATCCAAAATAACAAATAGATTAAAGACATCTAACATATCTTTATATAAATTGTATCTATATATATATATATATATATATTGTTTTCAACATCTTTTCTGCTCGATGGAATATGCTTTGTCTGCTCGATGGAATAGAAATATGCCAAGGCTGATGACTAGAAATCAGATAGAATTGTTTAATCCTGATGACCTATGGCTGGGGAAGACATTGTATCGGTAAGATTGATTGTATAGCAATTTTATTATATTTAAATTGTCTCCTCTATCACACGTACGTACCCTAATCCAGATTGACTACTGTAATTCATGCCGCACAGACTGCCGAAAGCGAGCAATGAAAAGTATATAGAATTGGCCAAGCTCGACTTCAACCATATTCAGGCTACACACAGATCTGAAATACAACATATAAAGAGGTAAAATGGAGGAGGATCACGCTGAACTTAATCAAAATAGTCCCTGTAATAAAGACAATGATCAATCTAATCGGGGTTTCAAAAACATTTGTTTAATTTATGTTTTTTTGCCAAGATCTTTGATGAAAGATATTAAAAATGAGATTATTGCAGTGTTATAGATGGTACAAGGATTGCAAATTCCTGCGGCTAGATTTTACTCGGCACAGAGAAGTTGCAGTTTACTGGACCTCTTCAGCGGTGATGTTCGAACCGCAATACAGCGAGTGTAGACTTGATTATGCAAAAGTAGGACTCCTGGGTGTCATCTTAGATGACCTCTATGACACCTATGCAACTCTCAGCCAAATCAAGCTTTTCAATGAAGCTTTCGAAAGGTCAGCACATTCAATCCTCCTCTCATCTTGAACAAATTCCTGGTCAAATTTAACTATCATATTTTTGTCTGCAGGTGGGATCCATTGCAAATCGACCAACTGCCAGAGGAAATGCAAATAGTTTTCATGGGTTTCTATAATACTTTGAGAGATATAGCTGAACGAGTAAAGGAGGTTCAAGGCCATGTTGTGCTTCCTTACCTGCGCCAACAGGTAAGTACTTCGCAACATTTTAATGGATTTTGCCAAAGGGCGAATTGGGCCACTTTAAACATCACATACTGTGGAAAAAATTAAGCTTGAAAAAAAATCAAATTTGAATATTTAACACTTACAATCTTAAAATGAAAATATTACGCAGTCCCGCGAGTTGTAGCCTAACAATATTTGTTTGTTTTGCCTGTTGCGGGGTTAAGTGGTTAAATCTGTTGTGGAGTTCCACGAAAGAGAGAGAGTGGATGGAAACAAGTTACTCGCCGTCATTACAGGAGTATTGGGAGAATGCGAGAGTGTCGACAGCAATGAGAACAACTATCCTCCCGTCAATTTTTTCTGCAGGAGACCATCTTCCGGATCACATTCTCAGAAGCTTGATGACTTTTTCGATCTCGTCAGTCAGACGACACGTATTATGAACGACGTTAGAACTTTTCAGGTGATTCCTGCCTCCCTTGCTCTCATTTTAACCCCTTTTGAAGGTCAATTCAATATCTTAGAAACTTGAACCGAATTTTATGTTGTGCCGTGAATTTAGAGGGAAAGAGATCGTGGGGAATTGGCGCCATTCGTACAGTGCTACATGAATGAGCAGGGTGGATGCAGTGAAGAAGAGGCCCTCAATTACATTGAAAAAGTAAACGAAGAAGCCCTTGCCCAATTGAATTACCAGTTTCTAATGCGGTCAGAGGTACCCAAGTGTTACAGAAAACTTCTTTTCAACACGACGAGGATAATGCAATTCGTTTACAGAAAGGAAGATGGCTTTTCAAACGCCGCAAAGGACCTTGAAGGTTCCATTAAAAAGTCCCTCTACGAACCAGTCCTGTAAAAGATTTCCCACTATTATGGGATCTTAAATTCGAGAGTCAATGCATGTGGTTCCATCAAATGATAGTAAAATTCCAACTTTAGCAAAATAAGTTTCTATCTCAAAAAGATGTTGGAACTTTTTGAATTATTAGGTTTTTAATAATACATGCAAATGTTAATTTAATTTGAGCATCATTCCTATGCAATGAGTGTTAATTGTTTTATTATTAATAGATTGACTCTTATTATTATAAATTATAAGTCAATAAGTTTGACTCAAAAAATATACAATTAGATCTTCATACAATATCATAATTTGACTTATACATATGAATTCATAAGCTAAAGAGATTATATAATGATTGGTTCATAAGTCATAACATTTGGGAAGGTTTACAATTGAAACTGGAAAGGGATTCATTTTTCTCTTTCTCTAAATAATATAAATTTCAATATGGTACTTGCAGGTATAAGTATTCTGTGACACATTTTGAATTCCTTGTATTAACCGGTTATTAAATTAACTCTAAATATACCAATTAAAATTCATTTTATTTATTTCTTTTATATAAATATTATATTTTAAAATTAAAAAATAACAATATTTTAACTTTATAATTTTCCAATATTAAATTTTTATGTTTTGATCGGTTAATTGAATTGGGTTCTTATATACTGATTTATTAATCTTCACATATATATTTTTATTATATTTGAATCCCTAATTTCAAGCACAAATTTTCAACTACCACAACTAATATTGCAAGTGTCAAAGTTTCGTTATCTGTATCAATATTGAACTTGCATAACTTGAGGCAAGTACTTAGCAGCCACTATGTGCCACTTATTTTATTTTTGTAGTAAATAAATAACCACCATTCATTTATTATTATTATTATTTTCTATACTTTTTATGTAAAATTATTATTAAAATGTCATTATCCTTTCATTTTATTAGTTTACAAACAATGTAATTTTTTTAAATAGATAAATGGCTTAAGCCTTGATACATCATAAAGTGCAACAATGTAAAAAAAAATCATTTATTTAAGTAATATACATTCCAATGTAGAAATTCATTACAACAATTTTAAAATGCTATTAAATTTTTGAATGCCATGTTTACTATTCTACTCATACATTTGACTTTATTAAATATCTAAGCGTTCAAGTCTTATAAAACGATATTGTGGGACCTTATTCTATCCAAGTAGTAAATTAATAACCATCATTCAATTTATTTTACAACTTTAATCAATCATGATACATAATTAAAAAAATTGAACTAAAATCCTATTCTCTATATTTATTTATTTTATTATAAATTATTATTAAAAAATATTTCTTTGTATTGGCTTTGCAAACAATGTAAAATTTTATTTTTCTACTATTAAATTAAATTCTTGAATGACAACATTACTATTCTAAATGTCATCAACTTTGATTTTGATTTTGCCAAATATTTTATTAAAAAATCTAATAGATTTTGAAGTCTTATTTTACTTATGTAATAAATGAATAATGACAAGAAAGAGCACTTGTTCATTTTTATTTTTTTCGGTCACCAATTCACTAATCATCATTCATAATTAAAAAATATTTGACCAAATTTTTATCATTAACATTTATTTTCTATTTTCTATGTTTTTAAAAATATTTTCCTTTCTTTTTATTTGTTCTTTATAAAGACACAAACATGCTTTCAAAGGACCCTAAATAAAGGCATTAAATTAGGAAGCCCAAAAGGGAAAACTGCCTAGGAAAGAAAAAGACACAAAACTAACAGCAACTAGGAAATAAAATCTTAGCTAGGGAACAACAAAAGGTCGTCTGCTAGATTCTTCAATGTCTTAAAAGCTTCAACCTTCAATTAGGTCATGCTAAGTGCAATCTTCTTTAGATTAAGGATGTTCTAAGGAGGTTTATCAACCCCTTTTTTTCAAATTTATTATGGTTCTTTTTCTCAAACTAGTCTCCACTTCCTTCCCTTTTTGGTTATCAAGATATAGATCAACCACCAACATTCCTTAACAAATATTCTCCAAATTGCTCACCTTAGTGTTTAGTCTTTCAGTCATGTTTTGATCATGTTTCGACTTAGTTTGACAAGAGAGATTAAATTTTTATTAATGTGAGCTTGAGTTTCTTCTCCAATTCCTTGGTTCTTCCTTCATTTTATCCATGGTATCCACCATTTTATATAGACAATCTACTAAAAAATTCCTCTCATCTTCATTCCATAGCTAATCTATTCTACAATCTTGTTCATTTCCTTTATACATGTCATTTCTTAGCCTCAGTACCCTTTTCATAAACGTTAACATGATCACCCAGTTTATTTTATTTTAATATCATTAATCTCATAATTTTTTTGGATTGATTAGCCTACGAAATCAACATCTCCATTATGTGTTATGACTAGAATATCATCTTGGTATTCATAATCAATTTTGAATCAATAATAATTAGTGTTAATGTCCAAAAGGAAGCAAGATCTCCCTTCTCTATCGATGTTAGGATACAAACTGTTAAAATCATTATAAGCATGAGAGTCTTAGGTCACAATTTTCTAAGAGGTTGAGGAAGCGTTCTTTTTTCTTTAGTGATGCCTATTCCTCTGGTTATATTGCCTATTCTACTTTTCTTGCCTTCAATGCTAATTGGCAGCCTTCCTCCATATTGTCAACATAGTGCATGCTCAATTCATCTTGAATAGAGAATTTTAGGCCATTCACATATCTAGCAACCATCTGCTCATTACTTTCTTGATGCTCTATGCTCATGGATAGCTTGTAGAATTCATTTGTATAGTCTTGCACTAAAGACAAGTTTTGCTTCAAACTCTAGAATCTGCGAAAGAGGGTTTGTGAATAATCCATGGGTAAGGATTTTCCCCTTAGCTTTTTCTCCATCTTGATCCATGTCTTAACTTTTTCCTTTTCATTTCTTGTTCGTTCCTTTTGGAGGTGATCCCACCATATCATTGCATGCCCTTTTAGTTTTGTGCATGCAAATTTCATCTTTTTTTCTTCTATCATAGGCTTCCATTCGAAAAATTTCTCCATCTCATTTAGCCAGTCTATTAGTTCTTATAGCTTAAGACTACTAGCATAGTTGGAATCGTCCATCTTTATTGCTTCACTTCTTCCTTCTAAAGCCCTAAGAACTATGTCTTCATAGCTCATCTCTCCCAGTCTTTCATCTATATTTTCTCCCTCTTCATCAGATTCATTTCCTCTTCATATTCCTTAATTATCTAGTCACTTATTGAGTCATTCAATCTCCCTCTACAAATCCAACACCAATCTTTGCATTGGTGTGATGCCTCCTCTTCCTCTTCCAGCCATATTATTGTTCTAATACCAAATTTTGTAACTCTCAACTCTTCAAAGAATAAATCAAAAAATTACACAACACAGAAGTTTTAGAATGCCATAATCCTTCATTAAAAAATTGCAACTCTACTCTCCTCTACAATGAAAAAAAAAGCACCTACTTATTAAATTATGAAAATTACCATATTTGGCATTTTTTTGAGAAAAATATATTTTTCTATTTTTGGTAATTTTAAAAACTCATCCTACAAATATCCTTTTTTTCCCAAGAAAAGCCCCCAACTAAGGCAAGATGAATTGCAAACTAATCGACGAAATAAAACAACTGATTTTGGATTTATTACAAAAATAACTTTCTTAAAAAATTGGAAAAAACATGTAAAAATAGTTTCGGAGGTCAAGATGATATTCTAAGGCTCTCGAGAAAATGTCAAAATGACCATCATTAGCAATCCAAATAACTCCTCACACAACTGCCTGTAAAATTTCAGCCAAAACCCACATCTGAGTCAAAAGTTATGACCCCCGGATGTAAATTTTGACCAAAACCCACATCTGAGTCAACAACCTTGACCCTTGGATACCCCTGCATCATTTAGACTTCCCTTGCTTAGTGTTGGTCAAAAAATTTGTCCTCAATAATAATATATGTATCTGACTCTATAATCCCTTCTAAAGAGAAAATCAATAACCAGAAGTTGTGTGAATTAAAATTATTTATCTTATAAATTAAGGTACAAATCCCTTTCATTAATAATCAATGAATGACTAAAATTGAATATAAATTTGCAACCATACTTCTGACTAGAAAGTAATAAAGGTAAACTGTCATTCACGCATAAACATGATACGAATGTGATCTTTAATACAAATGATTTTAATAAATAGAAACACAAATTCTATCTTGTTTCCAATAAAATTTATTAAATTGGACTTATAGATTGGCTATATCTACTAGACACATACGATAAATTCACAAAAGATAAATAATTGTCACATTAAAAAATAAAATTCACATGACAATTTATTCCCATAAACTAAAATGAAAGGCTTATGTCTATCATAATCATTCACCAACTCGTATTTAAAGATAAAACTCTCCTCAAAATATCATATATCAATATTCTATCATAATCATTCACTAATTCATATTCAAAGATAAAAGTCTCCTTAAAATATTATATTTCAATATTCAATCATAATCATTCACCAACTCTCATTCAAAGATAAAAGCCTTCTCAAAATATCATATAACAATATAACAATATTAAGTGTATAAGCCCCCAAAAAAAATCTCATTACCTTTAATAGTCATTTAAAAACATCAACATAGCATCAAGAGGCTAACTATTTTTAAAATCTAGAGTTACTGAACTCTGTCCCAATGTAAGACTCAATTTTTATGTAGTTCTTAGAAACTAATCTATGTTATCTAAAGAAACTAAAATAGAATGTAGAAATATGATAGCATGATCTAGTTGGCTTTGCGTTGTAATTTTGATTCCAATCTAGATGAGTTGTGGAGAAACTCTAAGTCAGCAGGAAATTTGGAAGCTCAATATGAGTAAGGCGTCTACACCTCTTTATCCCTTCTAACCCACGCTGCTTTATTCACATGAATCTCAAGTTGATCAATGTAGAGGTGTTAATAAGGATTGCACCTTAGCTACTTTGGAGAAGTCTTCTCTCACAAGAGATTTTTCTTCCTTTACATACTAAATATTCTCCTTGAACGATTGAATTATCATTATGGTATCATCGGCCTTCATGGTTTTACCATCTTCCTTCAAGCATTCGACATTGATACATTTTAAATCATTCTACATTAAGAGGAGTGAACTCTTTCAGTTCTTTCAAAAGTTTAACAAATTCTTCACGACCTTGTTTCATAATTGAATTTATACATTTAATGCTCTTTTTTCATTCATAGATTTTTTTGTCATCGAAGTCAGACATTTCCCTCTCTGCCAAAATTTGGCTGAGCTATATTTTTGAACCTTGTTCATCCTAGAAACCACTTCCATCCACTTAATTTCTTCCTTCTTCTAAGGCAAATTTTTTGTTTCTACTTATTTAATCATGTCCACAATGTCCTCAAACACTTTTCTAAGATCACCGATGTACCTAGTGCCCTCCATAATAATCTTCTTGTTAGGGCTATTCTTTGCTCTACTCTTACTCTTGGAATGATTTGTGCTAACAGGGGATCGATTCACAGAAGTTCTCCTTGATCTTTTGGCAACCAAACTTCAATTGTAACTTTAGTAGTACTTGCAATACAAGTTTGAATAAGTTTATTAGAAGGAATAATAAGGGCATGCTAGGAAAAATCAATGCTTGCACTTGTCCTTGATTATTATTCTCCCACATCTCTAGTCTCTTAGCCAATTCTTAGCTCTTCTTATTATTGGGAAACTTCAGATCTAGATTTGATTTTCATCATCCCTGTCACAATCAATTTCATGGATAGATTGTTTTTGTACCTTTTCATTGTATTGCGGGTCTCTTAAATCCTTTCTTTCATCTATAACCAGAGAAATGTCCATCTTCAGATTAAGAGTAATAATTTGGTTCAAAGTGAATTTAGGACATATTTTCCTTCTTACCTCAAACTCATCATAACAATCTTCTTGGAAATCCTCCAACTGAGGGATATGAGAAAACTATATTCCTAGGATCAAATGAGCTTGTCCATGTCCCTTACTATCAAACTAAGGTTGAGCTATGTAATATTGCATATTTGTTTCCAAATCCCTTACTATCAAATTGAGGTTGAGCTATGTAATATTGCATATTTGTTTCCAAATTCAAAGCATCTGAGATAGATCTACAGACATAATGATGTAGTTCAATTGGCAAGGAAACACTTTAACTTTACCTTGCTACTAATTTCATATCAATGTGTGATAATTATCTAAAAATTTTAATAAGCACAAAGAGGTCAAGGGAATACCTCGGTAACTTGAATGACTCACCTTGAAAATATCCCATTGTGATGTATGTAAATCTAGGAAACTAGATAAAATAGTTGTCATTGCCAAAACCAAACCAAAACTTATTCAACTTTTTATCAAATACATCAACAAAAGTAAAGTTAGGGACATAATTTCAAACAATAGAGGATCCCAAAAAAATAGAGACCACGCGTTTGGGAACAAGACAGAGAGGAGGTGCAATACCTGTAGAAGATTAAACATGACCCACAAGAAGCTCTATAAGGAACAAAAGCCACCTAAAGCATGACTTTTTGGGTTTACTAGGTTGGTGCCAAAGCTAGTCCAGAGTGAAGCATGATGGGGACATATGGTGCAAGAAAATATGTTTTACAAAATTTGACTTCAAAATGCCAAGTTTTCCAAGTGTTGGAATGCTCTATTATGCCTTCAAAGGCTCAAAACTCCACTATGCTCTTTTCTATGGATCCCAAGATTCTAAAACACTTATTCCAACCTAATGCAATGTGAATCAATAGGTTATAAAGTCCCAACCACTCAATAGGAATGCAAACCCCACTTCACCCCTTAATTAGGTATACTAACCCTATTAGATCTTAGTCATTTATTTTCTTAGTTTTCTTCAAAACTTCCCAAAACATGAAACAAACTAACACTTGATCGAGATACCCATTTGGATAATCTTAAACATGTGTCAAAATCAAATGCACTTCTTTTGGATTATTTGTATGGTATCACCCTATCAACACAATATAAGGCCTAATTAGGCCACTTTTACAAAGAAACCCTATGAAATACTTAACTTGTGACATCAAAACTTGCAATAATATCTGGTTTTGGTGTAAAATAAAGGATTTTGGTGGTTTTTTGACCCTAAACCCTCACTAAATTGTCCCCAAATCTAGGGATTTCTCAAAACTCACTTTCAACTTCTATAATTTGACTTTTCACCATTCACTAAATATCTCACAACTCTTCCAAACTTTTAATACCCCCCTTGTTAAGGTATTTTTTCTACTTCTATAGAGTTAGCACCAATTTCATGACCCTTAAATTCTTATTCCCACTAGTTCATGGTGTATGCCTACTAATCCACACTTCCTACACATTTAAAGGTTAGTAACATTAAATTTATGTTACATGCGATCCATTTCATGGAAAACAATAGAGAAAATCCATAAAATGGACTATTCTTCCATAGAAAACCCTCAGACTATCACAAACAATACAAGATTCCTTATGTCATTTAGTGTTATAAAGGAGAATATTATTAATAAGATTCCTTATGTTTTTCGTTATTTCTATTAATGTGAATCTGACTACATAATACTACGATATCATTCAAATGATCAAAAGAGAATTTAAACTTAAATCCTTATTCATTCACAATTATTACTTAATCGTAGAATTTAAAGGGACCCACTAGATTACAAAATATCATAAGAAATGAACCTTTTTGTTGCATTTTTATGTATTAGTTCATAAAACCTTGTATTCTCAATCACTCTTTGATTATGAAATGCCTTTCAAAGGATTTATAAAACTATAATACAACTTCCCAAATTGGTCCAATGTGATTTACACTCGTTAACAATCCTAAAACACTAATTATCCTGAGCTATCTCACCAAAAAGGCTAGTTAGTTGTTATTATTTGAAAAATTAAACTTAAATCCTTCTTTAATTAATCATTATGCACTACTAAACCCTCTAATTATTGGATTTTATCCTTTTAGGATCAATTTACATTGTTCAAGACTTAATAGGCCCAACTTTTCTTATTTAGCACTATTTTTCCATTTTTACATGATTTTGATCTTATAGGCCATTTAGGACCATTGGGACATTTTGTTAATACATTTAAACTATTGCATTAAAATTCTATTATCAGCTTTACAACTTCATAGTTGGCTTCTTGGATCTCATCCTTGGCTCCTGGTTCATCATGTGCCTACTTGGTCTTCTAGGTGCTTCTATATTAAAGCGCCACCTAGAATCTCATGAATTAAGTCCCCATAACTGATTCAAACACCCAAGAATATGATATTCATTCTTGAGCATGCTATAGATATATCTAGTAAAAGAATTCATTAAAAAAGAACCATCTTACCATTTCAACTTCTTAAAAATTGTTGAACAGTGAAACCATTTACCTAGGAAGAAAGAGCCAACAACCATGATAATCAGAGTGTATGTTTTTCTCTAAGAAGGGGAATATTGAATTTATTTTCAATTTCATCCCATGTCCCTAGTCTATTATAAAGTAGAATATCCTTGATGAGAGGTATGTCATGTTAATTCCATTTTCTAGCAAAGAAGCTTCAAGTAAGTCAATGGTTTATTGTTTAACAAAAATGAAGGAGGGCCTTTAATGACATATTTATAACACAATAATCCCCTTACCTAATGTAGGAGAATCCTAGGTTTCTTTTCTATTGTGCTTATCTTTTTCTTCTAAGTTCTTGTTATATTGTCAAGTTCTACTATTGGCAGAGTTACAACTTTGGCTGAGTTTGAGTTCTAGTTTTGGCCAGTTACAGTTCAGTGTTGGTTGAGTTCCTATGTGTGTCGAGTGCCAGTATTTTTTGTGTGCTATATTGGTCGAGCCTATTTGGTCGTTATTTTTCTTGATGCTCGCTTATGTCTATGTCTTGCTTTGGCCAAGTTTATCTGTGTGTTGGTTCTTTTGTGAGTTGACTTGTTCATTTATTTGAATTAAGCATTTACTATAAGGATCATGCATTGGGATGGATGTGGAATATTATGTGATCAGCTTGAACTCTAATGTGAAGATCTAGAATCTTTTGTAAGGAATTTTGATAAGTGTAAATAGAGGTGTCTAGGCTTAGGTTAGGCAATTTGGAGGGTATTATTCGAGGAGCAGCAGTGTGTAGAGTTAGATCAACAATGATATTGTGGATCTTGATTTGTAACTTGTAAATCATATTTTTGGTCACAACCTGAAAGGCCTCATAGTTAGGATTTACAAATAATTTGATGAACCATTAAGATATTATTGTTTCTCTCTCTCTCTCTCTTTGGTGTTGTTCTCTATGTTTTTCTTTCATTGTGTTTACTCGGCAAGTTAGTTTGATAGTTAGGTGAGCCTCTGGCCCTAATTACCCGATCTACCTTATGTTAGGTGGTATTAGAGAAAAGTTTGTCCTTGTGGAGATTGGGCCATGTAGAACCCTCATTGTTCTTGGTTGTAGGGTGGAAAATCTAAGTCTAACCTATAACTTGTAGATGGTTATGATCTTGCAGGAGCCTATTCAAGATGGTTCATGGTAGAGGAAATGTTGATAATGTTATTATGGACATGTTGAGACAAATTGCGACTAGATTAGATGTTGTTGAGATAGCCCAAAGGAGAGGATTGCATCTTAATTATATTAGTGATGAAAAAGGTGGAATATGATGAGGAAATATTATTGTGCATTTTTTCTAGGCCACATTCAAACCTTGTTGTTGAAGTGATAAGTTATGATGGAAGATCGGACACCAATTCTTTGTTGCATTGGATCTCTGAGCTGGCAAATTGTTTTAAATTTGAAGGCACTTCTAATAATAACAAGGTGAAATAACTTTATTACTATGTTGATAGGTCATGCCTCACTTTGTTGGGAGCATTTGGAAATTGATAAACAAAGGAAGAGAAAAGAAAAGATACAAACTTGGCTAAAGATTGTGAATAAAATGAAGAAGAAGTTCCTCCATGTTGATTATCAAGTGAGTCTATTGAGGAAGATGCAAACTAAGACAAAAGGATATTATTATAAAGGATTACAATGAGGAATTCTATAGATTGGACATCGGATATGGACATGTTGATGATGAAGTTGAGAAAGTTGCAAGGTACCTGAATGGTTTGAGATCTAGAAATCAAGGTGAGATTAGTTTTGTGAAACTTGATAGTGTGGAACAAGCATGTTAATGTGCCTTGAAAGATGAGAAGATCTTGAAAAAGAAGCATGAAAAAATACAAAGAGGTAGAGGTGGGAGATTTCATATAAGAAAAGATAGATCTTATGGAGAAAGTCTTAGATCTGACAATTATGTGCAAGATAAGGGAAAAACTGAGTGGAAAATGAAGATGAAGGCAAGGACAAGTGGAAAGTGTTGGCATTAAGTTATTATTTCCATTAGTGATGTAACACTTATCTATATTATTATAGCTACTGAGCTTAGCACTCACTTTCCTACATTGACCGAGCATTCTAGTGTTAACCAAGCTTCGAAGTGTTTAGCAGTTTACACTGAGCAGAACAATGGCTATCGAGTGAATACAGGCAATGTGAAGAACAATAGTGTCTATCGAACTTCTTAGTGTCTATAGATCTTCAAAGTGTCTACCAAGCAGTAAGTTTGTGTCATGGAAATTCAGTGTAAATCGAGCATTGGAAGAAGTAGTGTTTACCAAGTGAAGAAAAGTAAACTCAGCATGCAGTATCTACCAAGTGACACTACATCTACTAAGTCACCAGTGGTCATGAAGTTCAAAACTACATCAAGTGATTAGTATGGATCGAACCTTCACTTCTACCGAGTGCATGATGATGCCATGTAATGCAGTGGATGCCAAGTATCAGAATGTCACCGAGTCAGTTTAGTGAACCTGAGTTATTTACTATTGGGTTGACTTTGTAATGTGTTGTTTGCTTGTATTTTGGCTGACCTTGCAATTTTGTTAAAATTGGAAAGGTATATATGTAAGATGTATTGTAAGATATCACTGTAATTGAAGTAGTATGAAGTAATTGTTGAGAAGTGCATGTGAAGGATTATCAACAATAGTTTAAGGAATGCAGCAAGGTCAATATAGAAGCAAAAAAGTCATATCTATCACATAAGGTGATCAGTGCATAAAGAATCTTATCAGCAATCAGTTGTAAGTAGATCCACTACTTCATCCTAATAGGTGAATTAGTTTCCAAATCCTTTAACAAGGTAGATTTAAAAATCTTTGTAAAAATCTCTTAATCGAGTGCATACTTCATTGTATGTTTATAAATCCTCTAACAAGGTGGACCTAGTAGTCCCTTGTGCTCCTAATAAGGTAGATCACCAGAAGTGGTCAATCTAAGCCTTAACAGGCCAACTTTGTGCTACAATAGTGAAGTTTTTTGGGTACCATCCCCACCCTAGTTTTACTTTATATTTGGAAGGTTTCTGGGTCACTAAAACATTGTGTTCTTTTATGTGATGAATGTTTTATCTTTCAGTACTAATGTATGCATTAGTATAGATGGATTTATGATGAATTTAAAGAAAAGTTTTGAAGTTACTGATTCACCCCTCCCTTCTTAGTAACTTATCATATCTTGAATATTTCCAATAGAAAGGTGGTAGTTCTTATCGAGGAAGAGGGAGTTCTTAGTAAGTTGGTTATGGAAGAGGAGGATTTAGTGGTAAGTGTTTTAAAATGTGGTGAGGAAGGACATAGGGCTTTCAAATGTAAAGTTCTAGAAGAAAGAATGAAGGTAATTTAATGATCAAAATGTTGTTATACAAGGAGATCTTGAGGGTTCACCAAGTGGACCTTAGCTTGGAGAAAAATGATGGTGAGGAGAACTTTGTGTAGTAAAAGAGTTGATGGGGAACTTGTCTTGGGGAGATGTCTTTTGAAAACTAGATGTAAGATGGATAGGAAATGTTGCAAAGTGATCATTGATGGTAGTTCAAAAAATTTAACATTTGAGGAGTTGGTTGTTAGGATTAACCAAAAACAAAAATAATAATTACATGCAAATATAACCAATATCATAAAATAATAAATCACACAAAAAAAACACAAGAGACAAGGATTTAACGTGGTTCATCTAATTCTTGGCTATGTCCACCAACATCGAGTTCAATATTCTTATTATCTAGTGATTACAATCTAATTACAATTTATAATCTCTTGCAACTCAATACTACTATAGGAAGCTACAATCTCATCATACATTATGAAATTCCTAATGCTAAGCCATTTTATAAAAGCATTTTTTCATTTACAAAAAATCAAGCTAGAATAAGCCATCCAATAGAAAAAAAATCGTAGTTGATGCCTTATATAATAGTAAATTCAGTTTTGGCTTTGGGGGTGCTACCCCACAAAACCCTCGCAAGGGCATTGCCCCTTGACCCCACCCTATACCATGAAAAGGAGCACACCAAGGGCTCTATCCCAAGACATTGCAAGGGGTGTTGCCCCTTAACCCCATCTTGGGAAAACCCCCATAGTAATAATCTAAGGGGAAACTATGCTGAATAAAGTGAGATAAATTAACTTTTGAGTCTAAGTAGGCTCGACATTACAATACTGGTTACAAAGTTATAGTTGTAGAGGTTGAGACATCTCAAACCCTATCATGTTTCATAGATTAGAGATAAGAATAAGTTACTAGTGAGTGAGAAATGTGTTATGAAATTCAAGATTGGAAATTAATTTGATGAAATTATGTGTGATGTTATGCCTATCAATGGTTGCAATATTCTATTGGGTAGACCTTGCTAGTATGATAGACATATTGTACATGATGGTAGATTGAATCCATATACTCTTTGGGTGAATGGAATAAAGAAAAATTTGTTGCCTTTGATTGAGGTTAGAGATGACATAAATTGTTCTAGTATTAGAGTTTGTATGGTTAATTGGAAATGTTGTCACAAAAGCTTGCACTCTTGTCCAAATTTTTTACCTAAGGACAACCTTGTGAAACATAGAAACAACCTCCAAGCTATGGGACTTGTACTATGAGGTTAAATATTCAAAGAAGGTCAGCTTCCTCTACTATTAGGATGCACTCAAACTATTCTTGAAGAGAAAAGGGAGAAGGAATATATGAATGTAACTACCTAATATATTCTAAAGAGGTGATGCACCAAAATAGGGGGTTTAGACCAAACTTTTCCCATACATGTATAGTACCATTACCATGATAGTCTAAAGATATATGAATTCAAACTTGCTTTAATCTATTAACTACATACATATTAGACAACCACATGAGTGACACAAGGAAAAAGGGCTCCACTTCTTATCATTCACAAGCCAACAGAGATACAAAAATGTAGATTATAGATATCCACAGTACATCAAAGAGAGATAGATTAAGCTTGCATAGTACATCAATGGTTGAAGGAGATAGGATGTCATATAATTCAAAGGTAAGAGGGAATTTACAGTAGCATGCCAAAGCAATACCAAAGAAATAAAGAAGGCCCAACGCTAAGAAAAAGTACAACATCTGCCTTTATAGTGTAAGCATAACTTTAGATAGCTTCCACCCTAAGATAAAAATTAACTGCTACCACCAAATCTATAGAAAATAATCACTGCAAAACTAGAAAAGATCTGATCTTAGTGAAAATCCATACATGAGCAGATCACTTCCTCACCAAAAAAAGCTATTAAAGGTTAGGAACAATGATCATTAACCATCTAACTAAGAAGATGGATCAACTAATAGTGATGAAGTGTTATGTTAAATTAATCAGGCATCGGGACTAATGAAAGTGGTTGTAGGAGATATGAAAGATCAGATTCATCATCAAGGGTCTACTTCTACTGTTATTAACTTGCTGATTCAACCATTTTATTTCGTCAACTAGAGTTAACCATCAAGCCTTGCCATGTGGACCAAACATCTCTTACCATTCTACCGCTTTATCATCTTTCAACTTTATATCTTATGTTTGATTGTATATGATCACAAGTTGGCCACTACCTTACTTCAATAATAGTTATGGCTTGTAAAACTATGATCCATTGGTTATCACTGCTTCACAAACCACTCTTAACATTTTTTATCACCTGCCATGACTCTACAAAGACCAAGATCTTAACCACATCCAAATCATCACCACCTTAACTAGAGGTTCACCTTCTAACCTTGCAATGATGTGAACACAAAGCAATCCTACCTTTGTAGCCTTGACCTTGGGTTCACTTTCTAACCTTGTGACTAAGTGAAACAGGGGGAATCACTTAATCACAACTCAAACCTTAGCCTCTTCTTAACCTCCTACAACCATGCAATGGCCATTGATCTAAAAGATCTAATAGTGCAAAATGTGTCTTTGAAAAGTTGAAGACTTGCCCTTTTCATGTTTTCAAGACTTAAGCCATAGTATGTTAATATGACCATGCGATCAAATGAAAATTTAAAAAACACACCTTTTCCATCCCAACCTTGGTGAAGCCAATAAACTCTATGATGATGCAAACACAAGGCATTCACGCCTTTGTTGTCTTGATCATGGTTAGCACTTAACCAACTGCAACTATGCGAATCACATGGTCATCACTTAAAATTTTCTAAGGCATGACATGAAATAAAGGATATAGCCAATATTATAGTATTTCATAAAAAACCCTAGGTGAATTTTGAATGGATTATTATTTGAATTTTATTTTATGGTGGGAGGGCACTTTTTGGTTAACGTTTCTTGCAACTTAGAGGGGATGCGAGCCTACTTGGCATATGACCAATGACCACAAAAGATCCATTGGGCTATGGAGTCTCTAAATCAGAAAGAAATTTTTTCTATTCCATCACCTTTGTTGTATTTGGAGCTATAAAAAATGCCCTTCTACCTTTGCAACTCTACAAAATTAGAAACAAAACTCCCTACTACAAAAAAAAACATGTGCTCATGCACTTCTTGGAAAATAGTAAAGAACAAAAAGAAAACTAACTAACTATATACATGAACACTTCATTTTTCCTTTGAAACAAGCCTTGAGATATATTCCATTGACTGAAATAGGCAAGATTTCACTATTAGGCCTGCTTAACTAGAAAGCATTGGCTTGCTTGCAACTGATGATTACATAGGGACCACTCCATAAGGAATCAAATTTTGAGTGTCTTCCTAGTTTTTCCCTGTCTATATCCCACTTCAACACAAGGTCACCCTCTCTAAAAATTTTGGACTTAGCCTTCTTATCAAAGTTCTTCTTCTTTTGTTGCTAATATATTTCTAAGGTCTAGTCTAGTTCCATCAAATCTATTGTTCTTATAAACACAACATCATTTTCAATTAATTCCAACTGATGAGCCAACTCAAGGATAGGAAACTCCAATGAGATAGGAAGTCTAGCTTCTCTGGCATACACTAACAAGAATGGTCAATTTACAATAGCCCTTTTAGGTGTTATTATGTTATCCCAAAGGACGGTCTTCAAATTTTGGTGCCAACACCTTTGATTATCTTCAATAGTCCTCTTGATGATTCTGATCAAATTCTTATTGGATGACTCAACCAAATCATTACCTTGAGGGTAGTAATTGGAAGATGTGCTCAAGTAAATACCATGATCAATTGCAAATGCAAAAATATGAGCTCCTACAAATTATTTTGCATTGTTTGATATTATAGTAGAAGGAGCACCAAACCTAGTAATAATTCCATTAAGGAATTCCATAATTGAAGCCTCTATAGAATCCTTCAAGGCTATTGCCTCTATCCACCTTGCAAAGTAATTTTTTGTAGCCAAAATCCACCTGTGACTAGAGCTAGAAAGCATATTAATAGCACCAATAAAATCTAATCCCCACTAGGCAAAGGGTTGATCAACTTGGATGGGGTGAATTGGAAGGGCTACAAATCTCTATTTACTTAATAAAAAAGCACACTTTTCACACTTCCTTAAAATGTCTATGGAAGTCATGGAATAGGGATGACCAATAGTAACCAACTCTCATGATCTTCATTGCAATGGTTCTTGCTAAAAAGTGGCCACCATCAAGACCATCATGAAGTTCCTTAATCATTCTCTCTACTCAATTTGTGTCAATACATCTTAGCAAGGCTCCATTGAAGTCTCTCTTTAAAAGAACATCTTCAACTATAGCATAGGGAATTGACTGCAGTCTAAACTGTCTTCTTCTAGCTTTATCCAACCCTTGAGGATATCTATTCCTGGCTAAGAAGATCTTCATATCATCTATCCAACTCCTTCAATTATCATTCCTTGCCTCCTGCCATTGTGTTAATACCAAGACAACTTCCTCATTAGGCTTGTGAGATGAGATCATCTATTTGAACAACCCTTTCCCTCTTACTAGTTTAGTAATTTGGATGTCCACATCATACTCCATTACTTTAGTGATCCAACCTACCCTTTTCTCACTAATATCTCTGCTCAATAAGAAATCCTTAACACTTGCATTAGGGACCAAAAAATGGATTTTGTTATGAGACAATAGGTGTCTGAATTTTTTCAAGGCTCTTATGACTACAATGGATTGATTTTCCACACACTTATTTTCATACTCTTTCAACCCTTCACTAAAGAAAGCAATAGGTTTCTCTTCATCTTTATCATTTAATTGTGTCAAAAAAATAGAGGTACTTGACTCACCTCCTAAGGTGTAGAAAATGAAATACTTATCAAAATTTCGATTGATGAGGGTAGGGGCTAAAGCTATGGCTGCATTTTCTTCAAAATTTGTTTTCCCTTCCTTGGTCCATGAGTAGACCATATTCTTTTCAAGCATTTCTGTAAGAGGTTTCACCATGGTGGCTAGATTAGGAATAAATCTTCTCACAAAATTTATTCTATGAAGAAAATTTTGCAGACCTTTCTTGTGACTAGGATGAGAAAGGGAAAGTATTTCGTTTGTCCTTTTTGGATCAATGGTCAGACCATCCTTAGATACAATATGTCCTAATAATTTCCCTTTATTAGTGGCAAAGACACACATGCCTAGATTCAAAGACACTCCATACTCTCTACATCTTATAAACACTTGTCTGAGATGATAAAAATGCTCTATTACATCTTTTGAATATAGTGTGATATCATCAAGGTAGATCAACACAAACCTTTCAATCATATTTTTGAAAGCCATTTCCATTGCTTTTTGAAATGTGGCACCAACATTTGTTAGTCCAAAAGGCATTTTACTATAGGCATAGGTTCCCCATTTGGTAGTGAAAGTAGTCTTGTATCTATCAACTTCTTTGACTAACACCTGATTATAACCCAAGAATCCATCCAAGAAGGAGAATCTCATTGAACCACAAACTTTGGACAATATCTATTCCATGAAGGAAGAAGATTATGATCTTTAAGGGAGGCTTGGTTAAGATCCCTAAAATATACACATTGTCTAGTTTCTTTGTTCTTTTTTCTAATAGGGACAAGGTTTGCCATCGAAGAAGAGTGCTTAATAGGGAAATTGATATTCACATCAATTAATTTGGATAGCTCATTTATCATTAGTGGCTCAATCTTGGGATTTATTGGCCTTTGTTTTTTCCTAATAGGCTTAACATTATCCACTAGATCTATAGTATGTTGAAACATACTACACTCAATACCCTTTAAACCATTAGATGTCCAAGCAAATATATCATTAAATTCTTGAAATAGATGGATAGAACTTTCTTTCTTGGTTTTAGAACATACCTTCCCCATGTTTAATGTCCTTCCATCAGCAACTATAACTTGCATATGACCTCCTTTGTTTGCAGCAAGATTCATACCTCTATCCCTTGCTTGGTCATCAAGATTGAAGACACTCTCTAAGGTAATGAGACCCTTAGGAAACTTATTGGAGTTGAGGTTGATGATTTGATCACCATATTGTTTATGAAATCTTGAATAATTTATATTTGAGAACTTTTCTTTATTCTACAAGAAACTCACAAATTGTGCATTAGATTCAAAGACCTGCCAATTGATATTATTATCAGGGACAACGGGTCTAACCACCACTTTAATTTTTTGTTTCTTCTCATCTTTGAGGCTCCTTGGGACATAATAAGATTCACCCACTATTGCAAGTCTATCGTCATGTCTATTTCCTCTTCTAGGGATACGCTAAATATTAAATGCATTGAAACTTTCAAGAAAATCTTATACTCTATGTTTATAAGACCTAAGAAACCCACTCTTAGTAATATTTTGACTCCTCACTTGATTGACCACCAACTCACTATCTCCATATACACTTAATGCTTGAATTCCTCTTTTTTGAGCAAGTAAGAGACCTTGAATCAATGCATTATACTTGGCCACATTATTGGTACAACTAAATTGAAGCCTAAATGAGAAGTAGTACCTTTCTAGTGTAGGAGAAACCAACATCACACCAGCCCCTAATCCATTTTTATTTCTTGATCCATCAAAATACATACCCCATATCCCACTTGTTTCTTCTTTGATTTTCATTAAGTTAGGGATACAAGCATCCTTTTGTAACATACAATAGGTGCCAAGGCCTATCTCCAAGTTTTCTAATAGAGGATCAAACTGATAGGCATGAGCTCACTCATCCAAGAGGAAATCAGGTGTCTCGAGTAAAGAAGTGGCAGGCTCATTTGTTGTGTCATTTTCATCTAATTATATGATGGTACAATTCATATTGATGAGATTAGGATTGTAGGGCTCAATAAGTTGGAGGGCTAATGGTTTTTCTCTGATTGAAGCTTTGGTTCCATATCTAGTTCTATGAGACATACATGACCAATTAGAAGATATCTAACTATCTATTTGAGAAACAAAATCTCTTGAAAGAGAAATGGAAAAGTGTGGCTTAACCTTAGTAATTCATATATCTTGAACTACATTACAACCCAAGCATGCATGTAAGGCATTTCAACATTTCTAAGGATTCCCACAGTCTTGATAGTAATACCATCTAACTACAATACATCCTTAACAATGAGTTCATATTTCACTTCTAAACTATTAGCAACACATTTAGGCATTATTGAACAACTAGCCCCTCAATCAATCATACAATTGTGGACTAGATTATCTTCTATAATCAAAGAAACAAAAAATGGAGGAGGTCTAACCTTTTTTCTTGTTTCTACCTCCTTTGATGGTTGTACCAAACTCATAACATTCTCCATGCTAGGTGGTTGATCTCTGAGTTCAATGCTTTCCAAATCCTATTGCAGTAGCTTCTTTTGTGATGGTATAGTAGCAACAACATCCCTCATACAAATGTTCACATTGGTCTTCCTCATCTCATATACCACACTAAAAGAAGCATTAGATGTTTTGGTAGGATACCTTGAAGTAGAAGCTTGAGGTGGGATAGTCTGAGGGTTATCCATGTCTCCTCTTCTTTCATTTTTCCTTTTTTGCTAAGGGACACTAGTAGGTTGAGTAGCATTGTGTTGTTGGGCAACTATTTGTACATGTGGCATTGCACTTAATGTTGAAGACTGATTAGGAGGAGCAGGAGTAACCTCTTCCAAAACTTTTCTTTTGCTCCTGGTATTATAAGCACAAGAATCCTAGTTTACATTACAATTCTCTTCCACCAGATGGTTCATGAAAGAACAACCATCTTGGTAAAAGGTATCAGCCCATTGATTAGCATTGTTTTTTTGGGAAACTACTTTCTTTGGTACAGTTAAAGCCAAGCAAGATTCTACCTTCTAACACATGCAATATCCATAGGAATAGTTACAAGAAGGGCAGAAATCTTGATCTTGGGCAAGATTGTTCTGAGGGATTAAAGCTCTATTTAGGTTGGTGTTTGAAGACTGGGGCTAGTTGATAGATCTATTCTAATTGTAGGGGACATGACTCTAGTTTGGAGGTCTACCATGAATGGGAATTTAACTCTAGAGTTGGAGAGGCTTATAATTTTTTTATTTTTGCCTCTTCATAGTCACCAACTCATTTCCTATATTTTGTACTACTGCACTATTGTCGTCTATGTTCTTTTCTTGATCCATCATCCTCCTTTCTACATTCTCCATTAGTGTTTGCATCATGGCCTCAATCCTATCAACTCCATTAGAGGATGTGGAGGCTATTGGGACCACAACAAGAGGCTAACTTACAGAGGCGACATGAACGGGGGCTAAAGTAGGCTAATGATTGGGCATGTTAGGGTAAAAAGGCATTGGTGGCCTTATGGCTAACTTCCCTCCCTGTACCAAAATATTTTCTGCTCTTATGGACACATCATAAGCATTTGGTAGAGTTTCATCTCCAATAGATTGCAGAGTAGTAGAAATATCACTATTGAAGGCTTTGAGATAATACAAGAATGCATTACTAGGAGAGGGCTTCACTGTAGTAGATATTCTATCCCATGTCTTTTGAAATCTATAATCTAAACCAGTGAGACATTCAAGGGGGGCCCTCTTGATAGTTTTTAGTTGTTCTAAAAGTGATAGGTGATCACTTTTGTCCTCAAAATGTTTGCATAGCATTGTCCTTCACCTATCCCAATTAGTAATAGAGTTATGAGGCAAACCTCTATACCATTGTAGTGCCTTCCCTTTCCATGATGAGGCCAGAAGCTTGAATACTACATCATCCTTGGTGATGCTATGAATAATGTAGATGTTAGACACCTCCTAAATATGCTCAATAGGGGAGATGGAGGTTTCACCAATAAACTCATGTATACTTTTAAGAGTTGATACTGGTATGTCATGCCTTTGGGCTAATAGAAGGGGGCTCCCACCATTAAAGGTGGTGAAAGCATGAGCTCTAGCCATGTAAGCAAGTGATTTATTGATATGGGTAGATGGTATTCTAGGCTAAGACCTAATAGTAGGAGTGGAGATAGATCTTGCAATGGTATGTGTTATTGTTGCACTCCTAACTAATGATAGAGATTCCCTAGACTTTCTTATTGGATTAGAAAAAGAAAGCTTTTGGTATTGGAAATTATCTCTTGAAGATGCCCTCATATGTGTCTTGGGTATGAAACACAACAAATTTGGTTTGGAAACTAGATTGTATTTGAAACTTAGAGTTGCCAAGTACTTTTGAACAATAAGCCTCTTGAAGGATTTATACTGATGACAGTACTATCTCCTCAACATGAACATGGAATCTTTCCTTGATGCCAATGAACTTTAAATATTTTAATATGTGTCCCACTGGGTGTGCCAAAAAGTATTGTCACAAAAGCTTGCACACTTGTGCAAAGTTTTTACCTAAGTACAACCTTGTGAAACATGGAAAAAACCTCCAAACTGTGGGACTTGAACTATGAGGTTGAGTCTCCAAAGAAGGTCAACTTCCTCTACTTTTAGGATGCACTCAAACTATTCTTGAAGAGAAAAGGGAGAAGGAATACATGAATGTAACTATTTAACATATTCCAAAAAAGTGATGCATCAAAGTAGGGAGTTCAGATCAAACTCTACCCATACATGCACAATACCATCATCATGATAGTCTAAAGATATATGAATCCATACTTGCTTTAATCTATTAACTACATATAGATCAGACAACCACATGAGTGACACAAGGGAAAAAATGCTTCACTTCTTATCATTAACAGACCAACAAAGATATAGAAATGTAGATTATAGATATCCATAGTACATCAAAGAGAGGTAGACAAAGCTTACACAATACATTGATGGGTGAAGGAGATAAGACAAGATATCATATAATTCAAAAGCAAGAGGTAATTTATAGTAGCATGCCAAAGCAATACCAGAGAAACAAAGAAGACCTGACCCTAAGAAAAAGTACAACATTTTCCTTTATAGTATAAGCATAACTTTAGATAGCTTCCACCATAAGATAAAACTTAATTGGTACCACCAAATCTACAAAGAATAATCAGTGAAAAATTAGAAAAGATCTAAACACAGTAAAAATCCACACATGAGAAGATTACTTGCTCACCAAACAAAGCTCTGAGAGGTCAAGAATGGTGGTTATTAACCATGTGACTAAGTAGATGGATCAACCAATGATGATGGAGTGTTATATTACATTAATCAAGCCTAGGGAATGATGAAAGTGGTTGCAAGATATCCAAAAGATCAGATTCATCATCAAGGTACTGCTTCCTTTTTCATCAACTTACCAATTCAGTCATGTTATTTGGTCAACTAAAGTTAACCATCAAGACTTGCCACATGGATCAAACATCTCATACCACTCTTCCACTCTATTAGCTTTCAACTTTATATCTTATGTTTGACTCCCTACGATCACAGCTTCACCACCACCTTTCTTCAATAATAGTTTTTGTTGGCAAAACCATGATCCACTTTTTATCACTACTTTGTAACCCCCACTTAATATTTTTTATTACCTAATAGAACTCTGCAAAGATTGAGATCCTAACCACATCCACATTTTCACCACCTTAATTAGAGGTTCACCTTCTAATCTTATGATGATATGAAAAAAAATCAATCACACCTTTGTAGCCTTGACCTTGGGTTCACCTTCTAACATTGTGACCAAGAAAAACAAGGGGAATCACTTGATTACTACTCAAACCTTAGCCTCTTCTTAACCTATTGTGACCATGCACTAGCCATAGATCTAAAAGATCTAATGGTGCAAAATGTGACTTTGAATCATTGAAGACTTGCCTTTCTCACAATGTTATGACTTAAGCCATAACATGTTAATATGACCGTTTGATCAAGTGAAACAAAAGTAAGCATGCCTTTGCCATCCTAACCTTGGTTAAGCCAATAAACTCTTCAACGATGTGAACACAAGGCAATTGCACCTTTGTCATTTTGATTTTGGTTAGCACTTAACCAACTATGACTATGTGAATCGCACAGTCACAACTTGAAATGTTCTAAGGCATCATATGAAATAAAGAATATATCCAATTTTATATTATTTCATAAAAAATCCTAGGTGACCATTGAATAGATTAATATTTGAATTTCATTTTCTAGCAGGAGGGCACCTTTTGGCTAACAGGAGATAATTTGAAAAAGACATGAAGAAGAACAAGGTTTTCTTTGTTGTGATTCCTGGAGGACGAAGTTGTGATAGTAATGTTTGAGTGATAGAAGGCAATAATGATCGAGTGGAAGATGATAGTATTGACTAAAAGATAGGAAATGATGATAGTGTAAGTCGAGTGCCAGCAAAAATTGACAAATTGCTTAATGAATACAAGGAGATTGTTGCAAAAGATATACGTGATGTTTTACCACTAGTAAAATGTATAATTAATTGTATGGATCTTATTCCTAGAGCTAGTTTGTCAAATAAAGCACCATGTAGATTGAAACCTACTAAGAATGAGGAACTTAATAGGGAAGTGCAAGAATTGTTGTAGAAAGGTTTGATAAGAGAAATCTTGATTCCCTGTGATGCACCCAAGAAGAATGAAAAATGGAGGATATATACTTATTCCAGAGTTATCAATAAGATAACAATGAAATGTAGGTTTCCTATAATGACGATGGATGACATAATGGATTATTTGAATGGAGCAAAATAATTTACCAAGATTTATTTGAAGAGTAGTTATCATCATACCAAAATCATGGAGGGTGGTGAGTAGAAGACTACTTTCAAAACAAAAGAAGGGTTGAATGAATGGTTAGTTATGCCTTTTGATTTGACTAATGTGCCAAGTACTTTCATGAGGTTGATGAATGAGGTTTTAAAGATATTCCTGGGTAAATTTGTGATTGTTTATTGGATGACATTTTGATATTCAATAAGACTGAGGAAGAACATCTAGAACACATTAAGCAAGTATTACAAAGATTGGAGGAGAAAATATTGATTAATTTGAAGAAATGTTGATTCATGCAAGAGGAAATTGTGTATTTGGGATATGTTTGTTTTAGTTGATGGTTTGAAGATGGGTCCTGAGAAGGTTAAGGTAATTCTTGAATGGCCTTCACCTAACAATGTAGAGATCATTTCATGGTTTGCCTAGTTTCTATAGAAAGTTCATGAGGAATTTTAGTTCTATTTGTAATGCTATGACTGAGATAATGAGAGGAGATAAAAATGATTTTAAGTAGACACATGGAGATGATAAGAGTTCTGAGACTTTGAACAAAAGGTTTTCGAGTTACATGTATTGTATTTACCTAATTTCAATATGATATTTGAGTGTGATGAAAGTGGTAGTGAAATAGGAGTTGTGTTGAGTTAAGAAGGTAAACTTGTTTGTTTTTTTAGTAAGAATTTGCATGATGGTAAGAGAAAAAATTATGTGTATGATTAAGAGTTCTATGTTATTATTCAAGCTTTGAAGAAGTAGAGACATTATTTTCTTCCTAAATAATTTTTGTTGTATATTGATCATAAGGATTTAAAGTACTTGGGAAGTCAACATAAGTTGAATTAGAGACATATGAAGTCTTGGAAATAATTGATTAATTGTGTATTATCTTTGATATTACACAAAATGTTATATTATTGTCAATTAGTGTATGCGGAGCTCACTTGAGCATTGAAGACAATTTCTTGTGTCTGTCGAGCATTCCAGAATTTGCCTAGTTCAGAAGTTAGTGTCTACTAAGTTCAATCAGGAAACAAAGGAAAGTTTGTGGAAGTTGAGTGTTAACCAAGCTCACTCAGTTAATGAAGGAATTGTTGGATGGAACTGATGTTAACCAAGATCTCTCATTTACCAAAGTAACTTTGTAAATATTTAGTGTTAACCTAGTCTACTTGGTTAACATAGGAAAATTGCTTTGAATCAGTATCTATTGAGCAGGGTCAGGTAACGATGGATTTTCTTGTTTTGGCATATTGAGTTCAATTGAATTGTCTATTGGTTCTAGCCACCTAAGAAGATGAATAGTAAATATTCTAAGTTGTATTCAAATTTACTTGAAAAAGTGTAAGATACAAATATAAGGTCAAGTTGAGGATTGAATGTGTAGAAGAGAATTGAAGATTTGATGATGCCTAGAAGAAGAAAATTAGAAGAATAAGTAGAATATGCTTGTTGAGATGCAATGATACATTTGATCAAGAAGGATAAAGTATACAAGCCAAATTTGAGATCTATTATCAACAATTTATTTGCATCAAGAATCAGGTCATCTCATTATTACTCTCTAACCATTGTAGCAGTGATCTAAATCTCTTAACAGAGTTGGCTTAATAGGTATTTGTAAATCCTCTAACAAGGTGGCATTTCTATTGAATTGTCTAAAGAACTCTAGCAAGGCCACTCCTAAAAGGGTGATTAAATCCTCTAACAATTTCACACCTAACAATGTGTTTGGTAACCTTTAATAGGATTGGCTCCTAACAAGGCTCACTTCAGAAGAGTGAAAATTAGTTTCTAGTTGCAATTGGTGATTTTTTTCCAAATTGGGTTTCCACGTTAAAATCTTATGTTCATATTATTTCTCTTATGTGTTTGCAACTAAGTAATAGCAATTATAGATAATATCTTAATATTTTGATGTTAATAATTTTCTAAGTTATTTCATCATTTATCAAGCTTTAGCATTTCCTAATGTAAACAGAGTGCCTGTTATTTGCCCCATTATGACAAAGTTCTATTTTCACTAAGTTTTATTTGTACTAACATCTAAAGGATCTGGGATTTACTTTTGTGGTAATTGATTCACCCCTCCCTTCTTATTTACTCCTCTTATATTTCAAACAATTGGTATCAGAGCTTTTGGTGCTTGTAGAGAAGGTTTTAAGGAACAAAGCTAAAGATTATGATGTCTTATAGAAGAGAGATTCGAAGTTGAACTAAGACAACTTTGTAGCATGGAAAGGACTTATGAGGTTATATTTGGCAACTATTAGTGATTCGAGTTGTAAATATCTTGATAGTGAATAAAAGGCTCCTACTAGAACTTTATCAGTTGAAGATATTATTGATAAGAAAAATCATAACATCATGATGATTGACATTGCTTTAGCTCTTAATTATGCTAAATTTGATGAAATCAAAAGTTGCACTACAACTTATGATATGTGAATCAAACTGAAAGCCATCTATGGAGGATGTGATAATGTAAGAAGAGCTAAAGTGAAAAGTCTTAGAGGACAATTTGATTAGATGAAGATGAGAGAAGATGAAAACATTGTAAAATATGTTGAGCAAATTAAAGGAAGTGCGAGCACAATCAAGGCATTTGGAGGAGACATTGATGACAAAATAATTGTAAGCAAAGTACTCATAACCCTTCTTCCTATCTATTCAATTAGAGTGTCTTTTATTCAAGAAATGAGATGTGATCCAAATAGCAAAATAACCTTGGATACTCTAGGTGGACGATTGATAGCCTTTGAGTTGGATAAATATGATAACTATGTTCCTAGTTCCAAAGTATTGAGTCTAAATTTGAAGTCAAGCTTTCACTCAAGAAAAAGGGTAAGAAATCAAAAGCTAATCAAACAAAAAGAAAAGAAGAAGAAGAAAGTTTAGATGGTGATCTTGAAATTTTTGAAGCCCTACTTGCAGAGAAATATTCCAAAGGTAGAGGAAAGTAAAAAGGTAAGATTCCTCTAACCTATTTTTCTTGTAAAGAAGTTGGTCACATTGCTACAAGGTGCACAAACAAAGAAGACAAGGATGAAAAGAAATGCAATAAGTACAAAGAAAGGAAGAATTCAAAAACTACAAGGACAAAGGTAAGAAATCTTGTTTTATGGCTAAAAATTTGGATAACAATGAAGATGAAATGGTATATACTATTGTAAAAGATGAATCTGACAATGAAGACGATAAAATGACACTTATCTATCATATTAACAAAAATGATACATGGATTATTGATAGTGGTTGCTGGCATCATATGACTAGAGACAAAACAAAGTTTGAGCACATGGAACATTATGATGTTGGTAGTGTTAGGTTTGGAAACAATGAACCTTGTTGCATAAAGGGAAAAGGATGTATCTCATTAACCAATAAACTTAGATGTGACAATGCTTATTGGGTTGAAGGACTAAAGCATAATCTATTGAGTGTGGCATAGTTGAATAACATTGGATTCAAGGTAGAACTCATAAATGGGAAGGACAAACTACTGGATGGAAAAGGAAATCTAGTTGTATTTGGAAAACAAACAAAATGTAATCTATTCTATCTAGATCTTAGTGAAAGTTCATGTTTTATTGTTCAAGTAGAAGAAATTTCGTTATGGCACAAAAGATTATCTCATGTAAACTTTGATAACCCATTCAAGCTAAGAAAAAATAGAATACTAAGAGGAATTATGAGCTTGAGGAAATCCAATATGGGTCTATGCAAACATTGTCAAATTGGTAAGATACAAAAAACTAGTTTCAAAAGCAAAAAACTATCATTCTGAAGAAGTCTAGAGCTTGTACATGTAGACTTATGTGGACCTATTGGAATAAAGAGTTATAGTGGAGATAAGCTTTTCATTCTATTTGTTGATGATTATTCTAGAATGATGACCATAATGTATCTAAAAGAAAAATTTGAAGCTTTTAAAAAATTTAAGTGGTATCTGGCAAGAGTAGAAAAAGAAACTACAAAGAAGTTGAAATTTTTGAGATCAGATAGAGGTTGTGGGTAAGTGCACAAAGTTGTGGTGCCAAAAGGGGGGTATAAGTGGACACCTTTTCCCTAAAATCTACAAATTTTGAACTTCAACAAGAATTTGAAGATAGTTACACTCAAAATTTTAAGATATGAAAAAAAAAAAAGTCGTAGTCCTTTAAATCTAGTTTCTAAACTATAATTTTTTTTCAAAATGGTTTAGTTTTAGGCCCTCAAAAAAGGGGGCCACAAAAAGTGGTACTGTTTATTCCAAAAAAATATAACATAGTACAAAGTGTGGCCCCCCTAAAATTTTAACTTTCTTTTTGAAATTCTTTAATCACTTTGGTCAAAAGTTACTTAACACTATGTAATTTATCCCAAATTTTTCGGGTAATTTTATAATGTGTATTTTTTTTTTAATCAATTTTTTAACTAGACACATCCCAAAAATGTGAAATATCTATGTGCTCCCCTTAGAAATAATTGAAAACTAATCTAAATTCAAAACTTTTTTTTTCGAAGTGTGTAGAATGGAGTCTAGTTTCTAAAAAACTAAGTTGTTGCAAAATTCGATGAACGAGCTAAAATCTATAGCCCAATTAGTACATGGTGGTTTTTGACAAAAAATGAACATACATTCAAAAGAAATTATAGATGAAAGGTTTGAAATAGTTCAAATTAAAAATAAATTATATTGTTAGATAGCTAACACAGAGACCTATAATGCTATGTAACCTGATCTTATCAATACCCAACCAGGAGGAATCTTGAAAGGGAGCACACAAGAAAAAATAATCATTTTTGGTATGTTTGCTAGAAAACACATCTCAAACCTGTTCATAAACTCCAAACCTTTGGGTTGGATCTCTAAGGAAAAATCAAGCCTTAGGCTTGGGTTTAAATAAGCTTTGAATAGTGCATGCGCCCTATAGCATGCACACACGCTATCTAAAACATAATTTCTCAGTAGCACATGTGCAGTATAGGGCGCACGAACTATTAACACCTAAATTTCATAAGAGAACTAGGTGGGGGGGGGATAAGGGAATGGCCATGTGTGTGTGAGAGAGAGATAGAGAGAAAGTAGGGAACGGGAGAGGGGAGAGAGAAAGTGAGAAAGAGTAGGGGTGGCAAAGAGAGTATAGGATGGGAGAGAGAGTAGGGGTGGAAAAGAGAGAGTGTAGATGGGGGAAAGAGATTGAAAGTAGGGGATGGGAGAGAGAGGAAGTGTGAGAGAGAGTACAGGTTGGGAGAGAGAGATTAAGAGTAGGAGATGGGGGAGAGAGAGAGTAGGCAATGGGAGATGGAGTGGGAGAGGAAGAGTGAGAGAGAGGAGGACGGGAGTGCATGTGTGTGAAAGAGAGAGAGTATGGAATGGGAGAGGGGGAAGACAAAGTAGCTCCAGAGAGAGAGTAGGGGATGGAAGAGAGAGTAGGCAATGGGAGAGGGAGTGGGAGAGGGCGAGAAAGGGGGGATAGAAATGTGTGTAAGAGAGAAAGAGAGAGAGAGAGAGAGAGAGAGAGAGAGAGAGAGAGAGAGAGAGAGAGAGAGAGAGAGAGAGAGAGAGTAGGGGATAGGAGAGAGAGTAAAAATGTAAGAGAGAGTAGAGAGAGAGAGAGAGAGAGAGAGAGAGAGAGAGAGAGAGAGAGAGAGAGTAGGTAGTGTGAGAGGGAGCGGGAGAGGGAGAGCGAGTGAGAGAAAAAGTAGGGGATGGAAGAGGAGAGAGGGGGGATGTGTGTGTGTGTTTGTGAAAGACAGAGAGAGTAGACAATGAGAGAAGGGAGAGATAGATAGAGAGAGTAGGAAATGGCAGAGGGATGGGAGAGGGAGGGAGAGAGTGAGAGAGAGAGAGATAGTAGGTGGTGGGAGAGGGAGTGGGAGGGAGAGAGAGGTGGAATGGAAGCGTGTAAGAGAGATAGAGTAGGGGACGGGAGAGAGTAGGTAGTGGGACAAGGACTGCGAGAGAGAGAGAGTGGGGGGAATGGGAATTGTACTTATTTATAAGAGAGATAGAGTAAGGGATGGGAGAGAGTGTGAGAGTTTGAGAGAACGTAGGAGGTGGTAGAGAGAGCTCGTACAGGATGGGGGCGAGAGAGAGAGAGAGAGAGAGAGAGAGAGAGAGAGAGAGAGAGAGAGAGAGAGAGAGTAGGGGATCAGGGAGAGTGTGAGAGAGAGTAGGGGATGGAAGAGAGAGAGTGAGAGTAGGGGATTGGAGAGATAAAGTAGAGAGGGAGAGAGAGTACTTGAGAGAGAGAGAGAGATAGTAGGTGGTGCAAGAGGGAGTGCGAGAGGGAGAGAGAGGGGGGATGGGAGTGTGTGAAAATTCTAGACAGTAGGGAATGGGAGAGGAGAGAGGGAGGGAGGATGGGAGTGTGCATGCAAGAGAGACAGAGTAGGGGATGGGAGAGAGTGTGAGAGTGTGAGAGAGAGTAGGTGGTGGCAAAGAGAGCTTGTACAGGATGGGAGAGAGAGAGAGTGAGATTACGAGATGGGAGAGCGTGAGAGAGAGTAGGGGATGGGAGGGAGGGAGAGAGAGAGAGAGAGAGAGAGAGAGAGAGAGAGAGAGAGAGAGAGAGAGAGAGAGAGAGAGAGAGAGAGAGGAAGAAAGAGAACATGAGAGAGAGAGATAGTAGGCAGTAGGAGAGGGAGTGGGAGAGGCAGAGGGAGAGAGATAGGGGGGATGGGAGTGTGTGTGAAAAATGTAGAGAGTAGGGGATGAGAGAGAAGAAGAGTGGGGGATAAGAGTGTGTGTATCTCTGAAAGAGAGAAAGTTTGAGAGTAGGGGGTGGCAGAGAGAGTACGATGATGGGGGAGAGAAAGTAGGTGGTGGGAGAGGGAAAGAGAGAGGGGGGATGGGAGTGTGTGTGTGAGAGAGAGACAGAGTAGGGGATGGAAGAGAGTGTGAGTATGAGAAAGTAGGGGATGGGAGAGGAGAGAGAGAGCAGGGGATGGGGGAGAGAAAGTAGGTGGTGGGAAAGGGAGAGACAAAGGGGGGATGGGAGTGTGTGTGTGAGAAAGATAGAGTAGCGGATGGAAGAGAGTGTGAGTGTGAGAGAGTAGGGGATGGGAGAGGAGAGAGAGATTAGGGGATGGGGGAGAGAAAGCAGGCAGTGGGAGAGGGGGAGAGAGAGGGGGAATGGGAGTGTGTGTTTGTGAAAGAGAGAGAGAGAGTAGAGAATGAGAGAAGGGAGAGAGATAGAGAGAGTAGGAAATGGCAGATGGATGGGAGAGGGAGGGATAGAGTGAGAGAGAGAGAGATTTTAGGTGGTGGGAGAGGGAGTGGGAGGGAGAGAGAGGTGGAATGTAAGTGTGTAAGAGAGATAGAGTAGGGGACAAGAGAGAGTAGGTAGTGGGACAGGGACTGCGAGAGAGAGAGAGGGGGGGAATGGGAATGTGTACTTATTTATAAGAGAGATAGAGTAAGGGATGGGAGAGAGTGTGAGAGTTTGAGAGAAAGTAGGAGGTGGCAGAGAGAGCTTGTACGAGATGGGGGCGAGAGAGTAGGGGATGGGAGAGAGTGTGAGAGAGAGTATGGGATGGAAGAGAGAGAATGAGAGTATGGGATTGGAGAGATAAAGTAGAGAGGGAGAGAGAGATAGTAGGTGGTGCAAGAGGGAGTGGGAGAGGGAGAGAGAGGGGGGATGGGAGTGTGTGACAAATCTAGAGAGTAGGGAATGGGAGAGGAGAGAGGGAGGGAGGATGGGAGTGTGCATGTAAGAGAGACAGAGTAGGGGATGGGAGAGAGTGTGAGAGTGTGAGAGAGAGTAGGCGGTGTCAAAGAGAGCTCATACAGGATGGGAGAGAGAGAGAGTGAGATTACAGGATGGGAGAGCATGAGAGAGAGTAGGGGATGGGAGAGAGAGAGTGATAGTAAGGGATGGGAGAGAGAGAGAGAGAGAGAGAGAGAGAGAGAGAGAGAGAGAGAGAGGAAGAAAGAGAACTTGAGAGAGAGAGAGAGATAGTAGGCAGTAGGAGAGGGAGAGGGAGAGAGATAGGGGGGATGGGAGTGTGTGTGAAAAATGAAGAGAGTAGGGGATGGGAGAGAAGAAGAGTGGGGGGATAAGAGTGTGTGTATATCTAAAAGAAAGAGAGTAGGGGGTGGTAGAGAGAGAGTACGACGATGGGGGAGAGAAAGTAGGTGATGGGAGAGAGAAAGAGAGAGGAGGGATGGGAATGTGTGTGTGTGTGTGTGAGATAGAGTAGGGGATGGGAGAGAGTGTGAGTGTGAGAGAGTAGGGGATGGGAGAGGAGAAAGAGATCAGGGGATGGGGGAGAAAAAGTAGGTAGTGGGAGAGGGAGAGAGAGAGGGGGGATGGGAGTGTGTGTGTGAGCGAGACAGAGTAGGGGATGGAAGAGAGTGTGAGTGTGAGAGAGTAGGGGATGGGAGAGGAGAGAGAGAGTAGGAGATGGGGGAGAGAAAGTAGGTGGTGGGAGAGGGAGAGAGAGAGGGGGAATGGGAGTGTGTGTGTAAGAGAGATAGAGTAGGGAATGGGAGAGAGTGTGAGAGTGAGTAGGTGGTGGTAGAGAGAGCTCGTATAAGATGGGAGAGAGAGAGAGAGTAGAGAGGAAGAGAGAGAGAGATAGTAGGTAGTAGGAGAGGGAGAGGGAGAGGGAGAGAGATAGGAGGAATGTGAATGTGTGTAAGAGAGACAAAGTAGGGGATGGGAGAGCAGAGAGAGAGTAGACGGTAGGAGAGGGAGAGGGAGAGAGATAGGGGGGATAAGAGTGTGTGTGAGAGATCTAAAGAGTCGGGGATGGGAGAGGAGAGAGGGTGAGAGAGTAGGTGTTGGGAGAGGGAGAGTGAGAGAGAGTAAATAATGGGAGAGGGGAGAGAGAATAGGGAGGATGGGGAGTATGGAGGATGGGGAGTGATGTGATTTCACATAGTGCATACGTACTATAGTGCGTACGCACTTTATAGTGCATACGTGCTATAGTGCGTACTATCTCAAATCATCTAAAAATGGTAAAAAACCAACCTTGGGGCCCATTTCATCCATTTCTTGCTTTTGGTCTATTATGCACTCTGTTATTCTGATAGAAATCATAGGTTTCAACATAGCATACACCATTTCAACACTTTTGGAAGTTAGCAAACACCAAATTCAATCATTGGATACATGATTTGAAGACTTTTTGAATATTCCTTGTATAGAAAAGGTTAGTGCAATCCATTATAAATATTGTTTGTCAATAGATACAAATTTGATTATAATCTGACATGTTATTTAATATACAATGAATTCATTGAAAATTGTATGTTTGAATGAAATTTTATTTCGGAATGGTTAGAAATTTGAAAAGCCATTTGATATATATTGTGTATTCATTCAAATAATTATAAATTTTATATGTAATCGAATAATTTGTAATTTACACATTTTAAGTAATTCAGATGTTTGAATAATTTGACATGTAGACATCATCATCATGCCAAGGAAGAAACCAAAAATTAAAACAAATGCAGATAGGGAGAGAGATTTGGAAATTAAAAGAGATAAAATAAAATTACTATGTGAACAAAGAAAATTACAAAGCAATAATGAAAAATTGACTTTTGAAGAGGATCAAGAACACCTTCTAGAATTCATTTTAGAAGACCAAAATATTTGATTGATATTGATACTAACATTTTGAAATCAATGCCTAACAAGATTAGTGAGCGTACTTGTCAAAGAAAAGTTAATAGTATGTGGAGATTATTTTTTGAAAAATTAAATATTACAGGTCAATGCCAATTATTTGTTGAAATGATGAGAAATTTGAAATTTAGGTCTATCATGAAGATTCTTGGGCTAAGAATGATGGATGATTCAAATGAAAGAAATATTGTAAAGAATATTTTAAGAAATATTTGTTCACATAACATTCATGCATTCACCTACAATTACAGGGATGATAAAAAGATTTTGAGGGAGTACCATTTATACATCAGCGATGATCGATCACATTCTACAGAGTTTGTATGTGGTTGTTTTCAACTATTTTATGGAGATTTGGCTAACAGGGGCATATCATATCGTCAGCACATTATTTGGTCAGACAATTGTGCATCTCAATTCAAGAATGCACGAATGTTCTATTGGTTAAGCAGGATGCACAGGTTGTGTAGAATTAAATATATGTAGAATTTCACAGAGGCTAGTCATGGTAAGGGAGAGCACGATGGTGCAGACACATGCATTAAAAGAGCCTTGGCTCATGAAGAACTAAAGTACAAAGATTGAGCAAAATTGATAGATGCAAAATCCATCGTCTAATGGTGTAATGCTACAATGGGTCCAGGTAAGGAAGGTGAGTCTACTGTTCATAGATTTTTTTGGTTGATAGATTATACTAACATTGCACTATATTAGGATTGTTGCACACTAGCAGGATCTAGTGAGTTACACTCTTTTAGAAGCTCTGATGTAGGTTCATGGAGTATCCACACACAAAAAATGCATGCTATTGTAATTTCAATATGTAACTTTATAACTTTTACCCAAGTATTTTTTGAATTAATGACTACATTTTGTACATTTGTCACTGCAGGCCATGTTTTTGCTGTTATTGCACCTAAAGATAATGAAGAAGGGACATATTATCATTTGTGTTTTTGTGTTGAAGCCAAAAAAAAATTGGATCACTCGGTTATAGATGGTGAAGGTTTAGAGTACCATGTTGGTGCGGTGGTTGTAACAGGCACATGGCTTAGACGATATCCTATGAAGAATCCTAACTTGTGGTTATTCGAGGATTGACAAACAGAGAGGAAGATTCTTCATTATTCAAACCTTTTTGTCGCATCAAATGTCCACTTGATAAAATATGGTGGAAAACCACATAATAAGATTCTTTGGAAAGTTTGCGAGTCAGACCATAAGGCAATAATTGAGATATTAAAATGTTGAGCAGATCCAGTTGGCTCATTAGATTGAATAGGGAGAGAGGGAGAGAGATAAAAAGTGATCAATTGGATCCAAATACAATGTTACAACCTCTTCCCCAAGACTATCGCATGACTAAGGTGGACCGTATTGTTATGATGTGTAAGTGATGAGATTTAGTTTTGATTTGTTTAGAATCTAGATACATTATTTGAATTTATATTAGATTCTTTAATAGGACCCAATTTTTTAATCTTATCTTAGATTTTTTTACTATGCTAATTCTTCATTTGTAGTTCACCAAAGAAGAGGGCTAATAAAGTTGACGCACAAGTGATAAAGGGTGAGATTCCAAAATCATCTGTGAAATGGTATTATCAATTCACATCCTCAATATTTATTAGTGTTCTTTGTTCAAGTACCATTGTATGCTAATCATCTTATGCCTAGAATTGTAGAGGATCACAATCATCAAAAAGTAAGAAGCAAAATAGGTCTCGATCTGATGATAATGGGGTAGTGACAGATATAGTTCTCTCTAAGGATTCCAATTTGTTGGACTTTGACTCATTATTATCATAAAGTTGGAATGTTGGAAAGGGTTAATATTTGATTATGAATATTCATCCCATGTGTGTTAATCTTAGTGGATTAATTTTATCATAGATTTTTTACTGTTCTAATTCTTCATTTGCAGGTCACCAAAGAAGAGGGCTAATAAAGTTGACACATAAGTGATAAAGGGTGAGATGCCAAAATCATCTGTGAAATGGTATTATCAATTCACATCCTCAATATTTATTAGTGTGCTTTGTTCAAGTACCATTGTATGATAATCATCTTATGCTTGGAATTGCAGAGGATCACAATCATCAAAAAATAAGAAGAAAAATAGGTTGTTCAAGTGACATATTCAATGAGGTTGTTTGTACAATGTAATGATTGAGTTGAAGTGATTTATGAAGTAATGGTTGTTTGTACACTATACTTTTTAGCATAGACTTCCTAGAATAAATTTTTTACTATGCTTTGAATGAAAAATAGAAATTTCAATCTGCATATAATATGATCCTCTAGTTTTGTTATAGCACATGCATACATTATCCCTCAATATCAAACATGGAAGGCTATTATCTACTATATTTAGAATTGCTCTGGCAATTCATACACATGTTAATAATAACTTATTTCCAAACCCAATTGAAATCAACCTGCAATATGGTTAGATTATGTCAATACTACGGTTTGTAGCATTAATTGGTCACATTCCTAATATTGACAGACAACTGAATTGGGACCAACAATTCCTCATAGGTTTACACCAGCAAACATATTTTAATGGAGATATATATTAGAAGATTCAACAAAATGGTGATGCATTTGGGTCATAGCTTTCATGAAGAGTTTGACATAGTTTAAAATAGGTATAAGTACATACTTTTGGGAAGTCACATTCTAATGACTTGAAACAGATTTACAATGCTCAGAACTTCCATTTGTTTAAAGTAGAGCACAATCATATAGAACTAGATTCCAATCAATTCCTAAAAATGTCATTCAATTCAAGATAGTCACCTCATAGTCATCTATCTTTTAAGAAAATCATCACTACTTACATGTGATGCTCTATACGACCTATTGTGTGGTGAGCATTCCAAATATAAATTGTTCACCATTTCATATGAAACTAAACTATCATTGGAACCTAGATGAATTCTTGTCATTCACAACTTATCTTGACTCTTATATTGTGCTCTAAAAATTAATAGCTCTGGTTTCACTTTTTTTGTTTTCCCCTTATAAAAATCAACATTTATCCTTTAGTCTCTAAAATTAGTTAAACATAAGGATCTGAATCGAGCTATCTCCTCTAACTTCTTGACCCTCTTCTTAATCTTCCTTTCACCTTGATCATTTAATTAAAACTGAATTGATGTGTTCCCTGCCCTTCCTGTAAACATCCATGTTCCTCTACCTAAAAAAAATCTTCCTCGAACTCTATAGCCTCCTCTTTGATAAGAAAAAAAGGTTCATTACCCTTGTCATTTCTTCCTTGTCCTATTCCTATATTATTGGTTTTTCTTCCCCTTCCTCTGTTTGCATTTCCTCTACCACCTTCTTGTCTCTCTTTCTTCCTATTGACCATATCTTATGCACTTATAGCCAATTGGAAACTATCTCTAAGCATCTTAGGAAAAATCAAGGTAATCCCATTTTGCAAGTTTTATATGAGTCCATTAATGTATACCTTGCAACATTTTCATCTTTATGCTCTTATCCACCTCTTCTGCTCAACTTTTGAAATTCCTCTATGTAGGTCATCAAACCCATCTCCTTTTCTTTCAAGTTATTCCTTATCCTCTATTTTTGGATTGTATTATTTGATGGAAGGGGCACATCCTTCACCATTTGGTCATGTTTGTTCCACCCTTACAAAACCTCTTTTCCATTACACTACTCCACCATGTCAATGTTGTCCCTCTTAGTTATGTTTTGTATAGCTTTACCTTATTTTACTTCACTTATATCTCCATAATTATAATAGTTCTCTTGGGAATCTATCAACCCCAAAACCTCTTCACTATCTATCTTGCCATGAAAGATTTGGAAATCAATTATTGTCTTTCTTCTACCACATTGAAATATCTTCAACAACCTTATCATCCATCTTTCTTCCAGATCTAAGTCCCCTCCATCCTCTCCATTGGGATTCTCAAGTGCTAAAGCATCACTTTCTTGTTCTTCATGCACATCCCTCATAGGAATCCTTTCCAAAGCTTCCAAGATTTCCCAGATGGTTGCATTTTACTTGCTTACTTGTCTCAGTTCTCTTTACCTTATTGCATCTTAGTCTCTTTGTTTCCTCAACTCTCTATCCGTTATTTTAGTAGCTTATATCAGCTCTTGTATCTCCTTCTATATTTTTTTTTTGGAGGCATCTTCTCAATATAAAAATCTACAACACGAGTAAGTAATTTTGCACCCCTCAATAGGTCTACTAGATTTGATACCAATGATTTGAGGAGTCAAACTAGATCCCCAAGAAGTAATAAACATTCAACAAATGATTTTTTTCAAGAATAGATTCAAACCATTAAACTAAATACCTACCCTTCTCCACAAGGGTCCCTCCAAATGTTCAAATCGGGTTACCAAATTTATTGGCTTCTCCCAAGTCTTTCTAACGTCTTCAAATATCTCAATTAGGTTGTTCCAAGAGTCTAAATACATATATTTAATAGGTTTATTCAAAACCCCTTACTTGGACATTATCTAGGCTTGATCTTAGTATCGCTATGAATCAGGTAATTCCTTATTTTCACCAATTTCTCCCAAAGCCCATACAAGTAAATTATAGTTACAAATACTACTATTGGAGTATGACAACATATAGCAATCTCATTTGTAGTTTCTTTGGACCAACTATTTGATCCAACATTATGGATTCAACAAAATAGGCCTAATTACCCTTCACTTACAAAGAAACTCTCAATATTTCTAACCCAAGGCCCTATACAGGCTATGGTAATATTCTATCATGATCTAAAACAACATATTTTCACACCCATCTACCTACCTCAATCTTATGCCCTCAAAACTAGGGCTTTCTCAAAGTGCCTTCTCCAACCACTTCCAAATTCAAAAAAATGCTACTTCACCTTACATGACATATTATAAAGGAATATATCACCTACAAACCAACAATTTCCATTTTGAAGAAAGAAAGCATTTCCCCTTTATCTCTAGTCATCTTATTTTCTTGCACCAAAATCACATCCTATTTATGCTACCAAACCACATTCCGAAAAATATCCTTCTTATGAGGAGCATTCAATCCTCTAATATTCTATGATACGATATTCCTTTATAACTTTTGTTACAACTCTCCTAGATGGTGAATTGTCTCCCATTTACTATATCAACTTTACTTGCCAATTCTCTTATTTCTTTATTATTCTTCCTACCCAAACAATAATTCTTACCTTCCACATTAGGTTTTTCCTTTCTCTTAGTAACCATGTTAAAAAGGGGCTAGTAGTCGAGAACTTCTTCTTCCTACTATTGACTTCTACCCATTGGCTTTGAGCTTTGTTGGTGCAGGAGCACCTAGGAAATATGCCAAGTTTCCTAAATCATTTTTGGCTTGTAGTGGTCTTGGTTAGACCACATGAATAAGGGCTATGTGATAAAGCCCCAAGTGTGTGAGTTGTGTTTGTAAATAGGTTTTTGTTGTGTTTGAGTTCCCAAGTTGCTTCTATGTTGGCAAAATTGCTTAAATTGCTTATTAGAGCCTAGAATGGTCAAACATTGACCAAGACCCCAGGAGGATGGGAAAGATGGAAAAAATGTTAAAAGTTGTAATTACATGGAAATAGGTTCATTTAACCATGTTTGAGGTCATGGAGCCATTAAATGCACAATAGTGCAAAAGTTGCACTTGGCAACTTTGCAAGTTTGCAAAGTTGCTTGACAAAATTAACAAAAAGTGCTAAATCTTTATAAGGGCTTCAAGAATTGGTTGGAAACCTAATAGATATGTTGATTGACATGGGTAAGAGGTATTTAAGACCAAGACAAGTCAGTTTGAGGGTTGGCACATGCTTTTGTACGAATTTTGGCATTGGAATGAAGAGCAAACTAAGCATTTTGATGACAGATTTCTAATTTCACCCTTCATCCACACCTTTAATGGATTGACAGGGTTTCTGTTTTCATGTGGTTTGATAGTGTATTGAATGTAGATGCTTTGGTAAAGATTAGGATTTTTTTTTATCAGTTTCTTTACTAGTTTGAAAAATCTTTTTAAAGTTGCCAGTTCGCTGGTCTGTACAAAGCAATCACCAAAGAAACCTCTATAACTTCAATTCAATTGGTGGAACCATGATGGCCTTTTGGAATCAAGTAATAGACTGTATAAAAAATGTAAATATGTATTTTGGTCTTGTTTTGGAGAGGTTTTTTTTTTTTCCAAGAGCCCCTAGGTGAGTTTGCATACCCGGCTAGGCAATGAAATCAGCAAATAAGTGTTTGAAAGGAGCATAGAATATAGCCAAGAATGCACTCTTGGAAGCCAATTGTGAAGAACGATGCAATGAGAGCACTAGGGAGACCCCATGGTGAAATAGAGTTTTGAGTTGATTGGTGAGGATTAGTGTAATAAGGGAATAAAGAGAAGATTCCCTTGGAATAGGGTATAGGAGAAATAACCTAAGAGGCTAGGAGAAAGCTTGGAGTGAGTTCTAGTAGTTGAGGCTAGAACCTTGTTCCAGATCATTTTTCCTCCAACTCCAAACTATTTCCAATACCAAACTAAAACTAATTTTCTAGAACAATCAAAACTAACAACACTAGAAGGCTAGATTACCATGCATCATCCACCTAGTACATACCAACTATTATAAAGACTCAAAATTGGCTATTTCAGTCTGCCAACTAGGCCTAGTTAAAGGCCATTTACAAAGCAACTCACAATCCCTTGACTTTTGGAACTCTGATGACCCAAAACAGTCTTAAGAGATGACTCGAATGCAAGGATTCTTTTTTTTTTTTGGTCTCATAATCAACTTTACAATGGTTTTTACAAAACCCTCCTTTCTAGCCCATTTACCCTAGGGCATTCTATAAATCATACTTTGCAACATCTCTAGAATCCCAAAATGGTTCAAATAGCTTCACTTTGGTTATATTAGATGACTTCCAATGTAAAATGAAACTCTTGTTTAGAGAAAACACTAAATCCACCTTTGCAGCAATCAATTTTGACTACCCAAACTTGTCTCCCACATGTGGGAATGAGGTTTTAATCTCATTTAGACTCTCAAAACCAAATGAAACCTCCCTTTGGACCCTTTACATGACTTGATTAAGCCCATTAGTGCCTTTAGTTCCTTTTACATCTTTTAGAGGCTTCGATAGCCTTATTACATTATTTAATACCTTTATAGGTATTTTCTATCCACCCCTAACCTAGGATCAATCTTGATGTAGAGGATAGGGTGATGGACCCAAGTAACAACCCAAAACGAGAAAATTTGTAATAATGTGCCAAGTGGCCCTTTTAGGTCCTGATGGGAAAATCCTACAAATAGTCAACTCTAAGATGTTTTTAGGCTTTAATAGGTTTTTTCTACCCTATCTAGCCTGTTCCCATCAACACCTTTCAGTTTCCATACCCTCCAAGCCAAAATGCATAATTCACCCAACTGTTGTCAATGCAAAAATTGCAAAGTTGCATTAGCAACTTTTGCAACAATTTAGAAAATTTTAGGAAATAACCATAAAACCATCTATATTCCTATATTCCTTTGAGGTTTTACTATTTTTGAACCTTTTCTAAGTCATAGAATTGGAATCAAGTGAAAAATGTAAAAATTGCACTTTTTGTGCAAAGTTGCATTGTTGAAAGTTGATCAAATTTACAACTTAGTGGAAAAAAGGTCGTGGGATAGAACTGTCTACTCTGTTAGCTTTGGGTGGGTGGTTAAACCCTATCCTAAACCTCTTCTTGTCCCCTTTAGCGCTCAAACATTCTCGGGCACGCTGAACCAGAATGTCCCCAAGGGTAACTAAATCCCACATGGCTACGATCTTTGATGGGGCATATCTTGGAGCTCGTGTGAGGTATGGATGTGATTCTAGTTCCTACAGGACCATGTTGTAGAGACCTACAATAACCTCTCTTTATTTTTTGAGATCACATTCCATTTTCATTTTACAATGTCATCTCGGGTGATGCTGTAACTTGCAGTGTTGGCTAGTACAAAGTTGCCAACTGCCAAATCTTTCTCACCTTTTGTCGTGGGATCGAACTGTCTACACCATTAGCTCTAGGTGGCTGGGTAAACCCTATCCTCAACCTCATCATATCCCCTTTAGCACTCAAACATTCTTAGGCACGCCAAACAGGAATGTCCCCAAGGGTCACTAAATCCCACAGGGCTACAATTTTTAACGGGGCATATCTCAGAGCTCATGTGAGGTATGGATGCGATTCAAATTCCTACAAGACCATGTTGTAGAGACCTACAATAACCACTCTAACTTTTTGGAGATCACATTTCTTTTTCATTTTACAATGCCATCTTGGGTGATGCTGAAACTTGCAGTGTTGGCTAGTACAAAGTTGCCAACTGCCAAATCTCTCTCACCTTTCTTCGTGGGATTGAACTGTCTACTCCATTAGCTCTAAGTGACTAGGTAAACCCTATCCTTAACCTCTTCATGTCCTTTTTAGTGCTCAAACATTCTCGGGCATGCCGAACCGAAATGTCCCCAAGGGTCACTAAATCCCACAGGGCTACGATCTTTGACGGGACATATCTCAGAGCTTGTGTGAGGTATGGATTTGATTCTAGTTCTTACAAGATTGTGTTGTAGAGACCTACAATAACCTCTCTCACTTTTTGGATATCACATTCTATTTTCATTTTACAATGCCATCTCCGATGATGCTGAAACTTGCAGCATTGGCTAGTACAAAGTTGCCAATTGCCAAATCTCTCTCACCTTTCATTGTGTGATCGAACTGTCTAGTTTGTTAGCTTTGAGCAACCAAGTAAATCCTATCCTCAACCTCATCACATCCCCTTTAGCGCTTTAACATTCTCGGGCACGCCGAATCGGAATGTCCCCAAGGGTCACTAAATCCCATAGGGCTGCAATCTTTGACGGGGCATATCTTGGAGCTCGTGTGAGGTATGGATGTGATTCTAGTTTTTATAGGACCATGTTGTAGAGACCTACAATAACCTCTCTCACTTTTTGGACAACACATTCCATTTTCATTTTACAATGCCATCTCGGCTGATGCTGAAACTTGTAGTGTTGGCTAGTACAAAGTTGCCAACTGCCAAATCTCTCTCACCTTTCATCGTGGGATCGAACTCTCTTCTCTGTTAGCTCCAAGTGGCTGGGTAAACCCTATCATCAACCTCATAATGTCCCCTTCAGCTCTTGAACATTCTTGGGCACACCGAACCGGAATGTCCCCAAGGGTCATTAAATCCCATAGGGCTATGATCTTTGACGGGGTATATCTCAAAGCTCATGTGAGCTATGGATGCAATTCTAGTTCCTATAGGACCATGTTGTAGAGGCCTACAATAAACTCTCTCACTTTTTGGAGATCATGTTCCATTTTCATTTTACAATGCCATCTCGGGTGATGCTGAAACTTGCAGTGTTGGCTAGTACAAAGTTGCCAACTCCCAAATCTCTCTCACCTTTCGTCATGGGATCAAACTGTCTACTCTGTTAGCTCTGGGTGGCCGGGTAAACCCTATCCTCAACCTCATCATGTCCCCTTCACTGCTCAAACATTCTCGGGCATGCCAAATCGGAATGTCCCCAAGGGACACTATATCTTTGGGAGGAATGGAACTAGCATAACAAAATTCTACATTCTTTCATTCTCGTCGTCCTCCTCCTCTCATACAAAAAAAACTTGGATAAGATAACTTACTAGACTTTTGGATTCATGGCCCTTCTCTCTTCTTTTCATACTCTTATAGCTATGCTAGTGGGATAAATCATTGAGTATTTTCTTATCTTTTATTTTTGCTCTTTCTTTTCTCAAGTGACCACTTGAGATTTTGCTATAGCTTTTACAACACGATGCTTGAGATTGAGACATTTTCTTGAGTGAGGTCTCTTCAACTAGTTGACTTTGAATCTTAGTAAGCTTTAGTATTTTGTTGTTCTTTTATGTATTCTTGCAAATGAATGTAATAGTTAATATTCTTGGTTTGGGAGCTTTTGTCCTTCAGCTTGGTGATATTTAATCTCCTTGTAGTTTTCCCAAAATCTTTACCTCTTTCTCTTTTTTTCTTCTACTTTATTGTGTGCATGAGGTGGACACATGTTTCCAATAAAGTGGGGACTACATGTATCATTTGAAAAAGTAAGAACACTTATTTGGTATTATTTTTAGCCCCATTTTAATATACATTATGGGTTCCTACATTGATTTCACACTCTCCTTTAAACACTCATTGGACTTTCAAATTATTATTTAAGTCCAATATTGATTCATTTTCTTTAAAAACTCAAGGTTACCCTTATCTATAAGTGTGCTTCTCTATTTCAACTTTAATCAAATAATTCCTGTCATTTATTAGACCTTATCTTACCATTTATGACATGTATTTTCTCTCTAAACCCAAAAATAAGTTGTTAGATCAAATTTCACACGCTCTAAATATCTTGGACCCACAATCAAAACTTGGGTTGGAATTGGTGGGTATAAGATGACTTTGGTGATATTTACTTGGGTACAATATTTTTGTTGGTGATATGTGTATTTATAAGTGATTATATTTATTGAATTGTTGTAGGGTCTCGTCACGCCTGACCATCCACGAGCATTTGAGGTGAACTTATAGAGTGACTATTTGTTGGCGGTAAGAAAATAATTGATTTTGTGTGTACATATATTTGATTTCAACATATAATAAATATTGATATCTACTTTCTTTGTATCAGTTGGAGTTGGAGAAGAGCCTCAACAAGACGTCGAGTGAGCGTGTTAGGAGGGCCCCGTCATCTCCACTATCTCCCTCCACATGATGACAAAGGACATTGAGAGACTTGTTTCGTTCCCCTTGTGGGAAGGAAAAGATGTAGTTGATCTAGACATGTATATATATAGGCATCAATGGACATATTTGATACACATTTGATGTATATGACATTCTATATTTGATGTATGACATTTATTCAACTTATGACATTATTGGTTAATATATGATATGTTTGTTCATATACGAAATATGATATGATATGTTTATTCATGTTTGTTCATGTATGACATTAAATTAGATATGTGCATGTATGAAAGTAAATTCACAACCTAATCTATTCAAAAATTTGATAGAATATTGATTAACAATAAACTTTATCATTGTTTAAGCATAAGTTAAGCATTTGCAATATGTCATCATCATATGATTTATGATCTTGTTCATGTTTAAAGTTTTCCTTCTCTATCATTTGTTTATCAAGTTTAATTCAGTACCTAATTAGTTTGAATTTTTGATACAATATTGATTGGCAATAGACTTTATTAGGCAATATTCATGGACCTCCTAGCAATTGGTCACCTAAATGAGAACCTTGAGATTTATTAGGAACTCCATTAAAGAAATCAGTAGTTTGAAATTACTCTATCCAACAAAATAGTGGTCTACAAATATTAGAGAGATAGACTTAATATTTACCAAGTGGCCATCCAATGCCAAGTGTTGTGGATGTATCTCCATTCAATGTTCTATCACATGTTAAATAATAGAAATTTTAGGAGTAAGAATAAGTTATCTAACCTTATTAACATTATTTTGTATGAGTTCCAAGTAAGGTATCAAGAGTGCTTGAAATTCAAGACTTTGTCTTCTCATCTTGTCCACGTCTTTACTTAAATCAACCTGGATTAACTAAGGTACCTCAATTAACTTAAAAACACTATTCTTTAAATCCTCATCAATATTTTTCAACTTTCTTTAAAATATATTGTGTCAAATGTAGTACATCACATAACTATTGGAGTAGGTGGATTATCTCCTTAAGAATATTTTCTAGCTCGGTTGTAATACCACCAAGTTCAACTTGTTGAGCAGTAATGGACTCATTTAGTTTCTCCATAATCTTCTTCTCTATTCTTTTCTCTTCTAATTTTATCAAATTTTCATTAACATCAACATCAGGTGAATTTACCTATTTTACAAGTAAACTTAATTGATCAATCATTGGAGGTTTGTCATTGGCTGGTGCATCTAGAATAATTTGTAATAAGATGTCCTTCACATCGTATAATACTTGTTTGTACTTCACTTCCTATCTTTCTCTTTTGCATCTTTCCCCTTCACAATTTTCCATAATTTATCATAGCATTAGAATCCAATTTTGTATTCTCATAGATTGAAAGTATGATAGCTTCATCTAATATTACCTTATCTCTTCTACTCTTTTTCATCTTTTTCTTGTCTTGTAAAGTGATTGATCTTGTACTTGGTGATATAATTGGTTGCACTAAAGCCATCTCCTCCTTAGATTTCTTATTTTTCTCATCAATTAAAGGTTTGTCTTACTTTACCCACTTTTTGTTGTGCAAATATTAGGCTATTTAGCTAGTATCCCTATAACAACATTTGAAACAATAATTTTTTTTAGTTTTGGCTATGTGTATACAACAGTGTTCATTATTATTTAAGGAAATAGTGATAGTTACTAATACATGTAACCCCAATAATGTTTCCTTTTATTCATTATAGTCCTATAATAGTTGATAATTTCTATAAGAATTTAACTAATTCTGACTTGGTTGTGCATAAGGTACCTATTAGTAAGTCATATTTTGTGAATAAGGACTCTAAGAAGAATTTTGATCCTTTGCAAAGCTATTCTCCACATCAAACTCCCATGCCTGATTCAATTCAAGTGTCTACTTGTAAGAGACAACAAAGCAAACCTAATGCTTAAAATATTAAGGAGAAAATTGACCTTAGTATTCAAGCTACTCTGGAAAAAAATTTGATAGATAGCAAAAGGAAAAGGAGTGCAAAAGGCACTCCTTAGAAGAATGAGGGACCTTTCGTGAAGTGTCAAACAAAAGATGTGCTCTCTAATCTAACTTCATGTGGCTAGTGCTGATGTAATTTTGCTTCAAAAAAAATATTTGTCTGAATAATCATATTCTTCTATAACTGCAAAGTTGACTAAGTGGAACTCATTTCATGGTCATGTTGCAGGTGCTTCGGGTGGTTCATGTATTCTTTGGAACCATAAATCTTGCACTGCTATATTTTCAATCTTTTCCTAACTAGTGGCAAGTAGTTGTTACTAATTCTGGTATGTCATTCATAGTGCTCAATATACATGGCCCTACTTCTACATGTGATTATAAGACAGAATTTTTGGATTCCTATTCTTAGGCTATTTCCAACATTCAAGATGATAAATTTATTGTGCCTGGGGATTTCAATGGCATTCTATCTCGGGATGAGAAAATTGAAGGTATATTCCCCCTCTTCATAAAATCATAAATTTTTTGATTTTGTGAATAATAACACCCGCATTGATATCCCTCCTTCTAAAGCAGCATTTACATGGACCGATAAGGGACAAGAATTTCACCAAATTACTAGAGATTTGATAGGTTTCTTATTTCTCATGATTGATTCCTTTCAAATATTAATATTAATTTAGAAATCCTCACTTTGGTTGCTTCAGATCATTTTTTCATTTCTCTATGTATTGAATCTAAGGGGACTCCCAGTGGTAGTAAACCATTTTTTAAGTTTAAGCATATGTGGTTTAGGCACTTGGATTTCTTGTCACTACTCAACCAATGTTGTCTACTCCTTTTGTCAAGGAATCTAGAATGTATCAGCTTCACATGAAGCTTAGATAGGGTTTACCCAGCTACCTGGAGCTAACAGAGTAGACAGTTCAATCCCACAATGAAAGGTGAGAGAGATTTGGCAGTTGGCAACTTTCTACTAGCCAACACTGCAAGTTTTAGCATCACTCGAGATGGCGTTATAAAATGAAAATGAAATGTGATCTCCAAAAAGTGAGAGAGGTTATTGTAGGTCTCTGCAATATGGTCCTGTAGGAACTAGAATTGCATCCATATGTCACACGAGCTCCAATATACTCCCCATCAAAGATTGCAGCCCTATGGGATTTAGTGACCCTTGGGGACATTTTGGTTCAGCGTGCCCAAGAATGTTCAAGCGCTGAAGGGGATAGGAAAAGGTTGAGGATAGGGTTTACCTGGCCACTCGGAGCTAATGGAGCAGACGGTTCGATCCCATGATGAAAGGTGAGAGAGATTTGGTAGTTGGCAACTTTGTACTAGCCAATACTGCAAGTTTCAGCATCACCCGAGATGGCATTGTAAAATGAAAATGGAATGTGATCTCCAAAACGTGAGAGAGTTTATTGTAGGTCTCTGCAACATAGTTCTGTAGGAACTAGAATCACATCCATACCTCACACGAGCTCCAACAAAAGCCCCATCAAAGATCGTAGCCCTATTGGATTTAGTGACCCTTGGGGACATTTTGGTTCAACGTGCTCGAGAATGTTTGAGTGCTGAAGGGGATAGAAAAAGGTTGAGGATAGGGTTTACCTGGCCACTCGAAGCTAACGGAGTAGACAGTTCAATCCCATGACGAAAGGTGATAGAGATTTGGCAGTTGGCAACTTTGTACTAGCCAACACTGCAAGTTTTAGCATCACCCGAGATGGCGTTGCAAAATGAAAATAGAATGTGATCTGAAAAAAGTGATAGAGGTTATTGTAGGTCTCTACAACATGGTCCTATAGGAACTAGAATTGCATCCATACCTCACACGAGCTCTGAGATATACCCTATCAAAGATCACAACCCTATGGGATTTAGTGACCCTTGGGGACATTTTGATTTGACGTGCCCGAGAATGTTCGAGCGCTGAAGGGGGTAGGATGAGGTTGAGGATAGGGTTTACCCAGCCACCTCGAGCTAACAAAGTAGACAGTTCAATCCCACGACAAAAGATGAGAGAGATTTGGCAGTTGGCAACTTTGTACTAGCCAACACTGCAAGTTTCAGCATCACTCGAGATGGCGTTGTAAAATGAAAATAGAATGTGATCTCCAAAAAGAGAGAGAGGTTATTGTAGGTCTCTAAAACATGATCCTGTAGGAACTAGAATCGCATCCATACCTCGCACGAGCTCCGAGATATGCAACATCAAAGATCACAGCCCTATGGGATTTAGTGACCCTTGGGGACATTTTGGTTTGGCATGCCCAAGAATGTTCAAGAATTGAAGGGGGTAGGATGAGATTGAGGATGGGGTTTACTCAGCCACCTGGAGCTAACAGAGCAGACAGTTCGATCCCACAACGAAAGGTGAGAGCGATTTGGCAGTTGGCAACTTTGTACTAGCCAGCACTACAAGTTTCAGCATCACCCGAGATGGCATTGTAAAATGAAAATAGAATGTGATCTCCAAAAAGTGAGAGAGCTTATTGTAGGTATCTATAACAAAGTCCTATAGGAACTAGAATCGCATCCATACCTTGCACGAGCTCCGAGATATGTCCTGTCAAAGATCGCAGCCCTATGGGATTTAGTGACTCTTGGGGACATTTTGGTTCGGCGTGCCTGAGAATGTTTGAGTGCTGAAGGGGGAAGGATGAGGTTGAGGATAGGGTTTACCTGGCCACCCAAAGCTAATGGAGTAGACAGTTCAATCCCATGATGAAAGGTGAGAGAGATTTGGTAGTTGGCAACTTTGTACTAGCCAACACTGCAAGTTTCAGCATCACTCGAGATGGCATTGTAAAATGAAAATGGAATGTGATCTCCAAAAAGAAAGAGAGTTTATTATAGGTCTCTGTAACATGGTCCTGTAGGAACTAGAATCGCATCCATACCTCACATGAGCTCCAAGATATGCCCCGTCAAAAATCACATCCCTCTAGCATTTAGTGACCCTTGGGGACATTCTGGTTCGAGGTGCCTAAGAACGTTCGAGTGCTGAAGTAGATACGATGAGGTTGAGGATAGGGTTTACCTAGCCACTTGGAGCTAACAGAGCAGATAGTTCAATCCCACGACCTTTTTTCCACTAAGTTGCAAATTTGAGCAGCTTTTACAACTTTCAACAATGCAACTTTGCACAAAAAGTACAATTTTTACATTTTTCACTTGATTCCAATTCTATGACTTAGAAAAGGTTCAGCAATAGTAAAACCTCAAAGTAATATAGGAATATAGATAGTTTTATGGTTATTTCCTAAAAGTTGCTAAATTGTTGCAAAAGTTGCTAATGCAACTTTGCAATTTTTGCATTGACAACATTTGGGTGAATTATGCATTTTGGCTTGGAGGGTATGGAAACTGAAAGCTATTGATGGGAACATGCTAGATAGGGTAGAAAAAACCTATTAAAGCCTAAAAACATCTTAGAGTTTACTATTTGTAGGATTTTCCCATCAGGAACTAGAAGGGTCACTTGGCACATTGTTACAAATTTGCTCATTTTGGGTTGTTACTTGGGTCCATCACCCTATCCTCTACATGAAGATTGATCCTAGGTTAGGGGTGGATAGAAAAGACCTATAAAGGTATTAAATAATGTAATAAGGCTATCGAAGCCTCTAAAAGATGTAAAAGGCACTAAAAGTGCAATATTTTGTAAAATTGCCAACATTGGCAATATAGGCCAAAATGGGCTTAATCAAGTCATGTAAAGGATCCAAAGGGAGGTTTCATTTGGTATTGAGAGTCTAAATGAGTTTAAAACCTCATTCCCACGTGTGGGTAGTCAAAATTGATTGCTCCAAAGGTGGATTTAGTGTTTTCTCTAAACAAGAGTTTCATTTTACATTGGAAGTCTTCTAATATAACCAAAGTGAAGGTGTTTGAACCATTTTTGGATTCTAGAGACGTTGCAAAGTAAGATTTCTAGAAATCCCTAGGGTAAATGGGCTAGAAAGGAGGGTATGAAAACTCTCCTAGGGCTAGATTTCTATGCTCCTTTCAAACACTTATATGTTGATTTCATTGCCTAGCCGGGTATGCAAACTTGCCTAGGGCCTCTTGGGAAAAAAAAAAAAAAACCTTTGCAAAACAAGACCAAAATAAATATTTAAATTGTTTATACAATATATTACTTGATTCCAAAAGGCTATCATTGTTCGACCATTGGAATTCAAGCTATAGAGGTTTCTTTGCTGATTGCTTTGTACAGACCAGCGAATTGGCAACTTAAATTTTTTTTTTCAAACTAGTAAAGAAAATGATAAAAAAAACTCCTAATATTTACCAAAGCATCTAAATTCCATAAAATATCAAGCCACATGAAAACAACAACCCTATCAATCCATTAAAGGTGTGGATGAAGGGTGAAATCATAAAATTGTCATCAAAATCCTTAGTTTGCTCTTCATTCCAATGCCAAAATTCATACAAAAGTGTGTGCCAACCCTCAAACTGACTTTGATTTGTATTAAATACCTCTTACCCACATGAATGAACAGATCTCATAGGTTTCCAACTGATTATTGAAGCCCTTATAAAGTTTTAGCACTTTTTGTTAATGTTGTCAAGCAACTTTTGCACTATTGTGCATTTAATGGCTCCATGACCTCAAACATGGTTAAATGAACCTATTTCCATGTAATTACAACTTTTAACATTTTTTCCATCTTTCCCATCCTCCTAGGGTCTTGGTCAATGTTTGACCATTTTAGGCTCTAACAAGCAATTTAAGCAATTTTGCCAACATAGAAGCAACTTGGGAACTCAAACACAACAAAAACCTATTTACAAACACAATTCACACACTTGGGGCTTTATCACATAGCCCTTATTCATGTGGTCTGGCCAAGACCAATACAAGTGAAAAATTATTTAGGAAACTTGACTTATTTCCTAGGTGCTCCTGCACCAACAAAGCTCAAAGAAAATGGGTAGAAGTCAATAGTAGGAAGAATAAATTGTCGACTACTAGCTGCTTTTTTAACATGGTTACTAAGAGAAAGTAAAAACATAATGTGGCAGGTAAGAATTATTGTTTGGGTAGGAAGAATAATAAAGAAATAAGAGAATTCGCAAGTAAAGTTGATATAGTAAATGGGAGACAGTTCACCATCTAGGAGAGTTGTAACAAAAGTCATAAAGGAATAGCATATCATAGAATATTAGAGGATTGAATGCTCCTCATAAGAAGGATATTTTGCGGAATGTGGTTTGGTAACCCAATTTGAACATTTGGAGGGACCCTTGTGGAGAAGGGTAGGTATTTAGTTTAATGGTTTGAATCTATTCTTGAAACAAGTCATTTGCTGAATGTTTATTACTTCTTGGGGATCTAGTTTGACTCCTTAAATCATTGGTATCAAATCTAGTAGATCTATTGAGGAGTGCAAAATTAGTTACTTGTGTTGTAGATTGTTATATTGAGAAGATGCCTCCAAAAAAAATATATAGAAGGAGATAAAATATTTGATATAAGCTACTAAAATAATGGATAGAGAGTTGAGGAAACAAAGAGACTAAGATGCAATAAGGTAAAGAGAACTGAGACAAGTAAGCAAGTAAAATGCAACCATCTTGAAAATCTTGGAAGCTTTGGAAAGGATTCCTACGAGGGATGTGCATGAAGAACAAGAAAGTGATGTTTAAGCACTTGAGAATCCTTATGGAGAGGGTGGAGGGGACTTAGATCTTGAAGAAAGAAGGATGATAAGGTTGTTGAATATATTTCAATGTGGTAGAAGAAAGACAATAACTAATTTCCATATCTATCATGGCAAGACAGATAGTGAAGAGGTTTTGCAGTTGATAGATTCCCAAGAGAACTATTATAATTATGGAGATATAAGTGAAGTAAAATAAGGTAAAGCTATACAAAACATATCTAAGAGGGACATCATTGACATGGTGGAGTAGTGTAATGGAAAAGAGGTTTTGTAAGGGTGGAACAAACATGACCAGATTGTGAAGGATGTGCCTCTTCCATCAAATAATACAATCCAAAAATAGAGGATAAGGAATAACTTGAAAGAAAAGGAGATGGGTTTGATGACCTACATAGAGGAATTTCACAAGTTGAGAATAAGAGGTGGATTAGAGCATAAAGATGAAAATGTTGCAAGGTATCTTAATGGGCTCATATAAAACTTGCAAAATGGGATTACCTTGATTTTTCCTAAGATGCTTAGAGATAGTTTCCAATTGGCTATAAGTGCATAAGATATGGTCAATAGGAAGAAAGAGAGACAAGAAGGTGGTAGAGGAAATGTAAATAGAGGAAGGGGAAGAAAAACCAATAATATGGGAAGAAATGATAGTTTAGTTTCATATGAAATGGTGAACAATTTATATTTGGAATGGTCACCACACAATAGGCCGTATAGAGCATCACATGTAAGTAGTGATGATTTTCTTAAAATATAGATGACTATGAGCATCACATGTATAGAGCATCTCCATTAAAATATGTTTTCTGGTGTAAACCTATGAGGAATAGTTGGTCCCGATTCAATCTTGTGTCAATATTAGGAATGTGACCAATTAATGCGACAACCTCATCATATGTCACCATAGTCGAAGTATTGACACCCCATAGGAACTCAACCTTTGAACATCCCATCTGTAAATGACCTCATAAAGAAAGCTCTATAAACCCGCATGAAACAGTGAAACAAAAGTTGCATACTTGTGAAGATGATCAGACTTCAGGTGATCAGTATGTCTCAAATCTATATTCAATTCTTTTACTATGCATATAAATGGTTTGTTATATAAAAGACTTATATCCACCAAATAAATAATCATTTTCTTACTATGCTATCCTTATCCTTGGCTGATCTCTGGTAGACCATTTCTTAACCATCCTCTTCGATCTATAGGTCACTGTATTAATCTGGTTCATCTTGTCTCTACTCGAATTAATAAGAATTGGCAATCTCAAGGATTGGCAAAAGAGGAATGGGTCCAAGTGGAACATAGGATTTAGAAGTGAGTTTAATTAAAATATAATAAATAGTGTATTACAAAAAGGAGAATGGTATGTTCTTTGCAATCTACTCCCTTATACATTCTATCAATGTTCCACATTGAACCTGATAGAGAACATCACAACACATAACTAGCAACATAGAACATACCTCCTAGCCACCTCAAGAACATAAAATTTCAAAAACCAAAGTGCACAAGTTTAAATTCAAAGCCTCAAAGGTCAAGAGCACAACAAATAAAAATAAATAAATAAATACGAACAAAACCCACATTTGATGGAATCACAGAAAATCTGGTGGCTAGATAGTTACAAGCTAATTTAAGCTAATCCTTCATCACCATTAAGGTTGAAAATAACATACCCAATTGAAAACCAATTTACATATACAAAGTGACTAACATTACTCACAAAGAGGGAGTAGAAGCTACACACTACCTTGTGTCCAAGGTGCGCTAAAGAACATAACCAAACTCTTGGAGATCATATAATCCTAAGTTTACATAATTTGGTAGTAACACATTTCATTAACTTATGAAACATTTACCAAGTTCCATGATTTGTCTTTCCAAAAATGACATGCTAGATACACTTTCCAACAATATAATTAAGATCCTTCCATCACACACTGCAAGTTTCAGCATCACCTGAGATGGCATTGTAGAATGAAAATAGAATGTGATCTCCAAAAAGCGAGAGAGGTTATTGTAGGTCTCTGCAGCACGGTCCTGTAGGAATTGGAATCTCATCCATTTCTTGCATGAGCTCCATGATATGCCCCATCAAAGATTGCAGCCCTATGGCATTTAGTGACCCTTCGAAACATTCTGGTTCATCATGCCTGAGAACGTTCGAGCACTGAAGGGGACAAGATGAGGTTGGGGATAGGGTTTACTCGGCCACCCAGAGCTAATGGAGTAGACAGTTTGATCCCACGATGAAAGATAAAAGAGATTTGGCAGTTGGAAAATTTGTACTGGCCAACATTGCAAGTTTCAGCATCACCTGAGATGGCGTTGTAGAATGGAAACAGAATGCGATCTCCAAAAAGTGAGCAAGGTTATTGTAGGTCTCTACAACATGGTCCTGTAGGAACTGGAACCTCATCCATATCTCGCACGAGCTTTGAGATATGCCCCATCAAAAATATTTGAACTCATAGTGATTAATGAGAATATAGTTGAGGGTTTCTTTACTTTTCTATATTAAGTTTGGCTTTCAATTTTGGAGGGATGAATCAACCTTGATGATAGAGGTAAATGCTAAATAATATTTATTTAATCACATTGTTTGAAAAAACTTTAATGACCTTTAAATACAATTGAAAGAAATGGAATTGATCTCCCTTACTCATGTAGATGAATAAAATTGGAATTTAAAAAAGAGAGGGACATCCACCATAAAACCATGCAATCATGCACTTCTTGATGGGAGTATCATAAGTTCATTGTTAGATGGATATGCCAAATGTGTAAGAATTAAAAGGAAAATATGTTGATTGATTGAATATAAAACCAAACATGTGGAATATTTAAAAATATATCATGGGGCTATTAATAAAATAAAACTAATAGAATCAAACTCTACAAACATGGGTATTCAAACTATGAACAAAAAATACATCATTATTGAGGTTTTAGCATGTTGGGCAAGATAGGGTCTTATTGAAGCTAACAAGAAGCATCATTGTATCTAGTGTTTTCTAGGCATAAAATTAAAGTGACATAAAACCATTCACATGCAAAAACATCTAGAACATGTGATAAAATCATACGTTCAAACCATTCATGTAGCCATAGTCACAAATTTCAACAAAGAATTCAACCAACATAAAGGTGCTAAACTTTGTAAGCTATGGATAACTATTGATCCTTAAATATAAAAACATTTGTATGGGTCTAAGGTAATATGCATTATGAAATTTCTTGATTTTCCAAAATATTATATCTTAAAATTCACAATCATCAAATCTTAGCATCCAATCAACTAATCCAGTAATACAAGCATCAAACCAATGTGATAACAAAAAATCAAAGTTGATTCCATAATCTCTAAAAATATCATATAATTCATTTATCAATAATTTGAAACATCATAAGCATATGTCTAATAATGTCATACATGAAATATATGTAAAAAATGACATACATAGAAAAAATTATACAAAACATATGCCCAATAATGCCATATAGGTGTAAAATGTACATCATTAGATATATACTCTTTCCAACTAGGGGAACAAAATAAATCCCTAATTGTCTTTAATTGCCAACAAGTGGGAGATGGTGTATATAATGAGGTCTTCCTAACATATTCACTAGTCCATTAGTCTAGAATCTTCTGTAGCTTGACATTTACAATCAAAATTATATGTGAATAAATAACTATTTTATATAAAAAAAAAATATATATTTACACATAAAAGTTAATATTTTCTTACAGCTAGCTGATCATTCCTCTGTATATACACCTCACGGATACACTGATGGTCAGGAGTAATAAGACCCTACAAAAACAATCAAAGTTATCACTCGATTGTGCCTATGAATTTTATATTGAATTTCAATAATACTGAAATTTTAATGTAAACTCTTTCATACCTTAGTCATTGGCTTAGAACTAGTGAGTGCAATAAGGACTCGTTGATCAATACAATGATGAAGATGTAAAGGAATCTCTGATGTCAATAGTTGAAAATGATAATACACGAGACTCAAATGCAGTTATGAAGAATACACATTTTCTTTTGTCTCCATATTAAATAAAATATTTTGGTACCTCTGTGAATTTAGTATGACATCCTTAATTTTATAGTGTTGATCCCAAAGCTACAACACTTATTATTTATTACACATGTATGTAAATCTGTTAACCATCAAATTCAACACCTTTGTGTGCAAAATAATGTACTATATGTTAGAGTAATAAATTTATTTTCTTATTAATTAAATTATATTGATATAATTACTAAGTTACTTATTATATTGATATAGTTTACTTATAATTCCTTTCAATTTACAACTAATTGAAATGATTTCCCCAATTTTTCATCTAGTCACTAGGAAATTGGATTTGTTGTCTCTTTTTCTTAAAGAACCAGATCTACTAGTTCCTTTGGTCTAGAAGCCTTCCATTGAGATTGGGGTTTTGAAAGTTTCAAGGGTTGAGGAACTTTTTATAGAATATCTTGAAGAAGGAGAGTTCATGTATAATGGTTTTGAGGAAGGCTAGAGTTCCATCCAGATGGTGTTGCAAAATGGCCAAGCGGAGGAGGAGGTAGAAGAATAAATAGAATAAATGCATGAGAAGGAGGATCATGAGGGAAATGGAATATTTGGGGAGAGAAGCAATTAGGAGAATGGGTCAAATATGCTTCTCAACTAGAAGGAGAGTATTGCATTGGACACTGATACTAGTCTACCTCGTAGCAAGGTCACCAATGTTGGTGATGACCTTGTTAATGAGATCATGCTACCAATCAAAATTTTACCTATAAGCCTACAAGACTTCATCCCTTGGTAGTGGTAATGGTGGTAATTATGGTTGAATGTGTTTGAAATAGAAAAAGAAATGAAGGGTGTTTTGCATGACACTATTCACTCATCATAAGTTGTATGGATTAAAACCCACAACCAAGCTTTTATAACATTATACAAATTACAAATTATAAGACTATGCCTTTCATGATAGTTGCATTTTCATATTAGCAAATGAAGAATGACTTTTGGAACAAACATAATAAATACTTCCAAATACAAATGAATCCAATGTATTGTATTATAATCTTGAATGGTAAAGACCAAGCCCAAACATTTATTAAGGTGTAGCATTTATAATTGTTAGGTTCATGTGAAGAAGTCATCGTTCATATTCTCATTGTTGTGTAATTTGATGATAAGAAGAATACAATGATATAGAGGTTGATAGTGACATAAAACTTTACAAAATGCAATCAATGAGAATTTTACATTGAGGGGGGAGTAATAATCAATGTTTCATTCTCATTGTTTGACAAACTCTTATATAAAGAGGGAGTAGACAGATGATATGGTTTAGTCTTCTTCCGAGAATCTTAGTCAGATTGGTTCAAAATGATTCATGATACAACTACTATACTTAGTGTGACCAATTGATGCTAAAAACCTTAGTATTGATGCTACAAACCTTAGTATTGACATAATTTAACCTCTACAATTCCAGGCATAAGATGATTAGCATACAATGGTACTTGAACAAAGAACACTAATAACTATTGAGGATGTGAATTGATAATACCATTTCGCAGATGATTTTGGCATCTCATGCTTTATCACTTGTGTGTCAACTTTATTAGCCCTCTTCTTTGGTGACCTACAAATGAAGAATTAGCATAGTAAAAAATCTAAGATAAGATTAAAAAAATGGGTCCTATTAAAGAATCTAATATAAATTCAAATAATGTATCATGATTCTAAACAAATCAAAACTAAATCTCATCACTTACACATCATAACAATACGGTCCACCTTAGTCATGTGATAGTCTTAGGGAAGAGGTTGTAACATTGTATTTGGATCCAATTGATCACTTTTTCTGTCTCTCCCAATTCAATCTAATGAGCCAATTGGATCTGCTCGACATTTTAATGTCTCAAGTATTGCCTCATGGTCTGACTCATGAACTTTCCAAAGAATCTTATTATGTGCTTTTCCACCATATTTTATCAAGTGGACATTTGATGCGACAACAAGGTTTGAATAATGAAGAATCTTCCTCTCTGTTTGCCAATCCTCCAATAACCACAAGTTAGGATTCTTCATAGGATATTGTCTAAGCCATGTGCCTGTTACAACCACCACACCGACATGGTACTCTAAACCTTCACCATCTATAAACAAGTGATCCAATTTTTGTTTGGCTTTAACACAACGACACAAATAATAATATGTCCCTTCTTTATTGTCTTCAGGTGCAATAACAACAAAAACATGGCCTGTAGTGACAAATGTAGAAAATGTGATCATTAATTCAGAAAATACTTGGGTTAAAGTTATAAAGTTACATATTGAAATTACAAAGATATATATATATATATATATATATAACCAGGTTGCACTATATCTGACAAGTAGTCAGAGTCAATAGATGAATCCATCTCTACCATTTCCAGTGCTTGTGTATATATATATATTACAAGGTTGCACTATATCTGACAAGTATTCAGAGTCAATAGATGAATCCATCTCTACCATTTCCAGTGCTTGTGGGGGACGATAGGTGTCAATTGGGTCCAAAACCTGTATATCCCATTTGTCCACCCATTCAGTTGACTCACAATCATCCCAATTTTCCTCTGCACATGATGGACAATAGCATGCCATTTTTCGTGTGTGGATACTCCATGAACCTGCATAAAAGCTTCTAAAAGAGTGTAACTAACTAGATCCTATTAGTGTGCAACAATCCTGATATGCTGCAATGATAGTATTATCTATCAACCAAAATTATCTACGAACTGTAGACTCACCTTCCTTACCTGGACCCATTGTAGCATCACACCATTGGATGATGGATTTTGCATCTATCAATATTGCTCCATCTTTGTACTTTAGTTCTTCACGAGCCAAGGCTCTATTAATGCATGCGTCTACACCATCATGCTCTCCCTTACCATGACCAGCCTCTGTGAAATTCCACATATATTGAATTCTACACAAACTATGCATCCTGTTCAACCAATAGAACATCCGTGCATTCTTGAATTGAGATGCACAATTGTCTAACCAAATAATGTGTTGACGATATAATATGCCCCTATTAGCCAAATCTCCATAAAATAGTTGAAAAAAACCATGTACAAACTTCGTAGAATGTGACCGATCATCGCTGATTTAAAAATGGTACTCCCTCAAAATCTTCCTGTCATCGTCTGTACTTGTAGGTGAATGCATGAATGTTATGTAAACAAATATGGAAACCTGTTGAAATGTATAATACTTTGCTTACACCTCATTTTGTGGTTGTAGTGTGTAGTTCTCTACAAAATCCACAACCGAAACAATGGTGTCCAATGGAAACGTATCCTTGCACAACTTGAATTGCAAATCCAACCATCGAGCTCTATGGGTATGCCTTGAATACTCATAAATAATCTTTTCACGAAAAATCTTCATGAACTCATACACTGGAATCTTTTCAATAACTAGATCACATCTTTTACCATGTTTCTGTTGGATAATGTTGTCCTTGATGTCACACAAGTGTCATATTAGTCATTAGTCTCAAGTTCACCGAGCTCAGACAGTCTGCAATGCAATTTAGAGTACCAACCAAGCTCACTCGGTCATCAAAGGAAATGTGGAAGATAGTGTTAACTGATATAACTTGGTCAATGAAGGAAATGTGAAAAGCCAGTGTTAATCGAGATTCACTTGGTCTCCAAAGGTTAGTTTCCACCGAGCTCACTCGGTCATCAAATGAATTATGGAAAAGTCAGTGTTAATCGAGCTTCACTCGGTCTCCAAAGGTTAGTTTCCACTGAGCTCACTTAGTCATCAAATGAATTATGGAAAAGTCAGTGTTAACCGAGCTTCACTTGGTCTCCAAAGGTTAGTTTCCACCGAGCTCACTCGGTTATCTCAGGAAACTCAGTAATTACCGAATTCTCCTGACGATTGATGGTTTGTCACGAAGTTTGCTATATCAACCGAGATCAATCAGTTAACACAAGAATTATTTTCTGAACAAAGTTCACCGTGCAAGGTCGGCCAGTATAGGGATTTGCTAATAATTACTTTTAGCCGACTATTGTAATTGTTTGTTTTAGTCAGTGATTTGAGCCGACTATGATAATCTGAAAGGTATATATGGTCATTCAAGTTATGAATTAAAGCATGTGATTATGAAAAAGTTATGAATGCAAATTATAGTATGAAGAGGCGAATGTTGAGAAAATTTTGATGGAGGATCAGATGTATTAAAGGAGCTGCAAAGTTGTATTTGATCAGTAAGGATCCAATCAAGCATAACAGAGATTTGCAATCAACAAAGATAAGTTGCACATTATATCAAGTAATTTGATTGTTGCTTTCTAACCATTGTAACAGTGTATTCAAAATATCTTAACAGAGTTGGTTTAATAGCCATTCAATAAATCCTCTAACGAGGTGAAAATTCAGTTGAATTGTTCTAAATACCTCTAGCAAGGCCACTCCTAACTAGGTGATTAAATCCTTTAACAGGGTCACACCTAATAGTGTGTTTTTGTAACCTTTAACAGGGTTGGCTCCTAATAAGGCTCACTTCAAAAGAGTGAAAAAGTTACATTGGTGATTTTTTCCATATTGGGTTTCCACATTAAAATCCAGTGTCTTCTGTGTTATTAATTGCTAAATTACTTTGTGCATGATATCATATCAGTTCTTAATATTTATCATTTGCTGCATTATCAAGTTTCAACATTTTATTGATCAGATCAAAGGTATATTCAGACATCTTAGGGAGTGTGGAAAGTTTTTGGAGTAACTGATTCACCCCCTCCCCCTCTCAGTTACTCTATTCTCATTTCCAATAGTTTCCCATCTTTTAGAGCATATCTCACTGTCTTGAATTTTCCACAATCTACTATTTCATTTCCAATTGCATGTGTACTATCCATATGTTGACAAGTTGATAAAAGTTGCAAAGAACTACAAAATAAGAACGTACCATCCAAGCATGATGTCTTGTAAAATTTTTGGCCGTCCCCTATTTCAGATAAAATGTTGGATATGAGTTCCCTTGAAGATATTGGTGGCTCTTTTATGTCACAATCCTGCAAAACAAACTAAGAATGCAAAACTATGCATATGTTCCTAAAAACAACAAAATGGTTAGAAAATTCAATATGTATCCTACAACAATAAGTTGTGCGTGTGTGATTTATTTTCACATAAAAAGTTCTACCCATCTCAAAAAATCTTTTACTTATTTGAATTTTAGAATACATACCAATAAATTTTGCAAAAAATTGTGTCTGAGTTGAGTCCAAAAAATGTTTCGCATGTGGCTCGTGATTTTGGCTACCAATCCTCCTCCTTACAACATCTCTTTGATTAGGAGAAACATGTGTGTTATTTTTCCAAAAATCTTCAATCAATGATTTCAAGGCTTCACTAATTTCTTTATCCTTTTGCGGTAGTCTACCGCTAAATGTCCATAACTCATTTTTTTTTGGATCTTCTAATCTCTCACACCTTAGCATGGCTCTCCTTGAGGTACCTCTACCAATTTTTAATGTTTTTCTTGTCTTTTTCATGAGTCAAGCTTCTTCATTTGGCTACTTACTATTGTCAATGTGAGTACTCGTCTTGTGATATTACTATCTTTGGTGCGTGATTTAGAACCCACTTTGTCATAAGCACTCATTAGATTCTTTATAATATTTCTTTTATTTGAATCATCCATCGTTCTTAGCCCAAGAATCTTCATGATAGGCCTAAATTTCAAATTTCTCATCATTTCAACAAATAATCGGCATTGACTTGTAATATTTAATTCTTCAAAAAAAATCTCCACATATGATTAACTTTTCTTTGACAAGTACACTTGCTAACCTTGTAAGGCATTGATTTCAAAATATTAGTATCAATATCAATCAAATATTTTTGTTTTCTAAAATGAATTCTAGAAGGTGTTCTAATCTCTTCAATTCTCTCAATATTTTGAACATCAATATAAGGTTGAGTGTATTGCGTACCTTGAACCGAAGATGATGTGCCTTGGCAATAAGATGTAAAAGATGGAATATCACCTACTTGATGTGTTGATGTTGTGCTTTCAATATGACATGATGGAGTGCGTATATTGTCGGATCTATAAATCAGTGTCTCTTCAACATGAGAGGATGATATGACTTCAACATTGGAAGATGGTGTAGTAGATGATATGACTCCAACATTCGAAGATGGTGTAGCGGACGATATGACTCCAACATTGGAGGATGGTGTAGCTTCACAATTCAATTGTCTTCTTGAGAGTAACAATCTCATTCGTTCTCTTTGTCTTTCTAATTCTTCCTCCTTGTTTCTTTGTATTGGAGGTTCTTGATCCTCTTCGGAAGTCGATTCTTCATCATTGCTTTGAAATTTTCATTGTTCACATAGTAATTTAATTTTATCTCTTTTAATTGTCAAATCTCTCTCCCTATCTGCATTTGTTTGAATCTTTGGTTTCTTCCTTGGCATGATGATGATTTATACATGTCAATTTATTCAAACATTCGAATTACTTAAAATATGTAAATTACAAATTATTCAATTACCTATAAAAATTATAATTATTTGAACGAATACACAATATATATCAAATGACTTGTCAAATTTCTAACCATTTCGAAATAACATTTCATTCAAACATACAATTTTCAATGAATTCACTATTTATTACATAACATATCAAATTATAATCAAATTTGTATCTATATATCGACAAAAAATATTTAAAATGGATTGCACTAACCTTTTCTATTAAAGGAATATTCAAAAAAAATTCAAATCTCGTATCCAATGATTGAATTTGGTGTTTGCTAGCTTTCAAAAGTGTTGAAATGGTGTTTTCGATGTTGAAACTCATGTTTTCTGTCGAAATAACAGAGAGCATAATAGACCAAAAGTTAAAAATGGATGAAATGGGCCCCAAGGTTGGTTTTTTACTATTTTTTGGTGATTTGAGATAGTGCATATGCACTATAAAGCATGTACGCACTATAAAGCACGTACACACTATAAAGCACGTACGCACTATAGTGCGTACGGACTATCTCAAAACACATCACTCTGTATCCTCCCTACTCTCTCTACCTCTCTCACCCCCTCTCCTCTCCCATCCCCGGCTCTTTAGATCTCTCACACACACTCTTATCCCCCCTATCTCTCTCCCTCTCCCTCTCCTACCACCTGATTTCTCTCCACCATCCCCTACTCTCTCTCTTCTCTCCCATCCCCTACTTTGTCTCTCTTACACACATTCCCATTCCCGCTCTCTCTCCCTCTCCCACCGCCTACTTTCTCTCCCCCTTCATCATACTCTCTTTACCACCCCCTACTCTCTCTCACACTCACACTACTACTACCTACTATCTCTCTCTCTCAAGTTATCTCTCTCCCTCTCTACTCTCTCTCTCTCCCATCTTGTACAAGCTCTCTCTGCCTCTCCCATTCTCTCTCCCACCACCTACTTTCTCTCCCCCATCCCTTGCTCTCTCTCTCTCTCTCTCGTCTCCCATCCCCTACTCTCTCACACTCTCACACTTTCCCCCATCCCCTTCCCTCTCTCTCCTCTCCCATCCCCTACTCTATCTCTCTTACACATACACCCCCATCCCCCCTCTCTCTTTCCCTCTCCCACCACCTACTTTCTCTCCCCCATCTTCATACTCTCTCTCTGCCACCCCCTACTCTCACACTCTCTTCCATCCCCTGCTCTGTTTCTCTTACACACACACTCCCATCCCCCCTCTCTCTTTTCCTCTCCTACTACCTACTTTCTCTCCCCCATCATTGTACTCTCTCTCTGCCACCCCCTACTTCAACACTTTCAAACTCTCTCCCATCCCCTACTCTCTCACTTTCATAGATACACACACTCTTATCCCCCCTACTCTTCTTCTTCTCTCCCATCCCCTATTCTCTACATCTATCACACACACTCCCATCCCCCCTATTTCTCTCCCTCTCCTAACGCCTACTATCTCTCTCTCTCAAGTTCTCTTTCTTCCTCTCTACTCTCTCTGTCTCTCTCTCCCATCCCTTACTATCACTCTCTCTCCCATCCCCTACTACTTTCTCTCAAACTCTCACACTCTCTCCCATCCTTTACTCTATCTCTCTTATAAATAAATACACATTCTCATTCCCCCCCCCTCTCTCTCTCTCGCAGTCCTTGTCCCACTGCCTACTCTCTCCCATCCCCTACTCTATCTCTCTTAAATGCTTCCATTCCACCTCTCTCCCCCTCCCACTCCCTCTCCCTCCACGTACTCTCTCTCTCTCTCTCTCTCTCTCTCTCTCTCTCTCTCTCTCTCTCTCTCTCTCTCTCCCTCTCTCTCCCATCCCTCTACCATTGCTTACTCTCTCTATCTCTCTCTCCCCTCTCATTCTTGACTCTCTCTCTTTCACACACACATACACACACACCTATCCCCCCTCTCTCCTCTTCCATCCCCTACTTTTTCTCTCACTTACTCTCCCCCTCCCACTGCCTACTCTCTCTCTCTCACTCTCACTCTCTCCCTCTCCACTCTCTCTCTCTCTCTGCTACCCTCTAGTCTCTCTTAAATTTTCACACTCTCTCCTATCCCCTACTCTCTCTCTCTCTCTCTCTCTCTCTCTCTCTCTCTCTCACACACACACACACACACACACACACACACATTTCTATTCCCCCCTCTCTCCCCCTCTCCCACTCCCTCTCCCATCGCCTACTCTCTCTTCCATCCCCTACTCTCTCTTGAGCTACTTTGTCTTCCCCCTCTCCCATTCCATACTCTCTCTCTTTCACACAAATGTACTCCCATCCTTCTCTCTCTCAAGTTCTTCCTCTCCCACTTCGTCTCCCATCACCTAGTCTTTGCCCCATCCCCTACTCTCAGTCTCAATCTCCCAACCTGTACTCTCTCTTACACTTCCTCTCTCTCCCATCCCCTACTTTAAATCTCTTTCCCCCATCTCGCACTCTCTCTTTTCCACCCCTACTCTCTCTCACACTTCCTCCCTTTGCCACCCCTACTCTCTCTCTCTCTCATCCTATACTCTCTTTGCCACCCCTACTCTTTCTCACTTTCTCTCTCCCATCCTGTACTCTCTCCCCTCTCCTATCCCCTACTTTCTCTCTATCTCTTTCACGCACACACATAGCCATTCCCCTATCCCCCCCCCCCCCCCCCACGTAGTTATCTTTTGCAACTTATATCTTAATAGTGCATGCACACTATAGTGTGTGTGCCCTATAGCGCGCACGTGCTATTTAGAACTGAGGTTTAAATAGCACATGCACACTATAGGGTGCACAAGCTATTTAAGCCTTAATTAAACCCAAGCCTAAGGCTTGGTTTTGCCTTGGAGATCCAACCCAAAGGTTTGGATTTGATGATAAGGCCTCAGACGTGTTTTATAGAAAACATACAAAAAATGATTATTTTTTCTTCTGTGCTCCCCTTGAAGATTTCTCATGGTTGGGTATCGATAAGATCAGGTTACATAGCATTATAGGTCTTTGTGTTAGCTACCTAACCATATAATTTATTTTTAATTTGAACTATTTCAAGCCTTTCATCTATAATTTCTTTTGAATGTATGTTCATTTTTTGTCAAAAACCACCACGTACTAATTGGGCTATAGATTTTAGCTCATTCATCAAATTTTGTAATAACTTATTTTTTTAGAAACTAGACTCTATTCTACACACTTTGAAAAACAAAGTTTTGATTTTAGATTAGTTTTCAATTATTTCTAGGGGGAGCACACAGATATTTCACGTTTTTGGGATGTGTCTAGTTAAAAAATTCATTAAAAAAAAATACACATTATAAAATTACCTAAAAAATCTAGGATAAACTACATCGTGTTAAGCAACTTTTGACCAGAGAGATTAAAGAATTTCAAAAAAAAGTTAAAATTTTAGGGGGGCCACACTTTGTACTGTGTTATGTTTTTTTGGAATAAACAGTACCACTTTTTGTGGCCCCCTTTTTTGAGGACCTAAAACTAAACCATTTTGAAAAAAAATTAGCAATTTAGAAACTAGATTCAAAGGACTACGACTTTTGTTTTTGTCATATCTGAAAATTTTGAGTGTAACTATCTTCAAATTCTTGTTGAAGTTCAAAATTTGCAGATTTCAAGAAAAAGGTGTCCACTTATACCCCCCTTTTGGCACCACAACTTTGTACACTTACCCATGTTAAACTAAAACCAATGAATTCATGGAATTTTTATGAAAGATATAAATCCTTCACCAATAAGTTGATTCTTGGACTATCATCATAGACCTTGTCAGTGCTAAGGTGAGGGAGTGACTCAAAAACTAATAAGGAGTAAGATAGTCAATAAGAACTAATGAAGAATATGATAACATTAGTAACTAAATAATTATTGAAACAAGACATAATAGATAAGATCATAAGCTACCAAACAAGAACACAACCCATAAAATAAGAGTAACCGAGCGAGAAGAAGGAAATCAAGCAAGTATGCCAATTGAGGTACAACATAAGAGGAAATAAGTAGACAAGGACTATTGATCGATAATTGAAAATGACACTGATTAAACAAGAAGATAAATGTAATGAGACTATTCAATGGACAAGGAACTAATTTAACAATCAAGAGGTAAGACACTAGAAATAGCTATTGAATACACTACTCTTGATAACCCATTCTTAACCACCAAGAGACTAGAAATGCCACAATGAGCTTGAACATTCTAGAAATAAATGATAGCTACCATACTGATCTAGGAAGAGTTTGTACAATCACACATATTTTAATGGTAGGTACACTAACTTTGGATGATACCCAAAAAAATTGAATGTGAGTTAATCAATTTAAGAAGAGTATCCCTCTATGAGCTATGGGACAATATTTTATAAGTCTATATTTCAATTATATTCAAGAACTATTAGGAATGTGTGTTGATCTTAAGGCAAGGCCCTAAGTGACACAACTATGTTGGACCAAGGTAAGCCTATATATAGAAGTTGTGTCCCTAAATGCAGAAGACTTCCAGGACGAAGTCAATAGCTAGAAGGGGAGGATGTAAGGCCCACACTAGTACCCTACTATAGAAATGAATGTGATTAGGAGTTAATTAGGTTATGAATGCCATTCTATTACTAATAATGATTTATGAGATCCTATTAGAGGTTGATACAGATTTTAGCTATTATATAAGTCTAATACCAATTCAATAGCATTATGTTGAATATATAGGACCACATGGAAATGAGATTCAAAATGTTCAAGCTAAGAACTTGGCCACAAGATACTAGGGATGATCTACTAGGCAATTAGGAAGGATAAAATAACATTTGTTCTACTAAGAACAACTATGACCACAGGTTATGATGACAATAAGACATATGGATATGTTTGGAAATTGGTTCTAACTTATTATGACATAATTATTGAAACATTCTATTAGTATGAGGAGTTAACCCTAGAAAATCAAGCAAACCCTTCATAAGGTGATAAAGGGGTATTGATAGGAACGTCACTATACCTAACTTAGTTGAAAGGTACTAGTTAACTAGTCTGCACATTAGTGATTTTCACTTAGGACATGTATGCTAAGATTAATTTTATATGTTTTCATGATTTACTAAAGAGCACTTAGAGTTTCATTGTTATGTTAGAAAGAGTTGTGATAATATTCAGAATGATAATGAGTGATATTAAGGAAGATTACTATTGATAGACATATTTGATATTTCAATGTTTTGAATATTTAATAAGGATTGTTAGATGGAAGTTAATTGTATATGTTATGCAAATTATGTGATATTAGATTATTTTGCATTTATCTATATATTATTTTATATTATTTTATTGAGCTACTGATGTTTAAGTTGAGTGTGCAGGAAGAGGAACCATGGAAATTTAACGGGGAAACAAGGTATAGACACATGTCTAAATGACTCTACCAAGCTGAATCTTTGTAAGATTAGGAAACCTTGTTGTGATGTGCTTATTTTGTAAACATGAGATGTATGTGTGTGGTATGTTTTTCATGTGTAGATTTTGAACGTGTCATATGTGACTTTTAGTGCATTTTGTGTGTGTCACTTGACATTTGTGCTTGCTATGTGAAATGACATGTTATTCGTCAATGGATCATGTGGCCACCTTATTCCATGTTAAATGCCTCAATTGAGGAATTTGATTATTGCCTTAGTTAGTAAAAGGACAAGGTTATCACCTTGCGGAAATTGAAATTTGAATTACCTAGCTTTGGGAGGGTCACAAAGTAACTTTAAGGTAAGGTGTGATTAAAATTAACCCTACCCATGTTAGTACTATAGGTTAGCAAGCTATTAATGACCTCTATGGTGTCTAGTGGACCTAGGAGACCCCATGAAAATGACATTCTTCATTGAATTCGAAAATGAGAGGGATATATATATAGAGGCATGGCTAAATGGAAAACTCACTTGGCCACTCTCTATCTTTAGAGACTATTAGGGTTGAATAGGAGGGAGCTCTAGTACAATTATTCTTTGCCTTGCATGGAGGAAGGTTGGTACCATAATCCATGAAGTTCTTCATTTTGCATGTAGATTAGAAATGGTGTTCTCCATTTGATGAGTAGATTTTGGTGTATTGGCCTGTGTTTGTGAATAAATCCTTGTTGTGTGTTGTATGTGGGTGGTGTTGTGCGAGTCTTTCTTTGATTTTGTTTGTTTCATGTTATGTGTTTGTGAATTGGGTGTGAGGCATGACTCACCCTTGGGAGGGAAGAGATGCTTGGGTGAAGGGGTTAGTTGGGCTCACACATGTAGTTGAGGAATACTCCCTTGTGCCGAGATGGTTGTATATGTTCTATGGAATGTGAATTATCTTGCTCACTTGCATCTTGGGAAGTATAAGGAGGTATGTAGAAGGGATGATGTTGGTTGCCCCAAAAGGGAATTTTGATAATGGAAAGATGTGTATATTGTAATTGAAAGGTATGTAAATCCTCCTCATGGTGAGAACCCACCTTCAACCTAGGGTGATCCCACAATAATGGGTTCGACTTTTTGACCAATTTTGTCTCTGAAATCAATATTTTTGCAACAAACGTCACGTTCAAGTGACTATATCTCTAAAACTATAAATAATTTCAAGATGACATAAACTAGTGATTTTGAGTACTCTGTTCCTACTTTGTAACCATATTTTTTAATCTAAAAAAAAAACTTATTTATGTCAATTTTTTTTATCTCCTCCAAAAAGTGGTACATAATAAAATTCAATATTTTAAAAAGTGACAGTCTGTTTGACACACATAACTTTTTTTCTAGAAATGATAATGAAGTAATTCTTTCTGCGTTGGATTTGTAGCATCAATATCTAGTGTTTGCATTTGGTTTGATTTATTTTTGTTGAATATTGTATAGTTTATGAAGTTTTGAAGTGACATGAACCGTAATTCAGACATACGTTCCGTTTGAGACAGATAATTTGAAGTCAATTTATCATAAACAATTTTTTTTTTTTTTTTTTTGAATAGAAAGGTATCTCAATAAGCCAGTGCCTCCATATTTTTCAAAATTTTTTTGACCTAATTTACTAATTTTCCCAAGGTGTCAAATTCGGTTGATGTTCAACCGGTAATGAACCTATAATGAGTTAAACTCATATTTGAAAGTCTTAATGATTAAATTATGTAATAAAATTATAGTCGTTGGAAAGCTTGCTCTGAGAAGCACATTTTGAAATTTTTTATTTTATAGTAGGAGATCATTCTCCTACAATTATGGAAGTCAAAAGAGCGAAAAAAAAGAAAAAAAGAAAAAAAGGTTAAATTTTTCGTGATTTTGCATGTTCGTGCGAACATGGCATTCGCGCAAACACGTTTACCATGTTCGCGTGAACCTATGTTCACGCAAACATGAAAACCATGTTTTCATTTTTGTTCGTCCCACTAAAGTGGAACCCATTATTGTGGTTTCACCCCCTAATCTTGATTCATTTGTTGAATCATTGTGTAAAACCTTTTTAATGGGATGTGTTGTGATGTCTCGTGCTAAATCTTGTCTTATTGTTGTGAGTGTCTATGGCATGTCAATGTGTAGAATGCAACCATTTATGCTTTTTTTCCCCAAACTCGGTGGGTGGTCTCCTTGAGGTCTAGGTTGGGAGGTGAGCCTCCATGGTTCCCATTTTGTCTTTCTTTTGCAGATTTTCACTTGAAGAGATTGGAAGCTTCATGGTCATGAAGTTCTTTACTTGCATGGAAGAAGACCCCTTTATGGTTGGTGTTAGAATGGAAAAGTGAACTCCATCCTATGATGAGCATTTTTTTTGTAGCAATGTGTTGTCAATGGTCTCATGTAGAGAGATTTTGAGATATCTTGTTGTGTGATTCTCCATTGTGTATTGTGAGTAAGGTCTCCACCACCTTGTGATTCTTTAATGTTTTGTTGATGCTATTTTATCATTGCTTTATTGGGTATGTTTTGAGAAAAGAATTTGTACCATGTTAAATCATAGAGAATGGACTAATCATTATTATTTGATACCTTTTTTTTCTCAGCATTGCATGAGAATAAGATTAGTTGTGGATGTTCAATATTGGAAATAAAATTAATAGTGAGATATGCATTGGATAGTGAAGGAATTGTGGATAGTATATTCGTTGAGATTAGATGATAAGAAAGTTTTGTTAATGTATATTTGATGCTCTAAAAATTAGTTCCATGAAATCTTGAGTTCCTTATTGCAAATTTGATTTCTTTAATAATAGCATAATAGTTGGTTCATCTTAAATTGATAGTAAAAAATAGAAGATGATGATGTGTAACGCAGTACTAGACCATTATAAATTCAATCTTAATAAACATGGAGAATGTTTAAAAAGAACTACATAATAAGTAAGCTTAAAAGAGACCTAGAGATGCATATTTACATTTTGGAAAATGTATTGCAAAGCAAGAAAAAATCAGTCATTCTATTAGGGCCCATTTGGTTGTAGGCATAGGAATGGAGAATTAGAATGGAAAATTAGAATGGGATTGGGAATGGAGAATGGGAATTGAAAAGAGCAATCCCATTCCTGTTTGGTTCGCCTGGTATTTGATTGAGAATATGTTACTCCCTTGTTTGGTTGTACAAAATTGGAATTGGAGTATAGTTAAGTTTATATTTTAATATATATTATTTATTTTAATATAGTATTATATTTGGTTAATTATTTCTATATATTGTAAAAAAAATTATTTTTTTAAAATTCTATTCAAATTAATTTATGTCAACATTTTTTAATGAAGAGATATAAACATAAAAACACTATACACAATAATATAATCATGAAATTAGTAAAATTTGCTCATCCTTATCCAAATTTGATAAATTGAGTTGTACATCAATTTAATTTTTCAATTCATTTAATATATTTTATTTGTTTCACTATATTAATATATTTGGTTAATTATTTCAATTTATTGTAAAGAAAATAATTTTTTTCATTTTATTTTATTAAATGAAATTAATAAGAAATTAATTTATTTCAACATTTTTTAAATGAATAGATATAAACATAAAAATGTTATACACAATAATATACTCTTGAAATTACTAAAATTTGCTCATCGTTTAATACAAAATCATATAAAAGGTTTAGTCTCCATGATTCTTTACAACAAAATGGTCATTTCATTACTAAAATTAGAATCACCATGATCACCAATAGTGTGTTTATAAAAAATAGAACAAAATTAAGTCTAGTGCAAGTAAGCCATAAAATATAATTATGTTGGACAAAATGAAGGAAATTATGTATTATTCATCAATTACTTCAAAAAGATTGTAAGTTCATACATAGTCTTAAAAAAGATTATCAGGTCATAAAGATTATAATTTATCACAAAGATCTTCTGAACTTAAACCTAGCGTACTCTTCCCTCTCCTCCACAGACATCTCTATGAACCCCCAAGGTTTTGTAGGTTCAGAAGTAAAATAGTCATAGGCCACAATCAACATTTTCTTACTGATTTCGGGCATGGCCTTTAGGGCAGCAAATGCAGTTGATATATCTTTCTTGATTTCTCTTTGATCAACATTTATATTATGACCCTTACTCATACCCTGATCTATGTTTTGGATGCTCTCATAGATGACATCCAAACAAGAAGCCATGCTTGTCTTCTTTCTCTTATGCCTCCTTGTTGTTGGCTTAGAAGGATTTTGTCTTACAGATGTAGTAGAATTGTTTGATTGGAGGAACTCTTCATCAAAATCAGAAGTATTGAAGCCTCCATCCATAGGTGCATTGAAGCCCCCGTCATTGTCAAGATCAATAGCATCTTCAAAAATATGCACATTTTTAGCCTCTACAGTTGTTTCTGCTACATTTCCTTCAGCTATGACATTCCCAAAAATGCTTGCTAACTGATTGAAGTAGAAGAAGGGCTGCCTATTATACACTCGAGCATTTTTTAGGAAAGATCTCTACATGATGAAAAAATGAAGGAATTAGATATCTTTTGTAACAATTGATTGAGAGATATTTTACTGACATAAAAATATTACCTTCAACAACTCTTCCCATACACTATCTTCAACGTCCACACTAAGTTGTTTCATTCCATGTGAAACCACTCATGTTTTGTAGCTCTTTCATGATTCTGAAACCTTGCTTCCGTGTTTTCAATTTGTTTTTAAAGTTATCCTTTCCAAGATTCGTTTGCATATCTTCATTAAACTTATTTTTTATTGTTGTCCAAGCTTCCTTTTTAAAGCCCCTGTCTCCTTTTCTTCCTAATTGAATATGCTCAAAAAGTAAATCTAGCAATTTCCATTCCATGTCTCTTGTCCACACCACTCTGTCATTTTTACTTGAAGTAGCAACCGAACTAGCAACTGCAGTCACATGTACCTCCTCATCCATTCTTGTTAGATTGGTGAATGACAGATGTAGCTGCAAAACTTCAAAAAAACAATCAAAATCTAATATAACTCCTAGCAACTATCACTTAGCATAAAAGCATGTGTGTTTTTTCAATGTCATAACATCCATACCTACAACTACATTTCCCATGTTAGTGATTCTATTTTCTAGAATGTTTATACAAAATTGTAAGCCCCTCTTCCATTATCAAAAAAGCTAGATAATAAGAAGCAGCCAAAGATGGTAGCATAACTGAAGTAGAAACTGAGGTTTTTATGGATTATTCATGTTTTCCATGCCCATTAACTGTGAAGGAGATTTTAGAAGATATTAATAGAGTATTATAAGAAAGGGATTAGGATGATAGGCCCAAAAATGTTTCCAGTTGCAATAGAGCAATTTGAAGGTAGTAAAGAAACCTGGGATCTAAAACAAGTGACAAAAATTTAAACAATAAAAATATTTCTCATATAGAAAACCTCCAATTCATAAGCTCGAGTTTATACAATAGATGGGGTATCAATGGTGCAGCTGGATGGTTAGAGGTGTATGGTTGGCCATACAGTACTGGGAAAAAGTTCTAATCGGTTGGAAAAGATGAAGTTCTACTGAAAATAGTGCTGGAACACTAGTACATTATCTAAGGCATTCTGTCAATGATGGCATAAGGGTGGAGCATCAATTTGTCAATGAAAAGTTTGCAATATCAACCAATGTTGCTACATCTGCCATCTAAATGATGTTGACTTTAATTACATGGATGGAGATGTGGACTTTAGTAAAGAATAGGCCAAGAAACACATACTAAATGCCCAAATCTGATAGATATCCTTCTTGAAATGATGGAGCTTAACTACTATTAGGCTATTAACTTATGTTAACTAATAAATAATGTAAATAACAGCTTGTGTGACTGATCTATTACTTAGAATGACTAAATTTCTCTCTCCAAACATGGTGCTCAGCCAGGGTTGACTAAAATAACTCAGATCCAACTCTATAAGATGCTAAAAAATTCACCAGAAAGACCGAAATCAATACTCAAATCTTCAAATATTATATGGAAACACAATATTGAAATTTATATTACATACCTATTGTTGGAATCATAGTTAAAACCTTCAGTATTAGCAACAATGCTATAGCAGTAGTAGCTACTACTATGGTTTCTTTTTAATCCTAGATTTCTACATTAGTTTACATAGTAAAGAAACTGTGTCATGAATAGCATCAAAGAAATACACAAGATTGATCAATTATAGCCCACAGTGGATTGTTACAGAGCTTTATTGTTCATCAAATTACATGAATTGATGAAGACATAAGGAAAAAAAGATTTGGTCAAAATATTGATTTCTCAACATTGTAAAGTACAAGACTGCAAAACTATATAAAGGTGCATATAGTGAAGTTTCCATTGTAATCAGCAATCTCAAAATAAATGAGATCAATCATAACAAATGTTCATAGGAAGTCATATTGTACCAAACATGTACCAAAGCCAAAAAATCATATTCATAGAAATACCAAGTATATATATATATTATGAATACATCATAACTGTTATATAATGAGTTGTACATAAATATGTCATTGCTACGAACTACAAAAATGTGTTCATGTTTTGCAATACAGCTAAGTTCGAGAGTTGTAGTCTTCCCACATCCTTTGGGTTATTTCATCTCAAAAATTCCCCCAGTCATCTATGTCTCTTTGATTCATTCCATATGTCTCTAGAATGGACACATTTATCCTAGCATGATCATCATCCTCTTCAATATCCACTTTGGCTGGAAGACCATCCTCCATGGTAATGAAGTTGTGTAGTATGCCACATGCCAAAAAAATCCTTGTTTGGGTAATTATACTATAGGATTTTGCATGCTTTAGGATAGGAAAATTTGTTTCTTTAATATACCACATGTTCGCTCAATCACATTCTTAAGAGAGTAGTGTCGGTGATTAAATAACTCTTTGGGAGTGCTGATCAAGTTTTCTCTACAAAACTCTTTTAGGTGGTAACATTTACATCAATAAGGGGTAAGAAAACCTAGTACCTTTGGATACCCAACATCAACTAAATAGAATTTAATTAATAATATCAGGTTTCCACAATCCATTGCTAATGATGATTTGCTTCTGGATTCGATTGTGTAAGTTTTTTTATCATCAATGTTTCGGATCACACTCTGTGATCCATCATCACACTTTTTTACTTCCTTCTCTCATCCTGATGATGGATCACAGAGTGTGATCCAAAATGTTCATGATAAAAAAACTTACACAATCAAATCCAGAAGCAACATCATCATTATATAGAATTTGCCCACACAAATGGAAATAAAGTTGTAATCAAAATAGAGCATATGAGTTTTGATTTAATATAATGATAATATTATCATATAAAATATGAATTAATATACCAGGAGGAACCACGAGTGGATTTGCTCTAGAATAAGCTGAAGCAAGCACCCGACTATCTGTAGCAGACCCTTCCCAACTAGCTAGAATATATTGAAACTTGTAGTGAAATGAACAGACACCCAAAACATTTTGTGACAAATTGCCTTTTCTATCACAATATTTTGCTTGGATGTCCACATCGACAGTAACAGGCATATGGGTTCCATCCATTGCACCAATACAATCCTATAAAAAGAAATATTATTATCAAATATAAATTAATATTATTATTATTTTCAGCAAAGAAAGAAATGTCACTAGAGTATTTACCTTGAAATATGGATCAAAATGGTCCTTCCTAGGAATTTCTAGAGGAGTTGTTGCAAGAGTGGGTAACAGATAATCACTATGAAGTGCTAATATGGCCTTCAAGACATTGTGGAAGTGTCAAATCACTATCTCTCCTGAGTGACCAAATTTATGGCCAATCTTTTGGTTCCTTAGATTATGGCCAAGGGTGTGGAGAAACATCACTAGTTGTTCTTCCAATGTTATGTTATCTGTATCTTGGATGCTCCCTTTTTGTCTTAGAATTTTGGCCAAGCGAAAGAAGGCTACACTACTCATGCGTATTTGGTCATGGAAATCTGTGTTAGTAGAATGGATAATACACTTATAAAAAGGATATGCAGCTCTTCTTCGCTTATTCCTATGTCTTCTAGCCTCTTGGGAAGATACTACTATCAATACTGGAAGGTTGGCCGATAAAACATCAAGTATGCGCATGACCTTGATCTTCCTAACTATGACTCCCTGGACTTGGATATTCCAAGTAAGATCCATCAAATGACCTATAATGAAAAAAAAGTTACATAAATCTTACTATTGTTAAGAGTTATATAAACAAAATATAAATAATAATTACTTAGAACAACCGAGAGTACATCAATACATAGAAACTTTTCTTACAACATAAGATCTCTAGACAATATGGAAGAGGCAACTTCTAGCTTACATTGTATTAAAGAGATAATGAAGAATATACACATATTCTGAAAATGGTCAAACAAAGAGCTATACCATGTTCTGCAAGAAGGAAAGGATACTATAGCTATATGTGAGCAGAAAAAGTAACAATTGAGCAAAAGAGGATAGTACAACCATAGCTGTGATAGTTGTTACCAAGTCCAACTAATTATGCTAGTCAAAAGTCCATTACATATATCCAAAATAACAAATAGATTAAAGACATGTAACATATCTTTATATAAATTATTTAAATATCTATATATTGTTTTCAACATTATCTATCATTATTAATCTTTCTATGTCAAAAGATTTGACATATGATAACCCATTCATCTATTAAAAATAATAATATAAACTATACCAAATAAACAAAGCTTATTTGATGTCAAACTCTACAAATTGTTTCAAATTAATATAAATTATTTTTAATGTCCAACTATATATATATATATATATATATAATGTTAGATATATTTTTAAAGAAAGAGACAGGAACAAAATAACATAAAATAGGTCAATAATAAATTTGATTAATGTCAGCATGAATTATGTGCTATTAATTTACTTTCAAGAGACAACTAAGATGTGTCAATGACCAATTACACTATACCGTCTGCCCTCTTCTATGGTGGATTGATTCTACCCGTGTGACACTCCAAACAACATATTTTATTATGGATTATAGTACACATTAGACATTGTGATTGGTCTCATTCATATAATTCTTTCTCACAATTTTGCAAAAATGAATGTTTATATATGTGTATATACAGACCAAAATTTGTATAGCACAATAGATTTTCATGTTATTTCTCTATTCTGGTCGTTATAATTTTCAAATAATTTGAAGTCATCATGCATTTATATTCTAAAACCCATTCAAAATATGTTTATGTTATGATCAACTATATGAAGTTGTGTCAATCCTTGCAATAAACATGTCCTGCCAAAGGAAAGGAATTTGGGCAATAAGCTTTATCTGAAAGTGGTTGAACAATCAATACCTCAAATAAGCTCATATGACCCAAAAGTTGAAATTGATGGACAGTGCATATATTTATAGAGGTTTCGTATTTAGTAATTTGAATTATTCATTTTGTAGGGTTCTATTAGCAGTTTGTTGGGCTTATAGAGATATTGTGTTTCCAAATTTATGTATTGTTTGATACTAGCATGATGGCAGCGCTATTATTTCATGTTGAAACAAGTTATTCATAAGTTCGATGTGGGATCTAGTTGGGTGAACTTAATAAGATTTTTAGTTTGTTTGTGCCTATAGGCACTAAGCACTGTGTGCTGTTTGTTTTGAAACAAGTATTGTAGGAGTTGATATACAAGGTATTTTGGATAGTTATGATAGAGAAATAAATGTTTCCTTATGCTGCAAATCTAATAGGAAAGAGTACAAATATATCTAGAAAACAGAGCTATAATTTGCAACCTTCTTGCCCATGTCAAACAAAATTAAATATCAAGTCAACATTTTCCTAATGTCAAATTATTATGGATAATGTGTCTTACCATCATGACTACTTTGATGTTCTACATATATATATATATATATATATATATATATATATATATATATATATAATCTACAATCTTCAAATGGTTAGTCTCTGTAAAATATCTGAAAAAACTTTGTAATTTTAATATTGTCCAAAGTATTGTGTTCGTATACAGCATTCTCTTCAAATTTTTCCCTTGATAAAGACCCAAAATTGTCAGATGATATCAAAATCATGGGGTTAATTTCAAAAGACACATGCACAGTAAAATACTGTAAATAGTCACTTTCTACAATCTTTTTTAACAAAGTATTGAGATAGAATGTAATGTGTCATTCTTATCCAACATGCTTGCCTTCAAAAGACTGCAAAAGATATTGGGAAAAATCTGTGTGCTGCTAAAGCACTTTCCATCAATCCCTTGGCAGAGGTAAACCTGAGCTAAAAAAAGATAAGGAAACAAATATATCCTGACTTATTGTAACCTGCATGCTGGAAGCCCTTCACCTACAGAAAACTTGAAAGCCATCCCCATCAAGGATCTAAAGGGGATCAAAAAGATTATTAAAAGTTTTTGCAGCAACAAGCTTATAGCCTCAAGGAGATGGCTAATGCAAGGGGTTTTAATACCATTCAACTCCCCAAAGGGCATGCTAATTCTTAATCTTCAATGAGATATGGCATAATAGGAAAAGGGTTGCTATGTCCTGGGTAAAAACATATTGACTAGGGGTTTCTTTCTGAATCTCCACGAGAATTAGGGTTTCTTTTTGAAATTCAACAAGAATTAGCGGTTTCTCTCTAAATTTTAACAAAAAAAAATGAGTTTTTGTGTTTGGACAGGCGTCAGAAAGAATGAGATAGAAGTACTTGTAGAGAATGAGAACCTTTTGCAAATTAGTGCACCAAGCAATAGCAGAGCAGCGCCTTTTGGCAGAGAAATGAGGTGTCGTAGGGGTGAGCGATCTAGGGTTGGTTATTTAAAGAGGATTCGACTTCCTCATGGTGCCAATCCACATCAACTTAAGGTAGAGTTTGAGAATGGCATTCTCACTATTACGATTTCAAATCTCTCTTCTTCTTCTGATGAAGTTGAGCTTAATCATAAGATATCCCATGAACTCCACTATGCTTATACAGAAAACAAGCCAAATTTTTAATTGCAACGGTAAAAAGATATTTTGGAAACATGCAATGGGGTAGCAAAATGCAAGAACATACATCCAAATGTAAGACCTTTGAGAAATGGAAGACCTCTACAATCGATCTGTTGAAATGGACCTCTGAAATCGATCTCCTAAAACAGTGTCGTGAAATGCAAGAGCAAGAGTTTTTTCTACTGACTTGATGAAACATGCAATTCGCAATATGTTGGGAAAAGTAAATTGGCGGACCCGACAGATTAAAGATTTTTTCATAGTGAGATTGGAAATGGGATTGGCCCATTCTAATTACAAGTTTTTTTAAGAATGGATAAAAGCCCATTTTGGGCTAAAATAAGAATTTGAAATTCTATTCTCTAATCCCATTCCGTGTAACAAACAAAGAATTAGAAATGTATTCTAATTTTCTAATCCTATTCACGTCCTATTCCATAGACCAAATGGACCCTTAGAGTCTAATAAAATAATAGACTTAAATTTAAATAATAATATTTGGGTTGTCAAGTTGAAATATACACATATACTTTTATATATTTACCAATTCCAAAATCTACCTTATTAATTAGAAGACGGACCTAGTCCTTAAATGATATGACCTGATCCAAGGGTGGGGTATATATAATAATGACATTACTAAAAAACAATATATATATATGAACGCTTTAAAATATCTAATCAACCTAACCTAATTAAAAGGATATACGTGTATTCCTAGCCATTAATCCACCTAAGCTTGTAGCAATCCATAGTAGTAAGTTGCAAACACAATGGGGCAAAAGCACTTTCAAATTTATCAACTACCCTACTAACCCTCAGAATAAAAAAAAGGGAAGCAAAAATAATTAATTTATAAGCTCCTTAGGAAGCTTTCCATCCACGTGACATGCTTGGAAGCAACAAGGTTTCCTCTTACAAAACATGACTCTGACATGTATTTAATACCATAGGCGCCACCCATCTATGTATATAAAAAGAATAATTAGACAGAGAAAGATACAAAAGTTTAAAAATCCAAAAAGAGGGAAGTTAGCAGCTTTACTTCCGAAACTGATTCCACAAACCCAAGATAGCGCAATGGAGGGAGAACAAAGTCTGAGGTAGATTGAAATCTCTAAAACAATTAAGCGGTTTGATAATATTAGAGATATTAATGATAAAGGGAAGCTAGATAATTCTTAGGTGATAGACATAGTGGAGGATGGACTACCAAATAATTACAACCCCACAAGGACACCTATGACGTGGTATCCAGACATCTTTGTGAACGATTTAGTAGCTATGAAGGAAAGGGTGTGGGCACTTGAAGAGAGGAGCCAAATAGAAAGTATCACAATGAAAAGAGTTACTGAGGATAATTGGAAGTTGGTGGTGGAGGTCAAGTCACTTAAAGAACAAATTCAAAAATTGCAATTTAATATAGAAAAAGGAGAGTATGAATTAATATTGTTAAAGAAAGAATGAGGGGAAAAGAGGACAGCAGCAAGTACTACGAGAGAAGGAGAGGCTACGGAAGCAGACAAAAACTCGCAAATGAAAAATATACAAGATGCCATGGCCAATATGGAAATAAAAGAAAATCAACTCAGAGAATAGATCGAAGAAGTTAGATCATGGGCTACCATAGTAAAGGGGCCGGCAAACACTCCTATTGACAACATAGAAAAACAAGTTCGGAGACAGATTAGAGAGGAAAAAGAAAGAAATGTGAAAGCAACAAATATCATCATCAAAGGGCTATGAGACTATGGAGAATAGGAGAAAACAACGGATTTAGTTAAAGACTTCTTTAAAGACCAATTAGACTGGCATGGAACAACCATACAAGCTCAAAGAATAGGAAAATGGATTAGAGGAGGCAAAGACAAACATGTTAGAGTGACAATGAGGAATATAGGGGATAAAAACAACATTTTTAGCAAGAGGAATTTTCTTAGAGGCACACACCTATATCTTGATGATGACCTCACCGTAACTCAGCAAGAAGAAAGGAGGAAGGAATGGGAAAAAGTGAAAATAGTAAGAGAAAATGGCAAGTGGCCGTGTCTACAAAATGGCAAAGCCCAAATCAGCAACAAAATCAAATGCAATAAATAGGAACTCGGGCCCACCCAGGAACATTTAACTATAGTTAGCTAGAACTGTAGAGGCTATCCTTGGAGAAGAGGACCTGGGTTAGGGCCGATAGGTAAAGATAATGACATCATTATGCTTACTGAGGCTCATGAACATGATGGATGTAGGGTTCTAGATTTTGAAGGGTATAAGAAAGTATCACTGTGGAATCAAAAGATACATAATGGTAAGGGGAATGGAGGCATCATCATTCTAATAAAAGAAACTTGGAGCAGATTTGTAAACTTAGAGAAAGAAGATGTAAACAAGCAGTATATTTGGATAAAAATAATAGAGAATTAGATTTCTAAAAGGGTGGCTATCTGTTACTTCACTCCAAAAGGCTCAAAAATATATAAAAAATATAGATTGGATCGAGAAGACCCATTCGTTGCACTCAAAAGAGACATAGCAGCCTTTAGCTCTTTAGGGGAAATAATGATAATAGGGGATTTCAATGCTAGAACAACAAACAACCAAACTCTTAATCTTAAGGAGAGTTACAGTGAAAGAAGAGATCCAGTTTGGCTCGGAGAAGAAGGGACACAGAAATGGGAAAGATCTTCACAGGATAGCATGTGAAAGATTAATCATTTAGGTGTTGAATTACTAGGCTTATGCTGCCTATATAACATGGTTATATGCAATGGTATGGAAAATTGGCCTAAATCAGGTGGAATCACATGCAAAAGATACAATGGAAAAAGTGTTGTTGATTATGTTATATGCTCGCAAGCCTATGTCTCAAAGATAATTAACTTTGAGATAGAAGATTGTCCCATGGAGTTAAAACCTGATCATAACCCCATCTTGATAAGGGTGGCCACTCACTTTAAAGATCAACATATTGTCCCAAAACCTTTACAGAAGAGGAAGATGATTCCAACTGGCAAAGTTTTAATGACACAAGAAAACCATGATACTTTTCAAGACTCTCTTTTGTGGCTATCTAGGGTTCCGGAAAACCATCTTCAGTCTGAAAAACAACATTTCATGGACAAGGATAATCTTGTTCTTACTATCATTAAAGCATTGGAGGAGTGTAAAAGATCTAGGGCCACAAAAGAAGCCAAGAACACTTTTTCGGCCAATCCTTCGTTTGATGAGGAGTACAAAATGGAAAAAAAGAATTGGAAATAGAACATGAACAGAGAAAGTAGAAAGGAGTATGATCAATTGATTCAAAAGAAGAAAGAAGAGTATGTGAACAAGAGAAGAATAGAGTTGATTAATCTTGGTAAAAAAAACCCCAAGAAATTTTGGAAAGAGCTTCAACAGAGAAAAACTCAGATAGAGAATAACATAACAGGAACCAAATGGCTGGAATATGCCAAGACTCTCTATGAATGTGATCTAGGAGAACTTAGTACCATGGAAACAGAAACTACAGGGGAGTTATTCAGTGAAAAGGATATTATTCAAGGCATAAGGAAGTTAGCTACTGGTAAAGTGTAAGATATAGATGGGCTACAAGCGGAATACTTAAAATGGGACCTGCTGAAATCCTCACACCACACATCACTAAGATTTTCAACAGTGTCAAAAGAGAAGGTTTCCCTATAAAATGGACTACAAGTGTGGTGATCCCACTCCACAAATGTGGAGATATAAACAATCCTTCTAATTACCAAACCATCATGATCAATCCATTATTTGGCAAGTTATTTAGCAGCTTGGTAGAACAAAAAACCAGAAATTGGGCTGAAATAGAAGGCAAACGTGCAAAAGGGTAAGCAGGCTTTAGACCAAAACACTCTACTATAGATCACAACATCACTCTTAGACATTTGATAGAGAAAGTTTGGGACACTCCGGGGAACGAGGCTTTTTGTTGTTTCATGGACTTAAAAAAAGCATTCGACAAAGTGCCACGTAATAAACTATGGTATAGAATGATAGAGCTGGAAGTCCCTAAAGAACTTAGGTCAACGGTTTACAGATTATATGAGTAGGTCAAAGCTAAAATCAGAATGATAGAAGGGATATCAGAAGATTTTGATACCAACATCAGGGTTAAGCAAGGGTGTCCACTTTCTCCAACATTATTTGGGCTCTATATTGACAAGTTAGAAGAGTGGATAAACAAGACCAATGGTGAGGGGGTGTAGCTGGCCCACTTTGTGATAAGATTGCTCTTATATGCAGACGATCTCATAATTCTTGCCAGAACAACTAAAGGTATGAAAGAGCACTAGAAATTTTTTGTCATGATGTAGGAATGCAAGTTAACACTAGCAAAACCAAAATTATGATCTTCTCGCTAAAGAAGAATAGGTGCATACAAGACAAGTTTCTGTTTGAAAATAGCCCCCTTGATATTGTGGAAGAGTACAAATACTTGGGCATTGATTTTCATAACAAACTCAACTCGGATACTTGCAGATCGAAAAGGATCCAAGGGGGCTAGAAGGCATTATACTCTTTACAAAAAAAGTGTAGGAACACAGAATTATGGGATTGGACGACCATGAAAACTCTGTTTTGTTTGCTGGTCACTCTGGTTATTCTATACGGATGTGAAGTGTGGGGCGGTAGTATGTCCAAACAGAAATGGCGACAAGTAGAAAGAATTAAAAAACACTTCATCACATGCAATCTTAAAGTCAAGACCACAATTTTGTATGAAATCCTTTTGGCAGAGGTGGGTTCCTTTCCATTAGAAGCCATCACATTGATCTGGATGCTAAGCTATTTAACGAAAACCCAAGGTCTGGAAACACATCGTAGGCCCAAGTTGGTAATAGAGGAAAAACTTGTGAGGCAAAAAAGCACATGGATGAAACAAAATGAAAAATGGATGCAAAAATGGGATATCAACATCCAAACTTGCTCGGATAACATTAAAGAAATAAAGAAGTTTGTTAATCAAAAATTTTGCAATATTTTGTGGACAAGACACATAGGGTGGAAAAAATCTTATTACATTAAAGAATTTAATCCCACTTCTAGTCATGATGAAAAGGCCTATATAAGGGCACCTATTAACTGGAAAGAAAAAATGTTGATGGCACAACTTAGAACTAGTTCACATCAACTGCGATGTGAAACTGGTAGATGGCAAGTTCCAAAGGAAGAGTGGGCAGACAGAACATGTTTATTCTGTAATATGGGAACAATTGAGACAGAGCAACACTTTGTCAAGGAATGCCTGGCTTACAACGACATCAGATCTGATTAAACAAAAATACTATAGAACAAGGACTTCAACTATTTATTCGAGGAAGATGAAGTGAAGAGAACAGTCGATTTGATTATCAAAATTCAGAGAAGGAGAGACAAGTTAACCAAAACTTTGCAACTGACTAGTTTGGCTCCTGACTCGGGAGGGTGATTGCATGGGTCCCATAGAGTACTTTAGTCTCATGGATGTCATTAAAATCTATCATATCATATCATATCTTGCAAATCTCATTAACTATGGTTGGTGGAAAGCAAAAAATGTCTTCATCATATCTCATTAGTAAAGTCTTCATCATATGCTAGGCGCCACCCAACTTGCCAAGTCGAGTTCCTCCTCCCTTCTACGTAATACCAAGTCAAAGCTCAAACACATGGGAAACAAAAAGGATGGGGCAACCATGCAAGAAGGTAGGTGAAAAGTTAAATGTTTAAACAAGACAAAAACTTTTACACTCCCTTTATTCCAAAATTTGTCCTTCTTCCTCCTAGGCGCCTAGTCTTAGGCATGGGAAAATTAAGAATGGCTAAACCCTCCTTCTACTCACGCCTATAAATACATAACAAGCATGTGGCAGAAAGGGATTTATCACAAAAACTTTAGAAGTATCCAATGTACATATGAAGAGTTTAGTAAGGATTGTTTTATTTGAAGTTTATAAATAATGTTTTATTTGAAGCTTAGACATAATATATATAATATATATAAGGATGAAATTTGGGCCTTGTTTAGTTATCTTAAATGTGAATTTGAAATGGGGTCTAAGTTAATGGTTCAAAGAAATTAAGGGGAAAATTATAGCTTCAAAGACTTTAATTTAATTGCTTAGTTATTTGGAATTATTTTAGAAATTAAGGAATATTCATCTTTTAGATTATGGTAACGTAATAATGATAATTAATAAAAAGCTAATAAAAAAAAATAAATAAATAAAATTTTAAAATAAATAAAAAGAGACCTAATATTAATAGAAAATAGAATTTTAAAGAAAATTGATACAACATCTTCTCATCACAACTTGGGAACCTTCATTGTTGTAATAAAACAAATTGAATACCACTTATATAATTTTTAAAAAATAGGAGCTTTAACCCCCTTGCACCTTGCATAAGTTTTCTTTTAGAAAATGAGTATCCTCCATGAGAGGAACTCGAAGATCTAGGTTCGATGCACAACTTTGTATGACTAATAGCTTTCTTGATTCAAACATCAATGTGAGACCTAGCTCGCATTTCCTTACAACAACAACAAAAATTTGATTGTGTTTTGCCTTGTAAAACTAGGGCATGACATTCTGGTATCAGAGCAGGTTTATACAACACTGGGCATTAATGAGTCCACAAGAAATGTGTAGTGGTAAGTTTATCATAGTACCATATTGTAGGGAAAGTATGCCCTCCTAGAAAATTGACTCGTTACATATAATGTTACTAAATTGACAACTAAAATTAACATCCTAAATAGATAATAGTAAATAGTTGTGGTAACAATTTTAAACCATTAAGTATCAAGACAAGATAGGCTATTATCGCAAACTTGTACAAGTTCAAATTTAAAGGATTTTTATGCAATTCCTATGGTTGATAGTTGTAAGACTTATCAATTCTAGATCTCGACACACATGAAAATAATTCTTCTTGACCATGCGAACCTTCAAGAATAATAAGGTGGTAGCTCACCTCGATGGTGTTAGGTATTGGTAAGAACTCAGAAACCCTTGTAAAACATGGATTTGATCCTCGGGGGGAAATGCTCTGAATCAGGGTAACAAGAATCATTAGGATGACAACTTATAGAATTGTGACAAGAACTCCCCACAATGTAGTATAACGATGTAAGGATTAAAATAATATACAATAAGGTAGCATCTTACACATTTATTATTTAGATGTAAACCCTATAGTTTAAGTGATAGAAATTGCACGTGAAGAATCCCATTAGAAGTGATGCCTGATATAGATAAGTTTTCTACTAAATAGACAGGGGGAGAATAAGGAACAATATGCAAATAATAGAAAAAACAACACACATCAGAACAGATAACGTTGGATATAACATGGTTTACTGATTTTATTTCAATATGTACTTTCCATAGCAAAAGAGGGCTCTTCACCACCTGAGACACCCTCATTTTAGGATAAGTAACAAGACTATAGATACTCTCCAGCCAGGGTAAACCATAAAACATTAAAGTTTTCAGAATCAACCAATGGAACTTACAAGCCAAGTTTATGTTCAAATATTGTCATATTTCAACAACACCTCACAACTTAGTGACAATTATCTCTTAGTCATCAATAGTTTGCTCAATCTGCACTACAGTTTGAAAGATATAGAAACTTGACAAAGGCAGAATAGTTCTCACTTTATCAATAAAGTCTTAAGGAATGAATTTCCTAAACTCGGCAAACCATAAGCAATAGGGTGTGGAATACTCTCTTGATCTACTCTTGGAAGCACCGAAAATACAAGGAAATCATTTATGCACATCATTAAGTTATAATGTAACTCTAGGGCAACCCTTTCTCTACTTCCATCAGTAAGATCTTGATACAACCGCAATGCTTTTGAGGATTTGAATTGTTATGAATTTGTTGTTGTTGTTTTCTTTTTTTGCATATTTTTGTAATTTCGTGGAATGTTCATGTAGGATGATTTTTTGGTATGGTCCCCTTTCCCTCGGGGATATGACTTGTTTTAACAAAGATTTACCATTGTGCCCACACTTATGTTTAATTGGTGATTTTATTTTGTTTAAGTTATTTTATGAGGCATTTTTTTTTGTATGTATGTTATATTATGATTTATGAGTTGGTCAAATCAGGAAGAATTCTTGACAATCATCATGAGGAATTTGAATACCACCCCCTTTAGTTGTCATAAGATACAATTACATTCAACCCTATAAACATGGAAATACCTTAACCCTAAAACGATTAGACCTCAATTTTCCACCACACTAAGGACCATAGGTAAAGATACTAGAAGTGAAAAGACTATCAGGGCTAAAGGCTAAAGGATACACAATGCTATTTTGACCTAATATCTAATTGTATACGACGATTAGTAGTGCAAAGAACACTAATTATCAAATCAAAAGTATTCATAAAACTAAATAAATGTAACTTCAAGATAGACTAAGATGAGCTCTCAATTGAGAATATGAGCCATTAATGGGATCTCTCACTAAGAAGCTCTTTTGTTGAGTAGCTTTGTCTAATTAGATAGGATGTATGCTCGATTCTCCAAAGGCTTCAATGGTGTTCTTGGTGGATTTTGGCTTGGGTGAATGGATTTGATGTAAAATGGCTTCTCAAAAATGGAATTATGGCTTTACTTAATGATCAAAATGGCATTACTTTGTTACTATGGGTGATTGTGTTGAAATGGCTTGGGAGAGGATTCCTTAAATAGGCAAAGGGCTTGAGGGATCAAAGGCTAGGATGCAAGGATGGGAGAAAGCTTATGGAAGGTTTAGATTGAATGAGAGGAGAGAACATGGATTGTGCTTCCTTATAGCCAATCAAGAAGTGACACATGTCATAGGGTCATTGGTTAGAGCAAGAGGGGTTGAGGGGTCAACAAAGGAGGCTCAATGCTCATAAAGACCCTTATAATGGCTTGTAAGAGAAATGAATGGGCTTGTAAGAGTCATTTATGGCTTTGTGGGCATCATAAAGTTTTATGGTTGGGATATTTGTCAGAGAGTTGAGATATTTTCACTTGAGTTGGATTAAGAAAGTCTTAAGCTTGACTTAGGAATGTGCAAATGATTAAGGCTTGGATTAGGCTTGGGTTAAGATTAGATTAGGCTTTTTAGAGATGAGCAAGTGGATGACATTTAATGAGGATGGGTGAAGGAGGAGATATTTGTTAGCTTTGGCTTGGGTTAGCAAGTCTTAACCCATGTTTAGGGAATGTGACAAGGTTAGGGGGGAGATTAGGATTAGGGTCAAAGATAAGGATTGACATCTTCTAGAAGAGTCTAAGCTTTGGATGAGGATGAAGACTTTCTAGAAGAGTCTAGAACTTCCTAACATGAGGATAAATAAGTTTTTTAAGAAATAAATAAAGTTTTATTTATTTCAAGGGTTTAGGTTGAGGAGATATTTATTAAAATATTTTTAATAAACATGAGGATTAATATTTAACCTTAATTAATTATTTTCAGTTGGGATTAGGGGTAGGAAATGATGGGATTAGCCTTTAATCAAAATTAAAGAAGGATTAGAAGATTTTGGAAGAGGTTAGTGGTCTTAAGGAAATTGGGCAAGTTTTGGGCAAAAAATAAATTATTTATTTATTTTGAGATTTTTGGTCAATTTATTAATTAAATAATTAATAAATAACGAAATAATGTTTAAATAAGATTTAAAATTTTTTGAGAGGGATTCCTTAATTAAATATTTTTAATTAAGATATAGGGATTTAATGGCATAAAAATAAATAAATAAATCAAATAATTAATTAATTAATAATGATGATGTCATCAGGGACTTTTTTAGAAAATAAAAATACTTTATTTTCTAAAGGATTTTTAGGTGTCTACATTTTGCCCCTCTTTGACATAGTGTTGAGATAACAGTATTTCAAAGAAGTTTGAATATAAACAACATGAGGAAGATGTTTTAGCAACAAAGTTGCCCCAGTCTTGGATAAGGAGAGACTGGACTATGAGATGCCCCCTCAAAAAGGTGGCGGGGAGAGAAAATGAGGCTCGACGACTTCTTGAAAAATGCAAGAATCCAAGATAAGCAAGGAGACTCAGATTGGCAAAGAGAAGGGGCTGAATTAGCTCAAACTCTCACTATAGAAGAATGATAAAGGAGAATTAGATGTACAAGGAGAAGCAAGCTTAAGACTTTAGGGAAGGTGGAGGATGAAGGAGCGGAGCATTATAAAAAGGAATCCAGGGTAGGGAGAATGAGGAGGGGATTATAAAGCTGATGAAATAAGGTTTCAAAGAATCAAATTGGCAGAAGATGGGTTTCAGACATCCCTAGGACTAGGATTGTGGATCTCGAAAGATGAGGCTTGGTGGATTGATTGGATTGGTAAATCTCTAAGACTAGAATTGTGGATCCCTAAAGCTAAAAGTGAAGATTGATTCAAAGAGATACTAATGCATAAGCTGGGGTAGGAGAGATAGATGCTGGATATGGATGGGGGATAATGGAGATGAAGGGAATCCATTGAAGCTTTTTGAGTAGGGGGATACTTCAAAGAGAAGTACCACGATATAGTTGAGCACTAGATTTTTAATAGGATTATTGGTTAATTTTCAAGGTTACCAAGAACATCAAGGCCATGTCACCAACCATCCAGATGATTGACGGACTGACTCAAAACAAACACACAAGGATTTCCCCAGCATCACACATGAAACCCGAAGGAAACAACATGGAATTGACACTTGGTAACCCACAAGCAAAAAAGAAACAAATGAAAGACTTGATCAAAATGGTATGCTCAGAGTGCCCCATTCGCAGCATACCATGATATGAAAGATCATGGCAACCTTGAGGAGGGAACAAAAAGATTGTTTGGAAAAGATACTTCTGTATGCACCCAAAAATGATCGCCTAGACTATGGGCCCCCATTATTCAATTTATCAATTTATCAAATTTTCTGAATCAATGGTTTGTAATATATTCAAATCAATTTCCTTGATCAAATTTGATTTATTTCATTCTAAGATTGATCATTTTATTCCAAGTCTTATTTAATTAAAAGAAAATTTTCTCTTTTAATTAAATAAAATAAAATCCCCATTTAATTAAAAGAAAACCTCTCTTTTAATTAAACAGTTCATCCACATTTAATTAATTAAGAGAAAAACCTCTCTTTTAATTTAATTAAATATCTTCTATTTAATTAAAAAGAACTTGCTCCCTTTTAATTAAATAAATATCCCACTTAAATATCTCTTTTGATAAAAAAAGGAAATAAAATAAATTCTTTTTATTTAATTTCTCTACACTTAAAAATGTGATCTAAGTGGGATTTATCTTTTCACTTTCTCCTCAACCACTCCTCTTTTCTAATTGGTGGAATCTTGTCTCACATGGATCACCACTTTCTTTTCAACCACTCCTCTTTTCTCATTGGTGGAATTTTATCTCACATGGATCAAGCTCTATTATCCCATATTGGTTGTGAGAAGCCTCTCACCTCCATAATTTCCTTTATAAGGGAGAGCCCTCTCCTCATGTTAGGACCCATGATTATGCTATCGTTATGCTGCAAGTTTGAAGACCAATTTTTGAAGGAGTTTGAATACAAAAGCTTTTTTGTGGAGAACTTCTATTTTCTTGTCTTTTTCTCTCTTGTACCCATCATGGGCTTTTAGCTTAGATCTTACATTTATAGATTAGATTTTGCTTCCATAGATTAGATCTTATTTTCATGCATATTTGAAGATCATGGAGGCTAGCATTCTTGCTTTTCCTTTTTGAATCTCTCATCTCATGGTGTACTTGCATGGGCACAAAAATAGGTCAAACTGAGGGCCTCCATTGCAAACCCTTGCACTCTATGGGTAGAGAGCTACGGATCGATTTGTGAGGGCTCATTCTTGAGTTTTCTTACATGTAATGATTCATAGAAGTGTGACAACATTTTAGCACACATTTTTGGCGCCCACCGTGGGGCTTGAATCAAGTTTCTAGCTCCATTTGATTTTATTTTTCATCTTTGGTTTTTTACAGCAGCATATTGGATCTAATCAAGTGCTCTTGTAAATTTTTTACTTTGGTTTTAAGGCCAACCCATATATAGATTGGTTTGCAGGTAAAAAATCTAGTTGGTTTAAAGATTCAATCATATCTTTTAAATCACTTAGATTTTGGTTATGAAATTTTTTTTGTGGATTGGGTATGTTCCCAACATGTCCCAGTTCAATTTTCAAAGCATTTTGAAATGATTTGTGCAAGTTATGAATTTCTCTTTATTTTTCATAAAAAGTCATTTCTGATCGCAAATCTATGTATTTTTCAAAAAAATTTACATTTTCAGAAAGCTTTTTGAATTTTAAGGGGGGTTCTTTCTTTGTGTTATGAATTTTGAGGCCGTATTAAGGATCAAAAACTCGATTTTATGAATCTGGCCTATTTTTAAAAATTGGGTCCCTAGGGCACAAATGAAGAGATTTTTTTAAATTTCTTACACTTTTGGAAAGCTCTTTAGTTTTTAGCAGTGGTCTCTTCTTTTTATTTCTATTTTTAGGTTCAAAATCATAGCAAAAAAAAGGTCTAATCATGTTGACTAGGTTATTCATATTTTTTTTGCAGGGATTTTCGTGTTTTTCTGGTTTTTTCTGCTAACTGCTCACTGTTTTGGGTTTTTCTGTGTTTTCTGATTTTTTTGGAACAGCATAGCAGCAAGTTATGATTTCATTGGAAAAAAGTGCTAAAGTTGTTAAAAATAGGTAAGATCTACTAAGCGCGTTGCGAGGACTTCAGGTATTCTTCTTTGGCTGATAACACTTTGATTTAGAACCTTAAAATGAACCTCTCATGTGTCTAGCTTGTGTGTTTTGCTTATGCTTTTATTTTTAAAACACATGCATAATTGATACTAGGTTGTAATATCCATTGATTTTTATTTAGCAAGCTTGATTATTAGTGATAGATTTAGATAACTATATTGGGTTATTGGACTCGCTGAATCCGTCGGCCCCTCATTCCACCCTGTGGTTGCAAGATCAGCACCACATTAAAGGTGAGGGGTCTACAGGATAGAAGTGTTAAGTGCTACACTTGGCAACCCTCTTGTGCTTTCTAGAACTCACTAATCTTTGAGCTGTGGACTCGTTTTGGCTTGTGTGAGGGGTTAAGTGTTCCACATCTTTGGACTCACCTTGCATTAGTTAAAGCGTTAAGTGTACCACCTTGTGCTTTTTGATTATTCTTGGATAGATTTTCTTTTGGAGAATTAACATTTGTACACACATAGTAATTAGGCCCCATGAATACTATTCGTGGATCTTGAGGGAGTGAGTTCCTAGTGAAACTCCTCTCAAAGACAGATTCCTTGTAGGTGGGGAGGATACTTTGAGAATCTCTTAGATAGATGGATCTTCAACTTGTTGATTGAGGCATCCTTTCACCGGAGAGGTTGATAGATCACTAGGGGTTGATATCATAGATCTTGAGATAATCTTAGTTAGCATGTCGGATTAATTTGGTTGTTTTGATTGGGCTAAAAGTGAAAAGGTGTCAAAACCTTGGATCTGAAAGCTAAGTCCCCTTGTGGTCCACTATTGTGAGTCGGTCACCTTTAGAGAGGGTTAACCATAGCAGACAATCCCTATATTGGGAAAACTGTGGACAGAACCTCAAGCGGTAATAGCCACTTCTGTCGTGGTTGCAACAATCGCTATATAAATGTCCTCGTGGAAGAAATCTCCATGGGGTATGGTTCATTGTGGGTTGTCAGATCTCCCTAGCAGCTCTTGAAGATTAAGTTCTCAGACTGTGTCAAAACCTCGGTGCGCCGGGATCGGAGGTCACCCCTATGAATCATAAAAGTTGCAGAGTCAAACCATTACTAAAAACCTTAGAGAGGCCAACTTTTATTTTTTAGGGATGTATGCAATGATTGTGAAACTCTTTGAGAACATACACAATTAGCTCTCTTAGGGATTAGCATAAACTAAGTCACTTGATTGCTCATGCGCAAGGTTGCTTTGCCCCTTGTTCATTGTTTGAAGACTGTTTGCTTGAAATCCCTATTTTCTATCTTGCGTGCTTGGTTTATGATAAAGAATCTATTGATACATCTAGTTGGATATTTAAAATGAACAAAATTTGAGTTCTTGAGTTGAGACTTTACGATCGAATAACTTTGTTATCCCATTATTTCTAGTCTCCCTAGGTTGGTCCTATTTGGATTAGGCTACTTTTCTCATTGTTAAAAGCCTTTTTTCACCATGGGTTATTGTGCTTTGACCTCTTGAATTAGTAATCATTGATTTCACAAGAGACCTTGTTTGGAGTTTGTAAGTTAGAAACTGTCCTTATTGAGAAAGATATACACTTGGATCCTTTGATATTACACTTGGAGAGTTTTAGTAATTTCTTGTCCACACTTTCAAAAAAAAAAAAATCAATTTTAATTATTTATAATTTGGCTAAATCATCCTCCTGGTCCATATGTTCTAGGGTATTCACCCAAAGTTGTGAGCACCTCTGTGGCAGTGTTGATTTATGCCTATTGCAAAATTCTATCTTATCACATCTCTTTTGGACAAGTGAGAGCTTTTACTATCCTAGTTTGGTACCAACATTTCTTAGGGTTATCCTATCAACTAGTGCTTTTTCTTTCATGTTGATTACAAGTGCTATTACATGTTGCTCAAAATTCAAATGGTATCAAATTTTCCAAAATGACTCTTGGTCTTCTTTCTTCTGCATCTTCCATGTCTTTCTAGTCTCTCATTTCCATTATTCCTCTTCTTCATGTCTTCTTGATTATTTTCCTCCTATTATCATATAGTCTACCTTCTTCTATTCATTCTTTCTCTTCTTCCATACTTGATTCTTCTTTTTCTAGAACCATGGATCTCGAATATCTTTTTAGGGATCCTCATTTGAGATCAGATGAAATCCACCTCCTTCTTGAATTTGAAAAGTGTTGTCACTCCAATAGATGCATGGATGCTAACGTTGCAACAAAAATGATTAAAAAAATGGATAAGTCAGACACCTTTGCTAGGATCATGTGTAAGATCAAATCACAATATCCTTCTTCCAAATATTTTCCATCTTCCAAGTCTTATCATGATTCTTCTAAATATCATACAGATTCTTCATCCTCCAAGTCTTATCATGATTCTTCTAAATATCATATAGATTCTTTATCCTCCAAGTCTTATCAGGATTCTTCTAAATATCGTTCAAATTCCTTATCTTCCAAGTCTTATCATGATTCTTCTAAATATCCTTCACATTCTGCATCTTCTAAGTCTTATCATGCTTCTTCTAAATATCATTCACATTCTTCATCTTCTAAATCTTACCATGATTCTTCTAAATATCATCAATCTAGGTCTTCACCTACTTCTTCTTCACAATATCATTCTTCTTCTACTTCTACCAAGAGTCTTATTCCTCTTATTAAGACATATGATAATGAACAACATGAAAAGTCTTGTGATATGCCTATCTATAATTATTCTAGTGACAATGATTATGATGGTGATGATTATTACATTCCAACAGTTCCTAAAAGTCCTCCTAGTCCTATGCTTGTGCTTAAAGGGGATGAGTCACGAAAAGATATTGATGGTAATTCACATGAATCAAATCTTGAAAACAACATTGATAAATTTTGTGAACAATACCTAAATGATAAATCTACATTTTTTGATGAAGAGAAAGCATTTTTTTGTGCTGAAATACAATATCAATGGGATAAGAGTTCCTCTTCTAAGAACCCTCATGCTGAAAATAAAGATTACACTCTTGAGAAAGATCATGTTAATGTTGAACCTTTGTCTTCTGATGCTCCCCTTCCATCTTCTACTTCCTCCACTATCCATACATTCCCTAAAGATTCTAAGACTCTCAAATCTTCTACCAATCATTCATCCAACAAAGATCCTAATGCTTTTCATGCAGTTCCCTATAGTTATCCTCAAGGGCTACCTCTTAAAGAAACTCAAGCTAACCTTCACTTGGCTACAAATACCTTTGACAATGCTAAACCTAAAGAGCCTAAGCCTTCATGCACTATAATGCCTACTTCAGCTAGTCCTTCACAATCTCCTCCAAAGTCTTCCATACAATTCCAACATGCTTCCTTCTCCTTAGGAGTGGCTTCATGTCAAGAGGACTCTAAAAATGATAAAGAAAAGAATATAAAAAAAGATCAAGATCAAGAACCTATGTCATCCAATCCTTTTCACAATGTTTCTGATACATGTCATGGTTCTTTTGATATCTTACACCCTTTCTCATTCAGTCCACCATGTCTTAAGTCTTCTCCTAAGCAAGATCAAGATACTGCTTGCACCACTGAGCTTATTGACAATAAAAATGGCCTTAGTACACTTTCTCCTTCCAAAGATGATACTTCCATTAAGGTTATTAAAAATGATGCTATTACTTCCAATGTTGAGCCTATTGAAAATCAAGAGAGAAACTTTACACTTATGCTATCCAAAGATCCTTGTCAAGATCAAAGTCTTCCATCTTCTTGTTCTACCACTCCATGTTCCCTTCCACTTTCTACTCTTCCTAAGTCTTCTCAAGCTTTAAGTAATCCTATCAAAGAAGTTGCTCCTATTAAAGATGTTTATGTTCCTATTGAAAATCCTGATGCTCACTCTAAAGATGCTGATGTCCTTGATTGTGATATAGATGTTGATGAACTTATTGATTACCCTTTTGCATCTTCTACATCCATCCTTGGACCTCCCCCACCAATACTAAATCCTTCACATTTTCCTTCCATCTTGGGTCCTTATGTCCCTTCACTTTCCCCTTCCAATTCTCCTAGTTCTTCATCCATTTTGGGTCCTTATGTCCCTCCCTCTCCTATCTTTCCTCAAGATCAACATAGATGCATATCCTTGAATCCTTTTCATCCACCCACTCACCTAAACCAGCCATATCATCCTTCTTCTTCCACAAGTCCCAAGTCTTTTGGAAGCAACTTGAATGTTCAATACAAGAAAAAGAAGCAATTCAAGAATCCATATAAAAAAGAAGACCACCATGTCTCTTCTAATCGACATGGGGGCATAAAGTCAAAAGAGATATCTAAGAAAAAAATTATAAGACAAGTATGGGTTCCAAAATCCATCATTGAAGATATTATCTCTACATCATCAAAAAGAAATGAAAAGAGGCCTACGGCTATATGGATTCCAAAGTCTTTCTTGAGAGAGTCTAATGTTGAACAACAATTAAATTTGACATTCAAGCTTCCAAAGAATTCTGCTTCATCTTCTTCCAAAAGCATTCTTCCATTCCATGTGCCTAAACTGCAACCTTTTCTATCCACTCACCATATTCCTTCACATATTCCTTCATTCACATTTTCTCCATCCTTTCGCCACCCTTCAAGGTGTTTGTTGACGTTGATCTTGCCTTCATTTCCATTTTTCAATCTCACTCACTTCGCATAAAGACATATCCTCCATTTTTGTCTCCCATCTTCCTTTCCCTATTAGCATCTTTGAGCATATCATTTGAATTCATTTGTATATCATGGTTTAAACATTCAAAGAGCATTATCTCAAAAGCTTGACTTCTTTCAAAAAAAATTGAAAAAGATTGAAAAAAAAGAAAAAGAAAAAAATGAAAAATTTGAAAATGTGCCTTGGTGAAAACCTGGTAATCAGGCACCTTGGTAGCAAAAGTAAAGAGAAATGAATTCATCCTATGGTGAAAACCACTCCATTGTGGTTCCTTGGATAAGTACCATGATGAAAACCTAACAAATAGGCATCATGCGTAGTTCTTCTACATCTTTCATTCATTTCGTCTTCTCTCTTTGATCTTGACAATGTTGACCTATAGAAAAACATTTGGCTATCTTGTGAGATATCTTTTGATGATCTTGTTTTCATTCCTTTCATGTTTAGCCTTCATATCTATTTTCCTCCATTCATTCTAGTCTTTCGCTATCCTTTTCCCATTTACCCTTTTGGTCTTGATCTAATAAAAAAGAGTAAAATATGATGCTATAAAGTCTCTTGACATGTCTACTTCTTTGGATTGCATCTTTCCCACTTTTACATTATGCTTTCTTGAATTATCCTATACTGGCCTTTCATTTCTTGTCCAAATGTTCTTTACATGACAAATTTTCCCTAGCTTGGGTACTCTTGAGGAGTCAACCTTTGAAGATCACTTTCACTTGCTTCATACACTCCTTGCTTATCCATAATATCCATTAGCTTATTGCTTCATCATGTCCTCCACCTTGTTAGACATTGGGACTGCACGATGTGATCTTTCTTAAGAGTTTAATGCCCATTCTATCTAGGGGTATCTTTGTAAATATTTATTGATCCTGAAAAAAAAAATTCAAAAAAATTGATATATTTAAAAAATCCAAAAAAATGATATATTGTAAAAATTCTAAAAATTGAAAAATGTCCTGAAAAAAATGATCATCTTAGTGACAACCTAGCAAAAGGCACTTTGATGTATCTTCAAAAAAATTATATATTCCAAAAATACAAAAAAAATAAAAAATTCAAAAATTCAAAAAAAATAGAAAAAGTGCCTTGGTGAAAACCTGGAAACAGGCGCCTTGGTAGCTTAAAAAAAAAAATAAATAAATAAAAAATAAAAAAAAATCCAAGTGGTGAAAACTTGGAAACGGGTGCTACTTGAGGCCTTTGCACCCCTGTTTCTTAGCACATGTCCTCGACACTTAGCCTTTCTCCACCATGCCTTGTTCTTGTTACCTTGGTTTGGAATTGGTCTTTGTCTAGGGGGCATAACTATGTTAGCTTTAGTTTCTTAGATGTGTGAGTCTTTAGGACACCTCGCAAATGGTGTTTTTCAACACCCATTGACATCGAGTGTTTTTCAACACTTATTGGTTTGGTCTTACCCAGTAACATCATGTGATCTTACCTTCCTGCAAGCATTTGATCCTTGTCCTCAGAACTCAGTATCAGTTAACACACTTAAATTTTTAAACACAACACTTAATGCTTGACTTATGTTATGATTTTTTTTCTCTGTGTACTACCTGTTATTGACTTTTGTTGAGTGTCTTTGTCTGATAAGTCTCTCCATGATGCATCGTTAGAAGACTTGGGGCATGAGACATGTTTTTATTTTTTTATTTTTTGCTTGTGGGTGTGGTCTTGAACTCTAGAGTGTCTTTTTTTGTCCCCTTGAAACACTTAGGAGATTTGAGACATCATCCTTGATTGTTTTTGCACAACCATTCTTATAGTCATCTTGGCATCTATGCCTTGATGCGAGCATAGTTTTTCTATATTAAATTGGGTAAGCTAACATCGAAGTCATCTTGACCTTTATGTCTTTGATGCTTATGTTAGAATCTTTCCACATTTCAATCCAATATAAATCGCATTCATATCTTCATAGTTACATTTGTAACTAGTGATGATTGTGTGATTTTTCAATGTCCGTTAATAATTGCCCAATGATGAAAATAAGTTCTTTTACATTCTCTAATGAATGATGAACACAAAATCCTATGTTACAGTTTCTCTTTTGCAAGTACACCATTGCATTTCATGTAGCTTGCATTATTAGACTTCATGTTAGTTTGCATTTTTTAGGCTAGATTATGAGTTTGAGAGGGTTCTCCTTTCATCTTTATTGTGGACATTTAATCAATTGTGGTCACATTTTGATCTTCATTTCCTTATTTTCTTTCGTGATCTCAATCAAAATTTCTATCTTAAATAGTTGATTGATTTTTTAGAGCATTTTCTTTTCTTATTTCTATTTCTTTCCATATCTTTCAAACTTCTATCTTCCATTTTCTTTTTCCCCACTTCTTTTCTTCTAAATCATCTTTGGGGCATAATATTTCATGCTTGATGATCTACCTTGGTTCTATGATTCTTATATCTTTCATCTTACATCAAGAACCTTATCTTTTGTTCGATTTGATCAAATTTATCAATTTGTTGTTTCTCCTCTATCTCATTTCGAGTTCGATCACGAGGGGGCAGTAATTATCAATTTCAATCCTTGATTCAGTTTTATCAATTTTACCCTTGACTTTTTCAAGTTAAAATTTATTTGTATTCTTTGTCCTGATGTGTTCCCGAGTCGACCACACATCTGGGTTGTTTTGTGATCCCAAATTGACCTCACACTTCAATTTCTTTCTTTGACTACATGTGTTCCCAAATTGATCACACATTAGTCAAAGAGGGGCAAATGTATGCACCCAAAAATGGTCGCCTAGACTATGGGCCCCCATTATTCAATTTATCAATTTATCAAATTTTCTGAATCAATGGTTTGTAATATATTCAAATCAACTTCCTTGATCAAATTTGATTTATTTCATTTCTAAGATTGATCATTTTATTCCAAGTCTTATTTAATTAAAAGAAAATTTTCTCTTTTAATTAAATAAAATAAAATCCCCATTTAATTAAAAGAAAACCTCTCTTTTAATTAAACAGTTCATCCACATTTAATTAATTAAGAGAAAAACTTCTCTTTTAATTTAATTAAATATCTTCTATTTAATTAAAAAGAACTTGCTCCCTTTTAATTAAATAAATATCCCACTTAAATATCTCTTTTGATAAAAAAAAGGAAATAAAATAAATTCTTTTTATTTAATTTCTCTACACTTAAAAATGTGATCTAAGTGGATTTATCTTTTCACTTTCTCCTCAACCACTCCTCTTTTCTAATTGGTGGAATCTTGTCTCACATGGATCACCACTTTCTTTTCAACCACTCCTCTTTTCTCATTGGTGGAATTTTGTCTCACATGGATCAAGCTCTATTATCCCATATTGGTTGTGAGAAGCCTCTCACCTCCATAATTTCCTTTATAAGGGAGAGCCCTCTCCTCATGTTAGGACCCATGATTATGCTATCGTTATGCTGCAGGTTTGAAGACCAATTTTTGAAGGAGTTTGAATACAAAAGCTTTTTTGTGGAGAACTTCTATTTTCTTGTCTTTTTCTCTCTTGTACCCATCATGGGCTTTTAGCTTAGATCTTACATTTATAGATTAGATTTTGCTTCCATATATTAGATCTTATTTTCATGCATATTTGAAGATCATGGAGGCTAGCATTCTTGCTTTTCCTTTTTGAATCTCTCATCTCATGGTGTACTTGCATGGGCACAAAAATAGGTCAAACTGAGGGCCTCCATTGCAAACCCTTGCACTCTATGGGTAGAGAGCTATGGATCGATTTGTGAGGGATCATTCTTGAGTTTTCTTACATGTAATGATTCATAGAAGTGTGACAACATTTTAGCACACAACTTCAAGACCCAAAAGGGAAGATACCAAATCAAAAGAAAGAAAAAATCCAAAAGAGAACCATTTGCCAATAAGATGGGTATGACAATGTACTAATAGACCAAGATCAGACATGAGGAAAGCTATATCCTGTAAGGATATATCAGAGAGCACCTAAGCTGGTGGATTTGGATGAGTGATGTGTCTGACAGGCTGAACTAAGAAGGATAACACTTTGGTGATAGGAGATCTAGCTAAAGGATGCATTGGAATAGCTAACCAAGATTTGTACAATGTGTGCAAGATGCTGATCAAGGATGCACTAACACAAAAGCTAGATAGATACAATGGTACTAAGTTAAAGAGGATGTACAAGCTGCCAGACCAAGATATGCTACAAATGTACAAGTTGTTTTGGACAAGATTGGATATACAATCTATGATAGAAGGTATGATACAAGCGTTGCATACAAGATTATTTACAAGCTGTATAGGAGCTCCAGATGATAAGATAGCGGGATGGCTCAAGTTGGTGCAAGATATAGAAGCTAAGGATGAGGTGATAGCAAAAGATATGGATTTGGGAGGATGCATCCAATGATCATGATAGATGTACGACCAAGGATGGGGACAATTCTAAGGTTGGTGGTAGATGAGCTGATAGATGGCACTAGAGTGAATGGCTAATGAGAAGATGGCATTGGATTTGCATGAGGATAGCCTAGAGCGAGATACCAATGACAAGGGAGGATGGACAAGAAAAGATCTCCAAGGAGTACAGTGCACCCAGTCATAAGATGACATGCGGAAGGAGGTCTTATGATGGATGTGGTAGGATTGAAGCTAGGATGGAAAAGCTGAAGGTGTTAGGAAGATGGATGATAGCTGGGATGATGGGGTGAGGTTGCAAAAGATAAGTGGATAGTGATAGATAATAGCTAGAGGATGAAAGATAGGTGGATAAATTGGAAGATGGAGTTGGATGCCAAGATGTGACCAAAAGCATGACGATGATAGGCTAAGCTGGAGATGGTTGGATTACGCATGACGCTTGTTTGCCAAGTTTTCGTCATGGTACTTGTCCAAAGTGCTTGAATTGCTAAGTTTTCACCAGTGGACGCTTTATTTTTGTTTATTTTTTTGACTTTTTGACTTTGGACTTAGCTGGAATGATTTTGGCTTTCTTAAGCTATTTTTGGCTTTTTTGGGATTTTTCACTAGATGTTGGAATGTTCAATTTTATTGCTAGCAGTTGGTACATCGCATGTGTGATTTATGCAATAGATCAAATTAGATGGGATTGATGGTAGGAGATGGAGGGATGAAAAGGCTAGAAAGGAGCATGAGATGGGGATGCCTGTAGGATCAACATTGGCACATTTTGGGATAGGTGTGAAAAGAGCATATGGGGGATAGATGGTAGATGCGGGCTTGATGGAGGATTTGTGGAAGCGCGCTTGGGGATATAGGCACCCAAGATGGAGTTAGGAGATGAAAGACATAAATCACTGGATGGAGGATTAGCAATGGTGGATGCCATTATGCATTGGGTTTCAACTTTTTTCTTTGGGATTCACATGTGGTCAATCTCGTGTCATGCCCATAGGATCATTTGTCTATCCTCAGGTTGACACCAAAAGCCACCAATCCTACACATAGGAAAGCAAAACTCTCAATTTTTGACAGCATACCCTTGAAGTCTTCCATCCATAGGAAAGCCAAAAATCTCCAGCCAATCCTCCTTAGGTCTGTGATGTAGCTTTGACTCTCCCTAGGAAATCTTTCATCAACCAATCCAAAATCTGCGCTTAATCCAAATCCAACCATGAGCTTCCGTGTTCATCCATATGCAAGACCTCATCCCCATCCAACTCATCATCAAAACATGAAATCCCAACCCTATCATGATGAGTTTGGTCGCATTTTCCTTTCTCCTGCTACATCCTATTCCAATGATGATGAAAATCTTGTTGACTATGATGGGTATCTTGAGAGCCTTAGATGCCTTCCAGCGACCATACCCTAAAATCCAAGCATTCCTCGTCATGTATACGAGGATTAGTAATGAAAAGAACACTAAATATCAAATCAAAAGTATTCATAAAACTAAATAAATGTAATTTCAAGATAGACTAAGATAAGCTCTCAATTGAGAATATGAGCCATTAATGGGCTCTCTCAATGAGAAGCTCTCTTGTTGCATAGCTTTGTCTAATTAGATAGGATGTACGCTCGATTATCCAAAGGCTTCAATGGTGTTCTTGATGGATTTTGGCTTGGGTGAATGGATTTGATGTAAAATGGCTTCTCAAAAATGGCATTATGGCTTTACTTAATGATCAAAATGGCATTACTTTGTTACTATGGGTGATTGTGTTAAAATGGCTTGGGAGAAGATTCCTTAAATAGGCAAAGGGATTGAGGGATCAAGGGCTAGGATGCAAGGATGGGAGAAATCTTATGGAAGGTTTAGATTGAATGAGAGGAGAGCACATGGATTGTGCTTCCTTACAACCAATCAAGGAGTGACACATGTCACAAGGTCATTGGTTAGAGCAAGAGGGGTTGAGGGGTCAACAAAAGAGGCTCAAAGCTCATAAAGACCCTTATAATGGCTTGTAAGAGCAATGAATGGGCTTGTAAGAGTCATTTATGGCTTTGTGGGCTTCTTAAAGTTTTATGGTTGGGATATTTGTCAGAGAGTTGAGATATTTTGACTTGAGTTGGATTAAGAAAGTCTTAAGCTTGACTTAGGAATGTGCAAATGATTAAGGCTTGGATTAGGCTTGGGTTAAAATTAGATTAGGCTTGTTAGAGCTGAGAAAGTGGATGGCATTTAATGAGGGTGGGTGAAGGAGGAGATATTTGTTAGCTTTGGCTTGGGTTAGGAAGTCTTAACCCATGTTTAGGGAATGTGACAAGGTTAGGGGGGGGATTAGGATTAGGGTCAAAGATAAGGATTGACATCTTCTAGAAGAGTCTAGGATTTGGATGAGGATGAAGACTTTCTAGAAGAGTCTAGAACTTCCTAGGATGAGGATAAATAAGTTTTTTAGGAAATAAATAAAGTTTTATTTATTTCAAGGGTTTGGGTTGACGAGATATTTATTATAATATTTTTAATAAACATGAGGATTAATATTTAACCTTAATTAAATATTTTAAGTTGGAATTAGGGGTAGGAAATGATGGGATTAGCCTTTAATTGAAATCAAAGAAGGGTTAGAAGATTTTGGAAGAGGTTAGTGGTCTTAAGGAAATTGGGCAAGTTTTGGGCAAAAAATAAATTATTTATTTATTTTGAGATTTTTGGTCAATTTATTAATTAAATAATTAGTAAATAAGATTTAAACATTTTTTAGAGGAATTCCTTAATTAATTTTTTTTTAAGATAAAGGGATTTAATGGCATAAAAATAAATAAATAATTAATTAATAAATGATGATGTCATCAAGGACTTTTCCAGAAAATAAAAATACTTTATTTTCTAAAGGATTTTTAGGTGTCTACACTAATAAGTATACCGAATCAATAGTGTAATGGCCAGATTTCTCAATTAAGATGTAACCAAAAGAACACCATAAGCATCGAGTGTTTACAATTGAGGGCTTGAAAGTGGATTTGGATGTGGGCATATGCATCAAGTTGTGGTGCCAAAAAGGTGACAAGTAGTTTTTTTTTTCCTATTTTAAATAGTGCGTACGCGCTACTTAAAAACATAAAAAGTTTATATGATGGGCTGTAGACCCATAGCCCATCATTTTCATCAATATTTTCTTCTACTCCTACAGTGGGAAACACGTATGCAAGTTGAAGACTTAACATTTTAACCACCGTTTGCCAAAATGCCTCCTTGTCGACAAAATCCAAGACCACAAGTGCACCTACGACGATGTCATAAGTGATATAAACCTAACTTTGCATTATTTGATAGATTTTTCATATTGTTTTGTAAGTTTTTTATATTGTTTTGTAGGGTTTTTACAAATTTCATTTAGATTTGTTTATTTATTTGGATTTCAATTGATTTTTTATCAGGAAACTTTCATAATCAACCAGAAAATCCACAAGAACATCAAAACCAAAACCCTCCTCCAGAAGAACAACAAATTCCACAACCCGAACCAATTGCAAGACCTCCACTAGGCACACAAGAAAATATAATAAATGAAATAGTGAGAGGCAAAATTGAATTAGAAAGACTCATTGCTCGGTTGAAAGAATCTAGACAAACCAATCCAATGAGGTCTCAATTGGCATCATCCCTCGAATCCATTAACATCCAGATAGCCTTAGTTAGTGGTCAGTTAGATATTTGGCGGGTTAAGAGGATGAACAAAAAAGATTTTATGCAAATAAATTGTCATATGAAGATGTTCAAAAAAAAGAAATATCAAAAGGTAGTATATGTGCATTATTTAGAAAACCCGATGAGCAAAATACTATTAGAGATGGTACTAAATGATTCCCCATCCATTGGTGCATACACGATGCTATTAGAAATAATTTTTGGGATAGATGGTGGATGGTTTTTGATGCCCCTCCTTGCAACAATCATGAGGTCCCCATGTATTTTTTGAAGAAATTATATTGTGTGTTTGTCCTTGGGGAGATCCTGAATTATTTTGATATATTAGACTCCCAGGGTAGAGGTGGGGGGTTATCATTTGAGAGGTTGGGAGCACATCATGACCCTAATGTAGTCAGGGCACCTGTGGTCAAGCCACAATGCAAGCATGTGACTATTCCTTCAATTGTGAAGGAAAATGTAGAGGCCAGCACTCTAGGGACCATTAATGCTTTGATGCAGACCCTCATCCATTCCACAAGCCCATTAGTTGATGGGGGAGCCTTCTGTGCATCGTGGTCACATGTGCACTTCATGTAGATCCCTATGCACATTTGGCACTCATGCTGGAGATGGTACAGATGATGGGCTTGTCACCGATTAGTTCCTGAACGACACATTTGGCATTGACACACAGGTAAATTACAATTATAATTTACTAATTTGATCACATTTCATATGTATAGTGAATGATTAATTAATTAGCATCTATTGACATTGTTCAAAATTCAGGGTCAGAGTGTTGTTGGGCCTAGCAGCGATCCTCTGGGCCCATTTTTTGGCCCTTCCACGAGTCCTGAGGTATGTATTGATTTAATCATTTTTATTAATACATATATTTATTATGTAATAATATTAAGGATTGACAAAAAAAAATTATGCATGTGCATCAGTTGTCCACAGGACCCTCAACCTTTACCACAGACTCGGAGCATAGACATCATACGAGCTTCACACAGGTACAATTGTGTCATGTTAATTTAATTCATTTGATTATATTTATTTTATGTTTCATGTTAGATGTAATGTGTATTGTATGACATGTAGCTCATGATGTCGGACACACCTCCTCATCTGCGACAGTCTGTTGATAGTGGAGTGGCTGCAGCTGTGGCTAGCTCACAACCATTGACGGAGGTATGAAAGAATTTTCTTCATTTTAGTTGTTGTTTATAATAGTTAATCCTACACATAGGAAAGCAAAACTCTCAATTTTTGATAGCATACCTTGAAGTCTTCCATCCACAGGAAAGCCAAAAATCTCCAGCCAATCCTCCTTAGGTCTGTCATGCAGATTTGACTCTCCCTAGGAAATCTTTCATCAGCCAATCCAAAATCTGCGCTTAATCCAAATCCAACCATGAGCTTCTGTGTTCATCCATATGCAAGACCTCATCCCCATCCAACTCATCATCAAAACATAAAATCCCAATGCTATCATGATGAGTTTGGTCGCATTGTCCTTTCTCCTGCTACATCCTATTCCAATGATGATGAAAATCTTGTTGACTATGATGGCTATCTTGAGAGCCTTAGATGCCTTCCGCCAACCATCCTCCAAAATCCAAGCATTCCTCATCATGTATATGAGGATTAGTAATGCAAAGAACACTAAATATTAAATCAAAAGTATTCACAAAATTAAATAAATGTAACTTCAAGATAGACTAAGATGAGCTCTCAATTGAGAATATGAGCCATTAATGGGCTCTCTCAATGAGAAGCTCTCTTGTTGAGTAGCTTTGTCTAATTAGATAGGATGTATGCTCGATTCTCCAAAGGCTTCAATTGTGTTCTTGATGGATTTTGGCTTGGGTGAATGGATTTAATGTAAAATGGCTTCTCAAAAATGGCATTATGGCTTTACTTCATGATCAAAATGGTATTACTTTGTTACTATGGGTGATTGTGTTAAAATGGCTTGGGGGAAGATTCCTTAAATAGGCAAAGGGCTTGAGGGAGCAAGGGTTAGGATGGAAGGATGGGAGAAAGCTTATGGAAGGTTTAGATTGAATGAGAGGAGAGCACATGGATTGTGCTTCCTTACAACCAATCAAGGAGTGACACATGTCACAAGGTCATTGGTTAGAGCAAGAGGGGTTGAGGGGTCAACAAAGGAGGCTCAAAGCTCATAAAGACCCTTATAATGGCTTGTAAGAGCAATGAATGGGCTTGTAAGAGTCATTTATGGCTTTGTGGACTTCATAAAGTTTTATGGTTGGGATATTTGTGAGAGAGTTGAGATATTTTCACTTGGGTTGGATTAAGAAAGTCTTAAGCTTGACTTAGGAATGTGCAAATCATTAAGGCTTGGATTAGGCTTGGGTTAAGATTACATTAGGCTTGTTAGAGATGGGCAAGTGGATGGTATTTAATGAGGGAGGGTGAAGGAAGAGATATTTGTTGGCTTTGACTTGGGTTAGGAAGTCTTAACCCATGTTTAGTGAATGTGACAAGGTTGGGGGGGGATTAGGATTAGGTTCAAAGATAAGGATTGACATCTTCTAGAAGAGTCTAGGCTTTGGATGAGGATGAAGACTTTCTAGAAGAGTCTAAAACTTCCTAGAATAAGGATAAATAAGCTTTTTAGGAAATAAATAAAATTTTATTTATTTCAAGGGTTTGGGTTGAGGAGATATTTATTAAAATATTTTTAATAAACATGAGGATTAATATTTAATCTTGATTAAATATTTTGAGTTGGGATTAGGGGTAGGAAATGATGAGATTAGCCTTTAATCGAAATTAAAGAAGGATTAGAAGATTTTGGAAGAGGTTAGTGGTTTGAAGGAAAAATGGCCAGGTTTTGAGTAAAAAATGAATTATTTATTTATTTTGAGATTTTTGGTCAATTTATTAATTAAATAATTAGTAAATAAGAAAATAATGTTTAAATAAGAAATAAACATTTTTGGGAGGGATTCCTTAATTAAATATTTTAAATTAAGATAAAGGGATTTAATGGCATAAAAATAAATAAATTAATTAATTAAATAAATAAATAAATAAATAATTAATTAATTAATGATGATGTCATCAGGGACTTTTTTAGAAAATAAAAATACTTTATTTTCTAAAAGATTTTTAGGTGTCTACACTAATAAGTATACTGAATCAATAGTGTAATGGCCAGATTTCTCAATTAAGATGTAACCAAAAAAATACCATAACCATCGAGTGTTTACAATTGAGGGCTTGAAAGTGGATCTGGACGTGGGCATATGCACCGAGTTGTGGTTCCAAAAAGGTGACAAATAGTTTTTTTTTCCTATTTAAAATAGCACGTACGCACTACTTAAAAACATAAAAAGTATATATGATGGGCTGCAGACCTGCAGCCCATCATTTTCATCAGTATTTTCTTCTACTCCTACAACGAGCAACATGTACGCGAGTTGAAGACTTAACATTTTCACCACTATTTGCCAAAATGCCTCCTTGTCGACGAAATCCAAGACCACAAGCGCACCCACGATGATGTCGTAAGTGATATAAACCTAACTTTGCATTTGTTTGATATATTTTTCATATTGTTTTGTAATTTTTTTTTATTGTTTTGTAGGGTTTTTACAAATTTTATTTAGATTTGTTTATTTATTTCGATTTCAATTGATTTTTTATTAGGAAATGTTCATAATCAACTAGAAAATCCACAAGAACATCAAAACCCTCAAGAACCTCAAAACCAAAACCCTCCTCAAGAAGAACAACAAATTCCTTAACCCGAACTAATTGCAAGAGCTGCACTAGGCACATAAGAAAATATAATAAATGAAATAGTGAGAGGTAAAATTTAATTAGAAAGACTCATTGCTCAGTTGAAAGAATCTGGACAAACCAATCCAATGAGGGCTCAATTGGCATCATCCCTCAAATCCATTAACACCCAGATAGCCTCAGTTAGTGGTCAGTTAGACATTTGGCAGGTTAAGAGGGATGAACAAAAAATATTTTATGCAAATAAATTGTCATATGAAGATGTTAAAAAAAAAGAAATACCAAAAGGTAGCATATATGCATTATTTAGAAAACTCGGTAAGCAAAATACTGTTAGAGATGGTACTAAATGATTCTCCATTCATTGGTGCATACACAATGCTATTAGAAATAATTTTTGGGATAGATTGTGGATAGTTTTTGATGCCCCTCCTTGCGACAATCACGAGGTCCCCATGTATTTTTTGAAGAAATTATATTGTTAGTTTGTCCTTGGGGAGATCCTGAATTATTTTGATATATTAGACTCCCAGGGTAGAGGTGGGAGGTCATCATTTGAGAGGCCGAGAGCAAGTCGTGACCCTAATATAGTCAGGGCACCTGTGGTCAAGCCACAGCGCGAGCATGTGACTATTCCTTCAATTGTGAAGGAAAATGTAGAGGCCAACACTCTAGGGACGATTAATGCTTTGACGTAGAGCCTCATCCATTCCATAAGACCATTAGTTGAGGGTGAGCCTTCTGTGCATCGTGGTCACATGTACACTTAATGCAGATCCCTATGCACATTTGGCACTCATGCTGGAGATGGTACAGATGATGGGCTTGTCACCAATCAGTTCTTGAATGACACATTTGGCATTGACACATAGGTAAATTACAATTATACTTTACTAATTTGATAACATTTCATATGTATAGTGAATGATTAAATAATTAGCATCTATTGAAATTGTTCAAAATTCAGGGTCAGAGTGTTGCTGGGCCTAGCAGTGATCCTCCAGGCCCATTTTTTGTCCCTTCCACGAGTCCTAAGATATGTATCGATTTAATCATTTTTATTAATACAAATATTTATTATGTGATCATATTAAGGACTGACAAAAAAAAGTTATGCATGTGCATCAGTTCTCCACAGGACCCTCAACCTTTACCACAGACTCGAAGCATAGACATGATAGGAGCTTCACACAGGTACAATTTTTTCATGTTAAATTAATTAATTTGATTATATTTATTTTATATTTCATGTTATATGTAACGTGTATTGTATGACATGCAGCTCATGATGTCAGACACACCTCCTCATCTACGACAATTTGTTGATAGTGGAGTGGCTGTAGCTGTGGCTAGCTCACAGCCACTGATGGAGGTATGAAAGAATTTTCTTCATTTTAGTTGTTGTTTATAATAGTTAATCTCAAAATTTCTAATGCTAACCTTTGTTTATATATTACTATAGCTTTTATTGTTTTTAGACAAGCAGTATCTATGTTAGGCCTACTGATACTCTTTTAATTATGGATTGAAACCTTGGTTTTTTTATACTAAGTGGTAAGGGGTAGTTTTGTTTAATGGTTATCTGCTATTAGTAGGTTAGTTTTTTTGTTAAAGGGTCAGCCCCCTAGTTTTGGCTACTTTTAATTCAAAAACTAGGAGTGAAGGTAGAAGTGGCAGTGAAAGAATTAGATAAAGAAGAACTCGGAGCACATATCGAAGTTAGAAGTAGAGAAGAAGTAGGAAAATCAAATAAAGGTATGAGGACTAAGAGTAGGAGATAATGAAATTAAAATTAGAGATAGGAATAGAAGATTAGTTGTATTCCAAGTTGATTGCAACTAGGAGTAGGACCTACAAGATGGAAGTTATATGTTTTCTATAAATAATAGTCAAGTTTAAAGATATAATTGGTGATTAGATATACTCACCTTGGTCTAGTAGAGTCATAAGTGTAGGAGAATTTTTGTTTTAAATTAATATTATTCATAGGCCAAAGTCAAATGTTGAACTTGATAATAGAACTAGGCATATCCTTATGATTCAAAGAAACTATAGTTTTTGGAATCAACACCATCAACTCTCCTTCACTATTTCTTTGGGATGAATGGAACTAGCATAACAAAATTCTACATTCTTTCATTCTCGTCATCCTCCTCCTCTCATACAAAATAAACTTGGATAAGATAACTTACTAGACTTTTGGATTCATGGCCCTTCTCTATTCTTTTCATACTCTTATAGCTATCCTAGTGGGATAAATCATTGAGTATTTTCTTATCTTTTATTTTTTCTCTTTCTTTTCTCAAGTGACCACTTGAGCTTTTGCTATAGCTTTTACAACACGATGCTTGAGATTGAGACATTTTCTTAAGTGAGGTCTCTTCAACTAGTTGACTTGGAATCTTAGTAAGCTTTAGGATTTTGTTGTTCTTTTATGTATCCTTGCAAATGAATGTAATAGTTAATATTCTTGGTTTGGGAGCTTTTGTCCTTCAACTTGGTGATATTTAATCTCCTTGTAGTTTTCTCAAAATCTTTACCTCTTTCTCTTTTTTGCTTCTACTTTATTGTGTGCATGAGGTGGACACATGCTTCCAATAAAGTGGGGACTACATGTATCATTTGAAAAAGTAAGAACACTTATTTGGTATTATTTTTAGCCCCATTTTAATATACACTATGGGTTCCTGCATTGATTTCACACTCTCCTTTAAACACTCATTGGACCTTCAAATTATTATTTAAGTCCTATATTGATTCATTTTCTTTCAAAACTCAAGGTTACCCTTATCTATAAGTGTGCTTCTCTATTTAAACTTCAATAAAATAATTTCTTTCATTTATTGGACCTTATCTTACCATTTATGACATGTATTTTCTCTCTAAACCCAAAAATAAGTTGTTAGATCAAATTTCACAAGCTCTAAATATCTTGGACCCACAATCAAAACTTGGGTTGGAATTGGTGGGTATAAGATGACTTTGGTGATATTTTTTTGGGTACAATATTTTTGTTGGTGATATGTGTATTTATAAGTGATTATATTCATTGAATTGTTGTAGGGTCTCGTCACGCCTGACCATCCACAAGCATTTCAGGTGAACTTACAGAGTGACTATTTGTTGGCGGTAAGAAAATAATTGATTTTGTGTGTACATATATTTGATTTCAACGTATAATAAATATTGATTCATATCTACTTTCTTTGTATCAGTTGGAGCTAGAGAAGAGCCTCAACAAGAGGTCGAGTGAGCATGTTAGGAGGGCCCTGTCATCTCCACTATCTCCCTCCACACAACGGAAAATGACGTCGAGAGACTTGTTTCCTTCCCCTCGTGGGAAGGAAAAGATGTAGTTGATCTAGACATGTATATATATAGGCATCAATAGACATATTCGATACACATTTGATTTCTATGCTCCTTTCAAACACTTATTTGTTGATTTCATTGCCTAGCCGAGTATGCAAACTCGCCTAGGGCCTCTTGGGAAAAAAAAAAAAAAAAAACCTCTGCAAAACAAGACCAAAATACATATTTAAACTGTTTATACAATCTATTACTTGATTCCAAAAGGCCATCATTTTTCCACCATTGGAATTCAAGTTATAGAGGTTTCTTTGCTGATTGCTTTGTACAGACCAGCGAATTGGCAACTTTAAAAAGATTTTGCAAAGTAGTAAAGAAAATGATAAAAATAATCCTAATCTTTACCAAAGCATCTAAATTCCATACACTATCAAACCACATGATAATAAAAACCCTATCAATCCATTAAAGGTGTGGGTGAAGGGTGAAATCATAAAATTGTCATCAAAATGCTTAGTTTGCTCTTCATTCCAATGCCAAAATTTGTACAAAAGCATGTGTCAACCATCAAATAGACTTGGATTGGTCTTAAATACCTCTTACCCACATGAATCAATAGATCTCATAGGTTTCCAACTGATTATTGAAGCCCTTATAAAGTTTTAGCACTTTTTGTTAATGTTGTCAAGCAACTTTGCAAACTTGCAAAGTTGCCAAGTGCAACTTTTGCACTATTGTGCATTTAATGGCTCCATGACCTCAAACATGGTTAAATGAACCTATTTCCATGTAATTACAACTTTTAACATTTTTTCCATCTTTCCCATCCTCCTGGGGTCTTGGTCAATGTTTGACCATTCTAGGCTCTAACAAGCAATTTAAGCAATTTTGCAAACATAGAAGCAACTTGGGAACTCAAACACAACAAAAACCTATTTATAAACACAACTCTCACACTTTGGGCTTTATCACATAGCTCTTATTCAAGTGGTTTGGCCAAGACCACTACAAGCCAAAAATGATTTAGGAAACTTGGCATATTTCCTAGGTGCTCCTACACTAACAAAGCTCAAAGCCAATGGGTAGAAGTCAATAGTAGGAAGAAGAAGTTGTCGACTACTAGCCCCTTTTTTAACATGGTTACTAAGAGAAAGTAAAAACCTAATATGGAAGGTAAGAATTATTGTTTGGGTAGGAAGAATAATAAAGAAATAAGAGAATTGGCAAGTAAAGTTGATATAGTAAATGGGAGACAGTTCACCATCTAGGAGAGTTGTAACAAAAGTTATAAAAAAATATCATATCATAGAATATTAGAGGATTGAATTCTCCTCATAAGAAGGATATTTTGTGGAATGTGGTTTGGTAACACAATTTGAACATTTGGAGGGACCCTTGTGGAGAAGTGTAGGTATTTAGTTTAATGGTTTGAATCTATTCTTGAAACAAGTCATTTGCTGAATGTTTATTACTTCTTGGGGATCTAGTTTGACTCCTCAAATTATTTTTATCATATCTAGTAGATCTATTGAGGGGTGGAAAATTATTTACTTGTGTTGTAGATTGTTATATTGAGAAGATGCCTCCAAAAAATATATATAGAAGGAGATACACGAGCTGATATAAGCTACTAAAATAATGGATAGAGAGTTGAGGAAACAAAGAGACTAAGATGCAATAAGGTAAAGAGAAGTGAGACAAGTAAGCAAGTAAAATGAAACCATCTCAGAAATCTTGGAAGCTTTGGAAAGGATTCCTACGAGGGATGTGCATGAAGAACAAGAAAGAAGGATGATAATGTTGTTGAAGATATTTCAATGTGGTAGAAGAAACACAATAACTAATTTCCATATCTATCATGGCAAGATAGATAGTGAAGAGGTTTTGCAGTTGATAAATTCCCAAGAGAACTATTATAATTATGGAGATATAAGTGAAGTAAAATAAGGTAAAGCTATACAAAATATAGCTAAGAGGGACAACATTGACATGGTGGAGTAGTGTAATGGAAAAGAGGTTTTGTAAGGGTGGAACAAACATGACCAAATGGTGAAGGATGTGCCTCTTCCATCGAATAATACAATCCAAAAATAGAGGATAAGGAATAACTTGAAAGAAAAGGAGATGGGTTTGATGACCTCATAGAGGAATTTCACAAGTTGAGCATAAGAGGTGGATTAGAGCATAAAGATGAAAATTTTGCAAGGTTTCTTAATGGGCTCATATAAAACTTGCAAAATGGGATTACCTTGATTTTTCTTAAGATGCTTAGAGATAGTTTCCAATTGGCTATAAGTGCATAAGATATGGTCAATAGGAAGAAAGAGAGACAAGAAGGTGGTAGAGGAAATGTAAATAGAGGAAGGGGAAGAAAAACCAATAATATGGGAAGAAATGATAGTTTAGTATCATATGAAATGGTAAACAATTTATATTTGGAATGGTCACCACACAATAGGCCGTATAGAGCATCACATGTAAGTAGTGATGATTTTCTTAAAAGATAGATGACTATGACCATCACATGTATAGAGCATCTCCATTAAAATATGTTTGTTGATGTAAACCTGTGAGGAATAGTTGGTCCCAATTCAATCGTGTGTCAATATTAGGAATGTGACCAATTAATGCGACAACCTCATCATATGTCACCATAGTCAAAGTATTGACAGGCCTTAGGAACTCAACCTTTGAACATCCCAGCTGTAAATGACCTCATAAAGAAAGTTCAATAAACTTGCATGAAACAGTGAAAAAAAAGTTGCATACTTGTGAAGATGATCAAACTGTAGGTGATCAATATGTCTCAAATCTATATTTAGTTCTTTTACTATGCATATAAATGGTTTGTTATATAAAAGACTTATATCCACCAGATAAATAATCATTTTCTTACTATGCTATCCTTATCCTTGGCTGATCTCTGGTAGACCATTTCTTAACCATCCTCCTTTGATCTATAGGTCACTGTATTAATCTAGTTCATCTTGTCTCTACTCAAATTAATAAGAATTGGCAATCTTAGGGATTGCTACTAGAGGAATGGGTCCAAGTGGAAGATAGGATTTAGAAGTGAGTTTAATTAAAATATAATAAATAGTGTATTACAAAAAGGAGAATGGTATGTTCTTCGCAATCTACTCCCTTATACATTCTATCAATGTTCTACATTGAACCTAATAGAGAACATCACAACACATAACTAGCAACATAGAACATACCTCCTAGCCACCTCAAGAACATAAAATTTCAAAAACCAAAGTGCACAAGTTTAAATTCAAAGCCTCAAAGGTCAAGAGCACAACAAATAAAAATAAATAAATAAATACGAACAAAACCCACATTTGATGGAATCACAAAAAATCTGGTGGCTAGATAGTTACAAGCTGATTCAAGCTAATCCTTCATCACCATTAAAGTTTAAAATAACATACCCAATTGAAAACCAATTTACATATAAAAAGTGACAAACATTACTCACAAAGAGGGAGTAGAAGCTACACACTACCTTGTGTCCAAGTTGCGCTAAAGAGCATAACCAAACTCTTGGAGATCATATAATCCTAAGTTTACATAATCTGGTAGTAACACATTTCATTAACTTATGAAACATTTACCAAGTTCCATGATTTGTCTTTCCAAAAATGACATGCTAGATACACTTTCCAACAATATAATTAAAATCCTTCCATTACACACTGCAAGTTTCAGCATCACTTGAGATGGCATTGTAGAATGAAAATAGAATGTGATCTCCAAAAAGTGAGAGGTTATTGTAGGTCTCTGCAACATGGTCCTATAGGAATTGGAATCTCATGCATATCCTGCACGAGCTCTGAGATATGCCCCATCAAAGATTGCAGCCCTGTGGCATTTAGTGACCCTTAGGGACTTTTTGGCTTAGCATGCCTAAGAATGTTTGAGCGCTGGAGGGGATAGGACGAGGTTGGGGACAGGGTTTACCCAGCCACTCAGAGCTAATAGAGTAGACAGTTTGATCCCATGATGAAAGATGAAAGAGATTTGGCAGTTTGCAACTTTATACTGGCCAACACTACAAGTTTCAGAATCACCTAAGATGGCGTTGTAGAATGAAAATGAAATGCGATCTCCAAAAAGTGAGCGAGGTTATTGTAGGTCTCTGCAACACATTTTGGAGGAATGGTTCAACCTTGATGATAGAGGTAAATGCTGAATAATATTTATTTAATCACATTGTTTGAAAAAACGTTAATGACCTTTAAATACAATTGAAAGAAATGGAATTGATCTCCCTTACTCATGTAAATGAATAAAATTGCAATTTAAAAAAGAGAGGGACATCCACCATAAAACCATGCAATCATGCACTTCTTGATAGGAGTATCATAAGTTCATTGTTAGATGGATATGCCAAATGTGGAAGAATTAAAAGGAAAATATGTTTATTGATTGAATATAAAACCAAACATGTGGAATATTTAAAAATATATCATGGGGCTATTAATAAAATCAAACTAATAGAATCAAACTCTACAAACATGGGTATTCAAACTATGAACAAAAAAAACATCATTATTGAGGTTTTAACATCATGGAGCCATAGTCACAAATTTCAACAAAGAATTCAACTAACATAAAGGTGCTAAACTTTGTAAGCTATGGATAACTATTGATCTTTAAATATAAAAACATTTGTATGGGTCTAAGGTAATATCCATTATGAAATTTCTTGATTTCCCAAATTAATATATCTTAAAATTCACAATCATCAAATCTTAGCATCCAATCAACTAATCCAATAATACAAGCATCAAACCAATGTGATAACAAAAAATCAAAGTTGATTCCATAAGGTCTAACAATATCATATAATTCATTTATCAATAATTTTAAACATCATAAGCATATGTCTAATAATGTCATACATGAAATATATGTAAAAAATGACATACATAGAAAAAATTATACAAAACATATGCCCAATAATGCCATATAGGTGTAAAATGTACATCATTAGATATATACTCTTTCCAACTAGGGGAACAAAATAAATCCCTAATTGTCTTTAATTTCCAACAAGTGGGAGATGGTGTATATAATGAGGTCTTCCTAACATGCTCACTAGTCCATTAGTCTAGAATCTTTTGTAACTTGACATGTTACAATCAAAATTATATGTGAATGAATAACTATTTTATATAAAAAAATAAAATATATTTACACATAAAACTTAATATTTTCTTACAGCTAGCTGATAATTCCTCTGTATATACACCTCAAGGATACATTGATGGTCAGGAGTAATAAGACCCTACAAAAACCATCAAAGTTATCACTCGATTATGCCTATGAATTTTATATTGAATTTCTGTACTAATGAAATTTTAATGTAAAATCTTTCATACCTTAGTCATTTGCTTAGAACTATTGAGTGCAATAAGGACTCGTTGATCAATACAATGATGAAGATGTAAAGGAATCTCTGATGTCAATACCTAAAAATGATAATACATGAGATTCAAATGAAGTTATGAAGAATACATATTTTCTTTTGTCTCCATATCAAATAAAATATTTTGGTACCTCTGTGAATGTAGTATGACATCCTTCATTTTATAGTCTTGATCCCAAAGCTACAACACTTATTATTTATTACACATGTATGTAAATCTATTAAGCATCAAATTGAACACCTTTGTGTGCAAAATAATGTACTATATGTTAGAGTAATAAATTCATTTTCTTATTAATTAAATTATATTGATATAATTACTAAGTTACTTATTATATTGATATAGTTTACTTATAATTCCTTTCGATTTACAACTAATTGAAATGATTTCCCCAATTTTCCATCTAGTGACTAGGAAATTGGATTTGTTCTCTCTTTCTCTTAAAGAATCGGATCTACTAGTTCCTTTGGTCTAGAAGCCTTCCATTGAGATTGGGGTTTTGAAAGGTTCAAGGGTTGAGGAACTTTTTATAGAATATCTTGAAGAAGGAGAGGTCATGTATAATGGTTTTGAGGAAGGCTAGAGTTCCATCTAGATGGTGTTACAAAATAGCCAAGTAGAGGAGGACATAGAAGAATAAATAGAATAAATGCATGAGAAGGAGGGTCATGAGGGAAATGGAAAATTTGGGGAGGGAAGCAATTAGGAGAATAGGTCAAATATGCTTCTCAAGTAGAAGGAGAGTATTGCATTGGACACTGATACTAGTCCGCCTCATAGAAGGATCACCAATGTTGGTGATGACCTTGTTAAGCAGATCGTGCTACCAATCAAAATTTTACCTATAAGCCTACAAGACTTCATCCCTTCATAGTGGTAATGGTGGTAATTATGGTTGAATGTGTTTGAAATAGAAAAAGAAATGAAGGTAGTTTTGCATGACACTATTCACTCATCATAGGTTGTATGGATTCAAACCCACAACCAAGCTTTTATACCATTATACAAATTACAAATTATAAGACTATGCCTTTCATGATAGTCGCATTTTCATATTGGCAAATGAAGAATGACTTTTGGAACAAACATAATAAATACTTCCAAATACAAATGAAGCTAATGTATTGTATTATAAGCTTGAATGGTAAAGACCAAGCCCAAACATTTATTAAGGTGTAGCATTTATAATTGTTAGGTTCATGTGAAGAATTCATCATTCATATTCTCATTGTTGTGTAATTTGATGATAAGAAGAATACAATGATATAGAGGTTGATAGTGACTTAAAACTTTACAAAATGCAATCAATGAGAATTTTACATTAAGGGGGGAGTAATAATCAATGTTTCATTCTCATTGTTTGACAAACTCTTATATAAAGAGGGAGTAGACAGATTATATGGTTTAGTCTTCTTCCGAGAATCTTAGTCATATTGGTTCAGAAGGATTCAGATACAACTAATATACTTAGTGTGACCAATTGATGCTAAAAACCTTAGTATTGATATAATTTAACCTCTACAATTCTGGGCATAAGATGACTAGCATACAATGGTACTTGAACAAAGAACACTAATAACTATTGAGGATGTGATTTGATAATACCATTTCACAGATAATTTTGGCATCTCACCCTTTATCACTTGTGCGTCAACTTTATTAGCCCTCTTCTTTGGTGACCTACAAATGAAGAACTAGCATAGTAAAAAATCTAAGATAAGATTAAAAAAATGGGTCCTATTAAAGAATCTAATATAAATTCAAATAATGTATCTAGATTCTAAACAAATCAAAACTAAATCTCATCACTTACACATCATAACCATACGGTCCACCTTAGTCATCTGATAGTCTTGGGGAAGAGGTTGTAACATTGCATTTGGATCCAATTGATCACTTTTTCTCTCTCTCCCAATTCAATCTAATGAGCCAACTGGATCTACTCGACATTTTAATGTCTCATGTATTGCCTCATGGTCTGAGTCGCGAACTTTCCAAAGAATCTAATTATGTGGTTTTCCAACATATTTTATCAAGTGGACATGTGATGCAAGAACAAGGTTTGAATAATGAAGAATCTTCCTCTCTGTTTGCCAATCCTTGAATAACCACAAGTTAGGATTCTTCATAGGATATCGTCTAAGCCATGTGCCTGTTACAACCATCGCACCGACATGGTACTCTAAACCTTCACCATCTATAACCGAGTGATCCAATTTTTATTTGGCTTCAACACAACGACACAAATTATAATATGTCCCTTCTTTATTGTCTTTAGGTGCAATAACAACAAAAACATGGTCTGCAATGACAAATGTACAAAATGTGGTCATTAATTCAAAAAATACTTGGGTAAAAGTTATAAAGTTACATATTAAAATTACAAAGATATATAAATATATATATATATATATATATATTACCAGGTTGTACTAGATTTGACAAGCGGTCAAAGTCAATAGATGAATCCATCTCTACCATTTCCAGTGCTTGTGGGGGATGATAGGTGTCAATTAGGTCCAAAACCTATATATCCCATTTGTCCACCCATTCAATTGACTCATAGTCGTCCCAATTTTTCTTTGCACATGATGGACAATAGCATGCCATTTTTCATGTGTGAATACTCCATGAACTTGCATCAGAGCTTCTAAAAGAGTGTAACTCACTAGATCCTGTTAGTGTGCAACAATCCTGATATGGTGCAATGTTAGTATTATCTATCAACCAAAAAAATCTACGAACTGTAGACTCACCTTCCTTACCTGGACCCATTGCAGCATTACACCATTGGATGATGGATTTTGCATCTATCAATATTGCTCCATCTTTGTAATTTAGTTCTCCACGAGCCAAGGCTCTTTTAATGCATGTTCATGTACCATCGTGCTCTCCCTTACCATGACTAGCCTCTGTGAAATTCCACATATATTGATTTCTACACAACCTATGCATCCTTCTCAACCAATAGAACATCCATGCATTCTTGAATTGAGATGCACAATTGTCTAACCAAATAATGTGTTGACGGTATGATATGCCCCTATTAGCCAAATCTCCATAAAATAGTTGAAAACAACCATGTACAAACTCTGTAGAATGTGATCAATCATCACTGATGTAAAAATGGTACTCCCTCAAAATCTTTTTGTCATCCTCTGTAGTTGTAGGTGAATGCATGAATGTTATCTGAACAAATGTGGAAACCTATTGAGATGTATAATACATTGCTTACACCTCATTTTGTGGTTGTAGTGTGTAGTTCTCTACAAAATCTACAACCAAAACAATTGTATCCAATGCAAACATATCTTTGCACAACTTGAATTGCAAATCCAACCATCGAGCTCTATGGGTATGCCTTGCATACTCGTAAATAATCTTTTCACGAAAAATATTCATGAACTCATACACTAGAATCTTTTCAATAACTAGATCACATCTTTTACCATGTTTCCCATCTTTTAGAGCATATGTCACTGTCTTGAATTTTTCATAATCTACTATTTCATTTCCAATTGCATGTGTACTATCCATATGTTGACAAGTTGATAAAAGTTGCAAAGAACCACAAAATAAGCACGTACCATCCAAGCATGATGTCTTGTAAGATTGTTCGTCATCCCCTATTTCACATAAAATGTTGGATATGAATTCCCTTGAAGATATTGGTGGCACTTTTATGTCACAATCCTACAAAATGAACTGAGAATGCAAAACTACGCTTATGTGCCTAGAAACATCAAAATGGTTAGAAAATTCAATATGTATCCTACAACAACAAGTTGTGCATGTGTGATTTATTTTCACATAAAAGAGTTTACCCATCTCAAAAAATCTTTGACTTATTCAAATTTGAAGATACATACCAATAAATTTTGCAAAAAATTGTGTCTGAGTTGAGTCCAAAAAATGTTTCGCATGTGGCTCGCGATTTCGGCTACCAATCCTCCGTCTTACAACATCTCTTTGATTAGGAGAAACACGTGTGTTATTTTTCCAAAAATCTTCGATCAATGATTTTAAGGCTTCACTAATTTCTTTATCCTTTTGCGGTAGTTTACCGCTAAATGTCCATAACTCATTTTTTGTTGGATCTTCTAATCACTCACACCTTAGCATGGCTCTCCTTAAGGTACCTCTACCAATTTTTAATATTTTTCTTGTCTTTCTCATGAGTCGAGCTTTCTTCATTTGGCTACTTACTATTGTCGATGTAAGTACTTGTCTTGTGATATTACTATTTTTGGTGCGTGATTTAGAACCCACTTTGTCATAAGCACTCATTAGATTCTTTATAATATTTCTTTCATTTGAATCATCCATCATTCTTAGCCCAAGAATCATCATGATAGGCCTAAATTTCAAATTCTTCATCATTTCAACAAATATTTGGCATTGACCTGTAATTCTTCAAAAAATAATCTCTACATATGATTAACTTTTCTTTTACAAGTACGCTTGCTAATCTTGTCAGGCATTGATTTCAAAATGTTAGTATCAATATCAATCAAATGTTTTGGTTTTCTAAAATGAATTCTAGAAGGTGTTCTAATCTCTTCAATTCTCTCCATGTTTTGAACATCAATATAAGGTTGAGTGTATTGTGTACCTTGAACTAAAGATGATGTGCCTTGGCAATAAGATGTAAAAGATGGAATATCACCTACTTGATGTGTTGATGTTGTGCTTTCAACATGACATGATGGAGTGTGTATATCATCAGATCTATAAATCAGTGTCTCTTCAACATGAGAGGATGATATGACTTCAACATTGGAAGATGGTGTAGCAGATGATATGACTCCAACATTCTAAGATGGTGTAGCAGACGATATGACTCCAATTTTGGAGGATGGTGTAGCTTCACAATTCAATTATCTTCTTGAGCATAACAATCTCATTCGTTCTCTTTGTCTTTCTAATTCTTCCTCCTTGTTTCTTTGTATTGGTGGTTCTTGATCCTCTTTGAAAGTCAATTCTTCATCATTGCTTTGCAATTTTATTTGTTCACGTAGTAATTTCATTTTATCTCTTTTAATTGTCAAATCTCTCTCCCTATCTTCATTTATTTGAATCTTTGGTTTCTTCCTTGGCATGATGATGATTTCTACATGTCAAATTATTCAGACATTTGAATTACTTAAAATATGTAAATTACAAATTATTCAATTACATATAAAAATTATAATTATTTGAACGAATACACAATATATATCAAATGACTTGTCAAATTTTTAAGCATTTCGAAATAACATTTCATTCAAACATACAATTTTCAATGAATTCACTATATATTACATAACATATCAAATTATAATCAAATTTGTATCTATATATCGACAAACAATATTTCAAATGGATTGCACTAACCCTTTCTATTAAAGGAATATTCAAAAATTCTTCAAATCACATATCCAATGATTGAATTTGGTGTTTGATAGCTTCCAAAAGTGTTGAAATAGTGTTTTCTATGTTGAAAACCCGTGTTTTCTGTCAGAATAACAGAGAGCATAACAGATCAAAAGTTTAAAATGGATGAAATGGGTCCCAAGGTTGGTTTTTTAATATTTTTTGGTTATTTGAGATAGTGCCTATGCACTATAAAGAGTGTACACACTATAAATCATGTATGCACTATCTCAAAACACATCACTCCCCATCCTCCCTACTCTCTCTCCCATCCCCTCCCTCTCTCTCTTCCTACTATCTCCCATCCTTTACTCTCTCTCACTCTCCCTCTCCCACCACCTACTCTCTCTACCTCTTTCCCACCCTCTCCTCTCCCATCCCCGACTCTTTAGATATCTCACACACACTCTTATCCCCCCTATCTCTCTCCCTCTCCCTCTCCTACCACCTAATTTCTCTCCCCCATCCCCTACTCTCTCTCTTCTCTCCCATCCCCTACTTTGTCTCTCTTACACACATTCCCATTTCCCCTCTCTCTCCCTCTCTCGCTGCCTACTTTCTCTCCCCAATTTTTGTACTCTCTCTACCATCCCCTACTCTCTCTCACACTCACACTACTACTACCTACTATCTCTCTCTCAAGTTCTCTCTCTCTCCCTCTCTACTCTCTCTCTCTCCCATCTTGTACAAGCTCTCTCTACCTCTCCCACTCTCTCTCCCACCGCCTACTTTCTCTCCCCCATCCCCTACTCTCTCTCTCTCATCACCCATCCCCTACTCCCTCACACTCTCACACTCTTCCCCATCCCCTACTGTCTCTCTCCTCTCCCATCCCCTTCTCTCTCATACTCTCACTCTCTCCCATCCCATACTCTATCTCTATTACACATACACCCCCATCCCCCCTCTCTGTTTCCCTCTCCCATTGCCTACTTTCTCTCCCCCATCGTCGTACTCTCTCTCTCTCTACCACCCCCTACTCTCACACTCTCACACTCTCTCCCATCCCCTGCTCTATCTCTCTTACACACACACACTCCCATCCCCCTTCTCTCTTTTCCTCTCCCATCGCCTTCTTTCTCTCCCCTATCGTTGTACTCTCTCTCTGCCACCCCCCACTTCCACACTTTCGCACTCTCTCCCATCCCCTAATCTCTCACTTTCATAGATACACACACTCTTATCACCCCACTCTTCTTCTTCTCTCCCATCCCCTACTCTCTACATCTATCACACACACTCCCATCCCCCTATTTCTCTCCCTCTCCCTCTCCCTCTCCCACTCCCTCTCCTACCGCCTACTATCTATCTCTCTCAAGTTCTCTTTATTCCTCTCTACTCTCTCTCTCTCTCTCTCTCTCTCTCTCTCTCTCTCTCTCTCTCTCTCTCTCTCTCTCTCTCTCCCATCCCTTACTCTCACTCTCTCTCCCATCTTCTATTACTTTCTCTCAAACTCTCACACTCTCTCCCATCCTTTACTCTATCTCTCTTATAAATAAATACACATTCCCATTCTCCCCCCTCTCTCTCTCTCGCAGTCCTTGTCCCACTACCTACTCTCTCCCATCCCCTACTCTAACTCTCTTAAATGCTTCCATTCCACCTCTCTCTCCCTCCCACTCCCTCTCCCATCACCTACTCTCTCTCTCTCTCTCTCTCTCTCTCTCTCTCTCTCTCTCTCTCTCTCTCTCTCTCTCTCTCCCATCCCTCTGCCATTTCCTACTCTCTCTATCTCTCTCCCCTCTCTCATTCTTGACTCTCTCTCTTTCACACACACACACACCCATCCCCCATCTCTCCTCTTCCATCCCCTACTTTTTCTCTCACTTGCTCTCCCTCTCCCACTACCTACTCTCTCTCTCTCTCACTCTCATTCTCTCCCTCTCCACTCTCTCACTGTGCTACCCTCTAGTCTCTCCTAAATTTTAACACTCTCTCCTATCTCATACTCTCTCTCTCTCTCTCTCTCTCACACACACACACACACACACACACACACACACACATTTATATTCCCCCCTCTCTCCCCCTCTCCCACTCCCTCTCCCATCACCTACTCTCTCTTCCATCCCCTACTCTCTCTTGAGATACTTTGTCTTCCCCCTTTCCCATTCCATACTCTCTCTCTTTCACACACATGCACTCCCATCTTCCTCTCTCTCAAGTTCTTCCTCTCCTTCTTTGTCTCCCATCACCTACTCTCTCTCTCCCCCATCCCCTACTCTTAATCTCTCTCTCCCAACCTGTACTCTCTCTCACACTTCCTTTCAAAACACATCACTCCCCATCCTCCCTACTCTCTATCATCCCTACTCTCTCTCCCATCCCCTGCCTCTCTCTCTCTTCCTACTCTCTCCCATTCTTTACTCTCTCTCTCACTCTCCCTCTCCCACAACCTACTCTCTCTACCTCTCTCATCCCCTCTCCTCTCCCATCCTCGGCTCTTTAGATCTCTCACACACACTCTTATCCCCCCTATCTCTCTCCCTCTCCCTTTCCTACCACCTAATTTCTCTCTCCCATCCCCTAATCTCACTCTTCTCTCCCATCCCCTACTTTTTCTGTCTTACACACATTCCCATTCCCCCTCTCTCTCCCTCTCCCATCTCCTACTTTCTCTCCCCATCATCGTACTCTCTCTACCACCCCCTACTCTCTCTCACACTCACACTACTAATACCTACTATCTCTCTCTCTCAGGTTATCTCTCTCCCTCTCTACTCTCTCTCCCATCTTGTACAAGCTCTCTCTGCCTCTCCCACTCTCTCTCCCACCACCTACTTTCTCTGCCCCATCCCCTGCTCTCTCTCTCGTCTCCCATCCCCTACTCTCTCACACTCTCACACTCTCCCCCATCCCCTACTCTCTCTCTCCTCTCCCATCCCCTACACTCTCACACTCTCACTCTCTCCCATCCCCTACTCTATCTCTCTTACACATACACCCCCATCCCCCCTCTCTCTTTCCCTCTCCCACCGCCTACTTTCTCTCCCCCATCATTGTAATCTCTCTCTCTGCCACCCCCTACTCTCACACTCTCTCCCATCCCTTGCTCCTTCTCTCTTACACACACACTCCCATCCCCCCTCTCTCTTTTCCTCTCCTACCGCCTACTTTCTCTCCCCCATCATTGTACTCTCTCTCTGCCACCCCCTACTTTCACACTCTCTCCCATCCCCTACTCTCTCACTTTCATAGATACACACACTCTTATCCCCCCACTCTTCTTCTTCTCTCCCATCCCCTACTCTCTACATCTGTCACACACACTCCCATTCCCCCTATTTCTCTCCCTCTCCCTCTCCCACTCCCTCTCCTACCGCCTACTATCTATCTCTCTCAATTTATCTTTCTTCCTCTCTACTCTCTCTGTCTCTCTCTGTCCCATCCCTTACTCTCACTCTCTCTCCCATACCCTACTAATTTCTCTCAAACTCTCACACTCTCTCCCATCCCCTACTACTTTATCTCTTATAAATAAATACACATTCCCATTCCCCCCCCCCTCTCTCTCTCTCTCTCTTGTAGTCCTTGTCCCTTTGCATACTCTCGCCCATCCCCTACTCTATCTCTCTTAAATGCTTCCATTCCACCTCTCTCTCCCTCCCACTCCCTCTCCCACCGCCTACTCTCTCTCTCTCTATCTCTCTCTCCCATCCCTCTACCATTGCCTACTCTCTCTCTCTCTCTCCTCTCTCTCATTCTTGACTCTCTCTCTTTCACACACACACACACCTATCCCCCCTCTCTCCTCTTCCATCCCCTACTTTTTCTCTCACTTGCTCTCCCTCTCCCACTGCCTACTCTCTCTCACACTCTCACTCTCTCCCTCTCCTCTCTCTCTCTCTGCTACCCTCTAGTCTCTCTTAAATTTTCACACTCTCTCCTATCCCCTATTCTCTCTCTCTCTCTCTCTCTCTCTCACACACACACACACACACACACACACACACACACACTTCTATTCCCCCCTCTCTCCCCCTCTCCCACTCCCTCTCCCATTGCTTACTCTCTCTTCCATCCCCTACTCTCTCTTGAGCTACTTTATCTTCCCCCTCTCCCATTCCATACTCTCTCTCTTTCACACACATGCACTCCCATCCCTCTCTCTCTCAAGTTCTTCCTCTCCCACTTCATCTCCCATCGCCTACTCTCTACCTCATCCCCTACTCTTAATCTCTCTCTCCCATCCCCTACTTTAAATCTCTTTCCCCCATCCTGCACTCTCTCTTTTGCACCCCTACTCTCTCTCACACTTCCTCTCTTTGCCACCCCTACTCTATCTCTCTCATCCTATACTCTCTTTGCCACCCCTAATCTCTCTCTCTCATCCTATACTCTCTTTGCCACCCCTACTCTTTCTCACTTTCTCTCTCCCATCTTGTACTCTCTCCCCTCTCGTATCCACTACTTTCTCTCTATCTCTTTCACGCACACACATAGCCATTCCCCTATCCGCCCCCCCCCACGTAGTTATCTTTTGCAACTTAGATCTTAATAGTGCATGCACACTATAGTGTGTGTGCCCTATAGCGCACACGTGCTATTTAGAACTGAGGTTTAAATAGCGCATGCACACTATAGGGTGCACACGCTATTTAAACCTTAATTAAACCCAAGCCTAAGGCTTGGTTTTGCCTTGGAGATCCAACCAAAAGGTTTGGATTTGATGATAAGGCCTCAGACGTGTTTTCTAGAAAACATACAAAAAATGATTGTTTTTTCTTCTGTGCTCCCCTTAAAGATTTCTCATGGTTGGGTATCGATAAGATCAGGTTACATAGCATTATAGGTCTCTGTGTTAGCTATCTAACCATATAATTTATTTTTAATTTTTTATAAACTAGACTCCATTCTACACACTTTGAAAAAAAAAAGTTTTGATTTTAGATTAGTTTTCAATTATTTCTAGGGGGAGCACACAGATATTTCATGTTTTTGGGACGTGTCTAGTTAAAAAATTCATTAAAAAAAAATACACATTATAAAATTACCTGAAAAATCTAGGATAAACTACATAGTGTTAAGTAACTTTTGACCAGAGCCATTAAAGAATTTCAAAAAAAAAAGTTAAAATTTTTGTGGGGCCACACTTTGTACTGTGTTATGTTTTTTTGGAATAAATAGTACCACTTCTTGTGGCCCCCTTTTTTGAGGACCTAAAATGAAACCATTTTGAAAAAAAATTAGTAGTTCAGAAACTAGATTCAAAGGACTACGACTTTTGTTTTTGTCATATCTGAAAATTTTGAGCGTAACTATCTTCAAATTCTTGTTGAAGTCCAAAATTTCCAGATTTTAGGAAAAAGGTGTTCACTTATACCCCCCTTTTGGAATCACAACTTTGTGCATGTACCCATGTTAAACTAAAACCAATGAATTCTTTGAATTTTTATGAAAGATATTAACCCTTCACCGATAAGTCTTTCTTTGTTTTTGTTTGTTTCATGTTATGTGTTTGTGAATTGGGTGTGAGGCATCACTCACCCTTGGGAGGGAAGAGATGCTTGGGTGAAGGGGTTAGTTGGGCTCACACATGTCATTGAGGAATACTCCCTTGTGTGGAGATGGTTTTATATGTTCTATGGAATGTGAATTATCTTGCTCACTTGCATCTTAAGAGATATAAGGAGGTATGTAGAAGGGATGATTTTGGTTGCCCCGAAAGGGCATTTTTATAATGGAAAGATCTGTATATTATAATTGAAAGCTATGTAAATCCTCCTCATGGTGAGAGCCCACCTTCACCCTAATCTTGATTCATTTGTTGAATCATTGTGTAAAACCTTTTTAATGGGATGTGTTTTGATGTCTCGTGCTAAATCTTGTCTTATTTTTGTGAGTGTCTATGGCATGTGAATGTGTAGAATGCAACCATTTATGCCTTTTTTCCCCAAGCTCGGTGAGTGGTCTCCTTGAGGCCTAGGTTGGGAGGTGAGCCTCCATGGTTCCCATTTTGTCTTTCTTTTGCATATTTTCACTTGAAGAGATTGGAAGCTTCATGGTCATGAAGTTCTTTACTTGCATGGAAGAAGACCCCTTTATGGGTTGTTTTGGAAAGGAAAAGGGAACTCCATCCTATGATGAGTATTTTTTGTGTAGCAATGTGCTATCAATGCTCTCATGTAGAGAGATTTTGAGATATCTTGTTGTGTGATTCTCCATTGTGTATTGTGAGTAAGGTCTCTACCATCTTGTGGTTCTTTACTATTGTGTTGATGTTGTTTTATCATTGCTTTATTGGGTATGTGTTGAGAAAAGAATTTGTATCATGTTAAACCATGGAGAATGGACTGAGCATTATTATTTGATACCTTTTTCTTCTCAAAATTGCATGAGAATAAGATTAGTTGTGGATGTTCAATATTGGAAATAAAATTAATAGTGAGATATGCATTGGATAGTGAAGGAATTGTGGATAGTATTTTCATTGAGATTAGATGATAAGAAAGTTTTCTTAATGTATATTTGATGCTCTAAAAATTAGTTCCAAGAAATCTTGAGTTACTTATTGCAAATTCGATTTCTTTAATAATAGCATAATAGTTGGTTCATGTTAAATTGATAGTCAAAAATAGAAGATGATGATGTACAATGCAGTACTAGACCATTATAAATTCAATCTTAATAAACATGGAGAATGTTTAAAAAGAACTAGCTAATAAGTAAGCTTAAAAGAGACCTGGAGATGCATATTTACATTTTGGAAAATGTATTGCGAAGAAAAAAAAGTTAGTCATTCTATTAGGGCCCGTTTGGTTGCAAGCATAGGAATGGAGAATTAGAATGGAAAATTAGAATGGGATTGGGAATGGAGAATGAGAATGGAAAAGAGCAATCCCATTCTTGTTTGGTTCACTTGGTATTTGATTGAGAATATGTTACTCCCTTGTTTGGTTGTACAAAATTGAAATTGGAATATAGTTAAGTTTATATTTTAATATATATTATTTATTTTAATATGGTATTATATTTGGTTAATTACTTCAATATATTGTTAAAAAAAATTTTTAAAAAAATTTCTATTGAAATTAATTTATGTCAAAATTTTTTAATGAAGAGATATAAACATAAAAATATTATACACAATAATATAATCATGAAATTAGTAAACTTTGCTCATCCTGATCCGAATTTGATAAATTGAGTTGTACATCAATTTGATTTTTAAATTCATTTAATATATTTTATTTGTTTCACTATATTAATATATTTAGTGAATTATTTCAATTTATTGTAAAGAAAATATGCAATTTCAAAGCACACGTCTTCAGGTCTCACCCCAACAATCATCTACTCAATCAAATATGAAGAATTAAAATCCAGCTAGAACTAATGCATAATTAACATTATCACATCTCCACAATCCACATAAATAAACAACAATGGTGAAGATGCAAGAACTGGTACAAACATATATATTAACCATAAGCAACATAACTAACAAATAGTACAATTGAAAAGAACAAGTTGAAATGCTGGATAGCACACCACTCTCATTTTTTTTACATTTTTTTTACATATGGATGGAATCAAAACTGACATATATATAGTTGTATGGAAGACGAGATTTGATTACTTGCTATCATTTGAGAATGCCATAACTTGAATCTTCAAATATTATATGGAAAAAAAATATTGAAATTTTTATTGCATACCTATTGCTGCTACCATAGTTAAAACCTTCAGTATCAACAACAATGCTATAGCAGCAATAGCTATGGTTTCCTTTTAATCCTAGATTTCCAAGTTAGTTTACATTGTAAAAATATGCCCTCATCAATTCCCTGAATTTGACATAAACAACAACCATTTACATATCAAAAGCCATTTGAAAGAGTTATTATGTACATGCAGCAGTGCATATAGCAGTGCATATTATGTGCGTACAACAATGCATATTATGTGCCTACAACAGTGCACATTATGTACATACAATAGTGCATAGTATGTACATACAACAATGCAACTATAAACACATACAAACAGCTATTGCAAGTAAGCCATAAAATATAAATATGTTAGAAAAAATGAAGGAAATCATGTATTGTTCATCAATTGCTTCAAAAATATTGTAAGTTCATACATAGTCTTAAAAAATATTATCAGTTCATAAAGATTGTAATTTATCACAAAGATCTTCCAAACATAAACCTAACGTACTCTTCCCTCTCCTCCACAGCCATCTCTACGAACCCCCAAGCTTTTGTTGGTTCAAAAGTAAAATAGTCATAGGCCACAATCAATGTTTCCTTACTGATTTCAGGCATGGCCTTTAGGGTAGAAAATGCAGTTGATATATCTTTCTTGATTTCTCTTTTATCAACATTTATATTATGACCCTTACTCATACCCTGATCTATGTTTTGGATGCTCTCACAGATGACATCCAAACAGCCATGCTTGGCTTCTTTCTCTTTTGTCTCCTTGTTGTTAGCATAGAAGGATTTTGTCTTACGCATGTAGTAGAATTATTTGATTGGAGGAACTCTTCATCAAAATCAAGAGTATTGAAGCCTCCATCCATAGGCACATTAAAGCCCCCCTCATTGTCAAGATCAATAGCCTCTTCAAAAATATGCACATTTTCAGCCTCTATAGTTGTTTCTACAGTATTTCCTTCAGCTATGTCATTCCCAAAAATGATTGCTAACTCATTGAAGCAGAAGAACGGCTGCCTCTTGTACACTCTAGCATTTTTGAAGCAAGATCTCTACATGATGAAAACATGAAGGAATTAGATATCTTTTGTAACAATTGATTGAGAGATATTTTACTGACATAAAAATATTACCTTTAGCAACTCTTCCCATACACTATCCTTAGCATCCATACACTGAGTTGTTTCATTCCATGCAAAACCACTCATGTTTTGTAGCTCTGTCATGATTTTGAAACCTTGCTTCCACGTTTTCAATAAAATTATCCTTTCCAAGATTCATATGCATATTTTCATTAAACTTCTATTGTATTGTTGTCCAAGCTTCCTTTTTAAAGCCCCCATCTCCTTTTCTTCCTAATTGAACTTGCTCAAAAAGTAAATCTAGCAATTTTCATTCCATGTCTCTTGTCCACACCACTTTGACATTTTTACTTGAAGTAGCAGCCAAACTAGCAACTGCGATCACATGTACCTCCTCATCCATTTTTCTTAGATTGGTGAATGACATATGTAGCTGCAAAACTTCAAATAAAAAACAAAATCTAATATAACTCCTAGCAACTATCACTCAGCATAAAAGCATGTGTATTTTTTCAGTGTCATACAATGTGCATAACTACATTTCCCATGTCAGCGATTCTATTTTCTAGAATGTTTATACAAAATTGTAAGCCCCTCTTCCATTATCAAAAAGGCTAGATAATAAGAAGCAACCAAAGATGGCAGCACAATTGAACTCCATAGAAATTGAGCTTTTTATGGATTATTCATGTTTTCCATGCCCATTCACTTTGAAGGAGATTTTAAAAGATATTCATAGAGTATTATAAGAAAGAGATTAGTATGATAGGTCCACAGATGTTTCTAGTTGCAATAGAGCAATGGCAAGGTAGTAAAGAAACCTGGGATCTAAAACAAGTGACAAAAATTTAAACAATAAAAATATTTCTCATATAGAAAACCTCCAGTTCATAAGCTTGAGTTTATACAATAGATGAGGTATCAATGGTGTAGTTGCATGCTAAGAGGTGTATGGTTAGCCATACAGTACTAGGAAAAAGTTGTAATGAGCTGGAAAAGATGAAATTCTACTGAAAATAGTACTGAAACACTAGTACATTATCCAAGGCATTCTGTCAATGGTGGTATTAGGCTGGAACATCAATTTGTCAATGACAAGTTTGCAATATCAACCAATCCTGCTACATCTACCATCTAAATGATGTTGACTTTAATTACATGGCTGGAGGTGTGGACTTTAGCAAAGAATAGGTTGAGAAACACATACTAAATTTCCAAATATGATTGATATCCTTCTTGAAATGATGGAAATTCACTGCTATTAGGCTATTAACTTGTGTTAACTAATAAATAATGTAAATAACAGCTGGTGTGGTTGATCTAATACTTAGAATGACTAATTTTCTCTCTCCAAACATGGTGCTCAACCAGGGTTGACTAAAATAACTCAAATCCAACTCAATAAGATGCTAAAAAATTCACCAAAAAGACCAAAATCAATACTCAAATAGCATGAATAGCATCAAAGATATACACAAGATTGATCAATTATAGTCCACAGTGGATTGTTACATAGGTTTATTGCTCATGAAATTACATGAAATGATGAAGACATAAGGAAAAAAAGATTTGGTCAAAACATTGATTTCTCAACATTGTAAAGTACAAGACTGCAAAACTATATAAAGGTGCATATAGTGAAGTTTCCATTGTAATCAACAATCTCAAAATAAATGAGATCAATCATAACAAATGTTCATAGAAAGTCATATTGTACCAGACATGTACCAAAGCCAAAAAACCATATTCATAGAAATATCAAGTATATATATATTATAAATACATCATAACTGTTATATAATGAGTTGTACATAAATATGTCATTACTATGAACTGCAAATATATGTTCATGTTTTGCAATACAACTAAGTTCGAGAGTTGTAGTCTTCCCACATCCTTTGGGCTATTTCATCTCAAAAATTCTCCCAGTCATCTCTATCTCTTTGATTCATTCCATATTTCTCTAGAATGGGCACATTTATCCCAGCACGATCATCATCCTCTTCAATATCCACTTCAGTTGGAAGACCATCCTCTGTGGTAGTGAAGTTGTGTAGTATGCCACATGCCAAAACAATCCTTGTTTGGGTAATTATACTGTAGGATGTTGCATTCTTTAGGATAGGAAAACGGGGTGAACCCATAATGCTAGGTACCACTTTTGGGGGACAAAGGAAATTGAGAAATGATGAAAAATGTGCATATAGAATTTTACATATGTTCACCCAAACATGTTACCTATGTTTGTGCGAACATGTAACCATTATATGTTCACACGAACATACCTTGCTAATATGTTTGCGCAAATATATTTGCAACAGTGATTTTGTGATTGAAATTCCACTTTTCCGTTTGAGATCTTGATAAATTTGCCTTTTTTGTATGTTCATACGAACACAAATAATTATAAATGTTCGCACGAACATGTTAAATAAAAATTCTAGCTATCGGATTATTTTTCTCATACATTCACGTGAACATGGGTTCGCACAAACATGCTCAATATGTTCGTGCGAATGCCATGTTCGTGTCAATGCCATGTTCGCGCGAACACATAAAATTAGGAAAATTTTAACCCTTTTTCCTTTTTTTTTTTTTTTTGCTCTTTTTACTCCCATAATTGCAGGAGAATGATCTCCTACTGTAAAATAAAAAATGTCAAAATGTGTTGTTCAGAGCAAGCTTTGCAATGACTATAATTGTAATACATATTTTAGTCATTAAGACTATCAAATATGAGTTTAACTCATTACTGGTTCATTACCGATTGAACATCAACTGACTTCGACACCTTACGAAAATTAGTAAATCAAGTCAAAAAATATTTGAAAAATATGTAGGAACTAGCTTATTGAGATACCTTTCTATTCAATTTTTTTTTTTAGGTTTATGATAAATTGACTTCAAATTATCTATGTCAAACAGAACATATGTCTGAATTACAATTCGTGTCACTTCAAAACTTCATAAACTATAGAATATTCAACCAAAATAAATCAAACCAAATGCATCCTCTGGATATTGATGTTACAAATCTAATGTCAAAAGGATTACTTCATTATCATTTCTAAAATAAAATTTATGTGTGTCAAACAGACTATCACTCTTTAAAAATATTGAATTTTATTATGTACCACTTTTCAGAGGAGATAAAAAAAATTGATATAAATAATTTTTTTTTTTAAATTAAAAAATATGGTTACAAAGTAGGAACAAAGTACTCAAAATCACTAGTTTATGTCATCTTGAAATTATTTATAGTTTTGGAGATATAGTCACTTGAATGTGACGTTTGTTGCAAAAATATTGATTTCAGTGTATAAATTGGTCAAAAAGTGGAAACCATTATTGTGGGATCACCCAACATTGCTTTAATATACCAAATGTTTGCTCAATCACATTCCTAAGAGAGGAGTGTTGGTGATTAAATAACTCTTTGGGAGTGCTGACCAGGTTTGCTCTACAAAACTCTTTTAGGTGGTAACATGTACACTGATAAGGGGCAAGAAAACTTGGTACATTTGGATACCTAGCATCAACTAAATAAATTTTTCCTACACAAATGGAAATATAGTTATATTCAAAATAGAGCATACAAGTTTTGATTTAATATAATGACAATATTATCATATAAAATATGAATTAATATACCAGGAGGAACCACCAGTGGATTTTCTCTAGACAAAGCTGAAGCAAGCACCCGACTATCTACAGTAGACCCTTCTCAACCAGCAAGAATATATTGAAACTTGTAGTCAAATGAATAGACAACCAAAGCATTTCGTGACAAATTGCCTTTTCTATCACAATATTTTTCTTTGATGTGCACATCGACAGTAACAGGCATATGGGTTCCATCCATTGCATCAATACAATTCTATAAAAAGAGATATTACTATCAAATATAAATTAATATTATTATTATTTTCAGCAAAGAAAGAAATGTCACTAGAGTATTTACCTTGAAATATGGATCAAAACGGTCCTTCCCAACAATTTATAGAGGAGTTGTTGCAAGAGGGGGTAACAGATAATCACTATGAAGTGCTAATATGGCCTTCAAGACCTTCTGGAAGTGTCGACTCACTGTCTCTCCTGAGTGACCAAAGTTATTGCCAATCTTTCGGTTCCTTAGATTATGGCCAAGGGTGTGGATAAACATCACTAATTTTTCTTCCAATGTTATGTTATCCATATCTTGGATGCTCTCTTTTTGTCTTAGAATTTTGGCCAAGCAAAAGAAGGCTACTCTACTCATGTGTATTTGGTCATGGCCATCTATGTTAGTAGATTGGATAATACGCTTATAAAAAGGACATGCAGCTCTTCTTCACTTATTCCTATGTCTTCTAGCCTCTTGGGAAGATACTACTATTAATACTGCAAGGCTGGCCAATAAAATAGCAAGTATGCGCATGACCTTGATCTTCCTAACTATGACTCCTTGGACTTGTATATTTTGAGTAAGATCCATCAAATGACCTACAATGAAAACAAGGTCACAAAAATCTTACTATTGTTAAGAGTTATATAAACAAAATATAAATAATAATTACTTAAAACAACCGAGAGTACATCAATACATAGAAACTTTTCTTACCACATAAGATCTCTAGACAATATGGAAGAGGCAACTTCTAGCTTACATTGTATTAAAGAGATAACGAAGAATACACACATACGCTGAAAATGGTCAAACAAAGAGCTATACAATGTTCTGCAAGAAGGAAAGGATACTGCAGCTATATGTGAGCAGAAAAAGTAACAATTGAGCAAAAAAGGATAGTACAGCTATAGCTATGATAATTGTTACCAAGTCCAACTAATTATGCTAGTCAAAAGTCCATTACATATATCCAAAATAACAAATAGATTAAAGACATGTAACATATCTTTATATAAATTATATATATATATATATATATATATATATATATATAGTTTTCAACATTATCTATCATTATTAATCTTTCTATGTCAAAAGATTTGACATATGATAACCCATTCACCTATTATAAATAATATTATAAACTATATCAAATAAAAAAAGCTTATTTGAAGTCAAACTCTAAAAACTGTTTCAAATTAATATAAATTATTTTTAATGTCCAACTATATATATATATATATATATATATATATATATGCTATTTTTCAGTATTATTTATTCTCATTAATCTTACTAATAAAAAGCCTTTGACATAGCATAATCCATTCATGCACAAATCTATATTGAGATGTTTCAAACAATCTGAAGTCATCATGCATTTATATTCTAAAACCCATTCAAAATATGTTTATGTTATGATCAACTATATGAAGTTGTGTCGATCCTTGCAATAAACATGTCCTGCCAAAGGAAAGGAATTTGGGCAATAAGCTTTATCTAAAAGTGGTTGCACAATCAGCATCTCAAATAAGCTCATATGACCCAAAAGTTGAAACAGATGGACAATGCATATATTTATAGAGGTTTCGTATTTAGTAATTTGAATTATTCATTTTGTAAGGGTCTATTAGAAGTTTGTTGGGCTTGTAGAGATATTGTGTTTCCAAATTGATGTACTATTTGATAATAGCATGATGGTAGTGCTATTATTCCATGTTGAAACAAGTTATTTTATAAGTTCTATGCTGGTAATAGTTGGGTGAAGTTAATAAGATGTTTAGTTTGTTTGTGCCTATAGGCACTAAGCACTGTGTGCTCTCTATTTTGAAACGATTATTCTAAGAGTTGATATACAAGGTATTTATGATACTTATGACAGAGAAATACATGTTTCCTTATGCTACAAATCTAATAGGAAAGAGTACAAATATATTTAGAAAATAGAGCTATTATTTGCAACCTTCTTGCCCATCTCAAACACAATTAAATATCAAGTCAAGATTTTCCTAATGTCAAATGATTATGGATAATGTGTCTTACAATCATGACTACTTTGATGTTCTATATATATATATATATATATATATATATATATATGTTAGCTACAATCTTTAAATGATTAGTCTCTGTGAAATATCTGAAAAAACTTTGTAATTTTAATATTGTCCAAAGTATTGTGTTCATATACGACATTCTCTTCAAATTTTTCCCCTGATAAAGACTTGAAATTGTTAGATGATATCAAAATCATGGGGTTAATTTCAGAAGACATGTGCACAGTAAAATATTGTAAATAGTCACTTTCTGCAATCTTTTTTAATAGAGTGTTGAGATAGAATGCAATGTGTCATTCTTATCCAACATGCTTGCCTTCAAAAGACTGCAAAAGATATTGGGCAAAATCTGTGTGCTGCTAAAGCACTTTCCATCAGTCGCTTGGCTGAGGTAAACCTCAGCTAAGAAAAGATAAGGAAACAAATATATCCTGACTTATTGTAACCTGCATGTTGGAAGGCCTTCACCTACTGAAAACTCAAAAGCCATCCCCATCAGAGATCTAAAGGGGATCAACAAGATTATTAAAAGTTTTTGTAGCAACAAGCTTATAGCCTCAAGGAGATGGCTAATGCAAGGTGTTTTAATACCATTCAACTCCCCAAAGGGCATGCTAATGCTTAATCTTCAATGAGATATGGCATAACAGGAAAAAGGTTACTATGTCCTAGGTAAAAACATATTGACTAGCGGTTTCTTTCTGAATCTCCATGAGAATTAGGGTTTCTTTGTGAATTTCACCAAGAATTAGGGGTTTCTCTCTAAATTTTAATTTAAAAAATGAGTCTTTGTGTTTGGACAGGCATGAGCAAGGATGAGGTAGAACTAATTGTAGAGAATGGGAGCATTTTGTAGATTAGTGCACTGAACAGTAGCAGAGCAGTGCCTTCTGGCGAAGAAATGAGGTGTCGTAGGGGTGAGCGATCTAGGATTGGTTATTTAAAGAGGATTCAACTTCCTGATGGTGCCAATCCACAGCAACTTAAGGAAAAGTTTGAGAATGGTGTTCTCACTATTACAATTTTGAAGCTCTCTTCTTCTTCTGATGAAGTTGGGCTAAATCAAACGATATCCCATGAGCTCCACTATGCTTATATGGAAAACAAGCCAGATTTTTAATTGCAATAGGAAAAAGATATTTTGGAAACATGCAATGGGGTGGCGAAATGCAAGAACATACCTCCAAATGTAAGACCTCTGAGAAATGGAAGACCTCTACAATTGATCTGCTAAAATGGACCTCTGAAATCAATCTCTTAAAATGGTGTTGTGAAATGCAAGAGTGAGAGTTTTTTCTACAGACCTGACAAAACATGCAATTCACAATATGCTGGAAAAAGTTTAAGCTTTATAAAAGTAATCTAGTTTTTACTATTTAACACTTTTAAGCTAAGTGAAAATCATTAGTATGTGATGTTTGGCAAAGGAAGGTAGCTCCCACCTAAGAGTCTAATTTTGTTCTATATGCCAAAGAGATATAATAAGGTAACACATATGTGAATTTTGAAATCTTAATTTGAGTAAGAAATATTTGATTATTTTGGGAGTATGTATAGGTATATATAAACTTATATAGATATAGTCAAAATTAAAAGAAAGATAGTTTCAAATTATGACTCATGACTATTTTAAAAAATAACAAATAGATTATATAAATATTTTCTGCTATACATCTCTTGTTATTCATTCTGATGATGGATCACAGAGTGCGATATGAAACATTTAATGATGCAAAAAAATACACAATCAAATCCAAAAACCTTTGATAACACATATATAAATATTGATTATACTTTTTTCAAAATTATTTAGTTAAATAATAAAATAAAATCTATAATAATTAATCTTGTTTCTTGATTCAATCATCTTTATAAAAGATGTAAATGTAAATGAATAGCATGATTAAAAATATACAATCTCTTTTACAAATACTTTTAATCTCACAAATTAAACATAAATATTAATATAACATAATTATAACACATCATAATCTTCACTCTTTTTGTTCATTAGTAATATTAGAATTATTCTAATTAAATTGTTGAGGAAAAGTAAAATTATGTGAATCAAATAACTCATATTTCAAAAGATTGAACCATGATGTAAAAGAAAACTATTAATAATATTAAACCAAAAATAGATTCTAATAAAAATGCATGTCATACTCTTACTTTAAAATATATTTTAAATAGAAATGACACTCGAATTACATTGTGAAAATTAAATAAATCCAACCATAAAAAAAATTCAATGCCTTGATTTAATCTGAAATTGCAATGAAAACCCATTTTATCATTCTCACCAATACCATGATGATAAATCTTATTTTCATTCTAATATAGCAAAATCAAAATACATGTCATCAATTTTTTTATAAATATCAAAATCATTAAAAAAAACTACATGTCATTAGAAACTTTATTAACATCTAAGTTGTGCAAAAAGTCTTGACTCATTCATACATCCCTACTAATTCAAACAATAGTAATAAGATAAATTAATAAATGATCATTAGTATAAAAATAAGAAGCAAAGTGTACATAGAAAAAACCTTAACTGACTTGATGATATTTTACCTTATCTTATTTGTGTCCTATATCATGGTTATTTAATATGTGTAATTGTAGTTGTCTTATTGGTTGTTGACGATATCAAAGCATGTCTCATTATCTTATCTAATCTTACATGTCATAGTTTTCATATAAGAAAGGTCATTTCACACTTTATATAATAGACCTACTATAGTTTCTTTCCTAATAGAAGAAGGAATTGGATTTGATAAGAGTCATTCAATTTCTAAATAAAGTTCTTTATGGTTGAAAGTAATGTCACATGAATGGAGGCTACTAAGACAAGAGAGATAGTATTCATCCTCTTGGATATAAAATAAGTCAAGAAGTACTTGAACAATATGTTGAACTTTTGTTTTCATATCTCAAAGATGAGAATGCAGCAATATGGGGAACATACAGGTAGGAGTTCAGTCAAAATAGAGAAGAGTTGTATAAAGCCTCTAGAAAAAGAAAAGTGGAGAATTTTGTAGGGAAAACTATAGAAAAAGATGGTATCAACAAGGAAGAATGGATAGTGATGAAAAAGAGGAGTCAAGTTCCCACAAAAGAATAGTTAGGTAGTTCTAGCATAAAACCAATGAAGGACAACACTATAGAGAATGAAGAGGTGCTAGATACACTACTATTAAAATAACAAAAGTTGAGCTTAGTCCACAACTTCACAAGGCTACAAGAAGGTTAACAATGACCCCACCTACTATTAAGATGGAAAAAATAGTTACAGTAATACCTACAAGAGATACAAGGTAGAAGGAAAAGGAACATGGACCTACCCCTAAGAAAGATTGGGTCATACAACTAATGAAGTCTCATTAAGGTAAGAAATTAGAAACAATAGAGGATCAAATTGAAATTGCGAAGAAAGAAACACTAAAGGTGACATAAAATAATATTAAATAACAAAGGAATAAATGGGAGCTTGATGCAGGAGCATCTTGCATCCAAAATAAAGGGGAGGCATGTTGAATGTAAAATTTAAAATTTAAAAAAAAAAAAAAAAAATCTAGAGGAGAGAGAAAAGTGACGAAAATTAGAGGAGAAATAATAAAAAATAAAAAGGAGAAAAGAAGGGAAAAGAGGATTTTTATTTTCGAGGTGCATAGGTGACATAAATAGAAAAATAAAAAAAATAGTTGTCATTACATTAATCAAGGTGTGTAGGTGGCATCTTAGAAGCTTGTGGAAGGTTTCTTAAATCTTGCATTTAATATTTGTTGTGATCCATAAAAGAAATGTAATTTTCTAATTGGGCCACATGGTGGTGCTTAGTTGTAATTCTAGAAGGTTATGGAAGTTGTAGAAGGTTGTGGATATTGTGTAGGTGGAATTCTAGAAGGTTGTGGATAAGTCATGCATTGGGTGGTAAGTGCCTATTTAAGAAAGGGATATGAGCATTTCTAATCAAGTTTGAGAAGTAGAAGCTAGAAGGCATGAAGACTTCAAGGTGTGAAAGCTCTAAAGGTGTAGCTCTTAAAGTAGAAATTCTTGGTGAAGCTCTTGGTGTGAAGACTCTTATTTAGGATTTCTCTTATGTTGAAGAAGTCATATCATCTTGTGGGTGGTGTAAGGATTTTTCAAGTATAATAAAATTATTTGTGAAGCATTTTTTTTTCTTGGTCTCTATATTGTTGCATTCTTGGTTGTGAGTTGTTAGAGTGGTGTGGCCCTCTATCAGAGCTAGTTTAAAGAAGATGACATCAAAAATTGCAAATAAAGAAAAGTTAGACCATATTGAGAAGTAAAATATTAGGTATGTTGAGGAATATTAAGATATAATAGAAAATTCACTTGTTAAGTATTTATTAAACTTCAAAAGAAATATTCTATAGATAAAAGGGAGCATTCCAAACACTATCTATGAAGCTTAATGTGAGGAGAAAACTTGCATTAGAAGAAAATCAAAGAATTAGCAAAAAAGACACTATGCCAGCTCTACACCTTGATCACAATAGATGAGTTGAAGCATATATTGGACAAAGAAGGACCAAAAAAGTGGATAAAGATAAGGTTATTCAAAATAATGACTAGCCTCTATGTGGAAGTTGCTAAGTAAATTGAAAAGGCTATTGCAGAAGTCTTAGATGAACTTGATCGTATGAGATTAGATCATGTTAGTGAATAATCTCATAGACTAGTTGGAATTTCAATTATAGAATAATTGGTTCTACCAAAAGAGGAAGATAAACATATTAAGTTGTTTAATAGAATAGTCAGACAACCATATTTTTTTGTAATTGGTATTCCAAGTTACTCTCAACACTAGTCCTAAGGAAGAAGAATAAGATCAAAACACATTCATGGATAATGTGATAAGAAATGAAAAAATAAAAGAAATAATGAAATGGGTTTGACTAATGAATTTTAGTAGATTGATGTAGTTGAAAAGATAAGAAGACAAAACAAAAGGAAATGGATGAGGTAATTATAGATGCAAAAGTGAGATCTATGATCAATGAGGATAAACCTTCGTTCAATATACTTGATGCTGGTATACTAGGTAATTCCGTTGTCACAACTTTTAAAAAAAATCACATTAGCACAAGGAGATATCATAGGGTCAACAGAGGTAAAAGAAAAGGTTAGACAAGGTTATTGAGTCTACACCAGCAATGCCCACTTGATCATTTCAATTTTATTGGCAAACAATATTAGTCATGACACTTAAATCATGGAAGGATAAGATCTAGATAATCAATATCTATACTAACTTATATATACCTATACGTACTCCTAAAAAACTAAATATTTCTCATTCAAATATTTATTAATGCACCTTCCACATTCATTTCAAAATTCATATTTATACTACCCTTATCTCTTTGGAGTACCTATTTCACACTAAGGTGCGATTGCTAGTATATTTATCAATTCCAAAATCTACCTTATTAATTAGAAGACATACCTGAAATGATATAACCTGATCCAAGGGTGGAGTATATATAATAATGACATTACTATATATATATATATATACACACACATATGAACGCTTTAAAATATCTATCAACCTAACCTAATTAAAAGGATATATGTGTATTCCTAGCCATTAATCCACCTAAGCTCATAGCAATCCATAGTAGTAAGTTGCAAACATAATGGGTCAAAAGCATTTTCAAATTTATCAAACAGACCTGGTCTTGAAATGATATGACCTGATCCAAACGTGGGGTATATATAATAATGACATTACTAAAAATATATATACATATATATACATATAAATGCTTTAAAATATCTAATCAACCTAACCTAATTAAAAGGATATACATGTATTCCTAGCCATTAATCCACCTAAGCTCATAGCAATCCATAGTAGTAAGTTGCAAACACAACGGGGCAAAAGCACTTTCAAATTTATCTTGCAAATCTCATTAACTATTGTTGGTGAACAATGAAACATGTCTTCATCACATCTCATTAGTAATACCAAGTCGAGTTCCTCCTCCCTTCTACGTAATACAAAGTCAAAGCTCAAACACGTGGGAAACAAAAAGGATGGTTGACCATGCAAGAAGGTACGTGAAAAGTTAAATGTTTAAACAAGACAAGAACTTTTACACTCCCTTTATTCCAAAACTTGTCCTTCTTCCTCCTAGGTGCCTAGTCTTAGGCATAGGAAAATTAAGAATGGCTAAACCCTCCTTCCACTCATGCCTAGAAATACATAACAAGCATGTGGCAGCAAGGGATTTATCACAAAAACTTTAGAAGTATCCAATGTACATATGAAGAGTTTAGTAAGGATAGTTTTATTTGAAGTTTATAAATAATGTTTTATTTGAAGCTTAGACATAATATATATAATATAAGGATGAAATTTGGGCCTTTTTTAGTTATCTTAAATGTGAATTTGAAATGGGGTCTAAGTTAATGGTTCAAAGAAATTAAGGGGAAAATTTAGGCTTCAAAGACTTTAATTTAATTGCTTAGTTATTTGGAATTATTTTAGAAATTAAGGAATAGTCGTGGTAACAATTTTAAACCATTAAGTATCAAGACAAGATAGCCTATTATCAAAAACTTGTACAAGTTCAAATTTAAAGGATCTTTATGCAATTCATCTGGTTGATAGTTGTAAGACTTATCAATTCTAGATCGCGACACACATGAACATAATTCTTCTTGACCATGCCAACCTTCAGGACTAATAAGGTGGTAGCTCACCTCGACGATGTTAGGTATTGGTAAGAACTCGAACACCCTTGTAAAACATGGATTTGATCCTAGGGGGGAAATTGCTCTGAATCAGGGTAACAAGAATGATTAGCATGTCAACTTATAGAATTGTGATAGGAACTCCCCACAATTATCGCTTGGTCATCAATAGTTTGCTCAATATGCACTATAGTTTGAAAGATATAGAAACTTGACAAAGGGAGAATAATGCTCACCATATCAATAAAGTCTTAAGGAATGAATTTACTAAACTCAACAAACCATAAGCAATAGGGTGTGGAACACTCTCTTGATCTACTCTCGAAAGGACCGAAAATACAAGGAAATCGTTTATGCACATCATTAAGTTGTAATGTAACTCTAGGACAACCCTTCCTCTACTTCCATCAGTAAGACCCTGATACGACCGCAATGCTTTTGAGGATTTGAATTGTTATGAATTTGTTGTTGTTGTTTTTTATTTTTGCATATTTTGGTAAATTTGTGGAATGTTCATGTAGGATGATTTTTGGGTATGGTCCCCTTTGCCTTGGGGATATGACTTGTTTTAACAAAGATTTACCATTGTGGCCACACTTATGTTTAATTGGTGATTTTTTATTTTTTAAGTTATTTTATGAGGCATTTTTTTTTTGTAGGTATGTTATATTATGATTTATAAGTTGGTCATATCAAGGAGAATTCTTGACAATCATCATGAGGAATTTGAATACCACCCCCTTTAATTATCATAAGATACAATTACATTCAACCCTATAAACATGGAAATACCTTAACCCTCAAATGTATAGACCTCAATTTTCCACCATGCTAAGGACCATAGGTAAAGATACTAGAAGTGAAAAGACTATCAGGGCTGAAGGCTAAAGGATACACAATGCTATTTTGACTTAATATCTAATAAGTATACCGAATCAATAGTGTAATGGCTAGATTTCTCAATTAAGATGTAACCAAAAGAACACTATAACCATCGAGTGTTCACAATTGAGGGCTTGAAAGTGGATCTGGATGTTAAACTAAAACCAATGAATTCATGGAATTTTTATGAAAGATATTAACCCTTCATCGATAAGTTAATTCTTGGACTATCATCATAGACCTTGTCAGTGCTAAGGTGAGGGAGTGACTCAAAAACTAATAAGGAGTAAGATAGTTAGTAAGAACTAATGAAGAATATGATAACATTAGTAACTAAATAATTATTGACTCTACCAATGGGGAAACAAGGTATAGGCACATGTTTAAATGACTCTACCAAGGTGAATCTTTGTAAGATTCGTAAACCTCATTGTCAGTGATTCTATTTTCTAGAATGTTTATACAAAATTGTAAACCCCTCTTCCATTATCAAAAAAGTGAGATAATAAGAAGCAGCCAAAGATGGCAGCACAACTAAACTCTATAAAAATAGAGTTTGTTATGGATTATTCATGTTTTCCATGCCCATTCACTGTGAAGGAGATTTTAGAAGATATTAATAGAGTATTATAAGAAAGGGATTAGGATGATAGGTCCACATATGTTTCCAGTTGCAATAGAGCAATGTCAAGGTAGTAAAGAAACCTAGGATATAAAACAAGTGACAAAAATTTAAACAATAAAAATATTTCTCATATAGAAAACCTCCAATTCATAAGCTCGAGTTTATACAATAGATGGGGTATCAATGGTGCAATTGGATGCTTAGAGGTGTATGGTTGGCCATACAGTACTGGGAGAAAGTTGTAATCGGCTGGAAAAGATGTATTTCTACTGAAAATAGTGCTGAAACACTAGTACATTATCTAAGGCATTCTGTCAATGATGGCATAAGGGTGGAACATCAATTTGTCAATGACAAGTTTGCAATATCAACCAATGTTGCTACATCTGCCATCTAAATGATGTTGACTTTAATTACATGGCTGGAGGTGTGGACTTTAGTAAAGAATAGGCTGAGAAACACATAGTAAATGCCCAAATCTGATTGATATCCTTCTTGAAATGATGGAGCTTCACTGCTATTAGGCTATTAACTTATGTTAACTAATAAATAATGTAAATAACAGCTTGTGTGACTGATCTATTACTTAGAATGACTAAATTTCTCTCTATAAACATGCTGCTCAGCCAGGGTTGACTAAAATAACTTAGATCCAACTCTATAAGATGCTAAAAAATTCACCAAAAAGACCGAAATCAATACTCAAATCTTCAAATATTATATGGAAACACAATATTGAAATTTATATTGCATACCCATTGCTGAAACCATAGTTAAAACCTTTAGTATTAGCAACAATGCTGTAGCAGCAGCAACTACTGCTATGGTTTCTTATTAATCCTAGATTTCTACGTTAGTTTACATAGTAAAGAAACTGTGTCATGAATAACATCAAAGAAATACACAAGATCAATCAATTATAGCCCACAGTGGATTGTTATAGAGGTTTATTGTTCATCAAATTACATGAAATGGTGAAGACATAAGGAAAAAAAGTTTTGGTACAAACATTGATTTCTCAACATTGTAAAGTACAAGACTGCAAAACTATATAAAGGTGCATACAATGAAGTTTCCATTGTAATCAGAAATCTCAAAATAAATGAGATCAATAGTAAAAAATGTTTATAGGAAGTCATATTGTACCAGACATGTACCAAAGCCAAAAAACCATATTCATAGAAATATCGAGTATATATATATATGTATTATATACATCATAACTGTTATATAATGAGTTGTACATAAATATGTCATTACTACGAACTGCAAATATATGTTCATGTTTTGCAATACAACTAAGTTCGAGAGTTGTAGTCTTCCCACATCCTTTGGGCTATTTCATCTCGAAAATTCCCCCAGTCATCTATGTCTCTTTGATTCATTCCATATGTCTCTAGAATGGACACATTTATCCCAGCACGATCATCGTCCTCTTCAATATCCACTTTGGCTGGAAGACCATCCTCCATGGTAATGAAGTTGTGTAGTATGCCACATCCAAAAACAATCCTTGTTTGGGTAGTTATACTGTAGGATGTTGCATGCTTTAGGATAGGAAAGTTCATTGCTTTAATATACCACATGTTCTCTCAATCACATTCCTAAAAGAGGAGTGTTGGTGATTAAATAACTCTTTGGGAGTGCTGACTGGGTTTTCTCTTCAAAACTCTTTTAGGTGGTAACGTGTACACCGATAAGGGGTAAGAAAACCTGGTACATTTGGATACCTAGCATCAACTAAATAGAATTTTCCTACACAAATGGAAATAATGTTGTAATCAAAATAGAGCATATGAGTTTTGATTTAATATAATGATAATATTATCATATAAAATATGAATTAATATACCAGGAGGAACCACCAGTGGATTTTCTCTAGACAAAGCTGAAGCAAGCACCCGACTATCTATAGCAGACCCTTCCCAACCAGCTAGAATATATTGAAACTTGTAGTCAAATGAACAGACACCCAAAACATTTTGTGACAAATTGCCTTTTCTATCACGATATTTTGCTTGGATGTCCACATCGATAGTAAAAGGCATATGGGTTCCATCCATTGCACCAATAAAATCCTATAAAAAGAAATATTATTATCAAATATAAATTAATATTATTATTATTTTCGGCAAAGAAAGAAATGTCACTAGAGTATTTACCTTGAAATATGGATCAAAATGGTCCTTCCTACCAATTTCTGGAGGAGTTGTTGCAAGAGGGGGTAACAGATAATCACTATGAAGTGCTAATATGGCCTTCAAGACCTTCTGGAAGTGTCGACTCACTATCTCTCCTGAGTGACCAAAGTTATGGCCAATCTTTCAGTTCCTTAGATTATGGCCAAGGGTGTGGATAAACATCACTAGTTGTTCTTCCAATGTTATGTTATCCGTATCTTTGATGCTCCCTTTTTGTCTTAGAATTTTTGCCAAGCGAAAGAAGGCTACTCTACTCATGTGTATTTGGTCATGGCAATCTGTGTTAGTAGAATGGATAATACGCTTATAAAAAGGACATGCAACTCTTCTTCACTTATTCCTATGTCTTCTAGCCTCTTGGGAAGATACTACTATCAATACTGCAAGGTTGGCCAATAAAACATCAAGTATGCGCATGACCTTGATCTTCCTAACTATGACTCCTTAGACTTGTATATTTTGAGTAAGATCCATGAAATGACCTAAATGAAAATAGGGTCACATAAATCTTACTACTATTAAGAGTTATATAAACAAAGTATAAATAATAATTACTTAGAACAACCGAGAGTACATCAATACATAGAAACGTTTCTTACCACATAAGATCTCTAGACAATATGGAAGACACAACTTCTAGCTTACATTGTATTAAAGAGATAATGAAGAATATACACATATGCTGAAAATGGTCAAACAAAGAGCTATACCATGTTCTACAAGAAGGAAAGGATACTACAACTATATGTGAGTAGAAAAAGTAGCAATTGAGCAAAAGAGGATAGTACAACTATAGTTGTGCTAGTTGTTACCAAGTCCAACTAATTATTCTAGTCAAAAGTCCATTACATATATCCAAAATAACAAATAGATTAAAGACATGTAACATATCTTTATATAAATTATTTAAATATCTATATATTGTTTTCAACATTATCTATCATTATTAATCTTTCTTTGTTGAAAGATTTGACATATGATAACCCATTCATCTATTAAAAATAATAATATAAACTATATCAACTAAACAAAGCTTATTTGATGTCAAACTCTAAAAACTGTTTCAAAGTAATATAAATTATTTTTAATGTCCAACTATATATATATATATATATATATATAATGTTACATATATTTTTAAAGAAAGAGACAGGAACAAAATAACATAAAATAGGTCAATAATAAATTTGACTAATGTCAGCATGAATTCTGTGCTATTAATTTACTTTCAAGAGACAACTAAGACATGTCAATGACCAATTACACTATACCATCTACCATCTTCTTTGGTGGATTGATTCTACCCGTGTGACACTCCCAACAACATATTTTATTGTGGATTACAGTACACATTAGACATTTTGATTGGTCTCATTCGTATAATTCTTTCTCACAATTATGCACAAATGAATGTTTATATATGTGTATATGCAGACCAAAATGTGTATAGCACAATAGGTTTTCATCTTATTTCTCTATTCTGGTCGTTATAGTTCTCTACAATTATGTCAAAATGCAAAGTAACTAGTAGGAGTACTTTACTGAAATCTTACTATTATATATATATATATATATATATATATATATATATATATATATATATATTCAATATTATTTATTCTCATTAATCTTACTAATAAAAAGCCTTTGACATAGCATAATCCATTCGTGCACAAATCTATATTGAGTTGTTTCAAACAATCTGAAGTCATCATGCATTTATATTCTAAAACCCATTCAAAATATGTTTATGTTATGATCAACTATATGAGGTTGTGTCGATCCTTGCAATAAACATGTCCTGCCAAAGGAAAGGAATTTGGGCAATAAGCTTTATCTGAAAGTGGTTGAACAATCAACACCTCAAATAAGCTCATATGACCCAAAAGTTGAAACACATGGATAGTGCATATATTTATAGAGGTTTTGTATTTAGTAATTTGAATTATTCATTTTGTAGGGTTCTATTAGCAGTTTGTTGGGCTTATAGAGATATTGTGTTTCCAAATTTATGTATTGTTTGATACTAGCATGATGGCAGCGCTATTATTCCATGTTGAAACAAGTTATTTTATAAGTTCGATGAGGGATCTAGTTGGGTGAAGTTAATAAGTTGTTTAGTTTGTTTGTCCCTATAGGCACTAAGCACTGTGTGCTCTTTGTTTTGAAATGATTATTGTAGGAGTTGATATACAAGGTATTTAGGATAGTTATGATAGAGAAATACATGTTTTCTTATGCTGCAAATCTCATAGGAAAGAGTACAAATATATTTAGAAAACAGAGCTATTATTTGCAACCTTCTTGCCCATCTCAAACAAAATTAAATATCAAGTCAAGATTTTCCTAATGTCAAATTATTATGGATAATGTGTCTTACCACCATGACTGCTTTGATGTTCTACACACACACACACACACACACACACACACACACACACACACACACACACACACACACACACACACATATATATAAAATCTTCAATCTTCAAATGATTAGTCTCTGTGAAATATTTGAAAAAAACTTTGTAATTTTAATATTTTCCAAAGTATTGTGTTCGTATGCAACATTCTCTTCAAATTTTTCCCTTGATAAAGACCCGAAATTGTCAAACGATATCAAAATCATGGGGTTAATTTTACAAGACACATGCACAGTAAAATTCTGTAAACAGTCACTTTCTGCAATCTTTCTTAACAGAGTGTTGAGACAGAATGCAATGTGTCATTCTTATCCAACATGCTTGCCTTCAAAAGATTGCAAAAGATATTGGGCAAAATCTATGTGTTGCTAAAGCACTTTCCATCAATCCCTTGGCTGAGGTAAACCTGAGCTAAACAAAGACAAGGAAACAAATATATCCTGACTTATTGAAACTTTCATGCTGGAAGCCCTTCACCTACAGAAAACTCAAAAGCCATCCCCATCAGGGATCTAAAGGGGATCAGACAGATTATTAAATTTTTTTGCAGCAACAAGCTTATAGCCTCAAGGAAATGGCTAATGCATGGGGTTTTAATACCGTTCAACTCCCCAAAGGATGCTAATTCTTAATCTTCAATGAGATATGGCATAATAGGAAAAGGTTTACTATGTCTTGGGTAAAAACATATTGACTGGGGGTTTCTTTCTGAATCTCCATGAGAATTAGGGTTTCTTTTGGAATTTCAACAAGAATTAGGGGTTTCTCTCTGAATTTTTTTTTTTTAAATGACTTTTTGTGTTTGGACAGGCATGAGCAAGGATGAGGTAGAAGTACTTTTAGAGAATGGGAATGTTTTGCAGATTAGTGCACCAAACAATAGTAGAGCAGTTCCTTCTGGCAGAGAAATAAGGTGTCGTAGGGGTGACCAATCTAGGGTTGGTTATTTAAAGAGGATTCAACTTCCTCATGGTGCCAGTTTGTAGCAACTTAAGGCAGAGTTTGAGAATGACATTCTCACTATTACAATTTTGAAGCTCTCTTCTTCTTCTGATGAAGTTGAGCTAAATCAAACGATATCCCATGAACTCCACTATGCTTATACAAAAAATAAGCCAAATTTTTAATTGCAGTGGTAAAAAGATATTTTGGAAACATGCAGTGGGGTAGCAAAATGTAAGAACATACCTCCAAATGTAAGACCTCTGAGAAATGGAAGACCTCTGCAATCGATCTGCTAAAATGGACCTCTGAACTCGATCTCCTAAAATAGTGTCGTAAAATGCAAGTGCGTGAGTATTTTGTACGGACCCGACAGATTATAGATTTTGTCATAGTGAGATTGGGAATGGGATTGGCACATTCTAATTACAAGTTCTTTTAAGAATGGATAAAAGCCCATTTTGGGCTAAAATAAGAATTCGAAATCCTATTCTCCAATCCCATTCCGTGTAACAAACAAAGAATTAGAAATGTATTCTAATTTTCTAATCATATTCACGTCCTATTCCATAGACCAAACAGGCCCTTAGAGTCTAATAAAATAATAGACTTAGAATTAAATAATAATATTTGGGTTGTCAACTTGAAATATACACATATACTTTTATATATTTACCAATTCCAAAATCTACCTTATTAATTAGAAGACAAACCTAGTCTTGAAATGATATGACCTGATCCAAGGGTGGGGTATATATAATAATGACATTACTAAAAAACAAAATATACATATGAGTGCTTTAAAATATCTAATCAACCTAACCTAATTAAAACGATATATGTGTATTCCTAGCCATTAATCCACCTAAGCTTTTAGCAATCCATAGTAGTAAGTTGCAAACAGAATGGGGCAAAAGCACTTTCAAATTTATCAACTACCCCGCTAACCCTCAGAATAAAAAAAAGGGAAGCAAAATTAATTAATTGATAAGCTCCTTAGGAAGCTTTCCATCCACATGACATGCTTGGAAGCAACGAAGTTTCCTCTTACAAAACATGACTCTGACATGTATTTAATACCATAGGCGCCACCCATCTATGTATATAAAAGAATAGTTAGGTGGAGAAAGATACGAAAGTTTAAAAATGCAAAAAGAGGGAAGTTAGCAGCTTTACTTTTGAAACCGATTCCACAAACCCCAGACAGTGCAAGGGTGGGAGAACAAAGTCTGAGGCTGACTAAAATCTCTAAAATAATTAAGCGGTTTGATAGTATCAGAGATATTAATGATAAAGGGAAGCCAGATAATTCTCAGGTGATAGACACAGTGGAAGATGGGCTACCAAATAATTATAGCCCCAAAGGGACAACTATAACGTGGTATCCAGACATCTTTGTGAATGATTTAGTAGCTATGAAGGAAAGGGTGTGGGCAATTGAAGAGAGGAGCCAAATAGAAAGTATCACAATGAAAAGAGTTACTGAGGATAACTGGAAGCTGGCAGCGGAGGTCAAGTCACTTAGAGAAAAAATTCAAAAATTGCAATTTATTATGGTAAAAGGAGAGTATGAATTAATATTGTCAAAGAAAGAAGTAGGGGAAAAGAGGACAACAGCAAGTACTATGGGAGAAGGAGAGGCTACGGAAGCAGACAAAAACCTGCAAATGAAAAATATACAAGATGCCATGGCCAATATGGAAATAAAAGAGAATCAACACAGAGAATAGATCAAAGAAGTTAGATCATGGGCTAACATAGTAAAGGGGCCAGCAAACACTCCTATTGACAACATAGAAAAAAAAATTCAGAGACAGATTAGAGAGGAAAAATAAAGAAATGAGAAAGCAACAAATATCGTTGTCAAAGGGCTATGAGACTATGGAGAACAGGAGAAAACAACGGATTTAGTTAAAGACTTCTTTAAGGATCAATTAGACTGGCATGGAACAACCATACAAGCTCAAAGAATCAAAAAATGGATTAGAGGGGGCAAAGATAGACATGTTAGAGTGACAATGAGGAATATAGGGGATAAAAACAACATTTTCAGCAAGAGGAAGTTTCTTAGAGGCACACACATATATCTTGATGATGACCTCACCATAACTCAGCAAGAAGAAAGGAGGAAGGAATGTGAAAAAGTGAAAACAGCAAGAGAAAATGACAAGTGGGCGTGGCTAAAAAATGGGAAAGCCCAAATCAGTGACAAAATCACATGCAATAAATAGGAACTTGGGCCCACCCAGGAACATTTAACTATAGTTAGCTAGAACTGTAGATGTTATCCTTAGACAAGAGGACCTGGGTTAGGGCTAATAGCTAAAGATAATGACATCATTATGCTTACCGAGACTCATGAACATGATGGATGTAGGGTTCTAGATTTTGAAGGGTATAAGAAGGTATCATTGTGGAATGAAAAGATAGATAATGGTAAGGGGCATGGAGGCATCACCGTTCTAATAAAAGAAACTTGGAGCATATTTGTAAACTTAGAGAAAGAAGATGTAAACAAGCAGTATATTTGGATAAAAATAATAGAGAATCAGATTTCTACAAGGGTGGCTATCTGTTACTTCACTCCAAAAGGCTCAAAAATATATAAAAACCATAGATTGGATCGAGAAGACCTGTTCGTTGCACTCAAAAAAGACATAGTAGCCTTTAGCTCTTTAGGGGAAATAATGATAATAGGGGATTTTAATGGTAGAAAAACAAACAACCAAACTCTCAATCTTAAGGAGAGTTACAATGAAAGAAGAGATCCAGTTTGGCTTGAAGAAGAAGGGACACAAAAATGGGAAAGATCTTCACAGGATAGCATGGGAAAGATTAATCATTTTGGTGTTGAATTACTAGGCTTATGATGCCTATATAACATGGTTATATGCAATGGTATGGAAAAGTGGCCTAAATCAGGTGGAATCACATGCAAAAGATACAATGGACAAAGTGTTGTTGACTATGTTATATGCTCACAAGACTATGTCTCACAGATAATTAACTTTGAGATAGAAGATTGCCCCATGGAGTTAAAATCTGATCATAACCCCATCTTGATAAGGGTGGCCACTCACTTTAAAGATCAACATATTGTCCCAAAACCTTTACAGAAGAGGAAGATGATTCTGACTGGCAATGTTTTAATGACACAAAAAAACCATGATACTTTTCAAGACTCTCTTTTGCGGCTGTCTAGGGTTCCGGGAAACCATCTTGAGTTTGAAAAACAACATTTCATGGACAAGGATAATCTTTTTCTTAATATCACTAAAGCATTGGAGGAGTGTAAAAAATCCAAGGCCACAAAAGAAGCCAAGAACACTTTTTCGGCCAATCCTTGGTTTGATGAGGAGTGCAAAATGGCAAAAAGGAATTGGAAAAAGAACATGAACAAAGAAAGTAGAAAGGAGTATGATCAGCTGATTAAAAAGAAGAAAGAAGAGTATGTGAACAAGAGAAGAATAGAATTGATTAATCTTGGTAAAAACAACCCCAAAAAATTTTGGAAAGATCTTCAGCAGAGAAAAAATCAGATAGAGAATAAGATAACAGGAACCAAATGGCTGGAATATGCCAAGACTCTCTACGAATGTGATCTAGGAGAACATAGTACCACGGAAACAGAGACTACAGGGGAGTTATTTAGTGAAAAGGATATTATTCAAGGCATAAGGAGGTTAGCTGCTGGTAAAGCACAAGATATAGATGGGCTACAAGCAGAATACTTAAAATGGGGTGCTGAAATGCTCACACCACACATAACTAAGATTTTCAATAGTGTCAATAGAGAAGGTTTCCCTATAAAATGGACTACAAGTGTGGTGATCCCACTCCACAAAAGTGGAGATATAAACAATCCTTCTAATTACCGAACCATCATGATTAATCCACTATTTGGAAAGTTATTTGGCAGCTTGGTAGAACAAAAATTTAGTAACTAGGTTGAAACAGAAGGCAAACATGCAAAAGGGCAAGCAGGCTTTAGACCGAAACACTCTAGTATAGATCATGGCATCACTCTCAGACATTTGATATAGAAAGTTTGGGACACTCCAGGGAACAAGGCTTCTTGTTTTTTCGTGGACTTTAAAAAAGCATTCGACACAATGCCACGTAATAAACTATGGGATAGAATGGTAGAGCTGGAAGTCCCTAAAGAACTTAGGCCAGCGGTTTAAAGATTATATGAGCATGTCAAAGCTAAAATCAGAATGACAGAAGGGATATCAGAAGATTTTGACAGCAACATCATTGTTTAGCAAGGGTGTCCACTTTCTCCAACATTATTTGGGCTCTATATTTACAAGTTAGAAGAGTGGATAAACAAGACCAATGGTGAGGGGGTGTAGCTGGCCCACTTTGTGATAAGATTTCTCTTATATGCAGATGATCTCATAATTCTTGCTAGAATAGCTAAAGGTTTGAAAGAGCACTTGAAAGCACTAGAATTTTTTTGTCATGATGTAGGAATGCAAGTTAACACTAGCAAAAGCAAAATTATGATCTTCTCACTAAAGAAGAAAAGGGGCATACAAGACAAGTTTTTGTTTGAAAATAGCCCCCTTGAGAATGTGGAAGAGTACAAATACTTGGGCATCAATTTTCATAACAAACTCAACTGGGATACTTGCAGATCGAAAAGGATTCAAGGGGGCTGGAAGGCATTATACTCTTTACAAAACAAGTGCAGGAACACAAAATTATGGGATTTGATGACCATGAAAAATTTGTTTGGTTTGCTGGTCACTCCAATTATTCTATACGAATGTGAAGTGTGGGGCGGTAGTATGTCCAAATAGAAATGGCCCAAGTTGGTAATAGAGGAAAAACTTGTGAGGCAGAAAAGCACATAGATGAAACAAAATGACAAATGGATGCAAAAATGGGATATCAACATCCAAACTTGCCCGGATAACATTAAAGAAATAAAGAAGTTTATCAATGAAAAATTCTGCAATATTCTATGGACAAGACACATAGGGCAGAAAAAATCTTATTACATTAAAGAATTTAATCCCACTTCTAGTCATGATGAAAAGGCCTATATAAGGGCACCTATTAATTGGAAAGAAAAAATGTTGATGGCACAACTTCGAACTAGTTCACATTAGTTGCGATGTGAAACTGGTAGATGGCAAGTTCCAAAGGAAGAGTGGGCAGGCAGAACATGTTTATTCTGTAATACGGCAATAGTTGAGGCAGAGCAGCACTTTGTCAAGGAATGCCTGGCTTACAATGACATCAGATTTGATTATACAAAAATACTGCAGAACAAGGACTTCAACTATTTATTCGAGGAAGATCAAGTGAAGAGAATAGGGGATTTGATTATCAAAATTCAGAGAGGGAGAGACAAGTTAACCAAAACTTTGCAACTGACTAGTTTGGCTCCTGGCTCGGGAGGGTGATTGCATGGATCCCATAGACTACTTTAGTCTCGTGGACGTCATTAAAATCTATCATATCATATCATATCTTGCAAATCTCATTAACTTTGGTTGGTGGACAGCAAAACATGTCTTCATCATATCTCATTAGTAAAGTCTTCATCATATCCTAGGCGCCACCTAACTTGCCAAGTCGAGTTCCTCCTCCCTTCTACGTAATACCAAGTCAATGCTCAAACACGTGGGAAAAAAAAAGGATAAGGCGACCATGCAAGAAAGCAGGTGAAAAGTTAAATGTTTAAACAAGACAAGAACTTTTACACTCCCTTTATTCCAAAGCTTGTCCTTCTTCCTCCTAGGTGCCTAGTCTTAGGCATGGGAAAATTAAGAATGGCTAAACCCTCCTTCCACTCACACCTAGAAATACATAACAAGCACGTGGCAGCAAGGGATTTATTACAAAAACTTTAGAAGTATCCAATGTACATATGAAGAGTTTAGTAAGGATAGTTTTATTTGAAGTTTATAAATAATGTTTTATTTGAAGCTTAGACATAATATATATAATATATATATATAAGGATGAAATTTGGGCCTTTTTTAGTTATCTTAAATGTGAATTTGAAATGGGGTCTAAGTAAATGGTTCAAAGAAATTAAGGGGAAAATTTAGGCTTCAAAGACTTTAATTTAATTGCTTAGTTATTTGGAATTATTTTAGAAATTAACGAATATTCATCTTTTAGATTATAGTAACGTAATAATGATAATTAATAAAAAGCTAAACAAATAATCAAATAAATAAATAAAATTTTATAATAAATAAATAAATAAAAAGAGACCTAATATTAATAGAAAATAGAATTTTAAAGAAAATTGATATAACATCTTATCGTCACAACTTGGCAACCTTCATTGTTGTAATAAAATGAATTGAATACCACTTATATAATTTTTTAAAAATAGGAGCTTTAACCCCCTTGCACCTTGCATAATTTTGCTTTTAGAAAATGAGTATCCTCCATGAGAGGAACTCGAAGATCTAGGTTCGGTGCACAACTTCGTACTACTAATAGCTTTCCTAATTCAAACATCGATGTGAGACCTAACTCGCATTTCCTTACAACAACAAAAAATATCTGATTGTGTTTTGCCTTGTAAAACTAGGGCATAACATTCTTGAATCAGAGCAGGTTTATACAACATTGGGCGTTAATGAGTCCACCACGCTAAGGACCATAGGTAAAGATACTAGAAGTGAAAAGACTATCAGGGCTGAAGGCTAAAGGATACACAATGCTATTTTGACCTAATATCTAATTGTATACGAGGATTAGTAATGCAAAGAACACTAAATATCAAATCAAAAGTATTACCAAAACTAAATAAACGTAACTTCAAGATAGACTAAGATGAGCTCTCAATTGAGAATATGAACCATTAATGGGCTCTCTCACTGAGAAGCTCTCTTGTTGAGTAGCTTTGTCTAATTAGATAGGATGTATGCTCGATTCTCCAAAGGCTTCAATGGTGTTCTTGATGGATTTTGGCTTGGGTGAATGGATTTGATGTAAAATGGCTTCTCAAAAATGGCATTATGGCTTTACTTCATGATCAAAATGGCATTACTTTGTTACTATGGGTGATTGTGTTGAAATGGCTTGGGAGAGGATTCCTTAAATAGGCAAAGTGCTTGAGGGATCAAGGGCTAGGATGCAAGGATGGGAGAAAGCTTATGGAAAGTTTAGATTGAATGAGAGGAGAGAACATGGATTGTGCTTCCTTACAGGCAGTCGAGGAGTGACGCATGTCACAGGGTCATTGGTTAGAGCAAGAGGGGTTGAGGGGTCAACAAAGGAGGCTCAAAGCTCATAAAGACCCTTATAATGGCTTGTAAGAGCAATGAATGGGCTTGTAAGAGTCATTTATGGCTTTGTGGGCTTCATAAAGTTTTATGGTTGGGATATTTGTCAGAGAGTAGAGATATTTTGACTTGGGTTGGATTAAGAAAGTCTTAAGCTTGACTGAGGAATGTGCAAATGATTAAGTCTTGGATTAGGCTTGGGTTAAGATTAGATTAGGCTTGTTAGAGATGGGCAAGTGGATGGCATTTAATGAGGGTGGGTGAAGGAGGAGATATTTGTTGGCTTTGGCTTGGGTTAGCAAGTCTTAACCCATGTTTAGGGAATGTGACAAGGTTAGGGGGGAGATTAGGATTAAGGTCAAAGATAAGGATTGACATCTTCTAGAAGAGTCTAGGCTTTGGATGAGGATGAAGACTTTCTTGAAGAGTCTAGAACTTCCTAGGATGAGGATAAATAAGTTTTTTAGGAAATAAATAAGGTTTTATTTATTTCAAGGGTTTGGATTGAGGAGATATTTATTAAAATATTTTTAATAAACATGAGGATTAATATTTAACCTTGATTAAATATTTTGAGTTGGCATTAGGGGTAGGAATTGATGGGATTAGCCTTTAATCGAAATTAAAGAAGGATTAGAAGATTTTGGAAGAGGTTAGTGGTCTTAAGGAAATTGGCCAAGTTTTGGGAAAAAAACAAATTATTTATTTATTTTGAGATTTTTGGTTGATTTATTAATTAAATAATTAATAAATAAGGAAATAATATTTAAATAAGATTTAAACATTTTTGGGAGGGGTTCCTTATTTAAATATTTATAATTAAGATAAAGGGATTTAATGGCATAAAAATAAATAAATAAATTAAATAATTAATTAATTAATAAATGATGATGTCATCAGAGACTTTTTTAGAAAATAAAAACTCTTTATTTTCTAAAGGATTTTTAGGTGTCTACATTTTGCCCCTCTTTGACATAGTGTTGAGATAACACTATTTCAAAGAAGTTTGAATATAAACGACATGAGCAAGATGTTTTAGCAACAAAGTTGCCATAGTCTTGGATAAGGAGAGACTGGACTATGAGATGCCCCCTCAAGATGGTGGGGAGAGAAAATGAGGCTCGATGGCTTCTTGAAAAATACAAGAATTTGAGATAAGCAAGGAGACTCAGATTGGCAAAGAGAAGGGGTTGAATTAGCTCAAACTCTTACTATGGGAGAATGATAAATGAGAATTAGATGCACAAGAGGAACCAAGCTTAAGACTTAAGGGAAGGTGGAGGATGAAGGAGCAGAGTGCTATAAAAAGGAATCTAGGATAGGGAGAAGGATGAGGGTATTATAAAGCTGATGCAATAGGATTTCAAAGAATCAGATTGGCGGAAAATGGGTTTTGGAGATCCCTAGGACTAGGATTGTGGATCTCAAAAGATGAGGCTTGGTGGATTGATTGGATTGGTGGATCTCTAAGACTAGGATTGTGGATCCCTAAAGCTAAAATTGAAGATCTATTCAAAGAGATACTGATGCATAAGTTGGGGTAGGAGAGACAGATGCTGGATATGGATGGGGGATAATGGAGATGAAGGGAATCAATTGAAGCTTTTTGAGCAGGGGGATACTTCAAAGAGAAGTACCACCATATAGTTGAGCACTAGATTTGCTATAGGATTGTTGGTTAATTTCCAAGGTTACCAAGAACATCAAGGCTGTGTCACCAACCATCTAGAGGATTGACGGACTAACTCGAAACAAACACACAAGGATTGCCCCAGCATCACACATGAAACCCAGAGGAAAAAATGTGGAACTGACACTTGGTAACCCATAAGCAAAAAAAAAACAAATGAAAGACTTGATCAAAATGGTACGCTCAGAGTGGCCCATTCATAGCATACCATGATATGGAAGATCATGGCAACCTTGAGGAGGGAATAAAAAGATTGTTTGAAAAAGATACTTCAAGACCCAAAAGGAAAGATTCCAAATCAAAAGCAAGCAAAAATCCAAAAGAGAACCATTTTCAAATCAAATGGGTAGGACGATGTACTAATAGACCAAGATCAGACATGAGGAAAGCTATATCCTATAAGGATCTATTGGAGAGAACCTAGGCTGGTGGATTTGGATGAGTGATGCGTCTGACAAGCTGAACTAAGAAGGATAACACTTTGGTGATAGGAGATCTAGCTAAAGGATGCATTGGAATAGCTAAACAAGATTTGTGCAATGTGTGCAAGATGTTGATCAACAATGAACTGACACAAAAGCTGGATAGATACAATGGTACTAAGCTAAAGAGGATGTACAAGCTGACAGACCAAGATATGTTACAAATGTACAAGTTGTTTTGGACAAGATTGGATATAAAAGCTATGATACAAGGTATGATACAAGAGTTGCATACAAGATTATTTACAAATTGTATAGGAGCTTTGAATGATAAGATAGCAGGATGGCTCAAGTTGGTGCAAGATGCAAAAGCTAAGGATGAGGTGATAGCGGAAGATATGGATTTGGGAGGATGCATTCAATGATGATGATAGATGTGCGACCAAGGATGGGGATAATGCTAAGGTTGGTAGTAGTTGACCTGATAGATGGCAAAAGATAAGTGGTAAGTGATAGATAAAATTTGGAGGATGAAAGATAGGTGGATAAATTGGAAGATGGAGTTGGATGGCAAGATGTGAGCAAAAGCATGAGGATGATAGGCTAAGCTGGAGATGGTGAGATTACGCATGATGCTTGTTTGCCAAGTTTTCATCATGGTACTTGTCCAAGGTGCTTGAATTGCTAAGTTTTCACCAGTGGACACTTTATTTTTCTTTTTTTTTTTGACTTTTTCACTTTGGACTTAGCTGGAATGATTTTGGCTTTCTTCAGCTATTTTTGGCTTTTTTGGGATTTTTCACTGGCTGTTGGAATGTTCAATTTTATTGCTAGTTGTTGGTACATCGGATGTGTGATTTATGCAATAGATCGAATTAGATGGGATTGATGATAGGAGATGGAGGGATGAAAAGGCTGGAAAGGAGCATGAGATGGGGATGCTTGCAGGATCAACATTGGCACATGTTGGGATAGGTGTCAAAAGAGCATATGGGGGATAGATGGTAGATGTGGGCTTGATGGAGGATTTTTGGAAGCGCGCTTGGGGATATAGGCACCCAAGATGGAGTTAGGAGATGGGGGACATAAATCACTGGATGGGGGATTAGAAATGGTGGATGCCATTATGCATTGGGTTTCAACTTTTTTCTTTGGGATTCACAAGTGGTCAATCTCGTGTCATGCCCATAGGATCATTTGTCTATCCTCAGGTTGACACCAAAAGCCACCAATCCTACACATAGGAAAGAAAAACTCTCAATTTTTGACAGCATACCCTTGAAGTCTTCCATCCATAGGAAAGCCAAAAATCTCCAGCCAATCCTCCTTAGGTCTGTCATGTAGCTTTGACTCTACCTAGGAAATCTTTCATCAACCAATTCAAAATTTGCACTTAATCCAAATCCAACCATGAGCTTCCTTGTTCATCCATATGCAAGACCTCATCCCCATCCAACTCATCATCAAAACATGAAATCCCAACCCTATCATGATGAGTTTGGTTGCATTGTCCTTTGTCTTGCTACATCCTATTCCAATGATGATTAAAATCTTACTGACTATGATGGGTATCTTGAGAGCCTTAGATGCCTTCCGTCGACCAGCCCCCAAAATCAAAGCATTCCTCATCATGTATACAAGGATTAGTAATGCAAAGAACACTAAATATCAAATCAAAAGTATTCATAAAACTAAATAAATGTAATTTCAAGATAGACTAAGATGAGCTCTCAATTGAGAATATGAGCCATTAATGGGCTCTCTCAATGAGAAGCTCTCTTGTTGAGTAGCTTTGTCTAATTAGATAGGATGTACGCTTGATTCTGCAAAGGCTTCAATGGTGTTCTTGATGGATTTTGGCTTGGGTGAATGGATTTGATGTAAAATGGCTTCTCAAAAATGGCATTATGGCTTTACTTAATGATCAAAATGGCATTACTTTGTTACTATGGGTGATTGTGTTAAAATGGCTTGGGAGAAGATTCCTTAAATAGGCAAAGGGATTGAGGGATCAAGGGCTAGGATGCAAGGATGGGAGAAAGCTTATGGAAGGTTTAGATTGAATGAGAGGAGAGCACATGGATTGTGCTTCCTCACAGCCAATCAAGGAGTGACACATGTCACAAGGTCATTGGTTAGAGCAAGAGGGGTTGAGGGGTCAACAAAGGAGGCTCAAAGCTCATAAAGACCCTTATAATGGCTTGTAAGAGCAATGAATGAGCTTGTAAGAGTCATTTATGGCTTTGTGGGCTTCATAAAGTTTTATGATTGGGATATTTGTCAAAGAGTTGAGATATTTTGACTTGAGTTGGATTAAGAAAGTCTTAAGCTTGACTTAGGAATGCGCAAATGATGAAGGCTTGGATTAGGCTTGGGTTAAGTTTAGATTACGCTTGTTAGAGATGGGCAAGTGGATGGCATTTAATGAGGGTGGGTGAAGGAGGAGATATTTGTTAGCTTTGGCTCAGGTTAGGAAGTCTTAACCCATGTTTAGGGAATGTGAAAAGGTTAGGGGGAGGATTAGGATTAGGGTCAAAGATAAGGATTGACATCTTCTAGAAGAGTCTAGGCTTTGGATGAGGATGAAGACTTTCTAGAAGAGTCTAGAACTTCCTAGGATGAGGATAAATAAGTTTTTTAGGAAATAAATAAAGTTTTATTTATTTCAAGGGTTTGGGTTTACGAGATATTTATTATAATATTTTTAATAAACATGAGGATTAATATTTAACCTTAATTAAATATTTTAAGTTGGGATTAGGGGTAGGAAATGATGGGATGAGCCTTTAATTGAAATCAAAGAAGGATTAGAAGATTTTGGAAGAGGTTAGTGGTCTTAAGGAAATTGGCCAAGTTTTGGGCAAAAAATAAATTATTTATATATTTTGAGATTTTTGGTCAATTTATTAATTAAATAATTAGTAAATAAAATTTAAACCTTTTTGAGAGGGATTCCTTAATTAATATTTTTTTTAAGATAAAGGGATTTAATGGCATAAAAATAAATAAATTAATTAAATAATTAATTAATTAATAAATGATGATGTCATCAGGGACTTTTCTAGAAAATAAAAATACTTTATTTTCTAAAGGATTTTTAGGTGTCTACACTAATAAGTATACCGAATCAATATTGTAATGGCCAGATTTCTCAATTAAGATGTAACCAAAAGAACACCATAACCATCGAGTGTTTACAATTGAGGGCTTGAAAGTGGATTTGGATGTGGGCATATGCATCGAGTTGTGGTGCCAAAAAGGTGACAAGTAGTTTTTTTTTTTTCCTATTTTAAATAGCGCATACACACTACTTAAAAACATAAAAAGTATATATGATGGACTGTAGACTCATAGCCCATTATTTTCATCAGTATTTTCTTCTACTCCTATAGCGAGCAGCACATACGCAAGTTGATGACTTAACATTTTCACCATCGTTTGCCAAAATGCCTCCTTGTCGACAAAATCCAAGACCACAAGTGCACCCATGACGATGCCGTAAGTGATATAAACCTAACTTTTCATTGTTTGATATATTTTTCGTATTGTTTTGTAAGTTTTTCTATATTTTTTTGTAGGGTTTTTACAAATTTCATTCAGATTTGTTTATTTATTTTGATTTCAATTGATTTTTTATCAGGAAATGTTCATAATCAACCAAAAAATCCACAAGAACATCAAAACCCTCAAGAACCTCAAAACCAAAACCCTCCTCAAGAAGAAAAACAAATTCCACAACCCAAACCAATTGCAAGACCTCCACTTGGCACACCAAAAAATATAATAAATGAAATAGTGAGAGGCAAAATTGAATTAGAAAGACTCATTTCTCGGTTGAAAGAATCTGGACAAACCAATCCAATGAGGGCTCAATTGGCATCATCCCTCGAATCCATTAACATCTAGATAGCCTCAGTTAGTGGTCAATTACAAATTTGGCGAGTTAAGAGGGATGAACAAAAAAGATTTTATGCAAATAAATTGTCATATGAAGATGTTCAAAAAAAAGAAATACCAAAAGGTAGTATATGTGCATTATTTAGAAAACTCGGTGAGCAAAATACTGTTAGAGATGGTACTAAACGATTCCCCATCCATTGGTGCATACACGATGCTATTAGAAATAATTTTTGGGATAGATTTTGGATGGTTTTTGATGCCCCTCCTTGCAACAATCACGAGGTCCCCATGTATTTTTTGAAGAAATTATATTGTGAGTTTGTCCTTGGCGAGATCCCCAATTATTTTGATATATTAGACTTCGAGGGTAGAGGTGGGGGGTTATCATTTGAGAGGTCAGGAGCACATCATGACCCTAATGTAGTCAGGGCACCTGTGGTCAAGCCACAACGTGAGCATGTGACTATTCCTTCAATTGTGAAGGAAAATGTAGAGGCCAACACTCTAGGGACCATTACTGCTTTGACGCAGACACTCATCCATTCCACAACCCCATTAGTTGAGGGGGAGCCTTCTGTGCGTCGTGGTCACATGTGCACTTCATGTAGATCCCTATGCACATTTGGCACTCATGTTGGAGATGGTACAGATGATGGGCTTGTCACCGATTAGTTCCTGAACGACACATTTGGCATTGACACACAAGTAAATTATAATTATAATTTACTAATTTGATCACATTGCATATGTATAGTGAATGATTAATTAATTAGCATCTATTGACATTGTTCAAAACTCAGGGTCAGAGTGTTGTTGGGCCTAGCAGCGATCGTCCAGGCCCATTTTTTGGCCCTTGCACGAGTCCTGAGGTATGTATTGATTTAATCATTTTTATTAATAAATATATTTATTATGTAATCATATTAAGGATTGACAAAAAAAAATTATGCATGTGCATCAGTTGTCCACAGGACCCTCAACCTTTACCACAGACTTGGAGCATAGACATCATACGAGCTTCACATAGGTATAGTTGTTTCATGTTAATTTAATTCATTTGATTATATTTATTTTATGTTTCATGTTAGATGTAACATGTATTGTATGACATGGAGCAGATTGTGCAATCCCATGACCTTTTTTCCACTAAGTTGCAAATTTGAGCAACTTTTACAACTTTCAACAATGCAACTTTGCACAAAAAGTGCAATTTTTACATTTTTCACTTGATTCCAATTCTATGAATTAGAAAAGGTTTGGCAATAGTAAAACCTCAAAGGAATATAGGAATATAGATATTTTTATGGTTATTTCCTAAAAGTTGCTAAATTGTTGCAAAAGTTGCTAATGCAACTTTGCAATTTTTGCATTGACAACATTTGGGTGAATTATGCATTTTGGATTGGAGGGTATGGAAACTGAAAGGTGTTTATGGGAACATGCTAGATAGGGTAGAAAAAACCTATTAAAGCCTAAAAACATCTTAGAGTTTACTGTTTGTAGGATTTGCCCATCAGGAACTAGAAGGGTCACTTGGCACATTGTTACAAATTTTCTCATTTTGGGTTGTTACTTGGGTCCATCACCCTATCCTCTACATCAGGAGTGATCCTAGGTTAGGGGTGGATAGAAAAGACCTATAAAGGTATTAAATAATGTAATAAGGCTATCGAAGCCTCTAAAAGATGTAAAAGGCACTAAAAGTGCAATATTTTGTAAATGCCAAAATGGGCTTAATCAAGTCATGTAAAGGATCCAAAGGGAGGTTTAATTTGGTTTTAAGAGTCTAAATGAGTTTAAAACCTCATTCCCATGTGTGGGTAGTCGAAATTGATTGCTCCAAAGGTGGATTTAGTTTTTTTTGTAAACAACAGTTTCATTTTACATTGGAAGTCATCTAATATAACCAAAGTGAAGGTGTTTGAACCATTTTGGGATTCTAGAGACGTTGCAAAGTAAGATTTCTAGAAAGCCCTAGGGTAAAGGGGCTAGAAATAAGGGTATGCAAACTCGTCTAGGACTAGACTTCTATGCTCCTTTCAAACACTTATTTGTTGATTTCATTGCCTAGCCGGGTATGCAAACTCCCCTAGGGCCTCTTGGGGGAAAAAAAAAAACCTCTGTAAAACAAGACCAAAATACATATTTACATTTTTTATACAATCTATTACTTGATTTTAAAAGGCCATCATTGTTCCACCATTGGAATTCAAGTTATAGAGTTTTCTTTGCTGATTACTTTGTACAGACCAGCGAATTGGTAACTTCAAAAAGATTTTTCAAACTAGTAAAGAAAATGATAAAAAAAACTCCTAATATTTACCAAATCATCTACATTCTATACACTATCAAACCACATGAAAACAGAAACCCTATCAATCCATTAAAGGTGTGGATGAAGGGTGAAATCATAAAATTTTCATCAAAATGCTTAGTTTTCTCTTCATTCCAATGCCAAAATTTGTACAAAAGCATGTACCAACCCTCAAACTGACTTGTATTGGTCTTAAATACTTGTTACCCACATGAATCAATAGATCTCATAGGTTTCCATCTGATTCTTGAAGCCCTTATAAAGTTTTAGCACTTTTTATTAATGTTGTCAAGCAACTTTGCAAACTTGCAAAGTGCAACTTTTGCACTATTGTGCATTTAATGGCTCCATGACCTCAAAAATGGTTAAATGAACCTATTTCCATGCAATTACAACTTTTAACCTTTTTTCCATATTTCCCATCCTCCTAGGGTCTTGGTCAATGTTTGACCATTCTAGGCTCTAACAAGCAATTTAAGCAATTTTGCCAACATAGAAGCAACTTGGGAACTCAAACACAACAAAAACCTATTTACAAACACAACTCACACACTTGGGGCTTTATCACATAGCCCTTATTCATGTGGTCTGGCCAAGACCACTACAAGCCAAAAATGATTTAGGAAACTTGGTATATTTCCTAGGTGCTCCTGCACCAACAAAGCTCAAAGCCAATGGGTAGAAGTCAATAGTAGGAAGAAGAAGTTGTTGACTACTAACCCCTTTTTTAACATGGTTACTAAGAGAAAGTAAAAACCTAATGTGGAAGGTAAGAATTATTGTTTGAGTAGGAAGAATAATAAAGAAATAAGAGAATTGGCAAGTAAAGTTGATATAGTAAATGGGAGACAGTTCACCATCTAGGAGAGTTGTAACAAAAGTTATAAAGGAATATCATATCATAGAATATTAGAGGATTGAATGCTCCTCATAAGAAGGATATTTTGCAGAATGTGGTTTGGTAACCCAATTTGAACATTTGGAGGGACCCTTGTGGAGAAGGGTAGGTATTTAGTTTAATGGTTTGAATCTATTCATGAATCTGTTAGTGTAGTTTTTTATTTTTCCTTTTTTGCTAGGTTTTTCCTACACTTTTTAATAATCTCGCTTAGGTTAATAAAGCATGTCTTATTAGGTGAATGGTTGTGAGGTGTCACCTTCCTACATGTGAGCATCCATTAGCTATCTTGGGAAGATATTTTGCTATCTTTAGTCTGATAGATGGTTGCTCCTCATTGGTTGCTGTTGACACCTCCTCCCTCTTCCTAGCCTATATAAGCATGCTACCTGGCTTGTATTTGCATCTCTTATTTTTGCATCCTCTTAATGCTATTTTGCTTCCAGCATTTGCATTACTCTCTTGGAGACTAACTCTATGATGCTATTTTGATTTTGTATCATTTGCATTCATAGTTTAGATATTTACTCTTTGCACTAGTTTTCTGGGTTATTAATCTTTTCAGATTCTAACATGGTATCAGAGCTTTTCTATGTGCAAGAGTAGATTTTAGTTTCCTTATTTGAGAGATTCGGGGGGGGGGGGGGGGGGGGGGAAATAAACTTTATTGTAGTTTTTTGAAAAATGAAGTATGCTCTTCTCTTGCATCTTTGGATGATCCTAAGAATCAGAAAAGTTTTGACAAAAACAGTTTTTCTCTGGGGTTTCAATCTCAAATTTGACAACCAACTTGCATATTTGGAGTTTTCAATCAGTTTTGCAGGTTCCAGCATGCCATTGATGGACTTAAGAAGCTGATCCAGCATTTGCATGTCATATTTTGGTTGCTGGGGTCGTTTTCTAATTTTTGGAGCCGTTTTTTACTGTTAAAAGCGTCTGATTTACACTACAGCAAAATCTTCTATTCATCAGCAAGAAAAATGCTTTCTGGGTTTTGTTCGCAGCCCCGAAAAACTATCTGGGTATCTTTTAGATTTTGCATGCAAGTTGTATATTTTTCAGAATCGAGCATGCAAAGCTACAACCATACCCCTCTCCGTTGGCAGCCGTAGATCTGAATGCAGTTTTCAAATGTCTCGTTCTTGCTCATACGGACTCCGATTTTGATGATTCTTGTTATGAACTTGGCTATTTTTTTGTGCTCTATCCACTAATGGAGTTAGTTTTTGATTTTCATGCATGAATTCTTCAGAAATTGCAGATTCTCAGCCGTGACTGTGCACAGTTCTCATTTTGGAAACTTCGGAGGATCATAACTTTCTCATACGACCTCGTATCGAGGCAATTCTTTTTTTGAAAGTGCATGATTTTTTGAGTAGATCGTAGTGGTGCTATTTGTTTCCTTGATTATTGTGCCCAAGTTTCACTTTTAGCATATGCTCTTCATGAGGGTTTGTAATGCATTGAAATCAAGACCACTAAACATCTCTTTCTAGTGGTAATTGTAAATGCACTAAAATAAAGTGCCAAATCATATTTCTTTGGGGGAGGTTCTTTGATTGAGTAAAAAGGGGGGGCATTGTTGTGGCTGGATTCTCTTCCTTTTAGCATTTCTTTGCATTCCTTCATCATGGATCAAACAAATATGCCCATCCTAACTCCATACAATTACTTTGAGTGGAAATCACGCATGATAATTCACTTAAGGAAAGCTGGATTAAATAGGATAACTATGGGACTTGAAACTGAACCTGCTAAAGATGAAGACAAGCCTAAGTGGTTTAACAAATGTGATGAGGCATATGGAACATTGTGTTTGTCTGTTTCTCCTGACTTGCTATTTCACATTGAGTCTTTGGATACACCAAATGAAGTATGGACAAAGCTAGAAAAATTATTTGGCACACAAGATTCAATGAGGGGTCATATGTTGGAAAATGAATTAATTAGTTTGAGTCCAGGCAATTTCAACACAATCCAAGATTTCTTCACCAAATTGAAATCACTAAGGCTGCAGTTAAAACAATGTCGAATTGAAAAGAAAGATGAACAACTGATTCTCAGTATTCTCTCTAAGCTAAGTTCAGAATATTCTGTGTTTGTCTCTACCTTCTATGCTACTAAGGGTGCACTTGGTATTCAATTCACCATGCCATCTCTAGATGATTTTGCTGTCAATCTTACTCGAGAACAGGACAAGCTAATCCAGATGGGCACTCTTAAGTCCTCTAAGTCACATGCCTTAGCAACCAACCAAGGCACAAAAGAACAAAAAGGACAAAGTAGTAACAACAATAGTAAGGATCAGAAACAAAATAATAGTGAGGAAAAGAAGGATCAGATACCAATTGCTTCAAAAGCAACTATTGATACCTCATCCTCCAAGGGCGATAAGCCTAAGAAAGAAAAGGTTAAATGTGCCTATTGTAAAAGATCCGGTCATGATGAACATAAATGTTTGAAGAAACAAATTGATCACTTGACATACATTCTTGAGAAGAATAATATTAGTGTTCCTGAGTCTATCAAATAAAGTTCTAATGAAGAGTCTAACAAGGCAAAAGAAAACAACAAGGGGAAAGGAAAGGGCAAAGCTCTTGTTGCAGTTGCTTCCTCACCATCCACTTGGGTTCTTGATTTGGGTGCTTCACACCACATGGCTTCATCTAAGGAAGAACTTGCATCCTTAGAGCCATGTACTATGCCTTCTATTTTGATGGGTGATGACACTCCTATTGAGGTGTGTGGGAGAGGGTCTGTTGATGTGGGGGATGGCACATTCCATGATGTTCTTTGTGTACCCTCATTATCAACTAATCTCCTATCAATATACCAAATCACTCACACAGGTTTAGGCAAGCGGGTTGAGTTCACTCCTGATTCAGTGGAGATACGTGAGTTGCATAGTGATTCTATAGTTGCAGTTGGGAGAGCAGATCATCAGTCACGGCTCTATCTGTTTTCTCACTTTGTTCCTGATCCTCCTTCATCTGTTTTTCTCACTCACTCTAATGATGTGAGTAAATTATGGCATAAGCGGTTTGGCCATCTTAACTTCCGCTATTTGCATCAGCTCAACCAGCAGAGCATGGTCACAGGGTTGCCTTCGGTTCAATTCTCAGGAGGTGTTTGCCAAGGTTGCATTCTTGGTAAGCATCCTAAGGAAAAGTTTGACAAAAGTAAGGCATGGAGAGCTTCACAGATACTAGAGTTAGTTCACAGTGATTTGGCTGGTCCATTTCAACATCCTTCTTTCAGCAGGGCCCGATATGTCCTCACATTCATTGATGACCTTTCTCAATATACATGGGTGTACTTTCTCAAACAGAAGTCAGAGGTATTTGACCATTTTCAAGACTTCAAAAATTTTGTAGAAAAGCAATCTGGGAAAGCCATCAAGATTTTGCACACAGACAATGGTGGTGAGTATGTCAACCATCGGTTTGAAAGATTTTGCACTTCAGAGGGGATTGATTTACAGCATTCAGTTCCATACAATCCTTAGCAAAATGGTGTTGCAGAACGGAAGAATAGATCCTTGAAGGAAATGGCAAACTGTATGATTCACTCTAGATCTCTTGCACCACAGTATTGGGTAGAAGCCATTAATTGTGCTTGTTATATCCAGAACCGTGTTCCTCACCGAGCCTTGAAGGGAGTTACTCCTTTTGAAGCTTGGAGCGGTCGAAAACCATCAGTTAAGCACTTTCAAGTTTTTGGCTCCCCTGCATGGGCCCACATTCCTATAGAGAAACGTAAGGCCTTGGATCCGCAAAGCAAACCTTGCATATTTGTAGGTTATCCTGATGGTGTGAAGGGTTATCGGTTGCTCCACCCTACTACACATGAGTTATTCATTGAGAGGAGTGTTCAGTTTGAGGAGGGATCTTCAAGCTCACTTTCTATCACTTCTCCAACTTCTACCTTGACATTAGAGTCACTTGGAATACATGACAGATCTTCTGATGAGTCAGATTCACCTAAACAGTCTTCTACCTCTACATCTGATGCAGAAAGTGATTCAGAGAACTCACCTCCTTCCTCTCCTAGTCATCATTTAGAGGTTAATGATTCCCCTCCAGATTCTCCATCTTCTTGCCCACTTTGGGCTAGACAGACCTTGCAGTCTGCAGGTGATTGGGTTGGGGATCCATCAGACACCAGGCGAACTCGTTCACAATTCCAGGATGCTCCACATGTCTTCATTGCTACTGCCTCAGATCCACAGTCCTTTCATGAGGCTTCTGGTATTTCTGAGTGGGATACAGCTATGCAGGAAGAGTATAGTTCCTTGATGAGGAACCACACTTGGGATCTTGTCCCTCTTCCTAAAGGAAGAAAACTTGTTCGATGTAAGTGGATCTATCGGACAAAATTTGCAGCAGATGGGTCAGTTGACAAACACAAGGCTCGCTTGGTTGCCAAAGGATTCTCCCAAGTTCTGGGGATTGACTACTCTGAGACTTTTGCGCCAGTTGCCCGAATGAATTCCATTCGAATTGTTCTTGCCATTGCTACAGCTAATCATTGGGAAGTACATCAGATGGATGTGAAGAGTGCTTTTCTTCATGGTGACCTTCATGAGGAGATCTACATGGAGCAGCCATAGGGCTTCCTTCAGGATTCTTCACTTGTGTGTCATCTTCGAAAGTCTCTCTATGGCCTCAAACAGGCTCCTCGGGCCTGGTATGCCAAGATGGACTCCTTCCTTCTATCAGTTGGGTTCACTCGGTGCCATTATGATCCTAATTTGTACATTTTGCAATAGGGTGATTCACTTCTATTTTTGGTTTTGTATGTTGATGACTTGCTGATCACAGGAAGTTCTTCACCCACCATTAAGGCTGTCAAAGTGGCCCTTCAGGATAGTTTTTTGATGACTGACTTGGGCTTTTTGCATTACTTTCTCGGGATTGAGATCCTTCAGTCTCCTTCTGGGATCACCATCACACAATCCAAGTATGCTCTAGATTTACTCTTGAGGTTTCATATGGCTGACTGTAAGCCTGCTCCGACTCCCTTCCTTTCTGGAGTCAAACTTGAGGCTCAATGTTCTTCTCCACTTGTTGATGGCACTTTGTACCGCCAACTTGTTGGGAGTCTCATTTATCTGACTCATACGAGACCTGACATCTCCTATGCTGTTGGCATGGTCTCTCGATTCATGCAGGAGCCCCATGAGTTACACTGGAAAGCAGCCAAGCGGATCCTTCACTACATTCAGGGTTCTCATAGTTGTGGGATTCACTATGCAGCAGGTATTGAGCTTGATTTGGTGGGCTACACAGATTCAGATTGGGCAGGTGATTCTGAGGATCGCAAGTCTACTTCAGGGTATAGCTTCTCACTTGGGTCAGGTCCTGTTTGTTGGTCGAGTAAAAAGCAGTCTGCTATTGCTTTGTCTTCTACTGAGGCTGAGTATCGGGGGGCTGTAAATGCTGCCACTGAGGCCATTTGGATTCAACATCTTCTCACTGAGTTTGGTATCCAGATCAGACGGCCATCAGTCATATTTTGTGACAACCAGAGTGCCATTCAGATCTCACGGAATCCAGTTCATCATCAACGGACCAAACACATAGAGGTCCACATGCACTACATCCAGGAGCTCATCCATGGTCATGTCATTGACCTTCGCTATTGTCCGACTTCCGAGCAAGTTGCTGATATCTTCACCAAACCCTTCACTGAGAGCAAGTTCCTTCATTTGTGAGCTTTACTGGGGGTGCGGGATGCTTCATCTTTTGGGGGGGCCTCTTCCTCTCACTCGGAGTCCTGACTTTTTTGTGGGGTGGTTTCTTTTCTCTCTCTCTTTTGAGAAATCTTATGTACATGGGTACCTCATCAGGCTTGACTTGTTGGGACCCATTTCTACATCCACCTAAGCTTCGCTTATGGGGGGGTGTTAGTGTAGTTTTTTATTTTTCCTTTTTTGCTAGGTTTTTCCTACACTTTTTAATAATCTCGCTTAGGTTAATAAAGCATGTCTTATTAGGTGAATGGTTGTGAGGTGTCACCTTCCTACATGTGAGCATCCATTAGCTATCTTGGGAAGATACTTTGCTATCTTTAGTCTGATAGATGGTTGCTCCTCATTGGTTGCTGTTGACACCTCCTCCCTTTTCCTAGCCTATATAAGCATGCTACCTGGCTTGTATTTGCATCTCTTATTTTTGCATCCTCTTAATGCTATTTCACTTCCAGCATTTGCATTACTCTCTTGGAGACTAACTCTATGATGCTATTTTGATTTTGTATCATTTGCATTCATAGTTTAGATATTTACTCTTTGCACTAGTTTTCTGGGTTATTAATCTTTTCAGATTCTAACAGAATCAATTCATTTGCTGAATGTTTATTACTTCTTTGGGATCTAGTTTGACTCCCAAAATCATTGGTATCAAATCTAGTAGATCTATTGAGGGGTGAAAAATTAGTTACTTTTGTTGTAGATTGTTATATTGAGAAGATGCCTCCAAAAAAAAATATAGACGGAGATACAAGAGCTGATATAAGCTACTAAAATAATGGATAGAGAGTTGAGGGAAAAAAGAGACTAAGATGCAATAAGGTAAAGAGAAGTGAGACAAGTAAGCAAGTAAAATGCAACCATCTCAAAAATCTTGGAAGCTTTGGAAAGGATTCCTACGAGGGATGTGCATGAAGAACAAGAAAGTGATGCTTAAGCACTTGAGAATCCTCATGGAGAGGATTGAGGGGACTTAGATCTTGAAGAAAGAAGGATGATAAGGTTGTTGAAGATATTTCAATGTGGTAGAAGAAAGACAATAACTGATTTCCATATCTATCATTGCAAGATAGATAGTGAAGAGGTTTTGCGGTTGATAGATTCCCAAGAGAACTATTATAATTATGGAGATATAAGTGAAGTAAAATAAGGTAAAGCTATACAAAACATAGCTAAGAGGGACAACATTGACATGGTTGAGTAGTGTAATGGAAAAGAGGTTTTGTAAGGGTGGAACAAACATGACCAAATGGTGAAGGATGTGCCTCTTCCATCAAATAATACAATCCAAAAATAGAGGATAAGGAATAACTTGAAAGAAAAGGAGATGGGTTTGATGACCTACATAGAGGAATTTCACAAGTTGAGCATAAGAGGTGGATTAGAGCATAAAGATGAAAATGTTGCAAGGTATCTTAATGGGCTTATATAAAACTTGCAAAATGGGATTACCTTGATTTTTCCTAACACGCTTAGAGATAGTTTCCAATTGGCTATAAGTGCATAAGATATGGTCAATAGGAAGAAAGAGAGAAAAGAAGGTGGTAGAGGAAATGCAAACAGAGGAAGGGGAAGAAAAACTAGTAATATGAGAAGAAATGATAGTTTAGTTTCATATGAAATGGTGAACAATTTATATTTGGAATGGTCACCACACAATAGGCCGTATAGAGCGTCACATGTATAGAGCATCTCCATTAAAATATGTTTACTGGTGTAAACTTGTGAGAAATAGTTGGCTGATCTCTAGTAGACCATTTCTTAACCATCCTCCTTCGATCTATAGGTCACTATATTGATCTGGTTCATCTTATCTATACTCGATTTAATAAGAAATGGCAATCTTAGGGATTGCCAAAAGAGGAATGGGTCCAAGTGGAAGATAGGATTGAGAAGTGAGTTTAATTAAAATTTAATAAATAGTTTATTACAAAAGGGAGATTTGTATGTTCTTCGCAATCTACTCCCTTATACATTCTATCAATGTTCCACATTGAACCTGATAGAGAACATCACAACACATAACTAGCAACATAGAACATACCTCCTAGTCACCTCAAGAACATAAAATTTCAAAAACCAAAGTGCACAAGTTTAAATTCAAAGCCTCAAAGGTCAAGAGCACAACAAATAAAAATAAATAAATAAATACGAACAAAACCCACATTTGATGGAATCACAGAAAATCTGGTGGCTAGATCGTTACAAGCTGATTTAAGCTAATCCTTCATCACCATTAAGGTTGAAAATAACATACCCAATTGAAAACCAATTTACATATACAAAGTGACTAACATTACTCACAAAGAGGGAGTAGAAGCTACACACTACGTTGTATCCAAGGTGCACTAAAGAACATAACCAAACTCTTGGAGATCATATAATCCTAAGTTTACATAATCTGGTAGTAACACATTTCATTAACTTATGAAACATTTACCAAGTTCCATGATTTGTCTTTCCAAAAATGACATGCTAGATCTGCTTTCCAACAATATAATTAAGATCGTTCCATCACACACTACAAGTTTTAGCATCACCCGAGATGGCATTGTAGAATGAAAATAGAATGTGATCTCCAAAAAGTGAGAGAGGTTATTGTAAGTCTCTACAACACGGTCCTATAGGAATTTTCATCTCATCCATATCTCATACGAGCTATGAGATATGCCCCATCAAAGATTGCAGCCCTGTGGCATTTAGTGATCCTTAGGGACATTCGGATTCAGCGTGCTTGAGAACGTTCAAGCACTAAAGGGGATAGGATGAGGTTAGGGATAGGGTTTACCCAACCACCCAGAGCTAATGGAGCAGACAGTTTGATCCCATGATGAAAGATGAAAGAGGTTTGGCTGTTGGCAACTTTGTACTGGCCAACACTGCAAGTTTCAGCATCACCCGAGATGGCGTCGTAGAATGAAAACAAAATGCGATCTCCAAAAAGTGAGCGAGGTTATTGTAGGTCTCTGCAACATGGTCCTGTAGGAATTGGAACCTCATCCTTATCTTGCATGAGCTTCGAGATATGCCCCGTCAAAGATATTTGAATTCATAGTGTTTAATTAGAATATAGTTGAGGGTTGCTTTACTTTTCTATGTTAAGTTTGGCTTTAAATTTTTGAGGGATGAATCAACCTTGATGATAGAGGTAAATGCTGAATAATATTTATTTAATTACATTGTTTGAAAAAACTTTAATGACCTTTAAATACAATTGAAAGAAATGGAATTGATCTCCCTTACTCATGTAGATGAATAAAATTGGAATTCAAAAAAGAGAGGGACATCCACCATAAAACCATGCAATCATGCACTTGTTGATGGTAGTATCATAAGTTCATTGTTAGATGGATATGCCAAATGTGGAAGAATTAAAAGGAAAATATGTTGATTGATTGAATATAAAACCAAACATGTGAAATATTTAAAAATATATCATGGGGCTATTAATAAAATCAAACTAATAGAATCAAACTCTACAAACATGGGTATTCAAAATATGAACAAAAAAAACATCATTATTGAGGTTTTAGCATGTTGGGCAAGATAGGGTCTTATTGAAGCTAACAAGAAGCATCATTGTATATAGTGTTTTATAGGCATAAAATTAAAGTGGCATAAAACCATTCACATGCAAAAACATCTAGAACATGTGATAAAATCATATGTTCAAACCATTCATGTAGCCATACTCACAAATTTCAACAAAGAATTCAACCAACATAAAGGTGCTAAACTTTGTAAGCTATGGATAACTATTGATCTTTAAATATAAAAACATTTGTATGGGTCTAAAGTAATATGGATTATGAAATTTCTTGATTTTCCAAAATATTATATGGAGTAGTGTTTTTACATTCTAACATTGAAATCAATAATAGAAACACTCACTGCAATAAATTCTTACTCTTTTCAAATAGTGAACCAGTCGAATATTTTAGAATTATAATGTTTAAGGAAATTTTGTTTCTATATACTTCATCTTTAAAGGGTATGGATTCTTAGATGAAATAAATGTATGTTTCTATATAATAAAATAAATATCACCATATTTCTTATATGTGATATTTGTTGTGAACATAAATTGCAAGATATTTCTCATTAATTGAAGATTTTATTCACTTTATAGCTATGAGTCTATCAACACCAAATTTTCAATCTGATGAGGAAAGGAGACAATATCAAATACAACAACGAAGAGCGTATCAGAGAGAATATCAAAGGGAATATCGAAGACGTCCGAGAGAACAAATGACAGAAAATCAAAGACAAGATCAAAGAAGGAGGAGTAATGAACTCCAAAGACAAAACTACGCCAGGCGAAGGGCACAACTTACAGTGCAAGAATTGGAATATGAAAATAGAGATCAACAAAATAGTAACAAAAGTTGTCGTCAAAGAACATCCGATGGAGTATCACATTCTGAGATACAAGGAAGACATCAAGTGGATTTACAGCTCAATGAGAGGTATAATCAACCCTTGACTAAAAATACGCAATTGGATCTTCAAAATGAAGTATCAAGGACAACTGAACGTGTTCCTGAAACACCCCATCATACAACTCAAGTTGAGATAAATTTAGCTAGACAAGGTAATGTAAAAAATGTACAAAACGTGAATGGAAAACTTGGTGATAATTTCTATAGATTCCAAATGCAGTTTCGCCAAAAATTGGAAATAACAGATTCTCAGCTTCAAATAATATGGACCCAGGAACTCAACCAGAGGAGCTTGCAAACTTGACACAAGTTGAGGAAATGTTAATTGCACGTGTTAGTCCCATATTGCAAGTGACACATGCAACTGGTGGCCAATTTAAGTACAGAGGACACACAATAAGTTTCCCACAAAACATAGATCATGTTTCAAAAATATTGCCACATACAATACATAAGTTGCCAATTATTATTGTTCGAAGGACAGATCAACATGGGACACAATATAACTTTACTGTGAATAGAGATCGTGTATACAAAGCACTCAAATACAAAGTAGAGCATGATAAATTTTACTCTGATGTTCAAATAAATGAAAATGCTCTCAATGATCTACCCAGAAATAGAGATGAAAATGTTTTTCATAGATTGAAGACGGTGAATATGGAGTTTGATACAGATGCAAATGATATTATTTTTCTGGGTCTAGTTATGGAGACTGATGAAGGGAATGTAATTGAGCACACAACATCAATGGCTTCAAGACCTCCTAATGCACAAAAGGAAATGGAACTTATCCGTGCATGGGTTAATAATCCTAACGCAAACCCAGCATCATTGATAGATTGGCCAAGTATTGGTGTGTCACCTATTAATGAGTATGTCACATCAGGATTATTGGATATGGCATTCCCAACATTATTTCCTAATGGTACCTGTGATTGGTTAGAACCACGGTTGTGACATGTATATCTTCATGAATTTGTAAAGCGCAATATAGGGATCATCGTTTTGGAAAACATCCTAGATTTAGATATTTCACGAATAACATGATCATGAGACATTGTGCACGGAGTTCAACCTCTGTGTTTGTAAAGAGAAACTTTAAAGACCTGCCAATCACCATCAATGAGTTGCGGCAACATATGGAAACTACACCTCACTCTAGATTGGTAGATAAATTGATGCGGTTTTGGTACAACGGTAAGGGGAACAAGGTCACATTGGGAAAAATCTCATGCAGAATTGATAGATTTGATTCATCAAATTGGTTGTCCTACAATGTTTTTCACATTGAGTGCAGCAGATATGTATTGGCCTGATTTACATGCTCTAATGCCAGGAACAATGCCAACTGATCCACGTGAAGCTCAAAATTGGCGTAGGAAAAATATAATTGATTATCCTCACATTGTGGCACACTATATGCACTTGAGACACTCTATGTTTAGAAAAGAGATTCTAGAAAATGGAATGAATGTCAAAGATTTTTGGTGTAGATATGAATGGCAACATAGGGGGTCCCCACATGTGCATGGATTCATATGGATCGAAGGGGCACCTAATATGGAGAACATTGACCGGTCAAATGAGGATGAACGCAAAAGTGTTGAAAGATATTTTCATTATATTGTTCATGCATGGAACCTTAGAAAAGATCCTCACCAGTGGAATATACAGGTATGTTTATAAATATGTATTCTATGGTATAATTTGATATGACCTTATTTTCTCATTCAACTTATTTTGAATTGTATCCTTTCATGAATTTTCAACAACATCCATGTCTCAAAAACACGAGACAACTTCTAGAGGTCAATCTAGATCATGACTATGAGGAGATCCTAAATTGTGTAGAAAGACACACAATTTGTAAGGAGGGTGCATGTTTGCAAAAGAAAAGGTGGCATATGGTTTGCAGGTAATTATTTCATTACATTGTGATATTTAAACCAAAATTAGAAATTGGTCACTAGTGTCACATGACTAACTACATATTTCTCTTATATTTATTATAGGTATAATGCACCTTGGCCATTAAACCTAGAGGGATCAAAATTATATGAAGACAGAGAAATAGGTGAAAAGAAATTTGAACCAGCCAAAAATGATGAAAGAGTCAACTCACATAATTGCCACATACTGCAACTATGGACAGCAAATATAGATTGGCAACCTATTCTTTCCAAACATGTTGTGGTGAAATACATTGCCAAATATGCAGCAAAAGTAGAGAAAAGCTCAGAAACATACCATCAAATGTTGATGCCCCTCTCGAACATGGAAAACCTTGATGATTTAGCTACACGTGCATATAGGAAACTTCTAACTGAGACAATTATAGAAAGAGACATTGGTGCTCAAGAAACATGTCATATGCTATTAGAGCTTCCATTGGTAGAGTGTAGTAGAAGATTTGTTAATCTAAATGTGTCCCATGAGGTCTTCAAACTTGTAACTATAAATAATGAAAATGGAAATGATGAAGACAATACTAAAGAGCAAACAAAATCTTTCATTGATGGGTACAAAAGAAGGCCCCTATGTATGGAAGCCATCACATTAATTGATGCAGCAAGATCATGGATATATAATCCTAAAAGAAGAAGAGAGAATAAATGGGAGCCAAGGGAGAAAGCAGCAATAGTCAGAGTCTTTCCTAGATTTGTATCTATACCTTTATGAAATTAGCTAAATGGGTTGACTTTTGTTTATCAAAATTATTGCTCTACAAGCCATTCTCTGATATAGAACAAGATATTGGTCATAATGATGATGCCATCATACAAAACTAGGACACATTTAATTACATTCCTTGGCATGTTCAACATACTGTGGTGACAGACAATGATGATAACCCAAGTGATTCTGACACTGAAGACAATAACAATGTTCAAAGAAATACAATAGAACATGAATGGGAAATTATATCTAAGTTGCATCGTGGTCAAAACATAGAGTGCTCAAAAATAGACATGTTAGGGAGAAGAGACATTGACAAACATACAAATTGGTCTATTGATTATAAGGGAGAAGAGTACACTACTGTAGCAATCAATTTTATAGGTAATGTGAAGAATCATGGTTGTCTAATATATGATGACATTCCCCAATGCATCAACTACATGACCCTTGGTGTCAAACAGAAAAAGGCAGTTGACATTATTATGACACACTATCATAGAAATTAGAATGTGGAGCCATTGCTAATGATAATTCAAGGAATAGTAGGCACTGGAAAGTCATATCTAATTGGTGCAATTAGTCAATCTCTTCAAAATGCAGCAATGCCCTCTCTATCTCCCCTTCTATTACTTGCACCAACAGGAGTCGCAACATTCAACATAGGAGCTTCTACAGTTCATTCAAAATTAAAAATACCAATACAAGGTTTTTGTCAATTAGAAGGAACAAGACTCACTAGTTTTCAAGAAGAAATGGCACATATCAAGTATATCTTGATTGATGAAATGAGCTTCACTGGTCAAAACATGCTGGAGAACATTGACTCTCGACTTCAACAAGCATTCCCACAAAATGCAAATATTAGCTTTGGAGGTAAAAGGCTTCACTTTTCCTCATTAAAAAGTGTAGCATGTATAAAATATAGACTATTATGTTACTAAAATTTAATTACAAATTAATCATTTTGACATAAATATTTTCATTCTTATATTTCAGGTGTATCTATAATTTTGGTGGGAGATTTGGGCCAGCTTCCTCCAATTGCTGACAGACCAGCATATGACAGTAATAGAAGGGAAAAGTTGCTATGGCAAGAATTCAAGATTGTTGTTACTTTGGACAAGATATTCAGACAAGATGGGGAGAACGAGGATCAACAAAGATTTCGCCAACTTTTGATGAATGTAAGAGATGCAAACCCACGGATTGATGATTGGAGGTTGCTAATGACAAGAACCCCTATCAACATAGATCTTCCAACAAATTTACAGTTTGAAAATTCTATCCATCAATTCTCAACAAATGAAAATGTTCATAATTACAATAAAAAAATGTTGCATTCATTGAAGTATCATGTTGCATGTAGTGTTGTGACAAAAGCAAGACATGGTAATGCATTGGAAGATTATTCAAATGCTGAGCTTGATCTGGAATTGCTACTTTGTAAGGATGCAAGGGTCATGCTAACTTCTAATCTATGGGTACAAGTAGGTCTTGTAAATGGATCTTTGGGGTATGTTCAAAATATAGTCTACAAACAAGGTAGCACTCCACCTAAACCTCCAGCATATGTGATGGTTGAGTTTGACAACTATTCTAGACTACCATTTGAAGACCATCATCCAAAAACAATTCCAATAACACCAATACAGAAGGGTACAACACTTCAATTGCCTTTAAGATTGGCATGGGCATTGACTATACATAAATCTCAGGGTTTAACTCTTCCAAAAGCGACAATTGATATAGGAACAAGAGAAAGAATAGGATTGACATTTGTGGCAATTTCTCGTGTTAAATCTTTATAGTGTCTAAGAATAATGCCTCCATTCATGTATGATCACTATGAGAAAATGAAAAAGGGTAGACAAGTTGCCAAGCGCAAGGATGAAGAAAATAGACTTAAGTTCTTGGAAGAGAATTGATGTAATATTTTTATTTTTAATACTTCATCCAATGCAATTACAATTTTGATTTGCCACTTTAATATTTTGTAATTTTTATTATATTTACTATACTGTTGTATGATTGCAGTATTTAAATAAAGTTTTCATTTACTTGTATACTACTACAAATCACATTTCAAATGTTTCAAATACATGTTTTCATATCCATAAATACATAAATAGACTTTTAATATACCCTTGTAATTTTTTTTTAGTATCCTTACATTAAAGAAAATGATCACTTATTTTGTTATGCCTTTATAAGTTTGTATCACACTATGTCAAATAATTTATTTCAAGACAAAAAATACTAACATTTAAAAAATGTGTGTAAAAATATGAATTTGATCAAATATATTTTATGTTTATTTCATGTAAAATACCTTAGTTTAAATATTATGGTTACTATCCTTGATTCAACATTTCTTTCCTTTTTGAAAAAAAAAAAAAAAAACATATTCTTTATCATGTTTTAATGATATAATTTTTTTTCATAATTTCCATGCAGCTTACAAAGATGTCAGACAAATTAGGTTTGGAATGGGCTTACTGGTGGTTACAAGACTTTCATCGTAGGCTTCCACAAAATGTCATCCTTTGTATAGAGGAGTTGAGTGTTCGATATTAGATAAGGGATAGAATGACCAGTCGAATTATAAACAATGGACCAAGGAACAATCAATTAAAATTTTATAACTATGCTCTGTACTTCAACTTCCATTATGCCACAAAAGTGAAGATGAACTTAGATGTCAAATTTCATCACCTACAGATCGAGGTTGTAGACTTTTGTAGATGGCCAGACACTTTGTATCGTGAGATCCATGATCTTTATCTTGTAGGATGTATTTATCAAATTATCATTGCCCCAATAGTAAATTTCAGGAAGCACACTCTCTCTGATGAGCTCAGTATAGATTTTATGAAATTTCTTCAAGGTGAACCTAAAATTAGCTATCACAAGGGTCCACTCAAAGAATGGTTGATAGCTACTCTTAATTTTGGTTACACAATCACGTTCACAATACATCAAGTCATTCCATCTTTTAGGTTGTTCCATGCAAATTATGGCATACCTACATTATTTCACGTAAAGTCTACTCTATCAATTAAAGTATGAAAAATTCTTCATGGAAATGTAGAGTTATTTCCAGTCCATCCATGGTTGAGAAAGTAAAAATATTCTACAAATTATTTATCAATGAATTGTCAACATTTTGAACAATACTATTTTTTATTATACCCAATTTTATAATAGCTATTAAATATTACATTATCAAGTTTTGTGATGGACTATGTCATCATTTCTTTCAATGATTATTAAGTATTTTTTCATTATGTTTGTAGAAAAATTTCTATATTGCTTCAATATGCTTCAATTGTTTAATTATTAAGTTTTTTGATGGACTATGTCATCATTTCTTTCAATGATTATTAAGTATTTTTTTATTACACATATTTGTACAAAAATTTCTATATTGCTTCAATGTGCTTCAATTGTTTAGCAATACAATGTATAACATTTCTTCGCTTCTAAGGGTAACCCAGGCCCTTCAGGTTGCGGTGGAATCATAAGAAATAGCTATGGGGAGGGAATAGCTGCCTTTGCTTCCCCGCTGGGAATCCAGACTATTCATCTGGCTGAAGCAAGAGCTGCGAGTAAGGTGGTCAAGTTGGCTTTTGAAGCCAGGATTACTAAACTCTGGCTTGAGGGGGACTCCAAAAACATTATTAATACCATTAATGGTATTTCCCCTCCCTCGTGGATGATTGCGAACATAATTGCTAAGACTTGCACCACTCTCACAAAGTTCGATAAGGTCCATGTCACTCATGTTTACAGAGAGGCAAACCCAGTCGCTGATTGGTTTGCTAATAAAGGGGTTAATGCCACCAATAATCTGTCCTGGCATGCCAGAAAAGATTTTCCGACGGAGTCAAAGTTGCTCATCGACCAAGATAAAATCTTGGGAAGGATGGCTCAAATCCAATGCAATTATGGATAATAAAGATTGCTTAATAAATGGTAAGTGCCATTATTGGCATCGTGATTTGCACCAGCAAAAGGGGTTTCCTCTAACTTTTCGACATGTTCGAAAGGACAATACCATTATTTTCAGAAAGGGGTATACTCACGGGTATCATAAAAGAAACATCACCAGTTTTTCGAATGCAAATAACTTGCACAGATCAGAGTTCATGAGAATTGTGGAAGTTGATCAGGTAAACATGACGGGTGAGAGGAGAAGAAAGGAGCCGGTGGGGGAAGTTTAGAAGTGGAAGAACAAGGACAAAAATTGGAGAGAGTTGGAAAAGGGTGGGGTTACTAATTTCTTCGAGAAACTTCATGGCTCGGATCCTGAGATCACTAACAACATGGTGAACTCGTGGAATAATGGTAAGGTTAAGGTGAACGGGGTCTACTTTCAAATTACTCAGGATGTGGTTGCTGAAGTCACGGGGATTCCGATGGAGGGGCATAAATTCTTCAAGACAAGAAGATGTCTTCTAATGCAATCAAGGATTTTGTGAAAAACACTGAAGAGCTGAACAAGCTAGGCAAGAAAGAGACGTTTTTTGTAACAGATACTATAAAGAAGCTCTAGAGGTATGTTCTCTACACTGTCATTGAATATATAACCCTAGACCCCAGGTTTGGTAGGGTTAGGACTCACCATTTTGTGATTCTGAATCATTTTCGCCATGGTAGTAAGATCTCCTTCCCGTATTATCTTTTTAACTCGATGAACAAGGCCATTTCTAGTTTTAAAAAGAAAGCTACTGTCAACCCGGCACTGCATGAGGGTCTTCTGCTTCTGATTCATGAGCATTTCCACACTCAAACCATTAGCAAAAACCCTATCCAGGGGGCGGATGTTGACAAGAGCAGCTCCAATTTTTCCTCAGATTCCGATGATGTCAAGAGCATCAGCTCTGATGAGGTTTTTGAGCATTCAGGTAAGAAGACTAAAATCCATAAGAAGGATTACCCCTCTATCAAATTACCCAGCAGAAAGAGCCCTAGAGGTCATACCCCAGCTAAAACTGGCTCTACTGAGGTGGAGGAGGAAATGGATACTGATGATTCTGACAAGGTTTCGAAGGAGGAGCGGGATGAGGAGAAACTGAGAAAAAGACAGAAGAGGGAGGGAGAGAGCATGGAGCGCTCCAGTAGTCAGGGAAAGGATTCTCTGCCCATTCCCCTCTCCCCTATACATCCTCAGCCTCCTTTGGAGGAAAATGATAACTCTGGACAGATTGAGGGGGAAGTGCAAGTTAATAACAGAAGGAAGGCTTGGAAGAACTTCAATGTGAGAACGGCCACTATGGGAATCTACAGAGAGGCGATGAACCCCCAACTCCTGGTGGACGACCTCGAGAAGCCTAGACTCAATGAGCTAATTGACCCGGCTATGGTGGCTATTTCTGATAATGCAAGAGAAACGAGCATGAATCTGTTGAACAATGCCCGCAATAGCATGATCGACAACTTCAGATCAATTAAATGGCTTTTCCATGAGCTTGAGGATGTCAGAGAGTAAAAAATATTGAGAACTACAATCACAACCTGGCAAGTCAAATGATCTCCCTCCTCGCTTCGATCAATGACAACATTCTCTCTCTCTTGGAAAATCTCAAAGACAGGAATCAGATGGAGGAAGATGATAAACAGAACAGAGACAAAGATAGACTGGATGTGGATAAAGCCAAGGATAGCACTATGGAGCAGGATTTGACGAACGCCCAGGATCATAAGGTAGAAGAGCAACAAGAGTGCGCCGAAGCTGCCCAGACCATGCTCGAGATGGAGAAGTAGTCTGCTAGGTTGGGTCTCTGTCCTTTGGTTTTTGTTTCTCCTGGCTTTGGCTTTTTGTCTGGTCTCTGTTTTTCTGGTTGGTTCTCTGGCCTTTTTTGTGGGCAGTTGTTTCGGGCTGGGCCTTTGGGCTTATTTTCAGCCGTAAGGATTATGTTTTGGCTGGGCGTTTTTTCGCTTATTTTCAGCCTTTCTTGTTGTTAAACTTATGGGTTTCAGGACCCCTTAAAACCTGTTTACCTTATCAAAAACATTTCTTTGCTTTTTATAACATTAAATAAATATCTATATGATTTGAAAATATCTTTTTAAATTACTATTATTATTTTTTCTCTATGCAAATTTTTAAAATTAACATATAAAAAATATACTAAAATCATAATAATATTAAATATCTATTAATACAAAAATTTCATAATATATTTAACTATAATGAATTATAATTTAAAAAATAATGTCTTTCATTTTGCATTGTGAGTGCTACTAGCTTATATATATATTATATATATATATATATAATAAGCTGAGAGATATCCTTCTTGAGGCGCCTATTTTCATAATCTCACTCAGTGCAATAGGCGCCTCGAGAAGGATATCTCTCGGCTTATTATATATATATATATATATATATATAAGCTAGTTAGATATATACTATTTCCAACTAGGGGAACAAAATAAATCCCTAATTGTCTTTAATTGCCAACAAGTGGGAGATGGTGTATATAACGAGGTCTTCCTCTGTACTTGTAGGTGAATGCATGAATGTTATGTGAACAAATATGGAAACCTGTTGAGATGTATAATACTTTGCTTACACCTCATTTTGTGGTTGTAGTGTGTAGTTCTCTACAAAATCTACAATCAAAACAATGGTATCCAATGAAAACGTATCCTTACACAACTTGAATTGCAAATCCAACCATCGAGCTCTATAGGTATGCCTTGCATACTCGTAAATAATCTTTTCACAAAAAATCTTCATGAACTCATGCACGGGAATCTTTTCAATAACTAGATCACATCTTTTACCATGTTTCCCATCTTTTAGAGCATATGTCACTGTCTTGAATTTTCCATAATCTACTATTTCATTTCCAATTGCATGTGTACTATCCATATGTTGACAAGTTGATAAAAGTTGAAAAGAACCAAAAAATAAGAACGTACCATCCAAGTATGATGTCTTGTAAAATTGTTGGCCATCCCTTATTTCACATAAAATGTTGGATATGAATTCCCTTGAAGATATTGGTGGCGCTTTTATGTCACAATCCTGCAAAACAAATTGAGAATGCAAAACTACACATATGTGCCTAAAAACATCAAAATGGTTAGAAAAATCAATATGTATCCTACAACAACAAGTTGTGCGTGTGTGATTTATTTTCACATAAAAGGGTTTACCCATCTCAAAAAATCTTTGACTTATTCAAATTTGAGGATACATACCAATAAATTTTGCAAAAAATTGTGTCTAAGTTGAGTCCAAAAAATGTTTCACATGTGGCTCGCAATTTTGGCTACCAATCCTCCTTCTTACAACATCTCTTTGATTAGGAGAAACACGTGTGTTATTTTTCCAAAAATCTTCGATTAATGATTTCAAGGCTTCACTAATTTCTTTATCCTTTTGCGGTAGTCTACCGCTAAATATCCATAACTCATTTTTTGTTGGATCTTCTAATCTCTCACGCCTTAGCATGGCTCACCTTAAGGTACCTCTACCAATTTTTAATGTTTTTCTTGTCTTTCTTATGAGTGGATCTTTCTTCATTTGGCTACTTACTATTGTCGATGTGAGTACTCGTCTTGTGATATTACTATCTTTGGTACGTGATTTAGAACCCACTTTGTCATAAGCACTCATTAGATTCTTTATAATATTTCTTTCATTTGAATCATCCATCATTCTTAGCCCAAGAATCATCATGATAGGCCTAAATTTTAAATTCCTCATCATTTCAACAAATAATTGGCATTGACCTGTAATATTTAATTCTTCAAAAAATAATCTCCACATATGATTAACTTTTCTTTGACAAGTACGCTTCCTAATCTTGTCAAGCATTGATTTCAAAATGTTAGTATCAATATCAATCAAATATTTTGGTTTTCTAAAACAAATTCTAGAAGGTGTTCTAATCTCTTCAATTCTCTCAACATTTGAAAATCAATATAAGGTTGAGTGTATTGCGTACCTTGAACCGAAGATGATGTGTCTTGGCAATAAGATGTAAAAGATGGAATATCACCTACTTGATGTGTTGATGTTGTGCTTTCAACATGACATGATGGAGTGTTTATATCGTCGGATCTATAAATCAGTGTCTCTTCAACATGAGAGGATGATATGACTTCAACATTGGAAGATGCTGTAGCGGATGATATGACTCCAACATTTGAAGATGGTGTAGCCAACAATATGACCCCAACATTGGAGGATGGTGTAGCTTCACAATTCAATTGTCTTCTTGAGCGTAACAATCTCATTTGTTCTCTTTGTCTTTCTAATTCTTCCTCATTGTTTCTTTGTACTGATGGTTCTTGATCCTCTTCAACAGTCGATTTTTCATCATTGCTTTGCAATTTTCTTTGTTCACGTAGTAATTTCTTTTTATCTCTTTTAATTGTCAAATCTCTCTCCCTATCTACATTTTTTTGAATCTTTGGTTTCTTCCTTGGCATGATGATGATTTCTACATGTCAAATTATTCAAACATTCGAATTATTTAAAATATGTAAATTACAAATTATTCAATTACATATAAAAATTATAATTATTTGAACAAATAAACAATATATATCAAATGACTTGTCAAATTTCTAACCATTTCGAAATAACATTTCATTCAAACATACAATTTTCAATTAATTCACTATATATTACATAACATATCAAATTATAATCAAATTTGTATCTATATATCGACAAACAATATTTAAAATGGATTGCACTAACCTTTTCTATTAAAGGAATATTCAAAAATTCTTCAAATCTCGTATCTAATGATTGAATTTGGTGTTTGCTAGCTTCCAAAAGTGTTGAAATAGTGTTTTCTATGTTGAAACCCGTGTTTTCTATCAAAATAACAGAGAGCATAACAGACCAAAAGTTAAAAATGGATGAAATGGGCCCCAAGGTTGGTTTTTTACCATTTTTTGGTGATTTGAGATAGTGTGTACGCACTATAAAGCGTGTACACACTATAAAGCGCGTACGCACTATCTCAAAACACATCACTCCCCATCCTCCCTACTCTCTCTCCCATCCCCTCCGTCTCTCTCCTCCTACTCTCTCCCATAATTTACTCTCTCTCACTTTCCCTCTCCCACCACCTACTCTCTCTACCTCTCTCACCCCATCTCCTCTCCCATCCCCAGCTCTTTAGATCTCTCACACACACTCTTATCCCCCCTATCTCCCTTCCTCTCCCTCTCCTACCACCTAATTTCTCTCCCCCATCCCCTACTCTCTCTCTTCTCTCCCATCCCCTACTTTGTTACTCTTACACACATTCCCATTCCCCCTCTCTCTCCCTCTCCCACCACTTACTTTCTCTCCCCCATCATCGTACTCTCTCTACCACCCCCTACTCTCTCTCACACTCACACTACTACTACCTACTATCTCTCTCTCAAGTTATCTCTCTCCCTCTCTACTCTCTCTCTCTCTCTCCCATCTTGTACAAGCTCTCTCTGCCTCTCCCACTACCTACTTTCTCTCCCCCATACCTTGCTCTCTCTCTCGTCTCCCATCCCCTACTCTCTCTCACTCTCACACTCTCCCCCATCCCCTACTCTCTCTCCTCTCCCATCCCCTACTCTCTCACACTCTCACTCTCTCCCATCCCCTACTCTATCTCTCCTACACATACACCCCCATCCACCCTCTCTCTTTCCCTCTCCCACCACCTACTTTCTCTCCCCCATCTTCCTACTCTCTCTCTCTGACACCCCCTACTCTCACACTCTCACACTCTCTCCCATCCCCTGCTCTGTCTCTCTTACACACACACTCCCATCCCCCCTCTCTCTTTTCCTCTCCTACCACCTACTTTCTCTCCCCCATTGTTGTACTCTCTCTCTCTGCCACCCCCTACTTCCACACTTTTGTACTCTCTCCCATCCCCTACTCTCTCACTTTCATAGATACACACACTCTTATCCCCCCACTCTTCTTCTTCTCTCCCATCCCCTACTCTCTACATCTGTCACACACACTCCCATCCCCCCTATTTCTCTCCCTCTCCCTCTCCCTCTCCCACTCCCTCTCCTACCGCCTACTATCTATCTCTCTCAAGTTCTCTTTCTTCCTCTCTACTCTCTCTCTCTCTCTCTCCCATCCCTTGCTCTCACTCCCTCTCCCATCCCCTACTACTTTCTCTCAAACTCTCACACTCTCTCCCATCCTTTACTCTATCTCTCTTATAAATAAATACACATTCCCATTTCCCCCCTCTCTCTCTCTCTCGCAATCCTTGTCCCACTGCCTACTCTCTCCCATCCCTTATTCTATCTCTCTTAAGTGCTTCCATTCCACCTCTCTCTCCCTCCCACTCCCTCTCCCATCACCTACTCTCTCTCTCTCTCTCTCTCTCTCTCTCTCTCTCTCTCTCTCTCTCTCTCTCTCTCTCTCTCTCTCTCTCTCTCTCTCTCTCTCTCTCTCCCATCCCTCTACCATTGGCTACTCTCTCTATCTCTCTCTCCCCTCTCTCATTCTTGACTCTCTCTCTTTCACACACACACACACCTATCCCCCCTCTCTCCTCTTCCATCCCCTACTTTTTCTCTCACTTGCTCTCCCTCTCCCATTGCCTACTCTCTCTCTCACTCACACACACACACACACACACACTCTCTCTCTCTCTCTCTCTCTCTCTCTACTACCCTCTAGTCTCTCTTAAATTTTCACACTCTCTCCTATCCCCTACTCTCTCTCTCTCTCTCTCTCTCTCTCTCTCTCTCTTACACACATCTCTATTCCCCCCTCTCTCCCCCTCTCCCACTCCCTCTCTCATCACCTACTCTCTCTTCCATCCCCTACTCTCTCTTGAGCTACTTTTTCTTCCCCCTCTCCCATTCCATACTCTCTCTCTTTCACACACATGCACTCCCATCCTCCTCTCTCTCAAGTTCTTCCTCTCCCACTTCGTCTCCCATCGCCTACTCTCTGCCCCATCCCCTACTCTTAATCTCTCTCTCCCAACCTGTACTCTTTCTCACACTTCCTCTCTCTCCCATCCCCTACTTTAAATCTCTTTCCCCCATCCTGCACTCTCTCTTTTCCACCCCTACTCTCTCTCACACTTCCTCTCTTTGCCACCCCTACTCTCTCTCTCTCTCATCCTATACTCTCTTTGCCACCCCTACTCTCTCTCTCTCATCCTATACTCTCTTTGCCACCCCTACTCTTTCTCAGTTTCTCTCTCCCATCCTGTACTATCTCCCCTCTCCTATCCCCTACTTTCTCTCTATCTCTTTCACGCACACACATAGCCATTCCCCTATCCCCCCCACATAGTTCTCTCTTGCAACTTAGATCTTAATAGTGCATGCACACTATAGTGTGTGTGCCCTATAGCGCGCACGTGCTATTTAGAACTGTGGTTTAAATAGCGTGTGCACGCTATAGGGTGCACACGCTATTTAAACCTTAATTAAACCCAAGCCTAAGGCTTGCTTTTGCCTTGCAGATCCAACCCAAATGTTTGGATTTGATGAATAGGCCTGAGACGTGTTTTCTAGGAAACATAAAAAAATGATTGTTTTTTCTTCTGTGCTCCCCTTCAAGATTTCTCATGGTTGGGTATCAATAAGATCAAGTTACATAGCATTATAGGTCTCTGTGTTAGATATCTAACCATATAATTTATTTTTAATTTGAACTATTTCAAGCCTTTCATCTATAATTTCTTTTGAATGTATGTTCATTTTTTTTCAAAAACCACCATGTACTAATTGGGCTATAGATTTTAGCTCGTTCATTGAATTTTGTAATAACTTAATTTTTTAGAAACTAGACTCCATTCTACACACTTTGAAAAAAAAAAGTTTTGATTTTAAATTAGTTTTCGATTATTTCTAGGGGGAGCACATAGATATTTCATGTTTTTGGGATGTGTCTAGTTAAAAAATTCATTAAAAAAAAAAATACACATTATAAAATTACCTTAAAAATTTGGGATAAACTACGTAGTGTTAAGTAACTTTTGACTAGAGCGATTAAAGAATTTCAAAAAAAAAGTTAAAATTTTTGGGGGGCACACTTTGTACTGTGTTATGTTTTTTGTAATAAACAATACCACTTTTTGTGGCCTCCTTTTTTGAGGACCTAAAACTAAACCATTTTGAAAAAAAACTAGTAGTTTAGAAACTAGATTCAAAGGACTACGACTTTGTTTTTGTCATATCTAAAATTTTTGAGCATAACTATCTTCAAATTCTTGTTGAAGTTCAAAATTTGCAGATTTTTGGAAAAAGGTGTGCACTTATACCCACCTTTTGACACCACAACTTTGTGCACTTACCCATGTTAAATTCAAACCAATGAATTCATGGAATTTTTATGAATGATATTAACCCTTCACCGATAAGTTGATTCTTGGACTATCATCATAGACCTTGTTAGTGCCAAGGTGAAGGAGTGACTGAAAAACTAATAAGGAATAAGATAGTCAATAAGAACTAATGAAGAATATGATAACATTAGTAACTAAATAATTATTGAAACAAGACATAATAGATAAGATCATAAGCTACCAAACAAGAGGACAACCCATAGAATAAGAGTAACCAAGCGACAAGAAGGAAATCAAGAAAGTATGCCAATTGAGGTACAACATAAGAGGAAATAAGTAGACAATTACTACTGATCGATAATTGAAAATGGCATCGATTAAACAAGAAGATAAATGTAATGAGACTATTCAATGGACAAGGAACTAATTTAACAATGAAGAGGTAAGACTCTAGAAATAGCTATTGAATACACAACTCTTGATAACCCATTCTTAACCACCAAGAGACTGGAAATGCTACAATGAGCTTGAACATTCTAGATATAAATGACAGCTACCATACCGATCTAGGAAGAGTTTGTATAAACACACATATTTTAATGGTAGGTAGACTAACTTGGGATGATACCCAAACAAATTGAATGTGAGTTAATAAATTTAAGAAGAGTATCCCTCTATGAGCTATGGGACAATATTTTATAATTCTATATTTCAATTATATGCAAGAACTATTAGGAATGTGCACTGATCTTAAGGCAAGGCCCTAAATGGCACAACTATGTTGGACCAAGGTAAGCCTATATATAGAAGTTGTGTCCCTAAATGCAGAAGACTTCCAGGAGGAAGTCAATAGCTAGGGGGGGAGGATGTAAGGCCCACACTAGTACCCTACTATAGAAATGAATGTGATTAGGAGTTAATTAGTTTATGAATGCCATTCTATTACTAATAATGATTTATGAGATCTTATTAGAGGTTGATGCGGATTTTAGCTATTATAAGTCTAATACCAATTCAATAGCATTATGTTGAATAGATAGGAGAACATGAAAATGAGATTCAAATTGTTCAAGCTAAGCACTTGGACACAAGATACTAGGGATGATCTACTAGGCAATTAGGGAGGTTAAAATAACATTTTTTCTACTAAGAACAACTATGACCATAGGTTATGATGAGAATAAGACATATGGATATGTTTGGAAATTGGCTCTAACTTATTATGACATAATTATTGAAATATTATATTAGTATGAAGAGTTAACCCTAGAAAATCAAACAAACCCTTCATAAGGTGATAAAGGGGTATTGCTAGGAACGTCACTATACCTAACTTGATTGAAAGGTACTAGTTAACTAGTCTGCACATTAGCGATTTTCACTTAGGACATGTATGTTAAGATTCATTTTATATGTTTTCATGATTTACTAAAGAGCACTTAGAGTTTCATTGTTATGTTAGAAACAGTTGTGATAATATTCAGAATGATAATGAGTGATATTAAGGAAGATTATTGTTGATACAAATATTTGATATTTCAATATTAAATTGATAGTCAAAAATAGAAGATGATGATGTGTAATGCAGTACTAGACCATTATAAATTCAATCTTAATAAACATGGAGAATGTTTAAAAAGAACTAGATAATAAGTAAGCTTAAAAGAGACCTGGAGATGCATATTTACATTTTGGAAAATGTATTGCAAAGAAAAAAAAAAATCATTCATTCTATTAGGGCCCGTTTGGTTGTAGGCATAGGAATGGAGAATTAGAATGGAAAATTAGAATGGGATTGGGAATGGAGAATGGGAATGGAAAAGAGAAATCCCATTCTTGTTTGGTTCGCCTGGTATTTGATTGAGAATATGTTACTCCCTTGTTTGGTTGTACAAAATTGGAATTGGAATATAGTTAAGTTTACATTTTAATATATATTATTTATTTTAATATGGTATTATATTTGGTTAATTATTTCAATATATTGTAAAAAAATTTAAAAATTAAAAAAAAATCTATTGAAATAAATTTATGTCAACATTTTTTAATGAAGAGATATAAACATAAAAATATTATACACAATAATATAATCATCAAATTAGTAAAATTTTCTCATCCTGATCCAAATTTGATAAATTGAGTTGTACGTCAATTTGATTTTTAAATTCATTTAATATATTTTATTTGTTTCACTATATTGATATATTTGGTTAATTATTTCAATTCATTGTAAAGAAAATAATTTTGTTCATTCTATTTTATTAAATGAAATTAATAAGAAATTAATTTATTTCAGCATTTTTTAAATGAATAGATATAAACATAAAAATGTTATGCACAATAATATACTCTTGAAATTACTAAAATTTGCTCATCATTTAATACAAAATCATATAAAAGGTTTAGTCTCCATGATTCCTTACAAAAAAATGGTCATTTCATCACTAAAATTAGAATCACCATGATCAACAATAGTGTGTTTATAAAAATTAGAACCGAATTAAGTCCACATTGAAATGTGATTTTGGCTTTTTCTATAGAACCAATCTCCCTAGCAGTTGTCTCCCACACAATGCACAACTTGCAACCATTCCTATCTTCTTCTATAGATTTTGATGTGCTTGAGGTAGATGGGCAATCTTTGACCCACTGGAAGAATTTGCAGCCATTGTGCCCCTACATTCCAAAACTACATTAGGGCTTGCCACAATAATAAAATAAAAAATAAAAATAAAAAAGATAAGTAACAACCTTTCTTTTATCTGGACAACACAAAAACTAAGCCCAGGATTATCATCTATAAGTGACATCTTCATTACTATAGGTCCAACACCGCATCGACACATTGGAAGAGTTCACAAATCCATCGACCCTATATAAATAATGAACAAATATAATGAGAAATTACTACAAAAGTGTAAAATATATTCTAATATCTATATTCAATGGACTATGTTGTCACTCCTCAGTCCAATCCTGCTAGTGATGCAAATACCTCTTGACTTAAATATTTTGACATATGACACATGACTTTCAACTGTATATTGTCCCAAATGCTTGAAAACTGTATAATATATATAACATACCAATGCATGCATTTTTTATATCATAAAGAAAAGATAGGATGTGGAGAGATTGAGAAGCACAATTTACTAGGATGGTGTTTTTGCAACAGGGGTGTTGACATCACTGACTTATTCCCAACCGTATCAGTTATAGAGCTATTATTGACAACTATTGTAGTGTGAACAAATTTCTAGAGGCATTGAGATTGTCGGAGAAAGTGATAGCATTCAGCACTAACAATGATGAAGACACAAAAATTGGTACACATACTTATATTAAACCATAAGCGATATATATTCCTCACATAGACATAAAAATCGCAGTTAGAGTGTTGATGGAAAAATTATAGTCCCAAATAGCATAGTGAAGGGAAAATTAATGTGTGATTGTGTGTAAATCCACATCTTCAAATGTGTTTGTGTAATTCTAAATCCTAGAAGTCAATTTGACCAGAAGAGTGTGAAAAACAGGGTTGGTTCTAAATGTTGCTGCAAGTTATCAGAATACTTTGCCAATAAAATAGGGTACAAATAAAGAGGTCAAAAGGTATGACACTTAAAACACCCACCTAGGCTGGTAGCACTTCCTTTGAACATGGAGCAACTGTCCAAGATAACATGGAAGCGATAGGAAGGGTGAGCAACATCACTAAAAAATAGTGCAATTGCAAAGCACACGTCTTCAGGTCTCACCCCAACAATCATCTGCTCAATCAAATATGAAGAATTAAAATCTAGCTCAAACTAATGCATAATTAACATTATCACATCTCCACAATCCACATAAATAAACAATAATGGTGAAAATGCAAGAACTGGTACAAAGACATATATTAACCATAAGCAACATAACTAACAAATAGTACAATTGAAAAGCACAAGTTGAAATGTTGGATAGCACACCACTCTCATTTTTTTTACATATGTGTAATTAGGTCAGTCAAGAGTAAATAGTTTATAGAAAACAACATCATCTAGAAGAAATTTTTTTTGCAAATATTGTCCAATATATTTTTATGAATTATATGGCTTCGTGTACAAGAAGTAGCTTTATCAAATATGTTAGTACCATTACACACATTACAAAGTCATACGTCAAACTCTAGCATCAAAATACGAGAATCATTATACTAACTACAATTTTTTCTCTTTCTACTATCATTCTTTCTCTTTAATTCTTGGACTATCATCATAGACCTTGTCAGTGCTAAGGTGAGGGACTGACTCAAAAACTAATAAGGAGTAAGATAGTCAGTAAGAACTGATGAAGAATATGATAACATTAGTAACTAAATAATTATTGAAACAAGACATAATAGATAAGATCATAAGCTACCAAACAAGAAGACAACCCATAAAATAAGAGTAACCAAGTGAGAAGAAGGAAATCGAGCAAGTATGCCAATTGAGGTACAATATAAGAGGAAATAAGTAGACAAGTACTACTGATCGATAATCTATAATGACATCGATTAAACAATAAGATAAACGTAATGAGACTATTCAATGGACAAGGAACTAATTTAACAATTGAGAGGTAAGGTTCTAGAAATAGCTATTGAATACACTACTCTTGATAACCCATTCTTAATCACCAAGAGACTAGAAATGCTACAATGAGCTTGAACATTCTAGATATAAATGACAGCTACCATACTGATCTAGGAAGATTTTGTACAAACACAAAATATTTTAATGGTAGGTACACTAACTTGGGATGATACCCAAACAAATTGAATGTGAGTTAATCAATTTAAGAAGAGTATCCCTCTATGAGCTATGGGACAATATTTTATAAGTCTATATTTCAATTATATGTAAGAACTATTAGGAATGTGCGTTGATCTTAAGGCAAGGCCCTAAGTGGCACAACTATGTTGGACCAAGGTAAGCCTGTATATAGAAGTTGTGTCCCTAAATGCAGAAGACTTCTAGGAGGAAGTCAATAGCTAGGGGGGGAGGATGTAAGGCCCACACGAGTACCCTACTATAGAAATAAATGTAATTGGGAGTTAATTAGGTTACGAATGCCATTCTATTACTAATAATGATTTATGAGATCCTATTAGAGGTTGGTGTGGATTTTAGTTATTAGAAATCTAATACCAATTCAAAAGCTTTATGTTGAATAGATAGGACCACATGAAAATGAGATTCAAAATGTTCATGCTAAGAACTTGGCGACAAGATACTAGGGATTATCTACTAGGAAATTAGGAAGGATAAAATAACATTTGTTCTACTAAGAACAACTATGACCATAGGTTATGATTACAATAAGACATATGGATATGTTTGGAAATTGGTTCTAACTTATTATGACATAATTATTGAAACATTTTATTAGTATGAGGAGTTAACCCTAGAAAATCACACAAACCCTTCATAAGGTGATAAAGGGGTATTGCTAGGAATGTCACTATACCTAACTTGATTGAAAGGTACTAGTTAACTAGTTTGCACCTTAGCGATTTTCACTTAGGACATGTATCTTAAGATTCATTTTATATGTTTTCATGATTTATTAAAGAGGAGTTAGAGTTTCATTGTTATGTTAGAAAGAGTTGTGATAATATTCAGAATGCTAATGAGTGATATTAAGGAAGATTATTGTTGATACAAATATTTGATATTTCAATGTTTTGAATATTTTATGAGGATTGTTAGATGGAAGTTAATTGTATATGTTACGCAAATTATGTGATATTAGATTATTTTTCATTTATCTGTATTTGTTTTTATATTATTTTATTGAGCTACTAATGTTTAAGTTGAGTGTGCAGGAAGAGGAACCACGGAAATTTAATGGGGAAACAAGGTATAGGCACATGTTTAAATGACTCTACCAAGGTGAATCTTTGTAAGATTCATAAACCTCATTGTCAGTGATTCTATTTTCTGGAATGTTTATACAAAATTGTAAGCCCCTCTTCCATTATCAAAAAAGCTGGATAATAAGAAGCAGCCAAAGATGGCAGCACAACTGAACTCTGTAAAAACTGAGTTTTTTATGGATTATTCATGTTTTCCATGCCCATTCACTGTGAAGGAGATTTTAGAAGATATTAATAGAGTATTATAAGAAAGGGATTAGGATGATAGTTCCACATATGTTTGCAGTTGCAATAGAGCAATTTCAAGGTAGTAAAGAAACATAGGATATAAAACAAGTGACAAAAATTTAAACAATAAAAATATTTCTCATATAGAAAACCTCCAATTCATAAGCTCGAGTTTATACAATAGATGGGCTATCAATGGTGCAACTGGATGCTTAGAGGTGTATGGTTGGCCAAACAGTACTGGGAAAAAGTTGTAATCGGTTGGAAAAGATGAAGTTCTACTGAAAACAGTGCTGAAACACTAGTACATTATCTCAGGCATTCTGTCAATGATGGCATAAGGGTGGAACATCAATTTGTCAATGACAAGTTTGCAATATCAACCAATGTTGCTACATCTGCCATCTAAATGATGTTGACTTTAATTACATGGCTGGAGGTGTGGACTTTAGTAAAGAATAGGCTGAGAAACACATACTAAATGCCCAAATCTGATTGATATCCTTCTTGAAATGATGGAGCTTCACTGCTATTAGGCTATTAACTTATGTTAACTAATAAATAATGTAAATAACAGCTTGTGTGACTAATCTATTACTTAGAATGACTAAATTTCTCTCTCCAAACATGCTGCTCAGCCAGGGTTGACTAAAATAACTTAGATCCAACTCTATAAGATGCTAAAAAATTCACCAAAAAGACCGAAATCAATACTCAAATCTTCAAATATTATATGGAAACACAATATTGAAATTTATATTGCATACCTATTACTAAAAACATAGTTAAAACCTTCAGTATTAGCAACAATGTTGTAGCAGCAGCAACTACTGCTATGGTTTCTTTTTAATCCTAGATTTCTACGTTAGTTTACATAGTAAAGAAACTGTGTCATGAAAAGCATCAAAGAAATACACAAGATCGATCAATTATAGCCCACAGTGGATTGTTATAGAGGTTTATTGTTCATCAAATTACATGAAACGATGAAAACATAAGGAAAAAAAGATTTGGTACAAACATTGATTTCTCAACATTGTAAAGTACAAGACTCCAAAACTATATATAGCTGCATACAGTGAAGTTTCCATTGTAATCAGCAATCTCAAAATAAATGAGATCAATCGTAACAAATGTTTATAGGAAGTCATATTGTACCAGACATGAACCAAAGCCAAAAAACCATATTCATAGAAATATCGAGTATATATATATATATATATATATATATGTTCATGTTTTGCAATATAGCTAAGTTCGAGAGTTGTAGTATTCCCACATCCTTTGGGCTATTTCCTCTCGAAAATTCCCCCAATCATCTATGTCTCTTTGATTCATTCATATGTCTCTAGAATGGACACATTTATCCCAGCACGATCATCATCCTCTTCAATATCCACTTCGGCTAGAAGACCATCCTCCATGGTAATGAAGTTGTGTAGTATGCCACATGCAAAAACAATCCTTGTTTGGGTAGTTATACTGTAGGATGTTGCATGCTTTAGGATAGGAAAGTTTGTTGGTTTAATATACCACATGTTCGCTCAATCACATTCCTAAAAGAGGAGTGTCGATGATTAAATAACTCTTTGGGAGTGTTGACTGGGTTTTCTCTTCAAAACTCTTTTAGGTGGTAACATGTACACTGATAAGGGATAAGAAAACCTGGTACATTTGGATACCTAGCATCAACTAAATAGAATTTTCCTACACAAATGGAAATAATGTTGTAATCAAAATAGAGCATATGAGTTTTGATTTAATATAATGATAATATTATCATATAAAATATGAATTAATATACCAGGAGGAACCACCAGTGGATTTTCTCTAGACAAAGCTGAAGCAAGCACCCGACTATCTGCAGCAGACCCTTCCCAACCAGCTAGAATATATTGAAACTTGTAGTCAAATGAACAGACACCCAAAACATTTTGTGACAAATTGCCTTTTCTATCACGATATTTTGCTTGGATGTCCACATCGATAGTAACAGGCATATGGGTTCCATCCATTGCACCAATAAAATCCTATAAAAAGAAATATTATTATCAAATATAAATTAATATTATTATTATTTTCAGCAAAGAAAGAAACATCACTAGAGTATTTACCTTGAAATATGGATCAAAATGGTCCTTCCTAACAATTTCTGGAGGAGTTGTTGCAAGAGGGGGTAACAGATAATCACTATGAAGTGCTAATATGGCCTTTAAGACGTTGTGGAAGTGTCGACTCACTGTCTCTCCTGAGTGACCAAAGTTATGGCCAATCTTTCAGTTCCTTAGATTATGGCCAAGGGTGTGGATAAACATCACTAGTTGTTCTTCCAATGTTATGTTATCCGTATCTTTGATGCTCCCTTTTTGTCTTAGAATTTTTGCCAAGCGAAAGAAGGCTACTCTACTCATGTGTATTTGGTCATGGCAATCTATGTTAGTAGAATGGATAATACGCTTATAAAAAGGACATGCAACTCTTCTTCACTTATTCCTATGTCTTCTAGCCTCTTGGGAAGATACTACTATCAATACTGCAAGGTTGGCCAACAAAACATCAAGTATGCGCATGACCTTGATCTTCCTAACTATGACTCCTTAGACTTGTATATTTCGAGTAAGATCCATGAAATGACCTACAATGAAAAAAGGGTCACATAAATCTTACTACTGTTAAGAGTTATATAAAAAAAATATAAATAATAATTACTTAGAACAACCGAGAGTACATCAATACATAGAAACTTTTCTTACCACATAAGATCTCTAGACAATATGGAAGACGCAACTTCTAGCTTACATTGTATTAAAGAGATAATGAAGAATATACACATACGCTGAAAATGGTCAAACAAAGAGCTATACCATGTTCTGCAAGAAGGAAAGGATACTACAGCTATATGTGAGTAGAAAAAGTAGCAATTGAGCAAAAGAGGATAGTACAACTATAGTTGTGCTAGTTGTTACCAAGTCCAACTAATTATTCTAGTCAAAAGTCCATTACATATATCCAAAATAACAAATAGATTAAAGACATGTAACATATCTTTATATAAATTATTTAAATGTCTATATATTGTTTTCAACATTATCTATCATTATTAATCTTTCTTTATTGAAAGATTTGACATATGATAACCCATTCATCTATTAAAAATAATAATATAAACTACATCAAATAAACAAAGCTTATTTGATGTCAAACTCTAAAAACTGTTTCAAATTAATATAAATTATTTTTAATGTCCAACTATATATATATATAATGTTACATATATTTTTAAAGAAAGAGACAGGAACAAAATAACATAAAATAGGTCAATAATAAATTTGATTAATGTCAGCATGAATTCTGTGCTATTAATTTACTTTCAAGAGACAACTAAGACATGTCAATGACCAATTACACTATACCGTCTACCATCTTCTATGGTGGATTGATTCTACCTATGTGACACTCCAAACAACATATTTTATTGTGGATTACAGTACACATTACACATTTTGATTGGTCTCATTCGTATAATTCTTTCTCACAATTATGCAAAAATGAATGTTTATATATGTGTATATGCAGACTTTAATTTAATTGCTTAGTTATTTGGAATTATTTTAGAAATTAAGGAATATTCATCTTTTAGATTATAGTAACGTAATAATGATAATTAATAAAAGGCTAAACAAATAAACAAATAAATAAATAAATAAAAAGAGACCTAATATTAATAGAAAATAGAATTTTAAAGAAAATTGATATAACATCTTATCGTCACAACTTGGCAACCTTCATTGTTGTAATAAAACGAATTGAATACCACTTATATAATTTTTAAAAAATAGGAGCTTTAACCCCCTTGCACCTTGCATAAGTTTGCTTTTAGAAAATGAGTATCCTCCATGAGAGGAACTCGAAGATCTAGGTTCGGTGCACAACTTCGTACCACTAATAGCTTTCCTAATTCAAACATCGATGTGAGACCTAACTCACATTTCCTTACAACAACAAAAAATATCTGATTGTATTTTGCCTTGTAAAACTAGGGCATGACATTCTAGAATTAGAGCAGGTTTATACAACACTGGGCGTTAATGAGTCCACCACGCTAAGGACCATAGGTAAAGATACTATGAAGTGAAAAGACTATCAGGGCTGAAGGCTAAAGGATACACAATGCTATTTTGACCTAATATCTAATTGTATACGAGGATTAGTAATGCAAAGAACACTAAATATCAAATCAAAAGTATTCACAAAACTAAATAAACGTAACTTCAAGATAGACTAAGATGAGCTCTCAATTGAGAATATGAACCATTAATGGGCTCTCTTACTGAGAAGCTCTCTTGTTGAGTAGCTTTGTCTAATTAGATAGGATGTATGCTCAATTCTCCAAAGGCTTCAATGGTGTTCTTGATGGATTTTGGCTTGGGTGAATGGATTTGATGTAAAATGGCTTCTCAAAAATGGCATTATGGCTTTACTTCATGATCAAAATGGCATTACTTTGTTACTGTGGGTGATTGTGTTGAAATGGCTTGGGAGAGGATTCCTTAAATAGGCAAAGTGCTTGAGGGATCAAGGGCTAGGATGCAAGGATGGGAGAAAGCTTATGGAAAGTTTAGATTGAATGAGAGGAGAGAACATGGATTGTACTTCCTTACAGCCAGTCAAGGAGTGGCGCATGTCACAGGGTCATTGGTTAGAGCAAGAGGGGTTGAGGGGTCAACAAAGGAGGCTCAAAGCTCATAAAGACCCTTATAATGGCTTGTAAGAGCAATGAATGGGCTTGTAAGAGTCATTTATGGTTTTGTGGGCTTCATAAAGTTTTATGGTTGGGATATTTGTCAGAGAGTAGAGATATTTTGACTTGGGTTGGATTAAGAAAGTCTTAAGCTTGACTTAGGAATGTGCAAATGATTAAGTCTTGGATTAGGCTTGGGTTAAGATTAGATTAGGCTTGTTAGAGATGGGCAAGTGGATGACATTTAATCAGGGTGGGTGAAGGAGGAGATATTTGTTGGCTTTGGCTTGGGTTAGCAAGTCTTAACCCATGTTTAGGGAATGTGACAAGGTTAGGGGGGAGATTAGGATTAGGGTCAAAGATAAGGATTGACATCTTCTAGAAGAGTCTAGGCTTTGGATGAGGATGAAGACTTTCTGGAAGAGTCTAGAACTTCCTAGGATGAGGATAAATAAGTTTTTTAGGAAATAAATAAAGTTTTATTTATTTCAAGGGTTTGGATTGAGGAGATATTTATTAAAATATTTTTAATAAACATGAGGATTAATATTTAACCTTGATTAAATATTTTGAGTTGGGATTAGGGGTAGGAAATGATGGGATTAGCCTTTAATCGAAATTAAAGAAGGATTAGAAGATTTTGGAAGAGGTTAGTGGTCTTAAGGAAATTGGCCAAGTTTTGGGTAAAAAACAAATTATTTATTTATTTTGAGATTTTTGGTTGATTTATTAATTAAATAATTAATAAATAAGGAAATAATATTTAAATAAGATTTAAACATTTTTGGAAGGGGTTCCTTAATTAAATATTTTTAATTAAGATAAAGGGATTTAATGGCATAAAAATAAATTAATTAATTAAATAATTAATTAATTAATAAATGATGATGTCATCAAAGACTTTTTTAGAAAATAAAAACTCTTTATTTTCTAAAGGATTTTTAGGTGTCTACATTTTGCCCCTCTTTGACATAGTGTTGAGATAACATTATTTCAACGAAGTTTGAATATAAATGACATGAGCAAGATGTTTTAGCAACAAAGTTGCCATAATCTTGGATAAGGAGAGACTGGACTATGAGATGCCCCCTCAAGAAGGTGGCGGGGAGAGAAAATGAGGCTCGATGGCTTCTTGAAAAATACAAGAATTTGAGATAAGCAAGGAGAATGAGATTGGCAAAGAGAAGGGGTTGAATTAGCTCAAACTCTTACTATGGGAGAATGATAAATGAGAATTAGATGCACAAGAGGAAGCAAGCTTAAGACTTAAGGGAAGGTGGAGGATGAAGGAGCAGAGCGCTATAAAAAGGAATCCAGGATAGGGAGAAGGATGAGGGTATTATAAAGCTGATGCAATAGGATTTCAAAGAATCAGATTGGCAGAAAATGGGTTTTGGAGATCCCTAGGACTAGGATTGTGGATCTCAAAAGATGAGGCTTGGTGGATTGATTGGATTGGTGGATCTCTAAGACTAGGATTGTGGATCCCTAAAGCTAAAAGTGAAGATTGATTCAAAGAGATACTGATGCATAAGCTGGGGTAGGAGAGACAGATGCTGGATATGGATGGGGGATAATGGAGATGAAGGGAATCCATTGAAGCTTTTTGAGCAGGGGGATACTTCAAAGAGAAGTACCACCATATAGTTGAGCACTAGATTCGCTATAGGACTGTTGGTTAATTTCCAAGGTTACCAAGAACATCAAGGCTGTGTCACAAACCATCTAGAGGATTGATGGACTAACTCAAAACAAACACACAAGGATTGCCCCAGCATCACACATGAAACCCAGAGGAAACAGCGTGGAACTGACACTTGGTAACCCACAAGCAAAAAAAATAAAAATGAAAGACTTGATCAAAATGGTACGCTTAGAGTGGCCCATTCGTAGCATACCATGATATGGAAGATCATGGCAACCTTGAGGAGGGAATAAAAAGATTGTTAGAAAAAGATACTTCAAGACCCAAAAGGAAAGATTCCAAATCAAAAGAAAGCAAAAATCCAAAAGAGAACCATTTGCTAATCAAATGGGTAGGACGATGTACTAACAGACCAAGATCAGACATGAGGAAAGCTATATCCTGTAAGGATCTATTAGAGAGCACCTAAGCTGGTGGATTTGGATGAGTGATGCGTCTGACAAGCTGAACTAAGAAGGATAACACTTTGGTGATAGGAGATCTAGCTAAAGGATGCATTGGAATAGCTAAACAAGATTTGTGCAATGTGTGCAAGATGCTGATCAACGATGAACTAACACGAAAGCTGGATAGATATAATGGTACTAAGCTAAAGAGGATGTACAAGCTGACAAACCAAGATATGTTACAAATGTACAAGTTGTTTTTGACAAGACTGGATATACAAGCTATGATACAAGGTATGATACAAGCGTTGCATACAAGATTATTTAGAAGTTGTATAGGAACTTCGAATGATAAGATAGCAAGATGGCTCAAGTTGGTGCAAGATGCAAAAGCTAAGGATGAGGTGATAGCAGAAGATATGGATTTGGGAGGATGCATCCAATGATGATGATAGATGTGCGACCAAGGATGGGGACAATGCTAAGGTTGGTGGTAGTTGAGCTGATAGATGGCACTAGAGTGAATGGCTAATGAGAGGATGACATTGGATTTGCATGAGGATAGCCTAGAGCGAGATCCCAATGACAAGGGAGGATGGACAAGACAAGATCTCCAAGGAATACAGTGCCCCCAGTCAGAAGATGACATGCATAAGGAGGTCTTACGATGGATGTGGTAGGATTGAAGCTAGGATGGAAAAGCTGAAGGTGTTAGGGAGATGGATGATAGCTGGGATGATGGGGTGAGGTTGCAAAAGATAAGTGGTTAGTGATAGATAAAATTTGGAGGATGAAAGATAGGTAGATAAATTGGAAGATGGAGTTGGATGGCAAGATGTGAGCAAAAGCATGAGGATGATAGGCTAAGCTAGAGATGGCTAGATTACGCATGACGCTTGTTTGCAAAGTTTTCATCATGGTACTTGTCCAAGGTGCTTGAATTGCTATGTTTTCACCAATGGATGCTTTATTTTTCTTTTATTTTTTGACTTTTTCACTTTGGACTTAGCTAGAATGATTTTGGCTTTCTTCAGCTATTTTTGGCTTTTTTGGGATTTTTCACTGGCTATTGGAATGTTCAATTTTATTGCTAGCTGTTGGTACATCGGATGTGTGATTTATGCAATAGATCAAATTAGATGGGATTGATGGTAGGAGATGGAGGGATGAAAAGGCTGGAAAGGAGCATGAAATGGGGATGCTTGCAGGATCAACATTGGCACATGTTGGGACAGGTGTCAAAAGAGCATAAGGGGGATAGATGGTAGATGCGGGCTTGATGGAGGATTTGTGGAAGCGCGCTTGGGGATATAGGCACCCAAGATGGAGTTAGGAGATGGGGGACATAAATCACTGGATGGGGGATTAGCAATGGTGGATGCCATTATGCATTGGGTTTCAACTTTTTTCTTTGGGATTCACAAGTGGTCAATCTCGTGTCATGCCCATAGGATCATTTGTCTATCCTCAGGTTGACACCAAAAGCCACCAATCCTACACATAGGAAAGCAAAACTCTCAATTTTTGACAGTATACCCTTGAAGTCTTCCATCCACAGGAAAGCCAAAAATCTCCAGCCAATCCTCCTTAGCTCTGTCATGTAGCTTTGACTCTCCCTAGGAAATCTTTCATCAACCAATCCAAAATTTGCACTTAATCCAAATCCAACCATGAGCTTCCATGTTCATCCATATGAAAGACCTCATCTCCATCCAACTCATCATCAAAACATGAAATCCCAACCCTATCATGATGAGTTTGGTTGCATTGTCCTTTCTCTTGCTACATCCTATTCCAATGATGATTAAAATCCTGTTGACTATGATGGGTATCTTGAGAGCCTTAGATGCCTTCCGTCGACCATCCCCCAAAATCAAAACATTCCTCATCATGTATACGAGGATTAGTAATGCAAAGAACACTAAATATCAAATAAAAAGTATTCATAAAACTAAATAAATGTAATTTCAAGATAGACTAAGATGAGCTCTCGATTGAGAATATGAGCCATTAATGGGCTCTCTCAATGAGAAGCTCTCTTGTTGAGTAGCTTTGTCTAATTAGATAGGATGTACACTCGATTCTCCAAAGGCTTCAATGGTGTTCTTGATGGATTTTGGCTTGGGTGAATGGATTTGATGTAAAATGGCTTCTCAAAAATGGCATTATGGCTTTACTTAATGATCAAAATGGCATTACTTTGTTACTATGGGTGATTGTGTTAAAATGGCTTGGGAGAAGATTCCTTAAATAGGAAAAGGGATTGAGGGATCAAGGGCTAGGATGCAAGGATGGGAGAAAGCTTATGGAAGGTTTAGATTGAATGAGAGGAGAGCACATGGATTGTGCTTCCTTACAGCCAATCAAGGAGTGACACATGTCACAAGGTCATTGGTTAGAGCAAGAGGGGTTGAGGGGTCAACAAAGGAGGCTCAAAGCTCATAAAGACCCTTATAATGGCTTGTAAGAGCAATGAATGGGCTTGTAAGAGTCATTTATGGCTTTGTGGGCTTCATAAAGTTTTATGGTTGGGATATTTGTCAGAGAGTTGAGATATTTTGCTTTGAGTTGGATTAAGAAAGTCTTAAGCTTGACTTAGGAATGGGCAAATGATTAAGGCTTCGATTAGGCTTGGGTTAAGTTTAGATTACGCTTGTTAGAGATGGGCAAGTGGATGGCATTTAATGAGGGTGGGTGAAGGGGATGATATTTTTTAGCTTTGGCTCAGGTTAGGAAGTCTTAACCCATGTTTAGGGAATGTGACAAGGTTAGGGGGGTATTAGGATTAGGGTCAAAGATAAGGATTGACATCTTCTAGAAGAGTCTAGGCTTTGGATGAGGATGAAGACTTTCTAGAAGAGTCTAGAACTTCCTAGGATGAGGATAAATAAGTTTTTTAGGAAATAAATAAAGTTTTATTTATTTCAAGGGTTTGGGTTGACGAGATATTTATTAGAATATTTTTAATAAACATGAGGATTAATATTTAACCTTAATTAAATATTTTAAGTTGGGATTAGGGGTAGGAAATGATGCGATGAGCCTTTAATTGAAATCAAAGAAGGATTAGAAGATTTTGGAAGAGGTTAGTGGTCTTAAGGAAATTGGCCAAGTTTTGGGCAAAAAATAAATTATTTATTTATTTTGAGATTTTTGGTCAATTTATTAATTAAATAATTAGTAAATAAGATTTAAACATTTTTTAGAGGGATTCCTTAATTAATATTTTTTTTAAGATAAAGGGATTTAATGGCATAAAAATAAATTAATTAATTAAATTAATAATTAATTAATAAATGATGATGTCATCAGGGACTTTTCCAGAAAATAAAAATACTTTATTTTCTAAAGGATTTTTAGGTGTCTACACTAATAAGTATACCGAATCAATAGTGTAATGGCCAGATTTCTCAATTAAGATGTAACCAAAAGAACACCATAACCATTGAGTGTTTACAATTGAGGGCTCAAAAGTGGATCTGGATGTGGGCATATGCATCGAGTTGTGGTGCCAAAAAGGTGACAAGTAGTGTTTTTTTTCTTCCTATTTTAAATAGTGCATACATGCTACTTAAAAACATAAAAAGTATATATGATGGACTGTAGACTCATAGCCCATTATTTTCATCAGTATTTTCTTCTACTCCTACAGCGAGCAGCACGTACGCAAGTTGAAGACTTAACATTTTCACCACCGTTTGCCAAAATGCCTCCTTGTCGACAAAATCTAAGACCGCAAGGCACCCATGACAATGTCGTAAGTGATATAAACCTAACTTTGCATTGTTTGATATATTTTTCATATTGTTTTGTAAGTTTTTTTATATTGTTTTGTAGGGTTTTTACAAATTTCATTTAGATTTGTTTATTTATTTGGATTTCAATTGATTTTTTATCAGGAAATGTTCATAATCAACCAAAAAATCCACAAGAACATCAAAACCCTCAAGAACCTCAAAACCAAAACCCTCCTCAAGAAGAAAAACAAATTCCACAACCTGAACCAATTGCAAGACCTCCACTAGGCACACCAGAAAATATAATAAATGAAATAGTGAGAGGCAAAATTGAATTAGAAAGACTCATTGCTCGGTTGAAAGAATCTGGACAAACCAATCCAATGAGGACTCAATTGGCATCATCCCTCGAATCCATTAACATCTAGATAGCCTCAATTAGTGGTCAGTTAGAAATTTGGCGAGTTAAGAGGGATGAACAAAAAAGATTTTATGCAAATAAATTGTCATATAAAGATGTTCAAAAAAAAGAAATACCAAAAGGTAGTATATGTGCATTATTTAGAAAACTCGGTTATTAAAATACTGTTAGAGATGGTACTAAACGATTCCCCATCCATTGGTGCATACACGATGCTACTAGAAATAATTTTTGGAATAGATCTTGGATGGTTTTTGATGCCCCTCCTTGCAACAATCACGAGGTCCCCATGTATTTTTTGAAGAAATTATATTGTGAGTTTGTCCTTGGGGAGATCCCCAATTATTTTGATATATTAGACTCCCAGGGTAGAGGTGGGGGGTCATCATTTGAGAGGTCGGGAGCACATCATGACCCTAATGTAGTCAGGGCACCTGTGGTCAAGCCACAACATGAGCATGTGACTATTCCTTCAATTGTGAAGGAAAATGTAGAGGCCAGCACTCTAGGGACCATTAATGCTTTGACACAGACCCTCATCCATTCCACAACCCCATTAGTTGAGGGGGAGCCTTCTATGCATCGTGGTCACATGTGCAATTCATGTAGATCCCTATGTACATTTGGCACTCATGTTGGAGATGGTACAGATGATGGGCTTGTCACCGATTAGTTCCTGAATGACACATTTGGCATTGACACACAAGTAAATTACAATTATAATTTACTAATTTGATCACATTTCATATGTATAGTGAATGATTAATTAATTAGCATCTATTGACATTGTTCAAAATTCAGGGTCAGAGTGTTGTTGGGCCTAGCAGCGATCCTCCAGGCCCATTTTTTGGCCCTTCCACGAGTCCTGAGGTATGTATTGCTTTAATCATTTTTATTAATAAATATATTTATTATGTAATCATATTAAGGATTGACAAAAAAAAATTATGCATGTGCATCAGTTGTCCACAGGACCCTCAACCTTTACCACAGACTCGGAGCATAGACATCATACGAGCTTCACATAGGTACAGTTGTTTCATGTTAATTTAATTCATTTGATTATATTTATTTTATGTTTCATGTTAGATATAACATGTATTGTATGACATGGAGCAGATTGTTCAATCCCACGACCTTTTTTCCACTAAGTTACAAATTTGAGCAACTTTTACAACTTTCAACAATGCAACTTTGCACAAAAAGTGCAATTTTTACATTTTTCACTTGATTCCAATTCTATGAATTAGAAAAGGTTTGGAAATAGTAAAACCTCAAAGGAATATAGGAATATAGATAGTTTTATGGTTATTTCCTAAAAGTTGCTAAATTGTTGCAAAAGTTGCTAATGCAACTTTGCAATTTTTGCATTGACAACATTTGGGTGAATTATGCATTTTGGATTGGAGGGTATGGAAACTAAAAGGTGTTGATGGGAACATGCTAGATAGGGTAGAAAAAACCTATTAAAGCCTAAAAACATCTTAGAGTTGACTGTTTGTAGGATTTGCCCATCAGGAACTAGAAGGGTCACTTGGCACATTATTACAAATTTTCTCATTTTGGGTTGTTACTTGGGTCCATCACCCTATCCTCTACATCAGGAGTGATCCTAGGTTAGGGGTGGATAGAAAAGACCTATAAAGGTATTAAATAATGTAATAAGGCTATCGAAGCCTCTAAAAGATGTAAAAGGCACTAAAAGTGCAATATTTTGTAAATGCCAAAATGGGCTTAATCAAGTCATGTAAAGGATTCAAAGGGAGGTTTAATTTGGTTTTAAGAGTCTAAATGAGTTTAAAACCTCATTCCCACATGTGGGTAGTCGAAATTGATTGCTCCAAAGGTGGATTTAGTGTTTTCTGTAAACAAGAGTTTCATTTTACATTGGAAGTCATCTAATATAACCAAAGTGAAGGTGTTTGAACCATTTTGGGATTCTAGAGACGTTGCAAAGTAAGATTTCTAGAAAGCCCTAGGGTAAAGGGGCTAGAAAGGAGGGTATGCAAACTCGCCTAGGGCTAGATTTCTATGCTCCTTTCAAACACTTATTTGTTGATTTCATTGCCTAGCCGGGTATGCAAACTCGCTTAGGGCCTCTTGGGGAAAAAAAAAAAACCTCTGCAAAACAAGACCAAAATACATATTTACATTGTTTATACAATCTATTACTTGATTTTAAAAGGCCATCATTGTTCCACCATTGGAATTCAAGTTATAGAGGTTTCTTTGCTGATTGCTTTGTACAGAGCAGCGAATTGGTAACTTCAAAAAGATTTTTCAAACTAGTAAAGAAAATGATCAAAAAAAATCCTAATATTTACCAAAGCATCTACATTCTATACACTATCAAACCAAATGAAAACATAAACCCTATCAATCCATTAAAGGTGTGGATGAAGGGTGAAATCATAAAATTTTCATCAAAATGCTTAGTTTGCTCTTCATTCCAATGCCAAAATTCGTACAAAAGCATGTGCCAACCCTCAAACTGACTTGAATTGGTCTTAAATACTTGTTACCCACATGAATCAATAGATCTCATAGGTTTCCAACTAATTCTTGAAGCCCTTATAAAGTTTTAGCACTTTTTATTAATGTTGTCAAGCAACTTTGCAAACTTGCAAAGTTGCCAAGTGCAACTTTTGCACTATTGTGCATTTAATGGCTCCATGACCTCAAAAATGGTTAAATGAACCTATTTCCATGAAATTACAACTTTTAACATTTTTTCCATCTTTCCCATCCTCCTAGGGTCTTGGTCAATGTTTGACCATTCTAGGCTCTAACAAGCAATTTAAGCAATTTTGCCAACATAGAAGCAACTTGGGAACTCAAACACAACAAAAACCTATTTACAAATACAATTCACACACTTGGGGCTTTATCACATAGCCCTTATTCATGTGGTCTGGCCAAGACCACTACAAGCCAAAAATGATTTAGGAAACTTGGCATATTTCCTAGGTGCTCCTGCACCAACAAAGCTCAAAGCCAATGGGTAGAAGTCAATAGTAGGAAGAAGAAGTTGTTGACTACTAACCCCTTTTTTAACATGGTTACTAAGAGAAAGTAAAAACCTAATGTGGAAGGTAAGAATTATTGTTTGGGTAGGAAGAATAATAAAGAAATAAGAGAATTGGCAAGTAAAGTTGATATAGTAAATGGGAGACAGTTCACCATCTAGGAGAGTTGTAACAAAAGTTATAAAGGAATATCATATCATAGAATATTAGAGGATTGAATGCTCCTCATAAGAAGGATATTTTGCAAAATGTGGTTTGGTAACCCAATTTGAACATTTGGAGGGACCCTTGTGGAGAAGGGTAGGTATTTAGTTTAATGGTTTGAATCTATTCATGAATCAAGTCATTTGCTGAATGTTTATTACTTCTTTGGGATCTAGTTTGACTCCTCAAATCATTGGTATCAAATCTAGTAGATCTATTGAGGGGTGAAAAATTAGTTACTTTTTTTGTAGATTGTTATATTGAGAAGATGCCTCCAAAAAAAAATATAGAAGGAGATACAAGAGCTGATATAAGCTACTAAAATAATGGATAGAGAGTTGAGGAAAAAAAGAGACTAAGATTCAATAAGGTAAAGAGAAGTGAGACAAGTAAGCAAGTAAAATGCAACCATCTCAAAAATCTTGGAAGCTTTGGAAAGGATTCCTACGAGGGATGTGCATGAAGAACAAGAAAGTGATGCTTAAGCACTTGAGAATCCTCATGGAGAGGATTGACGGGACTTAGATCTTGAAGAAAGAAGGATGATAAGGTTGTTGAAGATATTTCAATGTGGTAGAAGAAAGACAATAACTGATTTCCATATCTATCATTGCAAGATAGATAGTGAAGAGGTTTTGCGGTTGATAGATTCCCAAGAGAACTATTATAATTATGGAGATATAAGGGAAGTAAAATAAGGTAAAGCTATACAAAACATAGCTAAGAGGGACAACATTGACATGGTTGAGTAGTGTAATGGAAAAGAGGTTTTGTAAGGGTGGAACAAACATGACCAAATGGTGAAGGATGTGCCTCTTCCATCAAATAATACAATCCAAAAATAGAGGATAAGGAATAACTTGAAAGAAAAGGAGATGGGTTTGATGACCTACATAGAGGAATTTCACAAGTTGAGCATAAGAGGTGGATTAGAGCATAAAGATGAAAATGTTGCAAGGTATCTTAATGGGCTTATATAAAACTTGCAAAATGGGATTACCTTGATTTTTCCTAACACGCTTAGAGATAGTTTCCAATTGGCTATAAGTGCATAAGATATGGTCAATAGGAAGAAAGAGAGACAAGAAGGTGGTAGAGGAAATGCAAACAGAGGAAGGGGAAGAAAAACTAGTAATATGAGAAGAAATGATAGTTTAGTTTCATATGAAATGGTGAACAATTTATATTTGGAATGGTCACCACACAATAGGCCGTATAGAGCATCACATGTATAGAGCATCTCCATTAAAATATGTTTACTGGTGGAAACTTGTGAGAAATAGTTGGTCCCAATTCAGTTGTGTGTCAATATTAGGAATGTGACCAATTAATGCGACAACCTCATCATATGTCACGATAGTCAAAGTATTGACAGCCCATAGGAACTCAACCTTTGAACATCCCATCTGTAAATGACCTCATAAAGAAAGTTCAATAAACCCGCATGAAACAGTGAAACAAAAGTTGCATACTTGTGAAGATGATCAGACTGCAGGTGATCAATATGTCTCAAATCTATATTCAGTTCTTTTACTATGCATATAAATGGTTTGTTATATAAAAGACTTATATCCACTAGATAAATAATCATTTTCTTACTATGCTATCCTTATCCTTGGCTGATCTCTAGTAGACCATTTCTTAACCATCCTCCTTCGATCTATAGGTCACTATATTGATTTGGTTCATCTTGTCTTTACTCGATTTAATAAGAAATGGCAATCTTATGGATTGCCAAAAGAGGAATGGGTCCAAGTGGAAGATAGGATTGAGAAGTGAGTTTAATTAAAATATAATAAATAGTTTATTACAAAAGGGAGATTTGTATGTTCTTCGCAATCTACTCCCTTATACATTCTATCAATGTTCCACATTGAACCTGATAGAGAACATCACAACACATAACTAGCAACATAGAACATACCTCCTAGTCACCTCAAGAACATAAAATTTCAAAAACCAAAGTGCACAAGTTTAAATTCAAAGCCTCAAAGGTCAAGAGCACAACAAATAAAAATAAATAAATAAATACGAACAAAACCCACATTTGATGGAATCACAGAAAATCTGGTGGCTAGATAGTTACAAGCTGATTTAAGCTAATCCTTCATCACCATTAAGGTTGAAAATAACATACCCAATTGAAAACCAATTTACATATACAAAGTGACTAACATTACTCACAAAGAGGGAGTAGAAGCTACACACTACCTTGTATCCAAGGTGCACTAAAGAACATAACCAAACTCTTGGAGATCATATAATCCTAAGTTTACATAATCTGGTAGTAACACATTTCATTAACTTATGAAACATTTACCAAGTTCCATGATTTGTCTTTCCAAAAATGACATGCTAGATATGCTTTCCAACAATATAATTAAGATCGTTCCATCACAAACTGCAAGTTTCAGCATCACCCGAGATGGCATTGTAGAATGAAAATAGAATGTGATCTCCAAAAAGAGAGAGAGGTTATTGTAGGTCTCTGCAACGTGGTCCTATAGGAATTGGAATCTCATCCATATCTCATACGAGCTATGAGATATGCCCCATCAAAGATTGCAGCCCTGTGGCATTTAGTGACCCTTAGGGACATTCGGGTTCAGCGTGCCTGAGAACGTTCGAGCACTGAAGGGGATAGGATGAGGTTAGGGATAGGGTTTACCCAACCACCCAGAGCTAATGGAGCAGAAAGTTTGATCCCATGATGAAAGATGAAAGAGGTTTGGCAGTTGGCAACTTTGTACTGGCCAACACGACAAGTTTTAGCATCACCCGAGATGGCATCGTAGAATGAAAACAAAATGCGATCTCCAAAAAGTGAGCGAGGTTGTTGTAGGTCTCTACAACATGGTCTTGTAGGAATTGGAACCTCATCCATATCTTGCACGAGCTTCGAGATATGCCCCATCAAAGATATTTGAATTCATAGTGTTTAATGAGAATATAGTTGAGGGTTGCTTTGCTTTTCTATGTTAAGTTTGGCTTTCAATTTTGGAGGAATGAATCAACCTTGATGATAGAGGTAAATACTGAATAATATTTATTTAATTACATTGTTTGAAAAAACTTTAATGACCTTTAAATACAATTGAAAGAAATGGAATTGATCTCCCTTACTCATGTAGATGAATAAAATTGGAATTCAAAAAAGAGAGCGACATCCACCATAAAACCATGCAATCATGCACTTGTTGATGGGAGTATCATAAGTTCATTGTTAGATGGATATGCCAAATGTGGAAGAATTAAAAGGAAAATATGTTGATTGATTGAATATAAAACCAAACATGTGTAATATTTAAAAATATATCATGGGGCTATTAATAAAATCAAACTAATAGAATCAAACTCTACAAACATGGGTATTCAAACTATGAACAAAAAAACCATCATTATTGAGGTTTTAGCATGTTGGGCAAGATAGGGTCTTATTGAAGCTAACAAGAAGCATCATTGTATATAGTGTTTTATAGGCATAAAATTAAAGTGGCATAAAACCATTCACATGCAAAAACATCTAGAACATGTGATAAAATCATATGTTCAAACCATTCATGTAGCCATACTCACAAATTTCAACAAAGAATTACAACCAACGTAAAGGTGCTAAACTTTGTAAGCTATGGATAACTATTGATCTTTAAATATAAAAACATTTGTATGGGTCTAAGGTAATATGGATTACAAAATTTCTTGATTTTCCAAAATATTATATCTTAAAATTCACAATCATCAAATCTTAGCATCCAATCAACTAATCTAGTAATACAAGCATCAAACCAATGTGATAACAAAAAATCAAAGTTGATTCCATAAGGTCTAACAATATCATATAATTCATTTATCACTAATTTGAAACATCATAAGCATATGTCTAATAATGCCATACATGAAATATATGTAAAAAATGACATACATAGAAAAAATTATACAAAACATATGCCCAATAATGCCATATAGGTGTAAAATGTACATCATTAAGCTGAGAGGCTTTCTACAGTGGGAGCAAATTTCAATGTAAACATTTTAACATTTTAAATAAATTTGATGTTCATTTGATTGTTTCTGCCACGTCTAGCTCCGCTGGCAAGAATTGAAGTCATGTGCGTTTTCGTTAAACTCATGTGTGTTTCAATTGTTTTAGTTGCATGTTTTGATTTCTTTCTTTCTTTACAAATGCATCAATTGCACTTATATATTATATATTAAAGAAACGCATCAATTGCACTTATATATTATATATTAATTTTAAAAAATTGCATGTAGGTACATGGCATATCTATTAAAAGTTATATTTAACACATAATAATGAATCTGTTAAGAAATGAATGGACCACTCCAAGATATTGAAACGTTTGTAACGGATTAAGCTCCCATTATATAACAATTTGCGACTCTGACTAAAAACAACATACAACTTTTAACTTTGTTCTTTCTGCAAATTTTAAGAAAGGTATGCTTTTCATCTCTACTATTTCCATTTCCATGATGTCTTTTTTGAATAACACTGCAATTTTAATTGAGGTTTAATTTTATCATTTGTTATTGCTTATTACCACATTGAATTTGTTTTCCCTACATTTTATTACCATTGTTTGTTTTCAAAATACATAGAACACTGTTGCACATTCTGTATTCATCTATTGGATAGGTTCAGTCATTTTGGATTTAAAAGTGATCCAGTCCACAATTACGAAAATAAAATGTGACTGAAACCATGGCAATTGTGTCCTGCTATTTATATTGTTGGTGACCTTCTTCAGATTTTTGTAGGAATTGAGTATTTTCCTTTTCACAAATTACCAAAGAAGAGATAAGAAACTTTTTGTTTGATATCTACTTTTTTAAAACCATTGGGACTAAATACAACATAGGAATAAGGATGGATGACCTGAACATTAACATCCTTCATGAAATCATACAGAATAGCCAGTGAATATAGCACTTACATCTGGTATGGTTTAAATACCTTCTATTTAGTTGTCTCAATTCCAAACTATTGTCCTGCACAAAGTACACTAACTCAAAGCAATTTGTATTGCCATCTGAGGATTTCTTACCATTTAAAAAGCTTTTGGCTTTGTTTCAATTGCTATACCACCAATTCAAAGGATCAAAATCAACCTATACACATTCGACTCTTAAGCTACATAAAAGTTCTGAATAAACCTTTCACCAAATCCCTCAATGATTTGGATTAATTCTAAACTTCGATAAAGATTCAAACTTACATATTTCTAATTTTTTAGCTATATACTGAACAAAGAAAATTTACAACGAATGAGACTTAAAGAAGTACACATTTTGAAAAATGACAATCATGATTAATCATATGCATGCAAGAAACCAAACTAAATGAAAGTTGAAACTTCAATAAACCACTTCACATAAACAAGAAGATTGTTGATCCATTGTATTGAAAAGACAAAACCAATGGATTCCTTGGCCTTCTCAGAATCCCTCAAACTAATCATGTTGAGGACCATGGAAAAACATGCTAATGCTTCCAAAAACCAAGAAAAAATCATGCCTAGCCAAGAATAGGAAATCTCATATAGATTATATAGATTGAGGAGTACATTCAAGTTAATCTTAGATTTAGTTATTTTTTAGAAATATTTGATTTAGTTATTTTTTAGAAAGATTAGATTTTTTTTAGAAAGATTAGATTTAGTAATTTTTTAGAAATACTAGATTTAGTTTTTTTTAAGAAATATTAAAATTTAGTTATTTTTTTAGAAATAAAGAGATTAGTTTTTTTACACAAATCAAATAAATATGAAATATAATGAAATAGGAGCCTTTTTATTTTTAAAATCCTATGATTTTTCAAATTTTGATTTGCATGTAAATGATTAATAAATGATGAAGTTTTAAATTTCATTTAGATATTTAAATTGATTTTTTAATAACATTATTTAGTTGTTTTTTTAGAAATATTACATATGGTTCAAATTTAGATATATTTAGTAAAGTTTTGAATTTCATATAGATATTTAATTTGATTTTTTAAAAATTAAATTTATTTAGTTTTCTTTTTTAAATTTTAAATATTAGATTTAGTTATTCCTCAAAAATATTTGATTTAGTTATTTTTTAGAAAGATTAGATTTTTTTTAGAAAGATTAGATTTAGTAATTTTTTAGAAATACTAGATTTAGTTTTTTTTAAGAAATATTAAAATTTAGTTATTTTTTTAGAAATAAAGAGATTACTTTTTTACACAAATCAAATAAATAGGAAATATTATGAAATAGGAGCCTTTTTATTTTTAAAATCCTATGATTTTCAAATTTTGATTTCCATGTAAATGATTAATAAATGATAAAGTTTTAAATTTCATTTAGATATTTAATTTGATTTTTTAATAACATTATTTAGTTGTTTTTTTAGAAATATTACATATGGTTCAAATTTAGATATATTTAGTAAAGTTTTGAATTTCATATGGATATTTAATTTGATTTTTTTTAAATTAAATTAATTTAGTTTTCTTTTTAAAATTTTAAATATTAGATCTACTTCAAATTTTAATAGTTTGTCTTACAAGTTAGATTTAATTTATAGTATAGTAATATATAGTATATTAATATTAAGTGTAGTGCCACTTAAGGATAGTGCTCCTAAAACAATTTTTAATGAATAATAATATATTCTTAGGCACTATGTTTAAATTATATTAATATTTTGTATGTATTGTGAAAGTTAATTTTCTAAATCTTAATTTCAATTAAGTTTTCAAATAGATTTTTCCTAAATTATATTTATTCTAAATAAATAAAATTTAAAAGAGTTAGTAAAATGAATAAATATTCTATTATTTGAAATTGACAATTTCAAGAAAATATAAAATTTGAATACGTACTTAATAAATTTTTTTGGACCTAAAATTATGAAATTAGTAATTCAACTAAAATGCGTTAAGATCTAAGAGAAAATAGTGTAATATGGAGTAGTGTTTTTACATTCTAACATTGAAATCAATAATAGAAACACTCACTACAATAAATTCTTACTCTTTTCAAATAGTGAACCAGTCGAATATTTTAGAATTATAATGTTTAAGGAAATGTTGTTTCTATATACTTCATCTTTAAAGGGTATGGATTCTTAGATGAAATAAATGTATGTTTCTATATAATAAAATAAATATCACCATATTTCTTATATGTGATATTTGTTGTGAACATAAATTGCAAGATATTTCTCATTAATTGAAGATTTTATTCACTTTATAGCTATGAGTCTATCAACACCAAATTTTCAATCTGATGAGGAAAGGAGACAATATCAAATACAACAACGAAGAGCGTATCAGAGAGAATATCAAAGGGAATATCGAAGACGTCCGAGAGAACAAATGACAGAAAATCAAAGACAAGATCAAAGAAGGAGGAGTAATGAACTCCAAAGAAAAAACTACGCCAGGCGAAGGGCACAACTTGCAGTGCAAGAATTGGAATATGAAAATAGAGATCAACAAAATAGTAACAGAAGTTGTCGTCAAAGAACATCTGATGGAGTATCACATTCTGAGATACAAGGAAGACATCAAGTGGATTTACAGCTCAATGAGAGGTATAATCAATCCTTGACTAAAAATATGCAATTGGATCTTCAAAATGAAGTATCAAGTACAACTGAACGTGTTCCTGAAACACCCCATCATACAACTCAAGTTGAGATAAATTTAGCTAGACAAGGTAATGTAAAAAATGTACAAAACGTGAATGGAAAACTTGGTGATAATTTCTATAGATTCCAAATGCAGTTTCGCCAAAAATTGGATAGCTTAAGAATGCCAAACATGTGTTATATTTGTCAAGAATGTTATCTAGGCATGAAAGTGTCATGCACCTCTGAAGGTCCAGTGTGTAATAGATGCCGACAAGAGAGAGGAAATAACAAATTCTCAGCTTCAAATAATATGGACCCAGGACCTCAACCAGAGGAGCTTGCAAACTTGACACAAGTTGAGGAAATGTTAATTGCACGTGTCAGTCCCATATTGCAAGTGACACATGCAACTGGTGGCCAATTTAAGTACAGAGGACACACAATAAGTTTCCCACAAAACATAGATCATGTTTCAAACATATTGCCACATACAATACATAAGTTGCCAATTATTATTGTTCGAAGGACAGATCAACGTGGGACACAATATAACTTTACCGTGAATAGAGATCGTGTATACAAAGCACTCAAATACAAAGTAGAGCATGATAAATTTTATTCTGATGTTCAAATAAATGAAAATGCTCTCAATGATCTACCCAGAAATAGAGATGAAATTTTTTTTCATAGATTGAAGACGGTGAATATGGAGTTTGATACAGATGCAAATAATATTATTTTTCCGGGTCCAGTTATGGAGACAGATGAAGGGAATGTAATTGAGCACACAACATCAATGGCTTCAAGACCTCCTAATGCACAAAAGGAAATGGAACTTATCCGTGCATGGGTTAATAATCCTAACGCAAACCTAGCATCATTGATAGATTGTCCAAGTATTGGTGTGTCACCTATTAATGAGTATGTCACATCAGGATTATTGGATATGGCATTCCCAACATTATTTCCTAATGGTACCTGTGATTGGTTAGAACCACGGTTGTGACATGTATATCTTCATGAATTTGTAAAGCGCAATATAGGGATCATCGTTTTGGAAAACATCCTAGATTTAGATATTTCATGAATAACATGATCATGAGACATCGTGCACGAAGTTCAACCTCTGTGTTTGTAAAGAGAAACTTTAAAGACATGCCAATCACCATCAATGAGTTGCGGCAACATATGGAAACTACACCTCACTCTAGATTGGCAGATAAATTGATGCAGTTTTGGTACAACGCTAAGGGGAACAAGGTCACATTGGGCAAAATCTCATGCAGAATTGATAGATTTGATTCATCAAATTGGTTGTCCTACAATGTTTTTCACATTGAGTGCAGCAGATATGTATTGGCCTGATTTACATGCTCTAATGCTAGGAACAATGCCAACTGATCCACGTGAAGCTCAAAATTGGTGTAGGCAAAATATAATTGATTATCCTCACATTGTGGCACACTATATGCACTTGAGACACTCTATGTTTAGAAAAGAGATTCTAGAAAATGGAATGAATGTCAAAGATTTTTGGTGTAGATATGAATGGCAACATAGGGGGTCCCCACATGTGCATGGATTCATATGGATCGAAGGGGCACCTAATATGGAGAACATTGACTGGTCAAATGAGGATGAACGCAAAAGTGCTAAAAGATATTTTCATTATATTGTTCATGCATGGAACCCTAGACAAGATCCTCACCAGTGGAATATATAGGTATGTTTATAAATATGTATTCTATGGTATAATTTGATATGACCTTATTTTCTCATTCAACTTATTTTGAATTGTAGCCTTTCATGAATTTTCAACAACATCCATGTCTCAAAAACATGAGACAACTTCCAGAGGTCAATCTAGATCATGACTATGAGGAGATCCTAAATTGTGTAGAAAGACACACAATTTCTAAGGAGGGTGCATGTTTGCAGAAGAAAAGGTGGCATATGGTTTGCAGGTAATTATTTCATTACATTGCGATATCTAAACCAAAATTAGAAATTGGTCACTAGTGTCACATGACTAACTACATATCTCTCTTATATTTATTATAGGTATAATGCACCTTGGCCATTAAACCTAGAGGGATCAAAATTATATGAAGACAGAGAAACAGGTGAAAAGAAATTTGAACCAGCCAAAAATGATGAAAGAGTCAACTCACATAATTGCCACATACTGCAACTATGGAGAGCAAATATAGATTGGCAACCTGTTCTCTCCAAACATGTTGTGGTGAAATACATTGCCAAATATGCAGCAAAAGTAGAGAAAAGCTCAGAAACATACCATCAAATGTTGATGCCCCTCTCCAACATGGAAAACCTTGATGATTTAGCTACACGTGCATATAGGAAACTTCTAACTGAGACAATTATAGAAAGAGACATTGGTGCTCAAGAAACATGTCATATGCTATTAGAGCTTCCATTGGTAGAGTGTAGTAGAAGATTTGTTAATCTAAATGTGTCCCATGAGGTCTTCAAACTTGTAACTATAAATAATGAAAATGGAAATGATGAAGACAAAACTAAAGAGAAAACAAAATCTTTCATTGATGGGTACAAAAGAAGGCCCCTATGTATGGAAGCCATCACATTAATTGATGCAGCAAGATCATGGATATATAATCCTAAAAGAAGAAGAGAGAATAAATGGGAGCCAAGGGAGAAAGCAGCAATAGTCAGAGTCTTTCCTAGATTTGTATCTATACCTTTACGAAATTAGCTAAATGGGTTGACTTTTGTTTATCAAAATTATTGCTCTACAAGCCATTCTGTGATATAGAACAAGATATTGGTCATAATGATGATGCCATCATAGAAAACTAGGACACATTTAATTACATTCCTTGGCATGTTCAACATACTGTGGTGACAGACAATGATGAAAACCCAAGTGATTCTGACACTGAAGACAATAACAATGTTCAAAGAAATACAACAGAACATGAATGGGAAATTATATCTAAGTTGCATCGTGGTCAAAACATAGAGTGCTCAAAAATAGACATTTTAGGGAGAAGAGACATTGACAAACATACAAATTGGTCTATTGATTATAAGGGAGAAGAGTACACTACTGCAGCAATCAATTTTATAGGTAATGTGAAGAATCATGGTTGTCTAATATATGATGACATTCCCCAATGCATCAACTACATGACCCTTGGTGACAAACAGAAAAAGGCAGTTGACATTATTATGACACACTATCATAGAAATTAGAATGTGGAGCCATTGCTCATGATAATTCAAGGAATAGTAGGCACTGGAAAGTCATATCTAATTGGTGCAATTAGTCAATCTCTTCAAAATGCAGCAATGCCCTCTCTATCTCCCCTTCTATTACTTGCACCAACAGGAGTCGCAACATTCAACATAGGAGCTTCTACAGTTCATTCAAAATTAAAAATACCAATACAAGGTTTTTGTCAATTAGAAGGAACAAGACTCACCAGTTTTCAAGAAGAAATGGCACATATCAAGTATATCTTGATTGATGAAATGAGCACATATCAAATATTAGCTTTGGAGGTAAAAGGCTTCACTTTTCCTCATTAAAAAGTGTAGCATGTATAAAATATAGACTATTATGTTACTAAAATTTAATTACAAATTAATCATTTTGACATAAATATTTTCATTCTTATATTTCAGGTGTATCTATAATTTTGGGGGGAGATTTGGGCCATCTTCCTCCAGTTGTTGACAGACAGCCATATGACAGTAATAGAAGGGCAAAGTTGCTATGGCAAGAATTCAAGATTGTTGTTACTTTGGACAAGATATTCAGACAAGATGGGGAGAATGAGGATCAACAAAGATTTCGCCAACTTTTGATGAATGTAAGAGATGCAAACCCACGGATTGATGATTGGAGGTTGCTAATGACAAGAACCCCTATCAACATAGATCTTCCAACAAATTTACAGTTTGAAAATTCTATCCATCAATTCTCAACAAATGAAAATGTTCATAGTTACAATAAAAAAATGTTGCATTCATTGAAGTATCCTGTTGCATGTAGTGTTGCGACAAAAGCAAGACATGGTAATGCATTGGAAGATTATTCAAATGATGAGCTTGATCTGGAATTGCTACTTTGTAAGGATGCAAGGGTCATGCTCAGTATAAATTTTATGAAATTTCTTAAAGGTGAACCTAAAATTAGCTATCACAAGGGTCCACTCAAAGAATGGTTGATAGCTATTCTTAATTTTGGTTACACAATCACGTTCACAATACATCAAGTCATTCCATCTTTCAGGTTGTTCCATGCAAATTATGGCATACCTACATTATTTCATGTAAAGTCTACTCTATCAATTAAAGTATGAAAAATTCTTCATGGAAATGTAGAGTTATTGCCAGTCCATCCATGGTTGAAAAAGTAAAAATATTCTACAAATTATTTATCAATGAATTGTCAACATTTTGAACAATACTATTTTTTATTATACCCAATTTTATAATAGCTATTAAATAATACATTATCAAGTTTTGTGATGGACTATGTCATCATTTCTTTCAATGATTATTAAGTATTTTTTTATTATGTTTGTAGAAAAATTTCTATATTGCTTCAATATGCTTCAATTGTTTAATTATTAAGTTTTTTGATGGACTATGTCATCATTTCTTTCAATGATTATTAAGTATTTTTTTATTACACATATTTGTACAAAAATTTCTATATTGCTTCAATGTGCTTCAATTGTTTAGCAATACAATGTATAACATTTCTTCGCTTTTTATAACATTAAATAAATTTCTATATGATTTTAAAATATCTTTTTAAATTACTATTATTATTTTTTCTCTATGCAAATTTTTAAAATTAATATATAAAAAATATACTAAAATCATAATAATATTAAATATCTATTAATACAAAAATTTCATAATATATTTAACTATAATGAATTATAATTTAAAAAATAATGTGTTTCATTTTGCATCGCGAGTGCTACTAGCTTATATATATTATATATATATATATAATAAGCTGAGAGATATCCTTCTTGAGGCGCCTATTTTCATAATCTCACTCAGTGTAATAGGCGCCTCGAGAAGGATATCTCTTGGCTTATTATATATATATATATATATATATATATATATATATATATATATATATATATATATATATATATATATATATATATATATATATATATATATATATATATATATATATATATATATAATATAAGCTAGTTAGATATATACTATTTCCAACTAGGGGAACAAAATAAATCCCTAATTGTCTTTAATTTCCAACAAGTGGGAGATGGTGTATATAACGAGGTCTTCCTCTGTACTTGTAGGTGAATGCATGAATGTTATGTGAACAAATATGGAAACCCGTTGAGATGTATAATACTTTGCTTACACCTTATTTTGTGGTTGTAGTGTGTAGTTCTCTACAAAATTTACAACCAAAACAATGGTATCCAATGAAAACGTATCCTTACACAACTTGAATTGCAAATCCAACCATCGAGCTCTATAGGTATGCCTTGCATACTTGTAAATAATCTTTTCACGAAAAATTTTCATGAACTCATGCACGGGAATCTTTTCAATAACTAGATCACATCTTTTACCATGTTTCCCATCTTTTAGGGCATATGTCACTGTCTTGAATTTTCCATAATCTACTATTTCATTTCCAATTGCATGTGTACTATCCATATGTTGACAAGTTGATAAAAGTTGCAAAGAACCACAAAATAAGAGCGTACCATCCAAGTATGATGTCTTGTAAAATTGTTGGCCATCCCTTATTTCACATAAAATGTTGGATATGAATTCCCTCGAAGATATTGGTGGCGCTTTTATGTCACAATCCTGCAAAACAAATTGAGAATGCAAAACTATGCATATGTGGCTAAAAACATCAAAATGGTTAGAAAAATCAATATGTATCCTACAACAACAAGTTGTGCGTGTGTGATTTATTTTCACATAAAAGGGTTTACCCATCTCAAAAAATCTTTGACTTATTCAAATTTGAGGATACATACCAATAAATTTTGCAAAAAATTGTGTCTAAGTTGAGTCCAAAAAATGTTTCACATGTGGCTCGCGATTTTGGCTACCAATCCTCCTCCTTACAACATCTCTTTGATTAGGAGAAACACGTGTGTTATTTTTCCAAAAATCTTCAATTAATGATTTCAAGGCTTCACTAATTTCTTTATCCTTTTGCGGTAGTCTACCGCTAAATTTCCATAACTCATTTTTTGTTGGATCTTCTAATCTCTCACGCCTTAGCATGGCTCACCTTAAGGTACCTCTACCAATTTTTAATGTTTTTCTTGTCTTTCTTATGAGTCGAGCTTTCTTCATTTGGCTAATTACTATTGTCGATGTGAGTACTCATCTTGTGATATTACTATCTTTGGTGTGTGATTTAGAACCCACTTTGTCATAATCACTCATTAGATTCTTTATAATATTTCTTTTATTTGAATCATCCATCGTTCTTAGCCCAAGAATCTTCATGATAGGCCTAAATTTTAAATTCCTCATCATTTCAACAAATAATTGGCATTGACCTGTAATATTTAATTCTTCAAAAAATAATCTTCACATATGATTAACTTTTCTTTGACAAGTACGCTTGCTAATCTTGTCAAGCATTGATTTCAGAATGTTAGTATCAATATCAATCAAATATTTTGGTTTTCTAAAACGAATTCTAGAAGGTGTTCTAATCTCTTCAATTCTCTCAACATTTGAAAATCAATATAAGGTTGAGTGTATTGTGTACCTTGGACCGAAGATGATGTGCCTTGGCAATAAGATGTAAAAGATGGAATATCACCTACTTGATGTGTTGATGTTGTGCTTTCAACATGACATGATGGAGTGTTTATATCGTCGGATCTATAAATCAGTGTCTCTTCAACATGAGAGGATGATATGACTTCAACATTGGAAGATGGTGTAGCAGATGATATGACTCCAACATTCGAAGATGGTGTAGCGGACAATATGACTCCAACATTGGAGGATGGTGTAGCTTCACAATTCAATTGTCTTCTTGAGCGTAACAATCTCATTTGTTCTCTTTGTCTTTCTAATTCTTCCTCCTTGTTTCTTTGTACTAGTGGTTCTTGATCCTCTTCGAAAGTCAATTCTTCATCATTGCTTTACAATTTTCTTTGTTCACGTAGTAATTTCTTTTTATCTCTTTTAATTGTCAAATCTCCCTCCCTATCTGCATTTGTTTGAATCTTTGGTTTCTTCCTTGGCATGATGATGATTTCTACATGTCAAAGTATTCAAACATTCAAATTATTTAAAATATGTAAATTACAAATTATTCAATTACATATAAAAATTATAATTATTTGAACAAATACACAATATATATCAAACGACTTGTCAAATTTCTAACAATTTCGAAATAACATTTCATTCAAACATACAATTTTCAATTAATTCACTATATATTACATAACATATCAAATTATAATCAAATTTGTATCTATATATCGACAAACAATATTTAAAATGGATTGCACTAACCTTTTCTATTAAAGGAATATTCAAAATTCTTCAAATCGTGTATCTAATGATTGAATTTGGTGTTTGCTAGCTTCCAAAAGTGTTGAAATAGTGTTTGCTATGTTGAAACCTGTGTTTTCTGTCAGAATAACAGAGAGCATAACAAACCAAAAGTTAAAAATGGATGAAATGGGCCCCAAGGTTGGTTTTTTTCCATTTTTTGGTGATTTGAGATAGTGTGTACGCACTATAAAGCGTGTACACACTATAAAGCGCGTACGCACTATCTCAAAACACATCACTCCCCATCCTCCCTACTCTCTCTCCCATCCCCTCCCTCTCTGTCCTCCTACTCTCTCCCATACTTTACTCTCTCTCACTTTCCCTCTCCCACCACCTACTCTCTCTACCTCTCTCACCCCCTCTCCTCTCCCATCCTCAGCTCTTTAGATCTCACACACACACTCTTATCCCCCCTATCTCTCTCCCTCTCCCTCTCCTACCACCTAATTTCTCTCCCCCATCCCCTACTCTCTCTCTTCTCTCCCATCCCCTACTTTGTTACTCTTACACACATTCCCATTCCCCCTCTCTCTCCCTCTCCCACCACCTACTTTCTCTCCCCCATTGTTGTACTCTCTCTACCACCAGCTACTCTCTCTCACACTCACACTACTACTACCTACTATCTCTCTCTCAAGTTCTCTCTCTCTCCCTCTCTACTATCTATCTCTCCCATCTTGTACAAGCTCTCTCTGCCTCTCCCACTCTCTCTCCCACCACCTACTTTCTCTCCCCCATCCCCTGCTCTCTCTCTCGTCTCCCATCCCCTACTCTCTCACACTCTCACACTCTCCCCCATCCCCTACTCTCTCTCTCCTCTCCCATCCCCTACTCTCTCACACTCTCACTCTCTCCCATCCCATACTCTATCTCTCTTACACATACACCCCCATCCCCCCTCTCTCTTTCCCTCTCCCACCGCCTACTTTCTCTCCCCCATCGACGTACTCTCTCTCTCTGCCACCCCCTACTCTCACACTCTCATACTCTCTCCCATCCCCTGCTCTATCTCTCCTACACACACACTCCCATCCCCCCTCTCTCTTTTCCTCTCCCACCACCTACTTTCTCTCCCCGATCATTGTACTCTCTCTTTGCCACCCCCTACTTCCACACTTTCATAGTCTCTCCCATCCCCTACTCTCTCACTTTCATAGATACACACACTCTTATCCCCCCACTCTTCTTCTTCTCTCCCATCCCCTACTCTTTATATCTGTCACACACACTCCCATCCCCCCTATTTCTCTCCCTCTCCCTCTCCCTCTCCCACTCCCTCTCCTACCGCCTACTATCTATGAATCTCAAGTTCTCTTTCTTCCTCTCTACTCTCTCTCTCTCTCTGTCTCCCATCCCTTGCTCTCACTCTCTCTCTCATCCCCTACTACTTTCTCTCAAACTCTCACACTCTCTCCCATCCTTTACTCTATCTCTCTTATAAATAAATACACATTCCCATTCCCCCCCCTCTCTCTCTCTCTCTCTCGCAGTCCTTGTCCCACTGCCTACTCTCTCCCATCCCTTACTCTATCTCTCTTAAATGCTTCCATTCCACCTCTCTCTCCCTCCCACTCCCTCTCCCATCACCTACTCTCTCTCTCTCTCTCTCTCTCTCTCTCTCTCTCTCTCTCTCTCTCTCTCTCTCGCTCTCCCATCCCTCTACCATTGCCTACTCTCTCTATCTCTCTCTCCCCTCTCTCATTCTTGACTCTCTCTCTTTCACACACACACACACACACCTATCCCCCCTCTCTCCTCTTCCATCCCCTACTTTTTCTCTCACTTGCTCTCCCTCTCCCGTTGCCTACTCTCTCTCTCACTCACACTCTCTCCCTCTCCACTCTCTCTCTCTCTCTCTCTCTCTCTCTCTCTCTCTCTCTCTCTCTCTACTACCCTCTAGTCTCTCTTAAATTTTCACACTCTCTTCTATCCCCTACTCTCTCTCTCTCTCTCTCTCTCTCTCTCTCTCTCTCTCTCTCTTACACACATTTCTATTCCCCCCTCTCTCCCACTCTCCCACTCCCTCTCTCATCGCCTACTCTCTCTTCCATCCCCTACTCTCTCTTGAGCTACTTTTTCTTCCCCCTCTCCCATTCCATACTCTCTCTCTTTCACACACATGCACTCCCATCCTCCTCTCTCTCAAGTTCTTCCTCTCCCACTTCATCTCCCATCGCCTGCTCTCTGCCCCATCCCCTACTCTTAATCTCTCTCTCCCATCCCCTACTTTAAATCTCTTTCCCCCATCCTGAATTCTCTCTTTTCCACCCCTACTCTCTCTCACACTTCCTCTCTTTGCCACCCCTACTCTCTCTCTCTCTCATCCTATACTCTCTTTGCCACCCCTACTCTCTCTCTCTCATCCTATACTCTCTTTTCCACCCCTACTCTTTCTCACTTTCTCTCTCCCATCCTGTAGTCTCTCCCCTCTCCTATCCCCTACTTTCTCTCTATCTCTTTCATGCACACACATAGCCATTCCCCTATCCCCCCCCACATAGTTCTCTCTTGCAACTTAGATCTTAATAGTGCATGCGCCCTATAGCGCGTACGCGCTATTTAGAACTGAGGTTTAAATAGCATGTGCATGCTATAGGGTGCACATGCTATTTAAACCTTAATTAAACCCAAGCCTAAGGTTATGTTTTTCCTTGGAGATCCAACCCAAATGTTTGGATTTGATGAACAGGCCTGAGACGTGTTTTCTAGCAAACATTAAAAAAATGATTGTTTTTTCTTCTGTGCTCCCCTTCAAGATTTCTCATGGTTGGGTATCGATAAGATCAAGTTACATAGCATTATAGGTATCTGTGTTAGATATCTAACCATATAATTTATTTTTAATTTGAACTATTTCAAGCCTTTCATCTATAATTTATTTTGAATGTATGTTCATTTTTTTTCAAAAACCACCATGTACTAATTGGGCTATAGATTTTAGCTCGTTCATTGAATTTTGTAATAACTTCTTTTTTTAGAAACTAGACTCCATTCTACACACTTTGAAAAAAAAAAGTTTTGATTTTAGTTTAGTTTTCGATTATTTCTAGGGGGAGTACATAGATATTTCACATTTTTGGGATGTGTCTAGTTAAAAAATTCATTAAAAAAAAAATACACATTATAAAATTACCTAAAAAATCTGGGATAAACTACATAGTGTTAAGTTACTTTTGACTAGAGCAATTAAAGAATTTCAAAAAAAAAGTTAAAATTTTTGGGGGGGCACACTTTGTACTGTGTTATGTTTTTTGTAATAAACAATACCACTTTTTGTGGCCTCCTTTTTTGAGGACCTAAAACTAAACCATTTTGAAAAAAAACTAGTAGTTTAGAAACTAGATTCAAAGGACTACGACTTTTTTTTTGTCATATCTAAAAATTTTGAGCATAACTATCTTCAAATTCTTGTTGAAGTTCAAAATTTGCAGATTTTTGGAAAAAGGTGTGCACTTATACCCACCTTTTGGCACCACAACTTTGTGCACTTACCCATGTTAAACTAAAACCAATGAATTCATGGAATTTTTATGAATGATATTAACCCTTCACCAATAAGTTGATTCTTGGACTATCATCATAGACCTTGTTAGTGCTAAGGTGAAGGAGTGACTCAAAAACTAATAAGGAATAAGATAGTCAATAAGAACTACTGAAGAATATGATAACATTAGTAACTAAATAATTATTGAAACAAGACATAATAGATAAGATCATAAGCTACCAAACAAGAGGACAACCCATAGAATAAGAGTAACCAAGCGACAAGAAGGAAATCAAGCAAGTATGCCAATTGACGTACAACATAAAAGGAAATAAGTAGATAAGTACTACTGATCGATAATTGAAAATGGCATCGATTAAACAAGAAGATAAATGTAATGAGACTATTCAATGGACAAGGAACTAATTTAACAATGAAGAGGTAAAACTCTAGAAATAGCTATTGAGTACACAACTCTTGATAACCCATTCTTAACCACCAAGAGACTGGAAATGCTACAATGAGCTTGAACATTCTAGATATAAATGACAGCTACCATACCGATCTAGGAAGAGTTTGTACAAACACACATATTTTAATGGTAGGTAGACTAACTTAGGATGATACCCAAAAAAATTGAATGTGAGTTAATAAATTTAAGAAGAGTATCCCTCTATGAGCTATGGGATAATATTTTATAAGTCTATATTTCAATTATATGCAAGAACTATTAGGAATGTGCACTAATCTTAAGGCAAGGCCCTAAATGGCACAACTATGTTGGACCAAGGTAAGCCTATATATAGAAGTTGTGTCCCTAAATGCAGAAGACTTCTAGGAGGAAGTCAATAGCTAGGGGGGGAGGATGTAAGGCCCACACTAGTACCCTACTATAGAAATGGATGTGATTAGGAGTTAATTAGTTTATGAATGTCATTCTATTACTAATAATGATTTATGAGATCTTATTAGAGGTTGATGCGGATTTTAGCTATTATAAGTCTAATACCAATTCAATAGCATTATGTTGAATAGATAGGACCACATGAAAATGAGATTCAAAATGTTCAAGCTAAGCACTTGGACACAAGATACTAGGGATGATCTACTAGGCAATTAGGGAGGATAAAATAACATTTGTTCTACTAAGAGCAACTATGACCATAGGTTATGATGAGAATAAGACATATGGATATGTTTGGAAATTGGCTCTAACTTATTATGACATAATTATTGAAAAATTCTATTAGTATGAGGAGTTAACCCTAGAAAATCAAACAAACCCTTCATAAGGTGATAAAGGGTTATTGCTAGGAACGTCACTATACCTAACTTGATTGAAAGGTACGAGTTAACTAGTCTACACATTAGCGATTTTCACTTAGGACATGTATGTTAAGATTCATTTTATATGTTTTCATGATTTACTAAAGAGAACTTAGAGTTTCATTGTTATGTTAGAAAGAGTTGTGATAATATTCAGAATGATAATGAGTGATATTAAGGAAGATTATTGTTGATACAAATATTTGATATTTCAATGTTAAATTGATAGTCAAAAATAGAAGATGATGATGTGCAATGCAGTACTAGACCATTATAAATTCAATCTTAATAAACATGGAGAATGTTTAAAAAGAACTAGATAATAAGTAAGCTTAAAAGAGACCTGGAGATGCATATTTACATTTTGGAAAATGTATTGCAAAGAAAAAAAAAATCAGTCATTCTATTAGGGCCCATTTGGTTGTAGACATAGGAATGGAGAATTAGAATGGAAAATTAGAATGGGATTGGGAATGGAGAATGGGAATGGAAAAGAGCAATCCCTTTCTTGTTTGGTTCGCCTGGTATTTGATTGAGAATATGTTACTCCCTTGTTTGGTTGTACAAAATTGGAATTGGAATATAGTTAAGTTTATATTTTAATATATATTATTTATTTTAATATGGTATTATATTTGGTTAATTATTTCAATATATTGTAAAAAAAAAAAAAATTCAAAAAAATTCTATTGAAATTAATTTATGTCAACATTTTTTAATGAAGAGATATAAACATAAAAATATTATACACAATAATATAATCATCAAATTAGTAAAATTTGCTCATCCTGATCCAAATTTGATAAATTGAGTTGTACGTCAATTTGATTTTTAAATTCATTTAATATATTTTATTTGTTTCACTATATTGATATATTTGGTTAATTATTTCAATTTATTGTAAAGAAAATAATTTTTTTCATTCTATTTTATTAAATGAAATTAATAAGAAATTAATTTATTTCAACATTTTTTAAATGAATAGATATAAACATAAAAATGTTATGCACAATAATATACTCTTGAAATTACTAAACTTTGCTCATCGTTTAATACAAAATCATATAAAAGGTTTAGTCTCCATGATTCTTTACAAAAAAATGGTCATTTCATCACTAAAATTAGAATCACCATGATCACCAATAGTGTGTTTATAAAAAATAGAACCGAATTAAGTCCACATTAAAATGTGATTTTGGCTTTTTCCATAGAACCAATCTCCCTAGCAGTTGTCTCCCACACAATTCACAACTTGCAACCATTCCTATCTTCTTCTATAGATTTTGATGTGCTTTAGGTAGATGAGCAATCTTTGACCCAGTGGAAGAATTTGCAGCCATTGTGCCCCTGCATTCCAAAACTACATTAGGGCTTGCCACAATAATAAAATAAAAAATAAAAATAAAAAAGATAAGTAACAACCTTTCTTTTATCTGGACAACACAAAAACTAAGCCCAGGATTATCATTTGTAAGTGACATCTTCATTACTATAGGTCCAACACCGCATCGACACATTGGAAGAGTTCGCAAATCCATCAACCCTATATAAATAATGAACAAATATAATGAGAAATTACTACAAAAGTGTAAAATATATTCTAATATCTATATTCAATGGACTATGTTGTCACTCCTCAGTCCAATCCTGCTAGTGATGCAAATACCTCTTGACTTAAATATTTTGACATATGACACATGACTTTCAACTGTATATTGTCCCAAATGCTTGAACACTGTATAATATATATAACATACCAATGCATGCATTTTTTATATCATAAAGAAAAGATAGGATGTGGAGAGATTGAGAAGCACAATTTACTAGGATGGTGTTTTTGCAACAAGGGTGTTGACATCACTGACTTATTCCCAACCGTATTAGTTATACAGCAATTATTGACAACTATTGTAGTGTGAACAAATTTCCAGAGGCATTGAGATTGTCGAAGAAAGTGATAGCATTCAGCACTAACAATGATGAAGACATAAGAACTGGTACACATACTTATATTAAACCATAAGCCATATATATTCCTCACATAGACATAAAAATCGCAGTTAGAGTGTTGATGGAAAAATTACAGTCCCAAATAGCATAGTGAAGGGAAAATTAATGTGTGATTGTGTGTAAATCCACATTTTCAAATGTGTTTGTGTAATTCTAAATCCTAGAAGTCAATTTGACCAGAAGAGTGTGAAAAACAGGGTTGGTTCTAAATGTTGCTACAAGTTATCCGAATACTTTTCCAATACAACAGGGTACAAATAAAGAGGTCAAAAGGTATGACACTTAAAACACCCACCTAGGCTGGAAGCACTGCCTTTGAACATGGAGCAACTGTCCAAGATAACATGGAAGCGATAGGAAGGGTGAGCAACATCACTAAAATATAGTGCAATTGCAAAGCACACGTCTTCAGGTCTCACCCCAACAATCATCTGCTCAATCAAATATGAAGAATTAAAATCCAGCTCAAACTAATGCATAATTAACATTAACACATCTCCACAATCCACATAAATAAACAACAATGGTGAAAATGCAAGAACTAGTACAAAGACATATATTAACCATAAGCAACATAACTAACAAATAGTACAATTGAAAAGCATAAGTTGAAATTTTGGATAGCACACCACTCTCATTTTTTTTACATATGTGTAATTAGGTCAGTCGAGAGTAAACAGTTTATAGAAAACAACATCATCTAGAAGAAATTTTTTTTGCAAATATTGTCCAATATATTTTTATGAATTATATGGCTTCGTGTACAAGAAGTAGCTTTATCAAATATGTTAGTAACATTACACACATTACAAAGTCATACGTTAAACTCTAGCATCAAAATACGAGAATCATTCTACTAACTACAATTTTTTCTCTTTCTACTTAGAGATGTACATACAACAGAGTGCATATTATGTGCATACAACAGCACATATTGTGTGCATACAGCAATGCATACAAGTTTCTACATTATATTTTAAGAAATGGATGGAATCAAAACTGACATATATATAGTTGTATGGAAGACGAGATTTGATTACTTGCTATCATTTCAGAATGCCATAACACAAATCTTGAAATATTATATGGAAAAAAAATGTTGAAATTTTTATTGCATACCTATTGCTGCTACCATAGTTAAAACCTTCAGTATCAGCAACAATGCTATAGCAGCAATAGCTATGGTTTCCTTTTAGTCCTAGATTTCTAAGTTAGTTTACATTGTAAAAATATGCCCTCATCAATTCCCTGAATTTGACATAAACAACAACCATTTACATATCAAAAGCCATTTAAAAGAGTTATTATGTACATGCAGCAGTGTGTATAGCAGTGCATATTATGTGCATACAATAGTGCATATTATGTGCCTACAACAGTGCACATTATGTACATACAGCAGTGCATAGTATGTACATACAACAATGCAACTATAAACACATACAAATAGCTATTGCAAGTAAGCCATAAAATATAATTATGTTAGAAAAAATGAAGGAAATCATGTATTGTTAATCAATTGCTTCAAAAAGATTGTAAATTCATACATAGTCTTAAAAAAGATTATCAGTTCATAAAGATTGTAATTTATCACAAAGATCTTCCAAACTTAAACCTAACGTACTCTTCCCTCTCCTACGCAGACATCTCTACGAACCCCAAAGCTTTTGTTGGTTTAGAAGTAAAACAGTCATAGGCCACAATCAATGTTTCCTTACTGATTTTGGGCATGGCCTTTAGGGCAGCAAATGTAGTTGATATATCTTTCTTGATTTCTCTTTGATCAACATTTATATTATGACCCTTACTCATACCCTGATCTATGTTTTGGATGCTCTCGCAGAGGACATCCAAACAAGAAGCCATGCTTGGCTTCTTTCTCTTTTGCCTCCTTGTTGTTAGTGTAGAAGGATTTTGTCTTACAGATGTAGTAGAATTTTTTGATTGGAGGAACTCTTCATCAAAATCAGGAGTATTGAAGCCTCCATCCATAGGCACATTAAAGCCCCCCTCATTATCAAGATCAATAGCCTCTTCAAAAATATGCACATTTTCAGCCTCTATAGTTGTTTCTGCTACATTTTCTTCAGCTATGTCATTCCCAAAAATGCTTGCTAACTCATTGAAGTAGAAGAACGGTTGCCTCTTGTACACTTGAGCATTTTTGAAGCAAGATCTCTACATGATGAAAACATGAAGGAATTAGATATCTTTTGTAACAATTGATTGAGAGATATTTTACTGACATAAAAATATTACCTTTAGCAACTCTTCCCATACACTATCCTCAGCATCCACACACTGAGTTGTTTCATTCCATGCGAAACCACTCATGTTTCGTAGCTCTTTCATGACTTTGAAACCTTGCTTCCACGTTTTCAATAAAATTATCCTTTCCAAGATTCATATGCATATCTTCATTAAACTTCTTTTGTATTTCTGTCCAAGCTTCCTTTTTAAAGCCCCCATCTCCTTTTCTTCCTAATTGAATTTGCTCAAAAAGTAAATCTAGCAATTTCCGTTCCATGTCTCTTGTCCACACCACTTTGACATTTTTACTTGAAGTAGCAGCCAAACTAGCAACTGTGATCACATGTACCTCCTCATCCATTTTTCTTAGATTGGTGAATGACATATGTAGCTGTAAAACTTCAAAAAAACAATCAAAATCTAATATAACCCCTAGCAACTATCACTCAGCATAAAAGCATGTGTATTTTTTTAACGTTATAAAATGTGCATAACATCCAAGCATGTGTATTTTTTCAATGTCATAACATGCATACCTACAACTACATTTCCCATGTCAGTGATTCTATTTTTTGGAATGTTTATACAAAATTGTAAGCCCCTCTTCCATTATCAAAAAGGCTGGATAATAAGAAGCAACCAAAGATGGTAGCACAACTGAACTCCGTAGAAACTAAGCTTTTTATGAATTATTCATGTTTTCCATGCCCATTCACTGTGAAGGAGATTTTAGAAGATATTCATAGAGTATTATAAGAAAGGGATTAGGATGATAGGTCCACAGATGTTTCCAATTGCAATAGAGCAATAGCAAGGTAGCAAAGAAACCTGGGATCCAAAACAAGTGACAAAAATTTAAACAATAAAAATATTTCTCATATAGAAAACCTCCAGTTCATAAGCTCGAGTTTATACAATAGATGAGGTATCAATGGTGCAGTTGCATGCTAAGAGGTGTATGGTTAGCCAGACAGTACTGGGAAAAAGCTGTAATCAGCTGGAAAAGATGAAATTCTACTGAAAACAGTGTTGAAACACTAGTACATTATCCAAGGCATTGTGTCAATGGTGATATTAGGGTGGAACATCAATTTTTCAATGACAAGTTTGCAATATCAACCAATGTTGCTACATCTGCCATCTAAATGATGTTGACTTTAATTACATGGCTGGAGGTGTGGACTTTAGCAAAGAATAGGTTGAGAAACACATACTAAATGCCCAAATATGATTGATATCCTTCTTGAAATGATGGAGCTTCACTGTTATTAGGCTATTAACTTATGTTAACTAATAAATAATGTAAATAATAGCTGGTGTGACTGATCTAATACTTAGAATGACTAATTTTCTCTCTCCAAACATGGTGCTCAGCCAGGGTTGACTAAAATAACTCAGATCCAACTCTATAAGATGCTAAAAAATTCACCAAAAAGACCAAAATTAATACTCAAATAGCATGAATAACATCAAAGAAATACACAAGATTGATCAATTATAGCCCATAGTGGATTGTTACATAGGTTTATTGCTCATCAAATTACATGAAACAATGAAGACATAAGGAAAAAAAGATTTGGTCAAAACATTGATTTCTCAACATTGTAAAGTACAAGACTGCAAAACTATATAAAGGTGCATACTGTGAAGTTTCCATTGCAATCAACAATCTCAAAATAAATGAGATCAATCGTAACAAATGTTCATAGAAAGTCATATTGTACCAGACATGTACCAAAGCCAAAAAACCATATTCATAGAAATACCAAGTATATATATATTATAAATACATCATAACTCTTATATAATGAGTTGTGCATAAATATGTCATTACTACGAACTACAAATATATGTTCATGTTTTGTAATACAACTAAGTTTGAGAGTTGTAGTCTTCCCACATCCTTTGGGCTATTTCATCTCGAAAATTTCCCCAGTCATCTCTATCTCTTTGATTCATTCCATATGTCTCTAGAATGGGCACATTTATCCCAGCACGATCATCATCCTCTTCAATATCCACTTCAGCTAGAAGACCATCCTCTGTGGTAATGAAGTTGTCTAGTATGCCACATGCCAAAACAATCCTTGTTTGGGTAATTATACTATAGGATGTTGCATGCTTTAGGATAGGAAAACGGGGTGAACCCACAATACTGGGTACCACTTTTGGGGGATAGAGGAAATTGAGAAATGATGAAAAATGTGCATATAGAATTTTACATATGTTCACCCGAACGGGTTACCTATGTTCGCGCAAACATATAACCGTTATATGTTCACACGAACATATTAGGTTTAAATAAGGTATGTTTGTGCAAACATACCCTGCTAATATGTTTGCGCGAACATATTTGCAACAGTGATTTTGTGATTAAAATTCCACTTTTTGGTTTGAGATCTTGATAAATTTGCCTTTTTTGTATGTTCATACGAACACAAATTATTATAAATATTCACACGAACATGTTAAATAAAAATTTTGGCTATTGGATTATTTTTCTCATACATTTGCGTGAACATGGGTTCGCACGAACATGCTTAATATGTTCATGTGAACGCCATGTTCACGCGAACATGTAAAATTAGGAAAATTTTAACCCTTTTTCCTTTTTTTTTTTTTGCTATTTTACTCACATAATGTCAGGAGAAAGGTCTCCTACTATGAAATAAAAAATGTCAAAATGTGTTGTTCAGAGCAAGCTTTGCAATGACTATAATTGTAATACATGTTTTAGTCATTAAGACTTTCAAATATGAGTTTAACTCATTGCTGGTTCATTACCGATTGAACATCAACCGACTTCGACACCTCGGGAAAATTAGTAAATCAAGTCAAAAAAAATTTGAAAAATATGTAGGAAATAGCTTATTGAGATACCTTTCTATTCAATTTTTTTTTTTTAGGTTTATGATAAATTGACTTCAAATTATCTGTGTCAAACAGAACATATGTTTGAATTACAATTCATGTCACTTCAAAACTTCATAAACTATACAATATTCAACCAAAATAAATCAAACCAAATGCATCCTCTGGATATTGATGTTACAAATCTAACGCCAAAAGAATTACTTCATTATCATTTTTAAAATAAAATTTATGTGTGTCAAACAGACTATCACTCTTTAAAAATATTGAATTTTATTATGTACCACTTTTCAGAGGAGATAAAAAAAATTGATATAAATATATATATATATTTTTTTAATTAAAAAATATGGTTACAAAGTAGGAACAAAGTACTCAAAATCACTAGTGCTGACTAGGTTTTCTCTACAAAACTCTTTTAGGTGGTAACGTGTACACCAATAAGGGGCAAGAAAACTTGGTACATTTGGATACCCAACATCAACTAAATAAATTTTTCTAACACAAATGGAAATAAAGTTATAATCAAAATAGAGCATACAAGTTTTGATTTAATATAATGACAATATTATCATGTAAAATATGAATTAATATACCAAGAGGAACCACCAGTGGATTTTCTCTAAAGAAAGTTGAAGCAAGCACCCGACTATCTACAGTAGACCCTTCCCAACCAGCAAGAATATATTGAAACTTGTAGTCAAATGAATAGACACCCAAAACATTTTGTGACAAATTGCATTTTCTATCACAATATTTTGCTTGGATGTGCACATCGACAGTAACAAGCATATGGGTTCCATCCATTGCACCAATACAATCCTATAAAAAGAGATATTATTATCAAATATAAATTAGAATTATAATTATTTTCAGCAAACAAAGAAATATCACTAGATTATTTACCTTGAAATATGGATCAAAACGGTCCTTCCCAACAATTTTTGGAGCATTTGTTGCAAGAGGGGGTAACAGATAATCACTATGAAGTGCTAATATGGCCTTCAAGACCTTCTGGAAGTGTCGACTCACTGTCTCTCCTGAGTGACCAAAGTTATGGCCAATCTTTCGGTTCCTTAGATTATGGCCAAGGGTGTGGAGAAACATCACTAGTTGTTCTTCCAATGTTATGTTATCCGTATCTTGGGTGCTCCCTTTTTGTCTTAGAATTTTGGCCAAGCGAAATAAGGCTACTCTACTCATGTGTATTTGGTCATGGCAATCTGTGTTAGTAGAATGGATAATATGCTTATAAAAAGGACATGCGGCTCTTCTTCGCTTATTCCTATGTCTTCTAGCCTCTTGGGAAGATACTACTATCAATACTGCAAGGCTGGCCAATAAAACAAGTATGCACATGACCTTGATCTTCCTAACTATGACTCCTTGGACTTGTATATTTTGAGTAAGATCCATCAAATGACCTACAATGAAAACAAGGTAACATAAATCTTACTATTGTTAAGAGTTATATAAACAAAATATAAATAATAATTACTTAAAAAAATCGAGAGTACATCAATACATAGAAACTTTTCTTACCACATCAGATCTCTAGACAATATGGAAGAAGAAACTTCTATCTTACATTGTATTAAAGAGATAACGAAGAATATACACATACGCTGAAAATGGTCAAACAAAGAGCTATACAATGTTCTGCAAGAAGGAAAGGATACTGCAGCTATATGTGAGCAGAAAAAGTAACAATTGAGCAAAAAAGGATAGTACAACTATAGCTATGATATTTGTTACCAAGTCCAACTAATTATGCTAGTCAAAAGTCCATTACATATATCCAAAATAGCAAATAGATTAAAGACATGTAACATATATATATATATATATATATATATATATATATATAGTTTTCAACATTATCTATCATTATTAATCTTTCTATGTCAAAAGATTTGACATATGATAACCCATTCATCTATTAGAAATAATAATATAAACTATATCAAATATAAAAAGCTTATTTGAAGTCAAACTCTAAAAACTATTTCAAATTAATATAAATTATTTTTAATGTCCAACTATATATATATATGCTATTTTCAATATTATTTATTCTCATTAATCTTACTAATAAAAAGCCTTTGACATAGCATAATCCATTTGTGCACAAATCTATATTGAGTTGTTTCAAACAATCTGAAGTCATCATGCATTTATATTCTAAAACCCATTCAAAATATGTTTATGTTATGATCAACTATATGAAGTTGTGTCGATCCTTGCAATAAACATGTCCTGCCAAAGGAAAGGAATTTGGGCAATAAGCTTTATCTAAAAGCGGTTGCACAATCAGCATCTCAAATAAGCTCATATAACCCAAAAGTTGAAACCAATGGACAATGCATATATTTATAGAGGTTTCGTATTTAGTAATTTGAATTATTCATTTTGTAAGGGTCTATTAGCAGTTTGTTGGGCTTGTAGAGATATTGTGTTTCCAAATTTATGTACTATTTGATACTAGCATGATGGCAGCGCTATTATTCCATGTTGAAACAAGTTATTTTATAAGTTCTATGCTGGATCTAGTTGGGTGAAGTTAAAAAGATGTTTAGTTTGTTTGTGCCTATAGGCAGTGAGCACTGTGTGCTCTCTGTTTTGAAACGATTATTGTAAGAGTTGATATCCAAGGTATTTAGGATAGTTATGACAGAGAAATAGATGTTTCCTTATGCTGTCAAGATTTTCCTAATGTCAAATGATTATGGATAATGTGTCTTACAATCATGACTGCTTTGATGCTCTCTCTCTCTCTCTCTCTCTCTCTCTCTCTCTCTCTCTCTCTCTCTCTCTCTCTCTCTCTCTCTCTCTCTCTCTCTCTCTCTCTCTATATATATATATATATATATATATATATATATGTTATCTGCAATCTTTAAATGATTAGTCTCTGTGAAATATTTGAAAAAAACTTTCTAATTTTAATATTGTCCAAAGTATTGTGTTCGTATGCAGCATTCTCTTCAAATTTTTCCCCTGATAAAGACTTGAAATTCTCAGACGATATCAAAATCATGGGGTTAATTGCAGAAGACATGTGCACAGTAAAATATTATAAATAGTCACTTTCTGCAATCTTTTTTAATAGAGTGTTGAGACAGAATGCAATGTGTCATTCTTATCCAACATGCTTGCCTTCAAAAGACTGCAAAAGATATTGGGAAAAATCTATGTGTTGCTAAAGCACTTTCCATCAGTCCCTTGGCTGAGGTAAACCTCAGCTAAGAAAAGATAAGGAAACAAATATATCCTGACTTATTGTAACTTGCATGCTAGAAGGCCTTCACCTACAAAAAACTCGAAAGCCATCCCCATCAGGGATCTAAAGGGGATCAACAAGATTATTAAAAGTTTTTGTAGCAACAAGCTTATAGCCTCAAGGAGATGGCTAATGCAAGGGGTTTTAATACCATTCAACTCCCCAAAGGGCATGCTAATGCTTAATCTTCAATGAGATATGGCATAACAGGAAAAGGGTTACTATGTCCTGGGTAAAAGCATATTGACTGGGGGTTTCTTTCTGAATCTCCACGAGAATTAGGGTTTCTTTGTGAATTTCAACAAGAATTAGGGGTTTCTCTCTAAATTTTAACAAAAAAAATGAGTCTTTGTGTTTGGACAGGCATGAGCAAGGATGAGGTAGAAGTACTTGTAGAGAATGGGAGCATTTTGCAGATTAACCGAGCAATAGCAGAGCAGCGCCTTCTGGCGAAGAAATGAGGTGTCGTAGGGGTGAGCGATCTAGGGTTGGTTATTTAAAGAGGATTTGACTTCCTCGTGGTGCCAATCCACAGCAACTTAAGGAAAAGTTTGAGAATGGTGTTCTCACTGTTACGATTTCAAAGTTGTCTTCTTCTTCTGATGAAGTTGAGCTAAATCAAATGATATCCCATGAGCTCCACTATGCTTATATGGAAAACAAGCTAGATTTTTAATTGCAACGGGAAAAAGATATTTTGGAAACATGCAATGGGGTGGCGAAATGCAAGAACATACCTTCAAATGTAAGACCTCTAAGAAATGGAAGACCTCTGCAATCGATTTGCTGAAATGGACCTCTGAAATCAATCTCCTAAAATAGTGTCGTGAAATGCAAGAGCGAGAGTTTTTTCTATGGACCCGACGAAACATGCAATTCACAATATGTTGGAAAAAGTTTAAGCTTTATAAAAGTAATCTAGTTTTTACTATTTAACACTTTTAAGCTAAGTTAAAATCATTAGTATGTGATGTTTGGCGAAGGAAGGTAGCTCCCACCTAAGAGTCTAAGTTTGTTCTATATGCCAAATAGATATAATAAGGTAACACATATGTGAATTCTGAAATATTAATTTGAGTAAGAAATATTTGATTATTTTGGGAGTACGTATAGGTATATATAAACTTATATAGATATAGTCAAAATTAAACGAAAGATAGTTTCAAATTATTACTCATGACTATTTTAAAAAGTAACAAATAGATTATATAAATATTTTCTGCTATACATCTCTTGTTATTCATTCTGATGATGGATCACAGAGTGTGATATGAAACATTTAATGATGCAAAAAAACACACAATCAAATCCAAAAACCTTTGATAACACATATATAAATATTGATTATACTTTTTTCAAAATTATTTAGTTAAATAATAAAATAAAATCTATAATAACTAATCTTGTTTCTTGATTCAATCATCTTTATAAAAGATGTAAATGTAAATGAATAGCATGATTAAAAACATACAATCCTTTTTACAAATACTTTTAATCTCAAAAATTAAACATAAATATTAATATAACATAATTATAACACATCATAATCTTCACTCTTTTTGTTCATTAGTAAAATTAGAATTATTCTAATTAAATTGTTTAGAAAAAGTAAAATTATGTGAATCAAATAACTCATTTCAAAAGATTGAACCATGATGAAGAATATAGTAAAAGAAAACTATTAATAATATTAAACCAAAAATAGATTCTAATAAAAATACATGTCATACTCTTACTTTAAAATATATTTTAAATAGAAATAACACTCTAATTACATTGTGAAAATTAAATAAATCCAGCCATAAAAAAAATTCAATGCCTTGATTCAATCTAAAATTGCAATTAAAACCCATTTTATCATTCCCACCAATACCTAGTGAATAATCTCACAGACTAGTTGGAATTTCAATTATAGAATAATTGGTTCTACCAAAAGAGGAAAATAAACATATTAAGTTGTTTAATAGAATAGTCAGACAACCATATTTTTTTGTAATTGGTATTCCAAGTTACTCTCAACACTAGTCCTAAGGAAGAAGAATAAGATCAAAACACATTCATGGATAATGTGATAAGAAATGAAAAAATAAAAGAAATAATGAAATGGGTTTGACTAATGAATTTTAGTAGATTGATGTAGTTGAAAAGATAAGAAGACAAAACAAAAAGAAATGGATGAGGTAATTATAGATGCAAAAGTGAGATCTATGATCAATGAGGGTAAACCTTCGTTCAATATACTTGATGCTGGTATACGAGGTAATTCCATTGTCACAACTTTTTTAAAAATCACATTAGCACAAGGAGATATCATAGGGTCAACAGAGGTAAAAGAAAAGGTTAGACAAGGTTATTGAGTCTACACCAGCAATGCCTACTTTATCACTAAAAAACTAAATATTTCTCATTCAAATATTTATTAATGCACCTTCCACATTCATTTCAAAATTCATATTTATACTTACCTTATCTCTTTGGCGTACCTATTGCACACTAAGATGCGATTGTTAGTATATTTATCAATTCCAAAATCTACCTTATTAATTAGAAGACAGACCTGGTCTTGAAATGATGACCTGATCCAAAAGTGGAGTATATATAATAATGACATTACTAAAAATATATATACATATGAACGCTTTAAAATATCTAATCAACCTAACCTAATTAAAAGGATATACGTGTATTCCTAGCCATTAATCAAATTTATCAAACTACCCCGCTGGCCCTCACAATAAAAAAAAGGGAAACAAAAATAATTAATTGATAAGCTCCTTAGGAAGCTTTCCATCCATGTGACATGCTTGGAAGCAACAAAGTTTCCTCTTACAAAACATGACTCTGACATGTATTTAATACCACAGGCGCCACCCATCTTGCAAATCTCATTAACTATGGTTGGTGGACAGCAAAACATGTCTTCATCATATCTCATTAGTAAAGTCTTCATCATATCCTAGGCGCCACCCAAATTGCCAAGTCGAGTTCCTCCTCCCTTCTACGTAATACCAAGTCAATTGCTTTTCAATTGTAGTTATTTGGAATCATCTTAGAAATTAAGGAATCTTCATCTTTTAAATTATAGTAACGTAATAATGATAATTAATTAAAAACTAAACAAATAAACAACTAAATAAATAAATAGAAAGAGACCTAATATTAATAGAAAATAGAATTTTAAATAAAATTGATACAACATCTTCTCGTCACAATTTGGCAACTTTCATTGTTGTAATAAAATGAATTGAATACCGCTTATATAATTTTTTAAAAATAGGAGCTTTAACCCCCTTGCACCTTGCATAAGTTTGCTTTTAGAAAACGAGTATCCTCCATGAGAGGAACTCGAAGATCTAGGTTCGATGCACAACTTCGTACCAATAATAGCTTTCCTGATTCAAACATCGATGTGAGACCTAATTCGCATTTCCTTACAACAACAACAAAAATTTGATTGTGTTTTTCCTTGTAAAACTAGGGCATGACATTCTGGTATCAGAGCAGGTTTATACGACACTGGGTGTTAATGAGTCCACAAGAAATGTGTAGTGGTATGTTTATCATAGTACCATATTGCAGGGAAAGTATGGGCTCTTAGAAAATTGACTCATTACATATAATGTTACTGAATTGACAACTAAATTGAACATCCTAAATAGATAATAGTAAATAGTTGTGGTAACAATTTTAAACCATTAAGTATCAAGGTAAGATAGGCTATTATCGCAAACTTGTACAAGTTCAAATTTAAAGGATCTTTATGCAATTCCTCTAGTTGATAGTTGTAAGACTTAGCAATTCTAGATCTCGGCACACATGAAAATAATTCTTCTTGACCATGCCAACCTTCAGGACTAATAAGGTGGTAGCTCACCTCGACGATGTTAGGTATTGGTAAGAACTCGAAAACCCTTGTAAAACATGGATTTGATCCTAGGGGGGAAATGCTCTGAATCAGGGTAATGAGAATGATTAGCATGACAACTTATATAATTGTGACAGGAACTCCCCACAATGTAGTATAACGATGTAAGGATTAATATAATATACAATAAGGTAGTATCTTACACATTTATTATTTAGATGTAAACTCTATAGTTTAAGTGATAGAAACCGCACGTGAAGAATCCCATTAGAAGTGATGCATGATAAAGATAAGTTTTCTACTAAATAGACAAGGGGAGAATAAGGAACAATATGCAAATAATAGAAAAAACAACACACATCGAAACAGATAACGTTGGATATAACATGGTTCACTGATTTTATTTTAGTATGTACTTTCCATAGCAAAAGAGGGCTCTTCACCACCTGAGACACCCTCATTTTAGGATAAGTAACAAGACTATAGATACTCTCTAGCCAGGGTAAACCATAAAACATTAAAGTTTTCGGCATCAACCAATGGAACTTAAAAGCCAAGTTTCTGTTCAAATATTGTCATATTTCAACAACACCTCGCAACTTAGTGAAAATTATCGCTTGGTCATCAATAGTTTGCTCAATCTGCACTGTAGTTTGAAAGATATAGAAACTTGACAAAGGCAAAATAGTGCTCACTATATCAATAAAGTCTTAAGGAATGAATTTCCTAAACTCGGCAAACCATAAGCAATAGGGTGTGGAACACTCTCTTGATCTACTCTCGGAAGGATCGGAAATACAAGGAAATCGTTTGTGCACATCATTGAGTTATAATGTAACTCTAGGACAACCCTTCCTCTACTTCCATCAGTAAGACCCTGATACGACGGCAATGCGTTTGAGGATTTGAATTGTTATGAATTTGTTGTTGTTGTTTTCAATTTTTGCATATTTTGGTAAATTCGTGGAATGTTCATGTAGGATGATTTCTGGGTATGGTCCCCTTTGCCTCGGGGATATGACTTGTTTTAACAAAGATTTACCATTGTGGCCACACTTATGTCTAATTGGTGATTTTATTTTGTTTAAGTTATTTTATGAGGCTTTTTTTTTTTTGTAAGTATGTTATATTATGATTTATAAGCTGGTCATATCAGGGAAAATTCTTGACAAGCATCATGAGGAATTTGAATACCACCCCCTTTAATTATCATAAGATACAATTACATTCAACCCTATAAACATGGAAATACATTAGCCCTCAAACGAATAGACCTCAATTTTCCACCATGCTAAGGATCATAGGTAAAGATACTAGAAGTGAAAAGACTATAAGGGCTGAAGGCTAAAGGAAACACAATGCTATTTTGACCTAATATCTAATAAGTATATCGAAGCAATAGTGTAATGGCCAGATTTCTCAATTAAGATGTAACCAAAAGAACACCATAACCATCGAGTGTTTACAATTGAGGGCTTGAAAGTGGATCTGGATGTTAAACTAAAACCAATGAATTCTTGGAATTTTTATGAAAGATATTAACCCTTCACCAACAAGTTGATTCTTGGACTATCATCATAGACCTTGTCAGTGCTAAGGTGAGGGAGTGATTCAAAAACTAATAAGGAGTAAGATTGTTAGTAAGAACTAATGAAGAATATGATAACATTAGTAACTAAATAATTATTGAAACAAGACATAATAGATAAGATCATAAGCTACCAAACAAGAAGACAACCCATAAAATAAGAGTAACCAAGCGAGAAGAAGGAAATCGAGCAAGTATTCCAATTGGGGTACAGCATAAGAGGAAATAAGTAGACAAGTACTATTGATCGATAATTGAAAATGACACTGATTAAACAAGAAGATAAACGTAATGAGACTATTCAATGGACAAGGAACTAATTTAACAATCAAGAGGTAAGATTCTAGAAATAGCTATTGAATACACTACTCTTGATAACCCATTCTTAACTGCCAAGAGACTGGAAATGCTACAATGACATTGAACATTCTAGATATAAATGACTGCTACCATACCGATCTAGGAAGAATTTGTACAAACACACATATTTTAATGGTAGGTACACTAACATGGGATGATACCCAAACAAATTGAATGTCAGTTAATCAATTTAAGAATAGTATCCCTCTATGAGCTATGGGACAATATTTTATAAGTCTATACTTCAATTATATGCAAGAACTATTAGGAATTTGCGTTGATCTTAAGGCAAGGCCCTAAGTGGCACAACTATGTTGGACCAAGGTAAACCTGTATATAGAAGTTGTGTCCCTAAATGCAAAAGATTTCTAGGAGGAAGTTGATAGCTAGGGGGAGAGGATGTAAGGCCCACACTAGTACCCTACTATAGAAATGAATGTGATTAGGAGTTAATTAGGTTATGAATGCCATTCTATTACTAATAATGATTTATGAGATCCTATTAGAGGTTGATGTGGATTTTAGTTATTAGAAGTCTAATACCAATTCAATAGCATTATGTTGAATAGATAGGACCACATGAAAATGAGATTCAAAATGTTCAAGCTAAGAACCTGGCCACAAGATACTAGGGATGATCTACTAGGCAATTAGGAAGGATAAAATAACATTTGTTCTACTAAGAACAACTATGACCATAGGTTATGATGAGAATAAGACATATGGATATGTTTGGAAACTGGTTCTAACTTATTATGACATAATTATTGAAACATTCTATTAGTTTGAGGAGTTAACCCTAGAAAATCACACAAACACTTCATAAGGTGATAAAGGGGTATTGCTAGGAACGTCACTATACCTAACTTAATTGAAAGGTACTAGTTAAATAGTCTGCACATTAGCAATTTTCACTTAGGACATGTATGTTAAGATTCATTTTATATGTTTTCATGATTTACTAAAGAGGACTTAGAGTTTCATTTTTATGTTAGAAAGAGTTGTGATAATATTCAAAATGATAATGAGTGATATTAAGGAAGATTATTGTTGATACACATATTTGATATTTCAATGTTTTGAATATTTTATGAGGATTGTTAGATGGAAGTTAATTGTATATGTTATGCAAATTATGTGATATTAAATTATTTTGCATTTATCTGTATTTGTTTTTATATTATTTTATTGAGCTACTGATGTTTAAGTTGAGTGTGCAGGAAGAGGAACCATGGAAATTTAATGGAGAAACAAGGTATAGGCACATGTTTAAATGACTCTGCCAAGGTGAATCTTTGTAAGATTCGTAAACCTCATTGTGATGTGCTTATTTTGTAACCGTGAGATGTATGTGTATGGCCTTTTTTTCATGTGTAGATTTTGAATGTGTCATGTGTGACGATTTAGTGCATTTTGTGTGTGTCACTTGACATTTGTGCTTGCTATGTAAAATGACATGTTATTCGTCAATGGATCATGTGGCCACCTTATTCCATGTTAAATGCCTCAACTGAGGAATTTGATTATTGCCTTAGTTAGTAAAAGGACAAGTTTATCACCTTGGGGAAATTGAAATTTGAATTACCTAGCTTTGGGAGGGTCATAAAGTAACTTTAAGGTAAGGTGTGATTAAAATTAACCCTACCCATGTTAGTACTCTAGGTTAGGGAGCTATTAATGACCTCTATGGTGTCTAGCGGAGCTAGGAGACCACATGAAAATGATATTCTTCATTGAATTCGAAAATGAGAAGGATATATATATAGAGGCATGGCTAAATGGAAAATTCACTTGGCCACTCTCTATCTTTAGAGACTATTAGCTTTGAAGAGGAGGGAGCTCTACTAGAATTATTCTTTGCCTTGCTTGGAGGAAGGTCGGTACCATGATCCATGAAGTTCTTCTTTCTGCATGTAGATTAGAAATGGTGTTCTTTATTTCATGATGAGATTTTGGTGTATTGTGGTGTGTTTGTGAATAAATCCTTGTTGTGTGTTGCATGTGGGTGGTGTTGTGAGAGTCTTTATTTGATTTTGTTTGTTTCATGTTATGTGTTTTTGAATTGGGTGTGAGGCATCACTCACCCTTGGGAGGGAAGAGATGCTTGGGTGAAGGGGTTAGTTGGGCTCACACATGTAGTTGAGGAATACTCCCTTGTGTGGAGATGGTTGTATATGTTCTATGGAATGTGAATTATCTTGCTCACTTGCATCTTGGTAGGTATAAGGATTTATGTAGAAGGGATGATGTTGGTTGCCCCAAAAGGGCATTTTGATAATGGAAAGATGTGTATATTATAATTGAAAGCTATGTAAATCCTCCTCATGGTGAGAGCTCACCTTCACCCTAATCTTGATTCATTTGTTGAATCATTCTGTAAAACCTTTTTAATGGGATGTGTTGTGATGTCTCCTGCTAAATCTTGTCTTATTGTTGTGAGTGTGTATGGCATGTGAATGTGTAGAATGCAACCATTTATGCCTTGTTTCCCCAAGCTCAGTGGGTGGTCTCCTTGAGGCCTAGGTTGGGAGCTGAGCCTCCATGGTTCCCATTTTGTCTTTCTTTTGCAGATTTTCACTTGAAGAGATTGGAAGCTTGATGGTCATGAAGTTCTTTACTTGCATGGAAGAAGAACCCTTTATGGTTGGTGTTGGAATGGAAAAGTGAACTCCATCCTATGATGAGTAGTTTTTGTGTAGCAATGTGCTGTCAATGGTCTCATGTAGAGAGATTTTGAGATATCTTGTTGTGTGATTCTCCATTGTGTATTGTGAGTAAGGTCTCCACCACCTTGTGATTCTTTAATGTTGTGTTGATGTTGTTTTATCATTGCTTTATTAGGTATGTATTGAGAAAATAATTTGTATCATGTTAAATCATGGAGAATGGACTGCGAATAATTATTTGATACCTTTTTCTTCTCATAATTGCATGAGAATAAGATTAGTTGTGGATGTTCAATATTGGAAATAAAATTAATAGTGAGATATGCATTGGATAGTGAAGGAATTGTGGATAGTATATTCGTTGAGATTAGATGATAAGAAAGTTTTCTTAATGTAAATTTGATGCTCTAAAAATTAGTTCCAAGAAATCTTGAGTTCCTTATTGCAAATTTGATTTCTTTAATAACATCATAATAGTTGGTTCATGTTAAATTGATAATCAAAAATAGAAGATGATGATGTGCAATGCACTGCTAGACCATTATAAATTCAATCTTAATAAACATGGAGAATGTTTAAAAAGAACTAGATAATAAGTAAGCTTAAAAGAGACCTGGAGATGCATATTTACATTTTGGAAAATGTATTGCAACGCAAAAAAAAATCAGTCATTCTATTAGGGCTCATTTGGTTGCAGGCATAGGAATGGAGAATTAGAATGGAAAATTAGAATGGGATTGGGAATGGAGAATGGGAATGGAAAAGAGCAATCCCATCCTTGTTTGAATCGCTTGGTATTTGATTGAGAATATGTTACTCCCTTGTTTGGTTGTACAAAATTGGAATTGGAATATAGTTAAGTTTATATTTTAATATATATTATTTATTTTAATATGGTATTATATTTGGTTAATTATTTCAATATATTGTAAAAAAAAATTATTATTTTTAAATTCTATTGAAATTAATTTATGTCAACATTTTTTAATGAAGAGATATAAACATAAAAATATTATATACAATAATATAATCATGAAATTAGTAAAATTTTCTCATCCTGATCCGAATTTGATAAATTGAGTTGTACGTCAATTTGATTTTTAAATTCATTTAATATATTTTATTTGTTTCACTATATTAATATATTTGGTTCATTATTTCAATTTATTGTAAAGAAAATATTTTTTTCATTCTATTTTAATAAATGAAATTAATAAGAAATTAATTTATTTCAACATTTTTTAAATGAATAGATATAAACATAAAAATGTTATACACAATAATATACTCTTGAAATTACTAAAATTTTCTCATCGTTTAATACAAAATTATATAAAAGGTTTAGTCTCCATGATTCTTTACAACAAAATGGTCATTTCATTACTAAAATTAGAATCACCATGATCACCAATAGTGTGTTTATAAAAAATAGAACAGAATTAAGTCTACATTGAAATGCAATTTCGACTTTCGCCATAGAACCAATCTCCCTAATAGTTGTCTCCCACACAATGCACAACTTGCAACCCTTCCTATCTTCTTCTATAGATTTTGATGTGCTTGAGGTAGATGAGCCATCTTTGACCCACTGGAAGAATTTGCAACCATTGTGCCCCTGCATTTCAAAACTACATTAGGGCTTGCCACAATAATAAAATAAAAAATAAAAATAAAAAAGATTAGTAACAACGTTTCTTTTATCTGGACAACACAAAAAATTATGCCCAGGATTATCATCTGTAAGTGACGTCTTCATTACTATAGGTCCAACATCGCATCAACAGATTGGAAGAGTTCTCAAATCCATCGACCTTATATAAATAATGAACAAATATAATGAGAAATTACTACAAAAGTGTAAAATATATTCTAATATCTATATTCAATGGACTATGTTGTCACTTCTTAGTCCAATCCTGCTAGTGATGCAAATACCTCTTGACTTAAAATTTTTGACATATGACATGTATGACTTTCAACTGTATATTGTCACAAATGCCTGAACACTATATAATATATATAGCATACCAATGCATGCATTTTTTATATTATAAAGAAAAGATAGGATGTGGAGAGATTGAGAAGCACAATTTACTAGGATGGTGTTTTTGCAATAGGGGTGTTGACATCACTGACTTATTCCCAACCGTATCAGTTATATAGCTATTATTGATGACTATTGTAGTGTGAACAAATTGCCAGAGGCATTGAGATTGTTGGAGAAAATGATAGCATTCAGCATTAACAATGATGAAGACACAAGAACTGGTACACATACTTATATTAAACCATAAGCCATATATATATTCCTCACACAGAAATATAAAAATCACAGTTAGACTGTTGATGGCAAAATTATAGTCCCAAATAGCATAGTGAAGGGAAAATTAATGTGTGATTGTGTGTAAATCCACATCTTCACATGTGTTTGTGTAATTCTAAATCCTAGAAGTCAATTTGACCAGAAGAGTGTGAAAAAGAGGGTTGCTTCTAAATGTTGTTGCAAGTTATCCCAATACTTTGCCAATACAATAGGGTACAAATAAAGAGGTCAAAAGGTATGACACTTAAAACACCCACCTAGGCTAGAAGCACTGCCTTTGAACATGGAGCAACTATCCAAGATAACATGGAAGCAATAGGAAGGGTGAGCAACATCACTAACAAATAGTGCAATTTCAAAGCACACGTCTTTAGGTCTCACCCCAACAATCATCTACTCAATCAAATATGAAGAATTAAAATCCAGCTCAAACTAATGCATAATTAACATTATCACATTTCCACAATCCACATAAATAAACAACAATGGTGAAGATGAAAGAACTAGTACAAAGACATATACTAACCATAAGCAACATAACTAACAAATAGAATAATTGAAAAGCACAAGTTGAAATGCCGGATATCACCACACTCATTTTTTTTACATATGTGTAATTAGGTCAGTTGAGAGTAAACAGTTTATAGAAAACAACATCATCTAGAAGAAAAAAAATCTGCAAATGTTGTCCAATATATTTTTATGAATTATATGGCTTCGTGTACAAGAAGTAGTTTTATCAAATATGTTAGTACCATTACACACATTACAAAGTCATACATCAAACTCTAGCATCAAAATACAAGAATCAATCTACTAACTACAATTTTTTCTCTTTCTACTTAGCGATGTACATACAACAGAGTGCATATTATGGGCGTACAACAATGCATATTGTGTGCATACAGCAATACATACAAGTTTCTACATTATATTAAAAAAAATGGATGGAATCAAAACTGACATATATATAGTTGTATGGAAGACGAGATTTGATTACTTGCTATCATTTGACAATGCCATACCTCGAATCTTCAATTATTATATGGCAACAAAATATTGAAATTTTTATTGCATACCTATTGCTGCTACCATAGTTAAAAGCTTCAGTATTAGCAACAATGCTATAGTAGCAATAGCTATGGTTTCCTTTTAATCCTAGATTTCTACGTTAGTTTACACCGTAAAAATATGCCCTCATCAATTGCCTAAATTTGACATAAACAACAACCATTTACATATCAAAAGCCATTTAAAAGAGTTATTACGTACATACAATAGTGCATATAGCAGTGCATATTATGTGCGTACAACTGTGCATATTATGTGCCTACAGCAGTGCACATTATGTACATACAACAGTACATAGTATGTGCATACAATAATGCAACTATAAACACATACAAAAAAATATTGCAAGTAAGCCATAAAATATAATTATGTTAGAAAAAATGAAGGAAATCATGTATTGTACATCAATTGCTTCAAAAAGATTGAAGTTCATACATAGTCTTAAAAAAGATTATCAGTTCATAAAGATTGTAATTTATCACAAAGATCTTCCAAACTTAAACCTAACGTACTCTTCCCTCTCCTCCGTAGACATCTCTACGAACCCCTAAGCTTTTTTTGGTTCAAAAGTAAAATAGTCATAGGCTGCAATCAATGTTTCCTTACTGATTTCGGGCATGTCCTTTAGGGCAGCAAATGTAGTTGATATATTTTTCTTGATTTCTCTTTGATCAACATTTATATTATGACCCTTAGTCATACTCTGATCTTTGTTTTGGATGCTCTCATAGATGACATCCAAACAAGAAGCCATGCTTGGCTTCTTTCTCTTCTGCCTCCTTGTTGTTAGCATAGAAGGATTTTTTCTTACAGATGTAGTAGAATTTTTTGATTGGAGGAACTCATCATCAAAATTAGGAGTATTGAAGCCTCCATCCATAGGCGCATTGAAGGCCCCGTCATTGTCAAGATCAATAGCCTCTTCAAAAATACGCACATTTTCAGCCTCTATAGTTTTTTCTGCTACATTTCCTTCAGCTATGTCATTCCCAAAAATGCTTGCTAACTCATTGAAGTAGAAGAACGATTGCCTCTTGTACACTCGAGCATTTTTGAAGCAAGATCTCTACATGATGAAAAAATGAAGGAATTAGATATCTTTTGTAACAATTGATTGAGAGATATTTTACTGACATAAAAATATTACCTTTAGCAACTCTTCCCACACTATTCTCCGCGTCCGCACACTGAGTTGTTTCATTCCATGTGAAACCACTCATGTTTCGTAGCTCTTTCATGATTTTGAAACCTTGCTTCCACGTTTTCAATTTTTTTTTAAAGTTATCTTTTCCAAGATTCATATGCATATCTTCAATGAAGTTCTTTTGTATTGATGTCCAAGCTTCCTTTTTAAAGTCCTTGTCTCCTTTTCTTCCTAATTGAATCTACTCAAAAAGTAAATCTCACAATTTTCATTACATGTCTCTTGTCCACACCACTTTGACATTTTTACTTAAAGTAGCAACCAAACTAGCAACTACGGTCACATGTACCTCTGCATCCATTTTTGTTAGATTGGTGAATGACATATGTAGCTGCAAAACTTTGAAAAAACAATCAAAATTTAATATAACTCCTAGCAACTATCACTCAACATAAAAGTATGTATATTTTTTCAATGTCATACAATGTGCATAACATCCAAGCATGTGTGTTTTTTCAATGTCATAACATCCATACCTACAACTACATTTCCCATGTCAGTGATTCTATTTTTTGGAATGTTTATACAAAATTGTAAGCCCTTCTTCCATTATAAAAAAAGCTCGACAATAAGAAGCAGCCAAAGATGGTAGCAAAACTGAACTCTGTAGAAACTAAGCTTTTTATGGATTATTCATGTTTTCCATGCCCATTCACTGTGAAGGAGATTTTAGAATATATTTATAGAGTATTATAAGAAAGGGATTAGGATGATAGGTCCATAGATGTTTCCAGTTGCAATAGAGCAATGGCAAGGTAGTAAAGAAACCTGGGATCTAAAACAAGTGACAAAAATTTAAACAATAAAAATATTTCTCATATAGAAAACCTCCAGTTCATAAGATCGAGTTTATATAATAGATGAGGTATCAATGGTGCAGCTGCATGCTTAGAGGTGTGTGGTTAGCCATACAGTACTGGGAAAAAGCTGTAATCAGCTAGAAAAGATTAAGTTCTATTGAAAACAGTGCTGAAACACAAGTACATTATCCAAGGCATTCTGTCAATGGTGGCATTAGGGTGGAACATCAATTTGTCGATGACAAGTTTGCAATATCAACCAATGTTGCTACATGTGTCATCTAAATGATGTTGACTTTAATTACATGGCTAGAGGTGTGGACTTTAGTAAAGAATAGGCTGAGAAACACATACTAAATGCCCAAATCTGATTGATATCCTTCTTGAAATGATGGAGCTTCACTACTATTAGGCTATTAGCTTATGTTAACTAATAAATAATGTAAATAACAGTTGGTGTGACTGATCTAATACTTAGGATTACTAAATTTCTCTCTCCAAACATGGTGCTCAGCGAGGGTTGACTAAAATAACTCAGATCCAACTCTATAAGATGCTCAAAAATTCACCAAAAAGACCAAAATCAATACTCAAATCTTCAAATATTATATGGCAACAAAATATTGAAATTTATATTGCATACCTATTGCTGCAACCATAGTTAAAACCTTCAGTATCAACAACAATGCTATAGCAACAGCAGCTACTGCTATGGTTTCTTTTTAATCCTAGATTTCTACATTAGTTTACACAGTAAAGAAACAGTGTCATGAATAACATCAAAGAAATACACAAGATTGATCAATTATAGCCCACAGTGGATTGTTACACAGGTTTATTGCTCATCAAATTACATGAAACGTTGAACAAATAAGGAAAAAAAGATTTGGTCAAAACATTGATTTCTCAACATTGTAAAGTACAAGACTGCAAAACTATATAAAGGTGCATACAGTGAAGTTTCCATTGTAATCAGCAATCTCAAAATAAATGAGATCAATCGTAACAAATGTTCATAGAAATTCATATTGTACCAGACATGTACCAAAGCCAAAAAATCATATTCATAGAAATACCAAGTATACATACATACATACATACATACATACATATATATAGGGTATGTGCAGGATCATGGTGTGCCAAAAAGTGGCGATCTGAAAAATATGTAGTTCTAAAATGCTTCAAAAAATTTCAAAATCTATTCCCACTTTTTTCCCACCCATCCTAATACTAAATGAAAATAATTAATACCTTTATAATTCCTACTATATCTTTCAATACCAACCTTATATGGTCATCTTTAAAACATCTCGAAAATGTGTTTTTGGCATATTCTTATGTGTTTTTTACTTCAAGCATGTAGCTGACGACTTTTTTTAAACCAAAATTTGATGTCATGAAAAGAGTTTCTTAAAAATGTTCTTAGCTTTTCATAAATGTAAGTTTTGTCAAATTACAAGTTCAGTAAGTAATTATTACTTATTTTCTAATGGAGTTAGCTATAAAGTGTTGATTAACATACTGGTTGAAAAATAGCAATAACTTTCAAGCCATATAAGATTTTTGAAATCCAAAAGATGCGTCACATTCTATGCTTCGACTAGTATAAGAAAAAAAACAAAAAACTTAATTTTGATTTTTTTTGAACTAGTTAAGGTGGTTAGACATGGGAATTTTTTATTTCTGAAAATAGTATAGTAGAAAATTTATAATTAATTATTTATTTGGAATAAAAATTTCCAAAAATATGTGTCACATCCAGGCATGAGTCTACTTTTTATATCTAAAATTATATTTAAAAATATTATCATTTGATTATGATTAAGGTGGTCAGACATACACCTACTTTTTATTTTTGCCTTGAAATTTTTGTAATACTGCATTAAAATCCAAACTTTTGACCAATCAAATAATTTTTTTTCTAGATAAGGCCTTGTATTTTAGAAACTATATTCAATTTCCTATAGATTATTTTCTTACAATTTTTTGATATAAAGTCCAGAACCACTTTAAAATTATGTGTCAAGTTGACATAACCCTGATTTGCTGATTTTTCATTGCCACTTAAGGCCATAGTTTGGTACACCATGATCCTGCACATACCCTATATATATATATATATATATTATAAATAGATCATAACTGTTATATAATGAGTTGTACATAAATATGTCATTACTACAAACTGCAAATATATGTTCATGTTTTGCAATACAACTAAGTTCGAGAGTAGTAGTCTTCCCACATCCTTTGGGCTATTTCATCTTGAAAATTACCCCAGCCATCTCTGTCTCTTTGATTCATTCCATATGTCTCTAGAATGGGTACATTTATCCCAGCACGATCATCATCCTCTTTAATACCCACTTCTGCTGGAAGACCATCCTCCATGGTATTGAAGTTGTGTAGTATGCCACATGCCAAAACAATCCTTGTTTGGGTAATTATACTATAGGATGTTGCATGCTTTAGGATAGGAAAACAGGGTGAACCCACAATACTGGGTACCACTTTTGGGGGACGAAGGAAATTGCGAAATGATGAAAAATTTGCATATAGAATTTTACGTATGTTTGCTCGAACGTGTTAACTATGTTCGTGCGAACATGTAACCATTATATGTTTGCATGAACATATTAAGTTTAAATAAGGTATGTTCACGCTAACATACCTTACTAATATGTTTGTGCGAACATATTTGCAATGGCGATTTTGTGATTGAAATTCCACTTTTCCGTTTGAGATCTTGATATATTTGCCTTTTTTATATGTTTGTACGAACACAAATTATTATAAATGTTCGCATGAACATGTTAAATAAAAATTCTGGCTATCGGATTATTTTTCTCATACATTCATGTGAACATGGGTTCGCACGAACATGCCCAATATGTTCACGCAAATGCCATGTTCGCATGAACGCATAAAATTAGGAAAATTTTAACCCTTTTTCCTCTCTCTTTTTTTTTTTGCTCTTTTGATACCCATAATTGCAAGAGAATGATCTCCTATTGTAAAATAAAAAAATGTCAAAAATGTGTTGCTCGGAGCAAGCTTTGCAATGACTATAATTGTAATACATATTTTAGTCATTAAGACTTTCAAATATGAGTTTAGCTCATTACCGGCTCATTACCGATTGAACATGAACCGACTTCGACACCTTAGGAAAATTAGTAAATCAAGTCAAAAAAAAATTGAAAAATATGTAGGAACTAGCTTATTGAGATACCTTTCTATTCAATTTTTTTTTTAGATGTTTATGATAAATTGACTTCAAATTATCTGTGTCAAACGAAACGTATGTCTGAATTACAATTCGTGTCAATTCAAGACTTCATAAACTATACAATATTCAACCAAAATAAATCAAACCAAATGCATCCTCTGGATATTGATGTTACAAATCTAACGCCAAAAGAATTACTTCACTATCATTTCTAAAATAAAATTTATGTGTGTCAAACAGACTATCACTCTTTAAAAATATTGAATTTTATTATGTAACACTTTTCGGAGGAGATAAAAAAAATTTGATATAAATAATATTTTTTTTTAAATTAAAAAATATGGTTACAAAGTAGGAACAAAGTACTCAAAATCACTAGTTTATGTCATCTTGAAATTATTTATAATTTTGGAGATATAGTCACTTGAATGTGACGTTTGTTGCAAAAATATTGATTTCAGTGTCAAAATTGGTCAAAAAGTGGAACCCATTATTGTGGGATCACCCAGCGTTCCTTTAATATACCAAATGTTTGCTCAATCACATTCCTACGAGAGGAGTGTCAGTGATTAAATAACTATTTAGGAGTGCTGACCAGGTTTTCTCTACAAAACTCTTTTAGGTGGTAACGTGTACACCGATAGGGGGCAAGAAAACCTGGTACATTTGCATACCTAGCATCAACTAAATAAAATTTGCCTACACAAATGGAAATAAAGTTATAATCAAAATAGAGCATACAAATTTTGATTTAATATAATGACAATATTATCATATAAAATATGAATTAATACACCAGGAGGAACCACCAGTGGATTTACTCTAGACAAAGCTAAAGCAAGCACCCGACTATTTGCAGCAGATACTTCCCAACCAGCAAGAATATATTGAAACTTATAGTCAAATGAACAAACACCCAAAACATTTTGTGACAAAGTGCCTTTTCTATCACAATATTTTTCTTGGATGTCCACCTCGACAGTAACAGGCATATGGGTTCCATCCATTGCACCAATACAATCTTATAAAAAGAAATATTATTATCAAATATAAATTATTATTATTATTATTTTCAGCAAAGAAAGAAATGTCACTAGAGTATTTACCTTGAAATATGGATCAAAATGGTCCTTCCCAGCAATTTCTAGAGGAGTTGTTGCAAGAGGGGGTAACAGATAATCACTATGAAGTGCTAATATGGCCTTTAAGACCTTGTGGAAGTGTCGACTCACTGTCTCTCCTGAGTGACCAAAGTTATGGCCAATCTTTCAGTTCCTGAGATTATGGTTAAGGGTGTGGAGAAACATCACTAGTTGTTCTTCCAACATTAAATTATCTGTATCTTGGATGCTCCCTTTTTGACTTAGAATTTTGGCCAAGCGAAAGAAGGCTACTCTACTCATGCGTATTTGGTCATGGTAATATGTGTTAGTAGAATGGATAATACACTTATAAAAAGGACATGCAGCTCTTCTTCGCTTTTTCCTATGTCTTATAGCCTCTTGGGAAGATCCTACTATCAATACTGCAAGGCTAGACAATAAAACAACAAGTATACGCATGACCTCGATCTTCCTAACTATGACTACTTGGACTTGTATATTTTGAGTAAGATCCATCAAATGACCTACAATGAAAACAAGGTCACATAAATCTTACCATTGTTAAGAGTTATATAAACAAAATATAAATAATAATTACTTAAAACAACCGAGAGTACATCAATACATAGAAACTTTTCTTACCACATAAGATCTCTAGAATATATGGAAGAGGCAACTTCTAGCTTACATTGAATTAAAGAGGTAATGAAGAATATACACATACGCTGAAAATGGTCAAACAAAGAGCTATACAATGTTCTGCAAGAAGGAAAGGATACGGCAGCTATATGTGAGCAGAAAAGGTAACAATTGAGCAAAAAAGGATAGTACAGCTATAGCTGTGATAGTTGTTACCAAGTCCAACTAATTATGCTAGTCAAAACTCCATTACATATATCCAAAATAACAAATAGATTAAAGACATCTAACATATCTTTATATAAATTGTTTAAATATATATATATATATATTATTTTCAACATCTTTTCTGCTCGATGGAATATGCTTTGTTTGCTCGATGGAATAGAAATATGCCAAGGCTGATGACTAAAAATCAGATAGAATTGTTTAATCCTGATGACCTATGGTTGGGGAAGACATTGTATTGGTAAGATTGACTGTATAGCAATTTTATTATATTTAAATTGTCTCCTCTATCACACGTACGTACCCTATTCCAGATTGACTACTGTAATTCATGCCGCACAGACTGCCGAAAGCGAGCAATGAAAAGTATATAGAATTGGCCAAGCTCGACTTCAACCGTATTCAGGCTACACACAGATCTGAAATACAACATATAAAGAGGTAAAATGGAGGAGGATCACGCTGAACTTAATCAAAATAGTCCCTGTAATAAAGACAATGATCAATCTAATCGGGGTTTCAAAAACATTTGTTTAATTTATGTGTTTTTGCCAAGATCTTTGATGAAAGATATTAAAAATGAGATTATTGCAATGTTATAGATGGTACAAGGATTGCAAATTCCCGCGGCTAGATTTTACTTGGCACAGAGAAGTTGCAGTTTACTGGACCTCTTCAGCGGTGATGTTCGAACCGCAATACATCGAGTGTAGACTTGATTATGCAAAAGTAGGACTCCTGGGTGTCATCTTAGATGACCTCTATGACACCTATGCAACTCTCAGCCAAATCAAGCTTTTCAATGAAGCTTTCGAAAGGTCAGCACATTCAATCCTCCTCTCATCTTTAACAAATTCCTGGTCAAATTTAACTATCATATTTTTGTCTGTAGGTGGGATCCATTGCAAATCGACCAACTGCCAGAGGAAATGCAAATAGTTTTCATGGGTTTCTATAATACTTTGAGAGATATAGCTGAACGAGTAAAGGAGGTTCAAGGCCGTGTTGTGCTTCCTTACCTGCGCCAAAAGGTAAGTACTTCGCAACATTTTAATGGATTTTGCCAAAGGGCGAATTGGGCCACTTTAAACATTACATACTGTGGAAAAAATTAAGCTTGAAAAAAAATCAAATTTGAATATTTAACATTTATAATCTTAAAATGAAAATATTACGCAGTCCCACGAGTTGTAGCCTAACAATATTTGTTTGTTTTGCCTGTTGCGGGGTTAAGTGGTTAAATCTGTTGTGGAGTTTCACGAAAGAGAGAGAGTGGATGGAAACAAGTTACTCGCCGTCATTAGAGGAGTATTGGGAGAATGTGAAAGTGTCGATAGCAATGAGAACAACTATCCTCCCATCAATTTTTTCTACAGGAGACCGTCTTCCGGATCACATTCTTCAGAAGCTTGATGACTTTTTCGATCTCGTCAGTCAGACGGCGCGTATTATGAATGACGTTAGAACTTTTCAGGTGATTCCTGCCTCCCCTGCTCTCATTTTAACCCCTTTTGAAGATCAATTCAATATCTTAGAAACTTGAACCGAATTTTATGTTGTGCCGTGAATTTAGAGGGAAAGAGATCGTGGGGAATTGGCGCCATTCGTACAGTGCTACATGAATGAGCAGGGTGGATGCAGTGAAGAAGAGGCCCTCAATTACATTGAAAAAGTAAACGAAGAAGCCCTTGCCAAATTGAATTACCAGTTTCTAATGCGGTCAGAGGTACCCAACTGTTACAAAAAACTGCTTTTCAACACGGCAAGGATAATGCAAATCGTTTACAGAAAGGAAGACGCCTTTTCAAACGCCGCGAAGGACCTTGAAGATTCCATTAAAAATTCCCTCTACGAACCAGTCCTGTAAAAGATTTCCCACTGTTATGGGATCTTAAATTCAAGAGTCAATGCATGTGGTTCCATCAAATGATAGTAAATTCCAACTTTAGCAAAATAAGTTTCTATCTCAAAAACATTATTAGGTTTTTAATAATACATGCAAATGTTAATTTAATTTGAGCATCATTCCTATGCAATGAGTGTTAATTGTTTTATTATTAATAGATTGACTCTTATTATTATAAATTATAAGTGAATAAGTTTGACTCAAAAAATATACAATAAAATCTTCATACAATATCATAATTTGACTTATACATATGAATTCATAAGCTAAAGAGATTATATAGTGATTGGTTCATAAGTCATAGCACTTGGGAAGGTTTACAATTGAAACGGGAAAGGGATTCATTTTTCTCTTTCTCTAAATAATATAAATTTCAATATAGTACTTGCAGGTATAACTATTCTGTGACACATTTTGAATTCCTTGTATTAACCGGTTATTAAATTAACTCTAAATATACTCTAATCAGTAAATACAAATAGTAACTAGTCAAAAGCGTATGTTTTAACCCTGCCTTCCCACCCCAACCTTATAAAGACATCTCTTTCCCCTGCCTCTTCAAACAAATGTGACCTCTTTCTCATCCAAAATGGCTCAGATTATATTTTCTCCTTCCATTTCACTTTCCAAGTCCTCTGGATGGATTTCAAGGAGAGCCCATGGATTTTCATCAATAAAAATGCACTCGCGCGGAAAGAGTCTGGGTACGTTTAACATCTTTCTCTGATCAAACTGCTTTGTAATGCTTGACTCAAAACTTATTTATTGTTGTTTTTTGTCCAACTGTTTGCAGCTTGCCACAACATGCCATCTGCTGCTGTTGTGGGAGAGCAAGGTAATGGCGATCACAAAATGCAAACCCTATCTGCTTTGTTTTATAGACTTGTGTATTTATACTTAAATATTGTGAGTTTTTAATAGTTAAGGCTGTAGTTATTGCAGATTTAACGATAGCGCATTCGGAGCGTAAAATTAATACTAATTACAGCAAACCAGATTATGTTTATTCTCTCTCAACATTTGATGAGGTATCGAGTATGAATTCATTTGAGTTTGCTTACCGGATCGGCATTTATTTGGACCTGTGGATTGAGTGTTACATTGATCAGGAGTCTCTGAGAAATGTAGAAGTCAAGAGGAAATCTGAAAATCTAATTGCGTGTTCTTGTTTCAGGCGGCCATGGATGAGATGGATATAAAGAGAATAGAAGAACTGGTTGCAGAGATAAAAGCGGTCTTTCATTCGATGGAAGATGGGGAAATAAGTCCCTCTGCTTACGATATTGCCTGGGTTGCCAGAATTCCTGCTATTAATGGCTCTTCTGAACCCCAATTTCCTCAATTGCTGGACTGGATTCTTCACAATCAGTTAACCGACGGTTCCTGGGGAGAAAATAGTCGTTTTTTAGCCTGTGACAGGCTCCTCAATACTCTTTCCTGCCTTGTTACTCTGGCCTTGTGGGGCGTTGGAAATAACCAAGTGAAAAGAGGTAATTTCTTTTCTTTTTTCTTTCATTTCTGTCCTTTCCATTTGTGAATTCGGTGGGGAAACAGGCCCAACAAGATTTTACCTTGAACCAGATGAAAGGGTTTGATTTCTAGGCCATGGCAGGTCTGAATTTCTTGAGAAGAAACGGAGAAGGGGTGATTAAAGAAGCACTTGGTCATCATCAACCAAAGGGATTCGAGATGGTCTTTCCTGTACTGCTGAATGAAGCCAAACTTTCGGGTTTGGATCTTCCTTATCAGCTATCTGTTATGAAACAAATAAGCGAAAAGCGAGATTCGCAATTGAGAAAGTGAAATCCTGACCCACCTTTTACTATTACCTATTTTTTATTATGTCCGGTTTTGTTTTGTTTTGTGATATGCCCTGTTTTGCTATTATATATTTGTGATATGTCCTGTTTTAAGGAATGCATAAACTGAAGCTCACGTGATTGAATAAAATTATGGTGAATCAGAGTATCTGTTGAATACCTGCACAGAAATCCTTCAACAATGCTGCAGTGTCTGGAAGGCATACAAGATTTAGTCGATTGGGAAAATATCCTGAAACTGCAATCCAGGGATGGATCTTTCTCAGGCTCCCCTGCATCTACAGCCTGCGTATTTATGCACACAGGCTATCAGAAATGTCTGCAATTTCTGACGAGCCTTGTTAAAAAGTTTGGAGACCATGGTAATTTTCGTATTTAATACTCCCAATCATTTTTTAAAGAATGTCGGATTTTCAAAATTTAAAATGTTTGTTTTGCAGTGCCGGGCATGTATCCAGTGGATATAGCGGAGCGTTTGAGAGCCGTGGATTGCGTTGAACGTTTTGGACTTGAACACCATTTCCAAAAGGAGATTAAACAAGCTTTGGACTATGTGTTCCAGTGAGTAGCAGTACCTCCTCTGTTGTGATTTTCCAAATAAAACTAGAGATTATTTGCGTTAATTTGACATCTCGCTTTGGAAATGTATGGTAGGTACTGGACTGACGAGGGCATTGGATTCGGAAGGGAAAGCCTGGTTCCTGATGTTGATATTACAGCCACTGCCTTCAGGCTTCTCAGAACATTCGGCTACTCTGTATCTTCTGGTATATATATATAATTTAGACGACTACTCATTCAAAGCTTAATCGGGGCTTTAATTTCCGGAATTATTAGATCGCTCTTAATCTCTAACAATTTGAAATGGCAGACGTTTTGAAAAACATTAAAGGCGGGGCTGAAGAACTTCATATGATGTCCAGTAACGAAAACAGCGCAGGCGTAGTCGGAATATTGAGCTTGTATAGATGTTCACAGCTTAACTTTCTCGGCGAAAATGTAATGAAGGAAATAGACGCCTTTGCGAAATATTACTTGGCTGAATTCCTGCAAAGTGAGAACTTTTATCAGGCGAAGATTGTCAAGGAAAACCTGCCCGAAGAGGTATTTTGAACTGTTTGCCTTCTCCGAATGTTTTTATCAGCGATGAACTACTGAGCATAATAAAGTATTAAAATCTGATTTGTAATTTTTTATCCAGGTTGAATATGCTTTGTCTGCTCGATGGAATAGAAATATGCCAAGGCTGACGACTAGAAATCAGATAGAATTGTTTAATCCTGATGACCTATGGCTGGGGAAGACATTGTATCGGTAAGATTGACTGTATAGCAATTTTATTATATTTAAATTGTCTCCTCTATCACACGTACGTACCCTAATCCAGATTGACTACTGTAATTCACGCCGCACAGACTGCCGAAAGCGAGCAATGAAAAGTATATAGAATTGGCCAAGCTCGACTTCAACCGTATTCAGGCTACACACAGATCTGAAATACAACATATAAAGAGGTAAAATGGAGGAGGATCACGCTGAACTTAATCAAAATAGTCCCTGTAATAAAGACAATGATCAATCTAATCGGGGTTTCAAAAACATTTGTTTAATTTATGTGTTTTTGCCAAGATCTTTGATGAAAGATATTAAAAATGAGATTATTGCAATGTTATAGATGGTATAAGGATTGCAAATTCCCGCGGCTAGATTTTACTCGGCACAGAGAAGTTGCAGTTTACTGGACCTCTTCAGCGGTGATGTTCGAACCGCAATACAGCGAGTGTAGACTTGATTATGCAAAAGCAGGACTCCTGGGTGTCATCTTAGACGACCTCTATGACACCTATGCAACTCTCAGCCAAATCAAGCTTTTCAATGAAGCTTTCGAAAGGTCAGCACATTCAATCCTCCTCTCATCTTTAACAAATTCCTGGTCAAATTTAACTATCGTATTTTCGTCTGCAGGTGGGATCCATTGCAAATCGACCAACTGCCAGAGGAAATGCAAATCGTTTTCATGGGTTTCTATAATACTTTGAGAGATATAGCTGAACGAGTAAAGGAGGTTCAAGGCCGTGTTGTGCTTCCGTACCTACGCCAACAGGTAAGTACTTCGCAACATTTTAATGGATTTTGCCAAAGGGCGAATTGGGCCACTTTAAACATCACATACTGTAGAAAAAATTAAGCTTGAAAAAAAATCAAATTTGAATATTTAACACTTATAATTTTAAAATGAAAATATTACGCAGTCCCACGAGTTGTAGCCTAACAATATTTGTTTGTTTTGCCTGTTGCGGGGTTAAGTGGTTAAATCTGTTGTGGAGTTTCACGAAAGAGAGAGAGTGGATGGAAACAAGTTACTCGCCGTCATTAGAGGAGTATTGGGAGAATGCGAGAGTGTCGATAGCAATGAGAACAACTATCCTCCCGTCAATTTTTTCTACAGGAGACCGTCTTCCGGATCACATTCTTCAGAAGCTTGATGACTTTTTCGATCTCGTCAGTCAGACGGCGCGTATTATGAACGACGTCAGAACTTTTCAGGTGATTCCTGCCTCCCCTGCTCTCATTTTAACCCCTTTTGAAGGTCGATTCAATATCTTAGAAACTTGAACCGAATTTTATGTTGTGCCGTGAATTTAGAGGGAAAGAGATCGTGGCGAATTGGCGTCATTCGTACAGTGCTACATGAATGAGCAGGGTGGATGCAGTGAAGAAGAGGCCCTCAATTACATTGAAAAAGTAAACGAAGAAGCCCTTGCCAAATTGAATTACCAGTTTCTAATGCGGTCAGAGGTACCCAACTGTTACAGAAAACTTCTTTTCAACACGGCAAGGATAATGCAATTCGTTTACAGAAAAGAAGACGGCTTTTCAAATGCCGCGAAGGACCTTGAAGATTCCATTAAAAGGTCCCTCTACAAACCAGTCCTGTAAAAGATTTCCCACTGTTATGGGATCTTAAATTCAAGAGTCAATGCACGTGGTTCCATCAAATGATAGTAAATTCCAACTTTAGCAAAATAAGTTTCTATCTCAAAAAGATGTTGGAACTTTTTGAATTATTAGGTTTTTAATAATACATGCAAATGTTAATTTAATTTGAGCATCATTCCTATGCAATGAGTGTAAATTGTTTTATTATTAATAGATTGACTCTTATTATTATAAATTATAAGTCAATAAGTTTGACTCAAAAAATACACAATTAGATCTTCATACAATATCATAATTTGACTTATACATATGAATTCATAAGCTAAAGAGATTATATAATGATTGGTTCATAAGTCATAACACTTGGGAAGGTTTACAATTGAAACTGGAAAGGGATTCATTTTTCTCTTTCTCTAAATAATATAAATTTCAATACAGTACTTGCAGGTATAAGTATTCTGTGACACATTTTGAATTCCTTGTATTAATCGGTTATTAAATTAACTCTAAATATACCAATTAGAATTCATTTTATTTACTTCTTTTATATAAATATTATATTTTAAAATTTAAAAATAACAATATTTTAACTTTATAATTTTCCAATATTAAATTTTTATGTTTTGATCGATTAATTGAATTGGTTTCTTATATATTGATTTATTAATCTTCACATATATATTTTTATTATATTTGAATCCCTAATTTCAAGCACAATTTTTCAACGACCACAACTAATATTGCAAGTGTCAAAGTTTCGTTATCTCTATCAATATTGAACTTGCATAACTTGAGGCAAGTACTTAGCCACTATGTGCCACTTGTTTGATTTTTGTAGTAAATTAATAACAACCATTCATTTTTTATTATTATTTTTTTCTATACTTTTTTATGTAAAATTATTATTAAAACGTCATTATCCTTTCATTTTATTAGTTTACAAACAATGTAATTTTTTTAAATAGATAAATGACCTAAGCCTTGACACATCATAAAGTGCAACAATGTAAAAAAAAATCATTTATTTAAGTAATATACATTCCAATGTAGAAATTCATTACAACAATTTTAAAATGCTATTAAATTTTTGAATGCCATGTTTACTATTCTACTCATATATTTGACTTTATTAAATAGCTAAGCGTTCAAGTCTTATAAAATGATATTGTGGGACCTTATTCTATCCAAGTAGTAAATTAATAACCATCATTCAATTTATTTTACAACTTTAATCAATCATGATACATAATTAAAACAATTGAACTAAAATCCTATTCTCTATATTTATTTATTTTATTATAAATTATTATTAAAAAATATTTCTTTGTATTGGCTTTGCAAACAATGTAAAATTTTATTCTTCTACTATTAAATTAAATTCTTGAATGACAACATTACTATTCTAAATGTCATCAACTTTGATTTTGATTTTGCCAAATATTTTATTAAAAAATCTAATAGATTTTGAAGTCTTATTTTACTTATGTAATAAATGAATAATGACAAGAAAGAGCACTTGTTCATTTTTTATTTTTTTTCGGTCACCAATTCACTAATCATCATTCATAATTAAAAAAGATTTGACCAAATTTTTATCATTAACATTTATTTTCTATTTTCTATGTTTTTAAAAATATTTTCCTTTCTTTTTATTCATTCTTTATAAAGACACAAACATGCTTTCAAAGGACCCTAAATATAAGCATTAAATTAGGAACCCCCAAAAGGGAAAACTGCCGAGGAAAGAAAAAGACACAAAACTAATAGCAACTAGGAAATAAAATCTTAGCTAGGGAACAACAAAAGGTCGTATGCTAGATTCTTCAATGTCTTAAAAGCTTCAACCTTCAATTGGGTCATGCTAAGTGCAATCTTCTTTAGATTGAGGATGTTCTAAGGAGGTTTATCAACCCCTTTTTTCCAAATTTATCATGGTTCTTTTTCTCAAACTAGTCTCCACTTCCTTCCCTTTTTCGTTATCAAGATATAGATCAACCACCAACATTCCTTAACAAATATTCTCCAAATTGCTCACCTTAGTGTTTAGTCTTTCAGTCATGTTTTGATCATGTTTCGACTTAGTTTGACAAGAGAGATTAAATTTTTATTAATGTGAGCTTGAGTTTCTTCTCCAATTCCTTGGTTCTTCCTTCATGTTCCTTCATTTTATCCATGGTATCCACCATTTTATATAGACAATCTACTAAAAAATTCCTCTCATCTTCATTCCATAGCTAATCTATTCTACAATCTTGTTCATTTCCTTTATACATGTCATTTCTTAGCCTTAGTAACCTTTTCATAAACGTTAACATGATCACCCAGTTTATTTTATTTTAATATCATTAATCTCATAATTTTTTTGGATTGATTTGCCTACAAAATCAACATCTCCATTATGTGTTATGACTAGAATATCATCTTGGTATTCATAATCAATTTTGAATCAATAATAATTAGTGTTAATGTCCAAAAGGAAGCAAGATCTCCCTTCTCTATCGATGTTAGGATACAAACTGTTAAAATCATTATAAGAATGAGAGTCTTAAGTCACAATTTTCTAAGAGGTTGAGGAAGCGTTCTTTTTTCTTTAGTGATGCCTATTCCTCTGGTTATATTGCCTATTCTACTTTTCTTGCCTTCAATGCTAATTGGCAGCCTTCCTCCATATTGTCAACATAGTGCATGCTCAATTCATCTTGAATAGAGAATTTTAGGCCATTCACATATCTAGCAACCATCTGCTCATTACTTTCTTGATGCTCTATGCTCATGGATAGCTTGTAGAATTCATTTGTATAGTCTTGCACTGAAGACAAGTTTTGCTTCAAATTCTAGAATCTGCGAAAGAGGGTTTGTGAATAATCCATGGGTAAGGATTTTCCCATTAGCTTTTTCTCCATCTTGATCCATGTCTTAAATTTTTCCTTTTCATTTCTTGTTCATTCCTTTTGGAGGTGATCCCACCATATCATTGCATGCCCTTTTAGTTTTGTGCATGCAAATTTCATCTTTTTTTCTTCTATCATAGGCTTCCATTCGAAAAATTTCTCCATCTCATTTAGCTAGTCTATTAGTTCTTATAGCTTAAGACTACTAGCATAGTTGGAATCGTCAATCTTTATTGCTTCACTTCTTCCTTCTAAAGCCCTAAGAACTATGTCTTCATAGCTCATCTCTCCCAGTCTTTCATCTATATTTTCTCCCTCTTCATCAGATTCATTTCCTCTTCATATTCCTTAATTATCTAGTCACTTATTGAGTCATTCAATCTCCCTCTACAAATCTAGCACCAATCTTTGCATCGGTGTGATGCCTCCTCTTCCTCTTCCAGCCATATTATTGTTCTAATACCAAATTTTGTAACTCTCAACTCTTCAAAGAATAAATCAAAAAATTACACAACACAAAAGTTTTAGAATGCCATAATCCTTCATTAAACAATTGCAACTCTACTCTCCTCTACAATGAAAAAAAAGCACCTACTTATTAAATTATGAAAATTACCATATTTGGCATTTTTTTGAGAAAAATAAATTTTTCCATTTTTGGTAATTTTAAAAACTCATCCTACAAATCTCCTTTTTTTCCCAAGAAAAGCCCCCAACTAAGGCAAGATGAATTGCAAACTGATCGACAAAATCAAACAACTGATTTTGGATTTATTACAAAATAACTTTCTTAAAAAATTGGAAAAAACATGTAAAAATAGTTTCGGAGGTCAAGATGATATTCTAAGGCTCTTGAGAAAATGTCAAAATGACCATCATTAGCAATCCAAATAACTCCTCACACAACTGCCTGTAAAATTTCAGCCAAAACCCACTTTTGAGTCAAAAGTTATGACCCCCAGAAGTAAATTTTGACGAAAACCCACATCTGAGTCAACAACCTTGACCCTTGGATACCCCTACATCATTTAGACTTCCCTTGCTTAGTGGTGGTCAGAAAATTTGTCCTCAATAATAATATATGTATCCGACTCTATAATCCCTTTTAAAGAGAAAATCAATAACCAGAAGTTGTGTGAATTAAAATTATTTATCTTATAAATTAAGGTACAAATCCCTTTCAATAATAATCAATGAATGACTAAAATTGAATATAAATTTGCAACCATACTTTTGACTAGAAAGTAATAAAGGCAAACTTTCATTCACGCATAAACATGATACGAATGTGATCTTTAATACAAATGATTTTAATAAATAGAAACACAAATTCTATCATGTTTCCAATAAAATTGATTAAATTGGACTTATAAATTGGCTATATCTACTAGACACATATGATAAATTCACAAAAGATAAATAATTGTCACATTAAAAAGTAAATTCACATGACAATTTATTCCCATAAACTAAAATGAAAGGCTTATGTCTATCATAATCATTCACCAACTCGTATTTAAAGATAAAACTCTCCTCAAAATATCATATATCAATATTCTATCATAATCATTCACTAATTCATATTCAAAGATAAAAGTCTCCTTAAAATATTATATTTCAATATTCAATCATAATCACTCACCAACTCTCATTCAAAGATAAAAGTCTTCTCAAAATATCATATAACAATATAACAATATTAAGTGTATAAGCCCCCAAAAAAAATCTCATTACCTTTAACAGTCATTTAAAAACATCAACATAGCATCAAGAGGCTAACTGTTTTTAAAATCTAGAGTTACTGAACTCTGTCCCAATGTAAGACTCAATTTTTATGTAGTTCTTAGAAACTAATCTATGTTATCTAAAGACACTAAAATAGAATGCAGATATATGATAGCATGATCAACGTTGTGGTTGTTTGTGGAACTGTCTGGTTGGCTTTGCGCTGTAATTTTGATTCCAATCTAGATGAGTTGTGGAGAAACTCTAAGTCAGCAGGAAATTTGGAAGCTCAATATGAGTAAGGCGTCTACGCCTCTTTATCCCTCCTAACCCACACCGCTTTATTCACATGAATCTCAAGTTGATCAATGTAGAGGTGTTAATAAGGATTGCACCTTAGCTACTTTGGAGAAGTCTTCTCTCAGAAGAGATTTTTCTTCCTTTACATACTAAATATTCTCCTTGAACGATTGAATTATCATTATGGTATCATCGGCCTTCATGGTTTTACCATCTTCCTTCAAGCATTCGACATTGATACATTTTAAATCATTCTACATCAAGAGGAGTAAACTCTTTCAGTTCTTTCAAAAGTTTAATAGATTCTTCACGGCCTTGTTTCATAATTGAATTTATACATTCAATGCTCTTTTTTCATACATAGATTTTGTTGTCATCGAAGTCAGACATTTCCCTCTCTGCCAAAATTTGGCTGAGCTATATTTTTGAACCTTGTTCATCCTAGAAACCACTTCCATCCACTTAATTTCTTCCTTCTTCTAAGTGGCAAATTTTTTGTTTCTGCTTATTTAATCATGTCCACAATGTCCTCAAACACTTTTCTAAGATCACCGATGTACCTAGTGCCCTCCATAATACTCTTCTTGTTAGGGCTATTCTTGGCTCTACTCTTACTCCCGGAATGATTTGTGCCGACAGGGGATCGATTCACAGAAGTTCTCCTTGATCTTTTGGCAACCAAACTTCAACTGTAACTTTAGTAGTACTTGCAACACAAGTTTGAATAAGTTTATTAGAAGGAATAATAAGGGCATGCTAGGAAAAATCAATGCTTGCACTTGTCCCTGATTATTATTCTCCCACATCTCTAGTCTCTTAGCTAGTTCTTAGCTCTTCTTATTATTGGGAAACTTCAGATCTAGATTTGATTTTCATCATCCCTGTCACAATCAATTTCATGGATAGATTGTTTTTGTACCTTTTCATTGTATTGTGGGTCTCTCAAATCCTTTCTTTCATTTATAACCAGAGAAATGTCCATCTTCAGATTAAGAGTAATAATTTGGTTCAAAGTGAATTTAGGACATATTTTCCTTCTTACCTCAAACTCATCGTAACAATCTTCTTGGAAATCCTCCAACTGAGGGATATGAGAAAACTGTATTCCTAGGATCAAGTGAGCTTGTCCATGTCCCTTACTATCAAACTGAGGTTGAGCTATGTAATATTGCATATTTTTTTCCAAATTCAAAGCATCTGAGACAGATCTACAGACATAATGATGTAGTTCAATTGGCAAGGAAACACTTTAACTTTACCTTGCTACTAATTTCATATCAATGTGTGATAATTATCTAAAAGGTTTAATAAGCACAAAGAGGTCAAGGGAATACCTCGGTAACTTGAATGACTCACCTTGAAAATATCCCATTGTGATGTATGTAAAACTAGGAAACTAGATGAAATAGTTGTCATTGCCAAAACCAGGCCAAAACTTATTCAACTTTTTATCAAATACATCAACAAAAGTAAAGTTAGGGACATAATTCCGAACAATAGAGGATCCCAAAAAAATAGAGACCATGCGTTTGGGAACAAGACAGAGAGGAGGTACAATACCTATAGAAGATTAAACATGACCCACAAGAAGCTCTATAAGGAACAAAAGCCACCTAAAGCATGACTTTTTGGGTTTACTAGGTTGGTGCCAAAGCTAGTCCAGAGTGAAGCATGATGGGGACATATGGTGCAAGAAAATATGTTTTACAAAATTTGACTTCAAAATGCCAAGTTTTCCAAGTGTTGGAATGCTCTATTATGCCTTCAAAGGCTCAAAACTCCACTTTGCTCTTTTCTATGGATCCCAAGATTCTAAAACACTTATTCCAACCTAATGCAATGTGAATCAATAGGTTATAAAGTCCCAACCACTCAATAGGAATGCAAACCCCACTTCACCCCTTAATTAGGTATACTAGCCCTATTAGATCTCAGTCATTTATATTCTTAGTTTTCTCCAAAACTTCCCAAAATATGAAACAAACTAACACTTGATCGAGATACCCATTTGGATAATCTTAAACATGTGTCAAAATCAAATGCACTTCTTTTGGATTATTTGTATGGTATCACCCTATCAACACAATATAAGGCCTAATTAGGCCACTTTTACAAAGCAACCCTATGAAATACTTAACTTGTGACATCAAAACTTGCAATAATATCTAGTTTTGGTGTAAAATAAAGGATTTTGGTGGTTTTTTGACCCTAAACCTTCACTAGATTGTCCCCAAATCTAGGGATTTCTCAAAACTCACTTTCAACTTCTATAATTTGACTTTTCACCATTCACTAAACATCTCACAACTCTTCCAAACTTTTAATACCCCCCTTGTTAAGGTATTTTTTCTTCTTCTATAGAGTTAGCACCAATTTCATGACCCTTAAATTCTTATTCCCACTAGTTCATGGTGTATGCCTACTAATCCACACTTCCAACACATTTAAAGGTTAGTAACATTAAATTTATGTTACATGCGATCCATTTCATGGAAAACAATAGAGAAAATCCATAAAATGGACCATTCTTCCATAGAAAACCCTCAGACTATCACAAACAATACAAGATTCCTTATGTCATTTAGTGTTATAAAGGAGAATATTATTAATAAGATTCCTTATGTTTTTCATTATTTCTATTAATGTGAATCTGACTACATAATACTACGATATCATTCAAATGATCAAAAGAGAATTTAAACTTAAATCTTTATTCATTCACAATTATTACTTAATCATAGAATTTAAAGGGACCCACTAGATTACAAAATATCATAAGAAATGAACCTTTTTGTTGCATTTTTATGTATTAGTTCATAAAACCTTGTATTCTCAATCACTCTTTGATTATGAAATGCCTTTCAAATGATTTATAAAACTATAATCCAACTTCCCAAATTGGTCCAATGTGATTTACACTTGTTAACAATCCTAAAACACTAATTATCCCCTATCTCACCAATAAGGCTAGTTAGTTGTTATTATTTGAAAAATTGAACTTAAATCCTTCTTTAATTAATCATTATGCACTTCTAAACTGTCATGTCCCCAATTTTTTGGTGACAGTTCGATTTAATTAATTTAATTAATACTGGTTGTCCAAGGACGACTAATTAATTATTTTAATTAAATAAATAAATAACTTTATATTTAATAAAGTGACTTGGATTATAAAAGTATTTAATAAAGTCACTTAAGAGATAAGATCAAAATTGTTCTAGAAGTCTCTGGAGAAGGTGGAGAGAAAAGAATAAATAGGCACCCCGGGGCTCCATTCGAAAAAGGCAGTTGATTATCTCTCTTTTCTTTTCAGATTGTGATTCAATCACAGGTGCATTATGGAACCTAGGGTTTTCGCAATTGTCACAATTGGCCATTGAGAACGATAACTCTCAATTGGTACGCGATTTTGAGGGTGTGAAATATTATCCGAATTATTGCAGATTGGAGGTGACGCTGCAGTCATTTCATCGGAGCGAAATCTGTGGCCAAGGGCCAACGTGGAAGGAATATTGTGTGAATTATTTGTAGAATAGAGATAGCTGCAATATAGGACCGCCTTTGTTCGTTGTCAACCAAGATTGAGATCCATTCGTATCAGCAACGATTGGAGATATATAAATTGCATAAGCATTTAAAGTTCAAAGAACGAAAGACTTCTTATCAGCAAGCATTCCTGTTTAATGTTGGAATCAAAGTCTGGACTGAAGACATCTTTCCAGCCAGCTTTTTCATTAGAGGCCGAACCTGGACCATAGGCAAGTTGCAAAGATCAGTTATGGTGGGGTTCCTATGAACAATGATTGCATTAATCTGCAGGGCATCTTCGTCATTGAAGGCAAAATCAAAAGGTGAAATCTCAAGTACTAGCAATCACCATCTGGACCATTACGAAGGGCATTCATGCGTGCAGATTTTACACATCGCTGACGGTATTGCGTTTGGTAATCCGACTACAATCAACCGTTGTCTCAGCAATACAAATTCCTGCCTCCGATTGTGGGTTTCACATAAGTTTCACACCGCTGGCGACATCAGTCCAAGACGGACATTTCAGAGTTGGTTGAAGAGACTCGCGATTCCAATACTTCGACAGCTGCAATGAAATAATGGCCTGTATCAGAGTTCTGAATCATCAGCGATAGCAAGGGACGAAATCAGGATTTGTTACCAGCAGAATGAATGAATCACAGAGGTCGGAATTCCTTCTGAAGACAACTCGACAATTGTTGAAGTAGTGTTCTGTTTGGTGTGTAAGTTGATGAGATCTTGGCCAATGTCATTTTCCTTGGACTGGACGGCTTAGTTAACCTTCATTATGGGAGTAATATTGCTTAAATCACCATCCACAGGGGTAAGTGGGTATTGGTGATAAAGAAGGGAGGGCAAGGTCCACTGTTCTCTCCAACTGAATTAGCGTTCTATAACTGGCCAGAGGCAGCATAGGGGGTGCATTCACAAGGTAAGGTTTGCGATCAGTATTTTCGTATTAGGAAGGCAGAGGAAATACAAGCTTGTGCACGAAGACCAGTTTCCACAATTGAAGACTCAATGTCGACTCTTTTCTTTGCCAGGTTCATCTAGTTAGTAATAGTTTATCATAGTACATTTTCAATTGTAAATAATGACAGGTTCCTATTAGCAAATAAAGTTGGCTCTAAAGTATTTGATAAATTGTCGTAGCACAGTTTTTGTAGCTCTTAAGACAGGATTATCAGAGCTCGATTGCTAATTGTTTGACGAAATGTGAAACCTTTGATTTTTTAGTATTTTTTGGTGCTGGAGAAAGCAATAACCTGTTAGGGTTATTTCAGTGGTATCAGAGAAGTTTTCTTGCCATCCTGTGGGTTGAGAACCGAATTACATGAGTGATCGGCACTCTACTTCAACCAAGATGGACAGGTACAACACAAAGTCTCCAAGGACACAATCTCGGACAAGTAATAGACGCAGTATTCAGAGTCGAAATTGTGGAAAGGAGGACTATTCAGGTATTCAGGATGAGCTCAAAAAAATCAAACATAACATGTCTGAACTGTTGGTTAAACACCACCGTATGCTTGACAGGCTGTCCGTCCTAGCTAAGGTGAATAAATCAACTGGATTTCATTTTGGTAAATCTTCTCACGAAGCGTTGACAGATACAATGAGAGATGCTACTAGGAACCTTAATGAGGAGTTCGAGAAACAAGTGTGCAACTAGTCAGAGGCTTCAGTTCGGTCACAGGAAGAAGCAGTGAAGGACATTACGCTGATGGATAGTAACTGTCAACTTGACACTCAAGTTGGGACAGTTGAATACGAGTTTCCCGAAGGTGATGTCTCATGTACTCAGGGTAGTTTGGTTCCGACAAGCAATGATTACAGTAAAGTGAGTTCAGATGATGATGAAGATGTCATTGTGCATGGTGATGAGATACTTGGTGAAAATGAGCAGACATCGAGCATTTATGATTTTGCTGACAGAGAGTACCAGGCTTAGTCAGAGGCTTCGTCACATGCGGATGAGACTGGTAGTATTTCACAAGATTTGTCCAGCCAACTAAAGGTAAGCAAAGATAGTATTGTGGCTTCTTTATCTCATCATGACAGGATGCGTGAGATGTTAGAAGAGCACATCCAGATGATTCAATTACGAGGAAGATATAAGGAAGTTCAGGCAAATTCTTCCTGCCGTGACTTACATGCAATTGGTGAAGGAATGGGAAAGACGAAGTTGAGCTATTTACATCTTCTATCAGACCGTGACCATCTTCTTAGCCTTACCAAAGATTATTCAGATGCCTTGAGGAGGAAGGAGGAGGAAGTTGTCAAGCTTTCTTGCGAGCTTGAGGACACTCAAGCAACTTTGGCATTACAGGACTGGGAGAGGCATAGAAATGAGCATGGCGTGGAGCTGGGCTTAGTTTCATCTTACATGCCTGACATTCAGCTCCCTACAGCAGACGGATCATATATGGTAGCTGATAATGTTACGAGTTCATCTTGCATTCACATCCAGGATACAAGGACCATGGCAGACAGGTATGTGAAGTTAGCTGGTATTGGTCACATTACTCAGGTAAGTAGTTTGCTTGAGTTACCAGTTGTTTCTTGCATATGGATTCGGGAATGTTTCAGCAGCATTTGGGATTCAGTCAACCGAAGATCTTTAGCACTTTATGATAGCCATGATTGTTTGAGTACTATCATGGATTTGATTAGCAGAATATACGGTGTTATCTTTCCTTGTGCCAGCAGAACATCAGATGTTGGTATTAGTTTTTATGCACCGTTGTTGGGTTTGGTTCATATTTCCAGTCAACCATCCTTGCTGAAAGGTGTTGAAGGTTTTTCATATTTGGAAGCATGTACAGATGAGTCCCAGGATCGTTTTGGCCTTGATGACATCCGAGAGAATGAAGTGAACAGTTTTGAAGATTCAGCTTCCTTAACAGTTTCTTTAGGTACAGAAAAGCTTGACAGCAGAACTACAAATTTTGACACTCTGGATGTTGATATGAGTTTTGAAGTTGATTCGAAAAATATGGATGATAATAATCCAGAGACCCGTATCTTTGAAGATACTCCTTTAGACAATGTGTCAGAGGGAGTTTATAGAAGACAGTCTAGCTAGAGCCATCATGTGATTAGCCAATTGAAAGTTAGTGAGCGAGACATTACTATCGCTTGTGAGCATTTTGATACTGCTCGTCAGTTGTTGGCTATTACTGGTTGGGATTCTTCTATGACAGATGAGTCCAGCGGTGGTTACTTTTCTTTGGCAGAGATTCATGCCTTGCGTGAAGCTGTTCGGATTTTGAAGCAGGATTATTTACGATTGGTAGCCGACCGTGATCACTTGGTTGAGTGGGGGAGTACAACATATGAGGCACTCTCGGATCGTGAAGAGGAGGTGAGTGAGCTTTCCCAAGAGCTCATAGCGACTACTGTGGCATTAGAGGACACACAGCGAGATCTACAAAAGTCGCAACTTCAGTTAAAAGAGGTGACTGTGGAGATGGAACATTTGCGGTCAAAACCAGCCCCAGACCCAGTTCATTTGACTACTGAGGTGGATGACGGTAAGTACACTCCTACAGTTGCTTTTGAGGAGCTTATTGTTGAGACTGACACACATGTTCAGGGTTTGGAAGAAGTTGGTCTTAATGAGTTTGGGATATCGGTAGAGTCAAGTTTCCAGATTGACTCTTCTCAGATAGTTGATAGTATGGTACAGCTGAGTATGCCACCCTTTCAGGAGGACCAGTTGTGGTGTAAAGGGGAGTATGTTAATGTTTCCTCGTATAATTTTTACTGCACTGAACCATTCATGAAGTATTTGTTGGATAGTGCATGTGTTCAGTTAGACTCACATAAGGTGACAGAAGGTGTTCTCATCCAAGATACTAGTGTTATTTGCAGATTGGTTGAGAAGATTATAGGGGTCCTTGCTACTATGCTACCTCACAGGGATCTCGAGGAGGGGTTTGTTGAGCAGAATGCATGGGATCCTATCCAGCCTACAATCACTCGGAGTCAGAGATTGGAGCCATATGTTGATTACCAGTTCAGTGATGATGAGTTAGCAGCAGAATTTGAAGGTTCTTACCGGCATTATACGGTAGGGTACGCTCATCATTTTTCTTTTGACACAGAGATAGAAGATTTTATTTCACGCAGATGTAGATTGGCTCCAGTTTCTTACCATCCATTAGGGGATAGATTGGCACCATCTTTTGAAAATAAAATTGGTAGTAGCAAGTTACTCAGCCTGCAGCATCGACACACTTGGAGTAGTTTTTCAGAGATTGGATTTGATGGCAATGATTCAGGTACCTATGGCTATTTTCATATCTACAATGCAGTTGGGTGCAGGTATCTTTTTGACAGGGGCTTGAGTTTTGATAGAGTTGATGTTTCAGTTGGCTTGAGTTCGGCAGAATGGTTCCTTCTACTGATATCTACAGTTGGTTTTCAGATGATTTCATCAGAGTTGTCAGTTGTTTGGATGTTGAGTACAGTTTCTCAGCTACTGGTATTGATGATTTCTCCACGGGAGTATGATGAGGATTGGGATGATACACAGATTTACATTTGGGATCCAGGCAGACTGATTGGGTCATGGTTCAGCCATTGCTTGGGGACAAGCAATTTCAGGAAGGGCAGACTGTCATGTCCCCAATTTTTTGGTGACAGTTCGATTTAATTAATTTAATTAATACTGGTTGTCCAAGGACGACTAATTAATTATTTTAATTAAATAAATAAATAACTTTATATTTAATAAAGTGACTTGGATTATAAAAGTATTTAATAAAGTCACTTAAGAGATAAGATCAAAATTGCTCTAGAAGTCTCTGGAGAAGGTGGAGAGAAAAGAATAAATAGGCACCCCGGGGCTCCATTCGAAAAAGGCAGTTGATTATCTCTCTTTGCTTTTCAGATTGTGATTCAATCACAGGTGCATTGTGGAACCTAGGGTTTTCACAATTGTCACAGTTGGCCATTGAGAACGATAACTCTCAATTGGTACGCGATTTTGAGGGTGTGAAATATCATCCGAATTATTGCAGATTGGAGGTGACGCTGCAGTCATTTCATCAGAGCGAAATCTGTGGCCAAGGGCCAACGTGGAAGGAATATTGTGTGAATTATTTGTAGAATAGAGATAGCTGCAATATAGGACCGCCTTTGTTCGTTGTCAACCAAGATTGAGATCCATCCGTATCAGCAACGATTGGAGATATATAAATTGCATAAGCATTTAAAGTTCAAAGAACGGAAGACTTCTTATCAGCAAGCATTCCTGTTTAATGTTGGAATCAAAGTCTGGACTGAAGACATCTTTCCAGCCAGCTTTTTCATTAGAGGCCGAACCTGGACCATAGGCAAGTTGCAAAGATCAGTTATGGTGGGGTTCCTATGAACAACGATTGCATTAATCTGCAGGGCATCTTCGTCATTGAAGGCAAAATAAAAAGGTGAAATCTCAAGTACTGGCAATCACCATCTGGACCATTACGAAGGGCATTCATGTGTGCGGATTTTACACATCGCTGACGGTATTGCGTTTGGTAATCCGACTACAATCAACCGTTGTCTCAGCAATACAAATTCCTGCCTCCGATTGTGGGTTTCACATAAGTTTCACACCGCTGGCGACATCAGTCCAAGACAGACATTTCAGAGTTGGTTGAAGAGACTCGCGATTCCAATACTTCGACAGCTGCAATGAAATAATGGCCTGTATCAGAGTTCTGAATCATCAGCGATAGCAAGGGACGAAATCGGGATTTGTTACCAGCAGAATGAATGAATCACAGAGGTCGGAATTCCTTCTAAAGACAACTCGACGATTGTTGAAGTAGTGTTATGTTTGGTGTGTAAGTTGATGAGATCTTGGCCAATGTCATTTTCCTTGGACTGGACGGCTTAGTTAACCTTCATTACGGGAGTAATATTGCTTAAATCGCCATCCACAGGGGTAAGTGGGTATTGGTGATAAAGAAGGGAGGGAAAGGTCCACTGTTCTCTCCAACTGAATTGGTGTTCTATAACTGGCCAGAGGCAGCATAGGGGGTGCATTCACAAGGTAAGGTTTGCGATCAGTATTTTTCGTATTAGGAAGGCAGAGGAAATACAAGCTTGTGCACGGAGACCAGTTTCCACAATTGAAGACTCAATGTCGACTCTTTTCTTTGCCAGGTTCATCTAGTTAGTAATAGTTTATCATAGTACATTTGCAATTGTAAATAATGACAGGTTCCTATTAGCAAATAAAGTTGGCTCTAAAGTATTTGATAAATTGTCGTAGCACAGTTTTTGTAGCTCTTAAGACAGGATTATCAGAGCTCGATTGCTAATTGTTTGACGAAATGTCAAACCTTTGAATTTTTAGTATTTTTTGGTGCTGGAGAAAGCAATAACCTGTCAGGGTTATTTCATAAACCCTCTAATTATTGGACTTTATCCTTTTAGGATCAGTTTACATTGTTCAAGACTTCATAGGCCCAACTTTTCTTATTTAGCACTATTTTGCCATTTTTACAAGATTTTGGTCTTATAGTCCATTTAGGACCATTGGGACATTTTGTTAATACATTTAAACTATTGCATTAAAATTCTATTATCAGCTTTACAACTTCATAGTTGGCTTCTTGGATCTCATCCTTGGCTCCTGGTTCATCATGTGCCTACTTGGTCTTCTAGGTGCTTCTACACTAAAGCGCCACCTAGAATCTCACGAATTAAGTCCCCATAACTGATTCAAACACCCAAGAATATGATATTCATCCTTGAGCATGCTATAGATCTATCTAGTAAAATAATCCATTAAAAAAGAACCATCTTACCATTTCAACTTCTTAAAAATTGTTGAACAGTGAAACCATTTACCTAGGAAGAAAGAGCCAACAACCATGATAATCAGAGTGTATGTTTTTCTCTAAGAAGGGGAATATTGAATTTATTTTTAATTTCATCCCAAGTCCCTAGTCTATTATAAAGTAGAATATCCTTGATGAGAGGTATGTCATGTTAATTCCATTTTCTAGCAAAGAAGCTTCAAGCAAGTCAATGGTTTATTGTTTAACAAAAATGAAGGAGGGCCTTTAATGACATATTTATAACACAATAATCCCCTTACCTAATGTAGGAGAATCCTAGGTTTCTTTTCTATCATGCTTATCTTTTTCTTCTAAGTTCTTGTTATATTGTCGAGTTCTACTATTGGCAGAGTTACAACTTTGGCCGTGTTTGAGTTCCAGTTTTGGCCAGTTACAGTTCAGTGTTGGTTGAGTTCCTATGTGTGTCGAGTGCCAGTATTTGTTGTGTGCTATATTGGTCAAGCCTATTTGGTCATTATTTTTCCTGATGCTCGCTTATGTCTATGTCCTGATTTGGCCAAGTTTATCTGTGTGTTGGTTCTTTTATGAGTTGACTTGTTCATTTATTTGAATTAAGCATTTACTATAAGGATCATGCATTGGGATGGATGTAGAATATTATGTGATCAGCTTGAACTCTAATGTGAAGATCTAGAATCTTTTGTAAGGAATTTTGATAAGTGTAAATAGAGGTGTCTAGGATTAGGTTAAGAAATTTGGAGGGTATTATTCGAGGAACAGCAGTGTGTAGAGTTAGATCAACAATGATATTGTGGATCTTGATTTGTAACTTGTAAATCATATTTTTGGTCACAACCCAAAAGTCCTCATAGTCAGGCATGTTTACAAATCATTTGATGAACCATTAAGATATTATTTTTTCTCTCTCTCTCTCTCTTTGGTGTTGTTCTCTATGTTTTTCTTTCATTGTGTTTACTCAGCAAGTTAGTTTGATAGTTAGGTGAGCCTCTGGCCCTAATTACCCGATCTACCTTGTGTTAGGTGGTATCAGAGAAAAGTTTGTCCTTGTGGAGATTGGGCCATGTAGAACCCTAGTTGATCTTGGTTGTAGGGTGGAAAATCTAAGTCTAACCTATAACTTGTAGATTCTTATGATCTTGCAGGAGCCTATTCAAGATGGTTCATGGCAGAGGAAATGTTGATAATGTTATTATGGACATGTTGAGACAAATTGCAACTAGATTAGATGTTGTTGAGATAGCCCAAAGGAGAGGAGTGCATCTTAATTATATTAGTGATGAAAAAGGTGGAATATGATGGGGAAATATTATTGTGCATTTTTCTAGGCCACCTTCAAACCTTGTTGTTGAAGTGATAAGTTATGATGGAAGATCGGACACCAATTCTTTGTTGCATTGGATCTTTGAGATGGAAAATTGTTTTAAATTTGAAGGCACTTCTAATAATAACAAGGTGAAATAAATTTAGTACTATGTTGACAGGTCATGCCTCACTTTGTTGGGAGCATTTGGAAATTGATAAACAAAGGAAGAGAAAAGAAAAGATACAAACTTGGCTAAAGATTGTGAATAAAATGAAGAAGATTTTCCTCCATGTTGATTATCAAGTGACTCTATTGAGGAAGATGCAAAACTAAGACAAAAGGATATTATTATAAAGGATTAAAATGAGGGATTCTATAGATTGGACATCAGATATGGACATGTTGATGATGAAGTTGAGAAAGTTGCAAGGTACTTGAATGGTTTGAGATCTAGAAATCAAGGTGAGATTAGTTTTGTGAAACTTGATAGTGTGGAACAAGCATGTCAATGTGCCTTGAAAGATGAGAAGATCTTGACAAAGAAGCATGAACAAAGACAAAGAGGTAGAGGTGGGAGATTTCATATAAGAAAAGATAGATCTTATGGAGAAAGTCTTAGATTTGACAATTATGTGCAAGATAAGGGAAAAATTGAGTGGAAAATGAAGATGAAGGCAAGGCCAAGTGGAAAGTGTTGGCATTAAGTTATTATTTCCATTAGTGACAACACTTATCTATATTAGTATAGCTACTAAGCTTAGCACTCAGTTTCCTACATTGACTGAGCATTCTAATGTTAACCAAGCTTCAAAGTGTTTAGCAGTTTACACTGAGCAGAACAGTGGCTACCGAGTGAATACAGGCAATGTGAAGAACAATAGTGTCTATCGAACTTCTTAGTGTCTACAGATCTTCACAGTGTCTACCAAGCAGCAAGTTTGTGTCATTGAAATTCAGTGTAAATTGAGCATTGGAAGAAGTAGTGTTTACTAAGTGAAGAAAAGTAAACTCAGCATGCAGTATCTACCGAGTGACACTACATCTACTAAGTCACCAGTGGTCACCAAGTTCAGAACTACATCAAGTGATTAGTATGGACCGAACCTTCACTTCTACCGAGTGCATGATGATGCCATGTAATGCAGTGGATGCCAAGTATCAGAATGTCACCGAGTTAGTTCAGTGAACCTGAGTTATTTACTATTGGATTGACTTTGTAATGTGTTGTTTGCTTGTATTTTGGCTGACCTTGCAATTTTTTTAAAATTGGAAAGGTATATATATAAGATGTATTGTAAGATATCACTGTAATTGAAGTAGTATGAAATAATTTTTGAGAAGTGCATGTGAAGGATTATCAACAACAGTTTAAGGAATGCAGCAAGGTCAATATAGAAGCAAAAAAGTCATATCTATCACATAAGGTGATCAGTGCATAAAGAATCTTATCAGCAATCAGGTGTAAGTAGATCCACTACTTCATCCTAATGGGTGAATTAGTTTCCAAATCCTTTAACAAGGTAGATTTAACAATCTTTGTAAAAATCTCTTAACCGAGTGCATACTTCATTGTATGTTTATAAATCCTCTAACAAGGTGGACCTAGTAGTCCCTTGTACTCCTAATAGGATAGATCACCAGAAGTGGTCAATCTAAGCCTTAACAGGCCAACTTTGTGCTATAATAGTGAAGTTTTCTGGGTACCATCCCCACCCTAGTTTTACTTTATATTTGGAAGGTTTTTGGGTCACCAAAACATTGTGTTTTTTTGTGTGATGAATGTTTTATCTTTCAGTACTAATGTATGCATTAGTATAGATGGATTTATGGTGAATTTAAAGAAAAGTTTTGAAGTTACTGATTGACCCCTCCCTTCTTAGTAACTTATCATATCTTGAATATTTCCAATAGAAAGGTGGTACTTCTTATCGAGGAAGAGGGAGTTCTTAGTAAGTTGGTTATGGAAGAGGAGGATTTAGTGGTAAGTGTTTTAAATGTGTTGAGGAAGGACATAGGGCTTTCAAATGTAAATTTCTAGAAGAAAGAATGAAGGTAATTTAATGATCAAAATGTTGTTATACAAGGAGATCTTGAGGGTTCACCAAGTGGACCTTAGCTTGGAGAAAAATGATGGTGAGGAGAACTTTGTGTAGTAAAAGAGTTGATGGGGAACTTGTCTTGGGGAGATGTCTTTTGAAAACTAGATTTAAGATGGATAGGAAATGTTGCAAAGTGATCATTGATAGTGGTAGTTCAACAAATTTAACATTTGAGGAGTTGGTTCTTAGGATTAACCACAAACAAAAATAATAATTACATGCAAATATAACCAATATCATAAAATAATAAATCACACAAAAAAAAACAAGAGACAAGGATTTAACGCGGTTCATCTAATTCCTGGCTACATCCACCAACATCGAGTTCAATATTCTTATTATCTAGTGATTACAACCTAATTACAATTTATAATCTCTTACAACTCAATACTACTACAGGAAGCTACAATCTCATCATACATTATGAAATGCCTAATGCTAAGCCATTTTATAAAAGCATTTTTTCATTTACAAAAAATTAAGCTAGAATAAGTCATCCAATAGAAAAAAAATCATAGTTGATGTCTTATATAATAGTAAATTCAGCTTTGGCTTTGGGGGTGCTACCCCACAAAACCCTCACAAGGGCATTGCCCCTTGACCCCACCCTATACCATGAAAAGGAGCACACCAAGGGCTCTATCCCAAGACATTGCAAGGGGTGTTGCCCCTTAACCCCATCTTGGGCAAACCCCCATAGTAATAATCTAGGGGGAAACTTTGCTAAATAAAGTGAGATAAATTAACTTTTGAGTCTAAGTAGGCTCGACATTACAATACTGGTTACAAAGTTATAGTTGTAGAGGTTGAGACATCTCAAACCCTATCATGTTTCATAGATTAGAGATGAGAATAAGTTACTAGTGAGTGAGAAATGTGTTATGAAATTCAAGATTGGAAATTAATTTGATGAAGTTATGTGTGATGTTATGCCTATCAATGGTTGTCATATTCTATTGGGTAGACCTTGCTAGTATGATAGACATATTGTACATGATGGTAGATTGAATCCATATACTCTTTGGGTGAATGGAATAAAGAAAAATTCGTTGCCTTTGATTAAGGTTAGAAATGACATAAATTGTTCTAGTATTAGAGTTTGTATGGTTAATTGGAAATGTTGTCACAAAAGCTTGCACTCTTGTCCAAATTTTTTACCTAAGGACAACCTTGTGAAACATAGAAACAACCTCCAAGCTATGGGACTTGAACTATGAGGTTAAATCTTCAAAGAAGGTCAGCTTCCTCTACTATTAGGATGCACTCAAACTATTCTTGAAGAGAAAATGGAGAAATAATACATGAATGTAACTACCTAATATATTATAAAGAGGTGATGCACCAAAATAGGGGGTTCAGACCAAACTTTTCCCATACATGTATAGTACCATTACCATGATAGTCTAAAGATATATGAATTCAAACTTGCTTTAATCTATTAACTACATACATATCAGAAAACCACATGAGTGACACAAGGAAAAAGGGCTCCACTTGTTATCATTCACAAGCTAACAGAGATACAAAAATGTAGATTATAGATATCCATAGTACATCAAAGAGAGATAGACAAAGCTTGCATAGTACATCAATGGTTGAAGGAGATAGGATGTCATATAATTCAAAGGTAAGAGGGAATTTACAGTAGCATGCCAAAGCAATACCAAAGAAATAGAGAAGGCCCAACCCTAAGAAAAAGTACAACATCTGCCTTTATAGTGTAAGCATAACTTTAGATAGCTTCCACCCTAGGATAAAAATTAATTGCTACCACCAAATCTATAGAAAATAATCACTGCAAAACTATAAAAGATCTGATCTTAGGGAAAATCCATACATGAGCAGATCACTTCCTCACCAAAAAAAGCTATTTAAGGTTAGGAACAATGATCATTAACCATCTAACTAAGAAGATGGATCAACTGATACTGATGGAGTGTTATGTTAAACTAATCAAGCCTAGGGACTAATGAAAGTGGTTGAAGGAGATATGAAAGATTAGATTCATCATCAAGGGACTACTTCTACTGTTATTAACTTGTTGATTCAACCATTTTGTTTTGTCAGCTAGAGTTAACCATCAAGCCTTGCCACGTGGACCAAACATCTCTTACCATTCTACCGCTTTATCATCTTTCAACTTTATATCTTATGTTTGATTGTATGTGATCGCAAGTTGGCCACTACCTTACTTCAATAATAGTTATGGCTTGTAAAACTATGATCCATTGGTTATCACTACTTCACAAACCACTCTTAACATTTTTTATCACCTGCCATGACTCTACAAAGACCAAGATCTTAACCACATTCAAATCATCACCACCTTAACCAGAGGTTCACCTTCTAACCTTGCGATGATGTGAACACAAAGCAATCCTACCTTTGTAGCCTTGAACTTGGGTTCAATTTCTAACCTTGTGACTAAGTGAAACAAGGGGAATCACTTAATCACAAATCAAACCTTAGCCTCTTCTTAACCTCCTACAACCATGCAATGGACATTGATCTAAAAGATCTAACAGTGCAAAATGTGTCTTTGAAATGTTGAAGACTTTCCCTTTTCATGTTTTCAAGACTTAAGCCATAGTATGTTAATATGACCATGCGATCAAATGAAAATTTAAAAAACACACCTTTTCCATCCCAACCTTGGTGAAGTCAATAAACTCTATGATGATGCAAACACAAGGCAATCATGCCTTTGTTGTCTTGATCATGGTTAACACTTAACCAGTTGCAACTATGTGAATCGCATGGTCATCACTTAAAATGTTCTAAGGCATGACATGAAATAAAGGACATAGCTAATGTTATAGTATTTCATAAAAAACCCTAGGTGATTGTTGAATGGATTATTATTTGAATTTTATTTTATGGTGGGAGGGCACTTTTTGGTTAACGTTTCTTGCAACTTAGAGGGGATGCGAGCTTGCTTGGCATATGACCAGTGACCACAAAAGATCCATTGGGCTATGGAGTCTCTAAATCTGAAAGAAAATTTTTCTATTCCATCACCTTTGTTGTATTTGGAGCTATAAAAAATGCCCTTCTACCTTTGCAACTCAAAAAAATTAGAACCAAAACTCCCTACTACAAAAAAAAACATGTGCTCATGCACTTCTTGGAAAATAGTAAAGAAAAAAAAGAAAACTAACTATATACATGAACACTTCATTTTTCCTTTAAAACAAGCCTTGAGATATATTCTATTGACTGAAATAGGAAAGATTTCACCATTAGGCCTGCTTAACTAGAAAACATTGGCTTCCTTGCAACTGATGATTACATAGGGACCACTCCATAAGGAATCAAATTTTTAGTGTCTCCCTAGTTTTTCCCTAGCTATATCCCACTTCAACACAAGGTCACCCTCTCTAAAAATTTTGGACTTAGCCTTCTTATCAAAGTTCTTCTTCTTTTGTTGCTAATATATTTCTAAGGTCTAGGTGTTCTACTTTTCTTTCTTCTCTAGTTCCATCAAATCTATTGTTCTTATAGACACAACATCATTTTCAATTAATTCCAACTGATGAGCCAACTCAAGGACAAGAAACTCTAATGAGATAGGAAGTCTAGCTTCTCTGCCATACACTAACAAGAATGGTGAATTTACAATAGCCCTTTCAGGTGTTATTATGTTATCCCAAAGGGTGGTCTTCAAATTTTGGTGCCAACACCTTTGATTATCTTCAATAGTCCTCTTGATGATTTTGATCAAATTCTTATTGGATGACTCAACCAAACCATTACCTTGAGGGTAGTAATTGGAAGATGCGCTCAAGTAAATACCATGATCAATTGCAAATGCACAAATATGAGCTCCTACAAATTATTTTGCATTGTTTGATATTATAGTAGAAGGAGCACCAAACCTAGTAATAATTCCATTAAGGAATTCCATAATTGAAGCCTCTATAGAATCCTTCAAGGCTATTGCCTCTATCCACCTTGCAAAGTCATTTTTTGTAGCCAAAATCCACCTGTGACTAGAGCTAGAAAGCATATTAATAGCACCAATAAAATCTAATCCCCACTAGGCAAAGGGTTGATCAACTTGGATGGGGTGAAGTGGAAGGGCTGCAAGTCTCTATTTACTTAATAAAAAAGCACACTTTTCACACTTCCTTAAAATGTCTATGGAAGTCATGGAATAGGGATGGCCAGTAGTAACCAGCTCTCATGATCTTCATTGCAATGGTTCTTGCTAAAAAGTGGCCACCATCAAGACCATCATGAAGTTCCTTAATCATTCTCTCTACTCAATTTGTGTCAATACATCTTAGCAAGGCTCCATTGAAGTCTGTCTTAAACATCATCAACTATAGCATAGGGAATTGACTACAATCTGAACTGTCTTCTTCTAGCTTTATCCAACCCTTGAGGATATCTATTCCCGGCTAAGAAGATCTTCATATCATCTATCCAACTGCTTCAATTATCATTCCTTGCCTCCTGCCATTGTGTCAATACCAAGACAACTTCCTCATTAGGCTTGTGAGATGAGATCATCTATTTGAACAACCCTTTCCCTCTTACTAGTTTAGTAATTTGGATGTCCACATCATACTCCATTGCTTTAGTGATCCAACCTACCCTTTTCTCACTAATATCTCTGCTCAACAAGAAATCCTTAACACTTGCATGAGGGACCAGAAAATGGATTTTGTTATGAGACAACAGGGGTCTGAATTTTTTCAAGGCTCTTATGACCACAATGGATTGATTTTCCACATAGTTGTACTTACTTTCATACTCTTTCAACCCTTCACTAAAGAAAGCAATAGGTTTCTCTTCATCTTGATCATTTAATTGTGTCAAAAAAATAGAGGTACTTGACTCACCTCCTAAGGTGTAGAAAATGAAATACTTATCAAAATTTAGATTGATGAGGGTAGGGGCTAAAGCTATGGCTGCATTTTCTTCAAAACATGTTTTCCCTTCCTTGGTCCATGAGTAGACCATATTCTTTTCAAGCATTTCTGTAAGAGGTTTCACCATGGTGGCTAGATTAGGAATAAATCTTCTCACAAAATTTATTCTACGAAGAAAATTTCGCAGACCTTTCTTGTGACTAGGATGAGAAAGGGAAAGTATTTCATTTTTTCTTTTGGATCAATGGTCAGACCATCCTTAGATACAATATTTCCTAATAATTTCCCTTGATTAGTGGCAAAGACACACATGCCTAGATTCAAAGACACTCCATACTCTCTACATCTTATAAACACTTGTCTGAGATGATAAAAATGCTCTACTACATCTTTTGAATATAGTGTGATATCATCAAGGTAGATCAACACAAACCTTTCAATCATATTTTTGAAGGCCATTTCCATTGCTTTTTGAAATGTGGCACCAACATTTGTTAGTCCAAAAGGCATTTTAGTATAGGCATAGGTTCCCCATTTGGTAGTGAAAATAATCTTGTATCTGTCAGCTTCTTTGACTAACACCTGATTATAACCCAAGAATCCATCCAAGAAGGAGAATCTCATTGAACCACAAAATTTGGACAATATCTATTCCATGAAGGAAGAAGATGATGATCTTTAAGGGATGCTTGGTTAAGATCCCTAAAATATACACATTGTCTAGTTTCTCTGTTCTTTTTTCTAACAGGAACAAGGTTTGCCATTGAAGAAGAGTGCTTAATAGGGAAATTGATATTCACCTCAATTAATTTGGATAGCTCATTTATCATTAGTGGCTCAATCTTGGGATTTATTGGCCTTTGTTTTTTCCTAATAGGCTTAACATTATCCACTAGATCTATAGTATGTTGAAACATACTACACTCAATACCCTTTAAACCATTAGATGTCCAAGCAAATATATCATTAAATTCTTGACATAGATGGATAGAACTTTCTTTCTTGATTTTAGAACATACCTTCCCCATGTTTAATGTCCTTCCATCAGCAACTATAACTTGCATATGACCTCCTTTGTTTGCAGCAAGATTCATACCTCTATCCATTGCTTGGTCATCAGGATTGAAGACACTCTCTAAGGTAATGAGACCCTTAGGCAACTTATTGGAGTTGAGGTTGATGATTTGATCACCATATTGTTCATGAAATCTTGAATGATTTATATTTGAGAACTTTTTTTTATTCTACAAGAAACTCACAATTTGTGCATCAGATTCAAAGACCTGCCAATTGATATTATTATCAGGGACAACGGGTCTAACCACTACTTTAATTTTTTGTTTCTTCTCATCTTTGAGGATCCTTGGGACATAATAAGATGCACCCACTATTTCAAGTCTATCATCATGTCTATTTCCTCTTCTAGGGATACTTTTAATATTAAATGCATTGAAACTTTCAAGAAAATCTTATACTCCATGTTTATAAGACCTAAGAAACCCACTCTTAGTAACATTTTGACTTCTCACCTGATTGACCACCAACTCACTATCTCCATATCCACTTAATGCTTGAATTCCTCTTTTTTGAGCAAGTAAGAGACCTTGAATCAATGCATTATACTTGGCCACATTATTGGTACAACTAAATTGAAGCCTAAATGAGAAGTAGTACCTTTCTAGTGTAGGAGAAACCAACATCACACCAGCCCCTGATCCATTTTTATTTCTTGATCCATCAAAATACATACCCCATATCCCACTTGTGTCTTCTTTGATTTTCATTAAGTTAGGGATAGAAGCATCCTTTTATAACATGCAATAGGTGCCAAGGCCTATCTCCAAGTTTTCTAATAGAGGATCAAACTGATAGGCATTAGCTCACTCATCCAAGAGGAAATCGGGTGTCTCGAGTAAAGAAGTGGCAGGCTCATTTGTTGTGTCATTTTCATCTAATTATATGATGCTACAATTCATATTGATGAGATTAGGATTGTAGGGCTCAATATGATGGAGGGCTAATGGTTTTTCTCTTATTGAAGCTTTGGTTCCATATCTAGTTCTATGAAACATACATGACCAATTAGAAGATATCTAACTATCTATTTGAGAAATAAAATCTCTTGAAAGAGAAATGGAAAAGTGTGGCTTAACCTTAGTAATTGATATATCTTGAACTACATTACAACCCAGGCATGCATGTAAGGCATTTCAACATTTCTAAGGATTCCCATAGTCTTGATAGTACTATCATCTAACTACAATACATCCTTAACAATGAGTTCATATTTCACTTCTAAAATATTAGCAACACATTTAGGCATTATTGAACAACTAGCCCCTCAATCAATCATGCAATTGTGGACTAGATTATCTTCTATAATCAAAGAAAAAAAAATGGAGGAGGTCTAACCTTTTTTCTTGTTTCTACCTCCTTTGATGGTTGTACCAAACTCATAACATTCTCCATGCTAGGTGGTTGATCTCTTAGTTCAATGCTTTCCAACTCCTATTGCAGTAGCTTCTTTTGTGATGGTATAGTAGCAACAACATCCCTCATAGAAATGTTCACATTGGTCTTCCTCATCTCATATACCACACTAAGAGGAATTAGATGTTTTGGTAGGATAACTTGAAGTAGAAGATTGAGGTGGGATAGTCTGAGGGTTATCCATGTCTCCTCTTCTTTCATTTTTCCTTTGTTGCTAAGGGACACTAGTAGGTTGAGTAGCATTGTGTTGTTGGGCAACTATTTGTACATGTGGCATTGCACTTGATGTTGAAGACTAATTAAGAGGATCAGGAGTAACCTCTTCCAAAACTCTTCTTTAGCTCTTGGAATTATAAGCACAAGAATCCTAGTTTACATTACAATTCTCTTCCACCAGATGGTTCATGAAAGAACAACCATCTTTCTAAAAGGTATCAGCCCGTTGATTAGCATTGTTTTTTTATGCAACTACTTTCTTTGGTACAGTTAAAGCCAAGCAAGATTCTGCCTTCTAACACATGCAATATCCATAGGAATAGTTACAAGAAGGGAAAAAATCTTGATCTTGGGCAAGATTATTCTGAGGGATTAAACCTCTATTTAGGTTGGTGTTTGAAGACTGGGGCTAGTTGATAGATCTATACTGATTGTAGGGGACATGACTGTGGTTTGGAGGTCTACCATGAATGGGACCTTAACTCTAGAGTTGGAGAGGCTTATAAATTTGTTATTTTTGCCTCTTCATAGTCACCAACTCATTTCCTATATTTTGTACTACTGCACTATTGTCCTCTATGTTTTTTTCTTGATCCATCATCCTCCTTTCTACATTCTACATTAGTGTTTGCATCATGGCCTCAATCCTATCAACTCCATTAGAGGATGTGGAGGCTATTTGGACCACAACAAGAGGCTAACTTACAGAGGAGACATGAACGAGGGCTAAAGTAGGCTAATGATTGGGCATGTTAGGGGAAAAAGGCATTGGTGGCCTTATGGCTAACTTCCCTCCCTGTACCAAAATATTTTCTGCTCTTATGGACACATCATAAGCATTTGGTAGAGTGTCATCTCCAATAGATTGCAGAGTAGTAGCAATATCACTATTGAAGGCTTTGAGATAATACAAGAATGCATTACTAGGAGAGGGCTTCACTGTAGTAGATATTCTATCCCATGTCTTTTGAAATCTATAATCTAAACCAGTGAGACATTCAGGGGGGCCCTCTTGATAGTTTTCAGTTGTTCTAAAAGTGATAGGTGATCACTTTTGTCCTCAAAATGTTTGCATAGCATTGTCCTTCACCTATCCCAATTAGTAATAGAGTTATGAGGCAAACCTCTATACCATTGTAGTGCCTTCCCTTTCCATGATGAGGCCAGAAGCATGACTACTACATCATCCTTGGTGATGCTATGAATAATGTAGATGTTAGACACCTCATAAATATGCTCAATAGGGGAGATGGAGGTTTCACCAATAAACTCATGTATACTTTTAAGAGTTGATACTGGTATGTCATGCCTTTTGGCTAATAGAAGGGGTCTCCCACCATTAAAGGTGGTGAAAGCATGAGCTCTAGCCATGTAAGCAAGTGATTTATTGATATGGGTAGATGGTATTCTAGGCTGAGACCTAATAGTAGGAGTGGAGATAGATCTTGAAATGGTATGTGTTACTGTTGCACTCCTAACTAATGATAGAGATGCCCTAGACTTTCTTATTGGATTAGAAAAAGAAAGCTTTTGGTATTGGAAATTATCTCTTGAAGATGCCCTCATATGTGTCTTGGGTATGAAACACAACAAATTTGGTCTGGAAACTAGATTGTATTTGAAGCTTAGAGTTGCCAAGTACTTTTGAACAATAAGCCTCTTGAAGGATTTATATTGATGGCAATACTATCTCCTCAACATGAACATGGAATCTTTCCTTGATGCCAATGAACTTTAAATATTTTAATATGTGTCCCACTGGGTGTGCCAAAAAGTATTGTCACAAAAGCTTGCACAGTTGTGCAAATTTTTTTACCTAAGGACAACCTTGTGAAATATGGAAACAACCTCCAAGCTATGGGACTTGAACTATGAGGTTGAGTCTCCAAAGAAGGTCAACTTCCTCTACTTTTAGGATGCACTTAAACTATTCTTGAAGAGAAAAGGGAGAAGGAATACATGAATGTAACTACTTAATATATTCTTAAAAAGTGATGCATCAAAGTAGGGAGTTCAGATCAAACTCTACCCATACATGCACAGTACCATCATCATGATAGTCTAAAGATATATGAATCCATACTTTTTGTAATCTATTAACTACATATAGATCAGACAACCACATGAGTGACACAAGGGAAAAAAATGCTTCACTTCTTATCATTCACGGACCAACAATGATATAGAAATGTAGATTATAGATATCCATAGTACATCAAAGAGAGGTAGACAAAACTTACACAATACATTGATGGGTAAAAGAGATAAGACAAGATATCATATAATTCATAAGCAAGAGGTAATTTATAGTAGCATGCCAAAGCAATACCAGAGAAATAGAGAAGACCTGACCCTAAGAAAAAGTACAACATTTGCCTTTATAGTATAAGCATAACTTTAGATAGCTTCCACCATAAGATAAAACTTAATTGCTACCACCAAATCTACAAAGAATAATTAGTGAAAAACTAGAAAAGATCTAAACACAGTAAAAATCCACACATGAGAAGATTACTTGCTCACCAAACAAAGCTCTGAGAGGTCAAGAATGGTGGTTATTAATCATGTGACTGAGTAGATAGATCAACCAATGATGATGGAGTGTTCTATTACATTAATCAAGCCTAGGGAATGATGGAAATGGTTGCAAGATATCCAAAAGATCAGATTCATCATCAAGGGACTGCTTCCTTTTTCATCAACTTACCAATTTAGTCATGTTATTTGGTCAACTAAAGTTAACCATCAAGCCTTTCCACATGGATCAAACATCTCATACCATGCTTCCACTCTATTAGCTTTCAACTTTATATCTTATGTTTGACTGCCTACGATCACAACTTCACCACCACCTTTCTTCAATAATAGTTTTCGTTGGCAAAACCATGACCCACTATTTATCACTACTTTGTAACCCACTCTTAATATTTTTTATTACCTGCTACAACTCTGCAAAGATTGAGATCCTGATCGCATCCACATTGTCACCACCTTAACCAGAGGTTCACCTTCTAATCTTGTGATGATATGAAAACAAATCAATCACAGCTTTGTAGCCTTGACCTTGGATTCACCTTCTAACATTGTGACCAAGAAAAACAAGGGGAATCACTTGATTACTACTCAAACCTTAGCCTCTTCTTAACCTATTGTGACCATGCACTGGCCATAGATCTAAAAGATCTAATGGTGCAAAATGTGACTTTGAATCATTGAAGACTTGCCCTTCTCACAATGTTACGACTTAAGCCATAACATGTTAATATGACCATTTGATCAAGTGAAAACAAAGTAAGCATGCCTTTGCCATCCTAACCTTGGTTAAGCTAATAAACTCTTCAACGATGTGAACACAAGGAAATTGCACCTTTGTCATTTTGATTTTGGTTAGCACTTAACCAACTATGACTATGTGAATCACATAGTCAGAAATTGAAATGTTCTAAGGCATGATATGAAATAAAGGATATATCCAATTTTATATTATTTCATAAAAAACCCTAAGTGACCATTGAATAGATTAATATTTGAATTTCATTTTCTAGCAGTAGGGCACCTTTTGGCTAATAGGAGATAATTTGAAAAAGACATGAAGAAGAACAAGGATTTCTTTGTTGTGATTCCTAGAGGATGAAGTTGTGATAGTAATGTTTGAGTGATAGAAGGCAATAATGGTTGAGTGGAAGATGATAGTATTGACTAAAAGATAGAAAATGATGATAGTGTAAGTCGAGTGCCAGCAAAAATTGACAAATTGCTTAATGAATACAAGGAGATTGTTGCAAAAGATATACGTGATGTTTTACCACTAGTAAAATGTATAATTAATTGTATGGATCTTATTCCTGGAGTTAGTTTGTCAAATAAAGCACCATGTAGATTGAAACCTACTAAGAATGAGGAACTTAATAGGGAAGTGCAAGAATTGTTGTAGAAAGGTTTGATAAGAGAAATCTTGATTCCCTGTGATGCACCCAAGAAGAATGAAAAATGGTGGATATATACTTATTCTAGAGTTATCAATAAGATAACAATGAAATGTAGGTTTCCTATAATGACGATGGATGACATAATGGATTATTTGAATGGAGCAAAATAATTTACCAAGATTTATTTGAAGAGTAGTTATCATCATACCAAAATCATGGAGGGTGGTGAGTGGAAGATTACTTTCAAAACAAAAGATGGGTTGAATGAATGGTTAGTTATGCCTTTTGATTTGACTAATGTGCCAAGTACTTTCATGAGGTTGATGAATGAGGTTTTAAAGATATTCCTAGGTAAATTTGTGATTGTTTATTTGGATGACATTTTCATATTCAATAAGATTGAGGAAGAACATCTAGAACACATTAGACAAGTATTACAAAGATTGGAGGAGAAAATATTGATTAATTTGAAGAAATGTTGATTCATGCAAGAGGAGATTGTGTATTTGGGATATGTTTGTTTTAGTTGATGGTTTGAAGATGGTTCTTGAGAAGGTTAAGGTAATTCTTGAATGGCCTTCACCTAACAATGTGGAGATTGTTTCATGGTTTGCCTAGTTTCTATAGAAAGTTCATGAGGAATTTTAGTTCTGTTTGTAATGCTATGACTGAGATAATGAGAGGAGATAAAAATGATTTTAAGTAGACACATGGAGATGATAAGAGTTCTGAGACTTTGAACAAAAGGTTGTCGAGTTACATGTATTATATTTACCTAATTTCAATATGATATTTGAGTGTGATGAAAGTGGTAGTGAAATAGGAGTTGTGTTGAGTTAAGAAGGTAAACTTGTTTCTTTTTTAAGTAAGAATTTGCGTGATGGTAAGAGAAAAAATTATGTGCATGATTAAGAGTTCTATGTTATTATTCAAGCTTTGAAGAAGTAGAGACATTATTTTCTTCCTAAATAATTTTTTTTGTATATTGATCATAAGGATTTAGAGTACTTGGGAAGTCAAAATAAGTTGAATTAGAGACATATGAAGTGTTGGAAATAATTGATTAATTGTGTATCATCTTTGATATTACACAAAATGTTATATTATTGTCAATTAGTGTATGCTAAGCTCACTTGAGCATTGAAGACAATTTCTTGTGTCTGTTGAGCATTCAAAAGTTTGCCTAGTTCAGAAGTTAGTGTCTACTAAGTTCAATCAGGAAACAAAGGAAAGTTTGTGGAAGTTGAGTGTTAACCAAGCTCACTCAGTTAATGAAGGAATTGTTGGATGGAACTGGTGTTAACCAAGATCACTCATTTACCAAAGTAACTTTGTAAATATTTAGTGTTAACCTGGTCTACTTGGTTAACATAGGAAAATTGCTTTGAATCAGTATCTATTGAGCAGGGTCAGCTAATGATGGATTTTCTTGTTTTGGCATATTGAGTTCAATTGAATTGTCTATTGGTTCTAGCCACCTAAGAAGATGAATAGTAAATATTCTAAGTTGTATTCAAATTTACTTGAAAATGTGTAAGATACAAATATAAGGTCAAGTTGAGGATTGAATGTGTAGAAGAGAATTGAAGATTTGATGATGCTTAGAAGAAGAAAATTAGAAGAATAAGTAGAATATGCTTTTTGAGATGAAATGATACATTTGATCAAGAAGGATAAAGTATACAAGCCAAAATTGAGATCTATTATCAACAATTTATTTGCATCAAGAATCAGGTCATCTCATTATTACTCTCTAACCATTGTAGCAGTGATCTAAATCTCTTAACAAAGTTGGCTTAATAGGTATTTGTAAATCCTCTAACAAGGTGGCATTTCTATTGAATTGTCTAAAGACCTCTAGCAAGGCCACTCCTAAAAGGGTGATTAAATCCTCTAACAATTTCACACCTAACAATGTGTTTTGTAACCTTTAATAGGGTTGGCTCCTAACAAGGCTCACTTCAGAAGAGTGAAAATTAGTTTCTAGTTGCAATTGGTGATTTTTTCCCAAATTGGGTTTCCACGTTAAAATATTATGTTCATATTATTTCTCTTATGTGTTTGCAACTAAGTAATAGCAATTATAGATAATATCTTAATATTTTGATGTTAATAATTTTCTAAGTTATTTCATCATTTATCAAGCTTCAACATTTCCTAATGTAAACAGAGTGCTTGTTATTTGCCCCATTATGAAAAAGTTCTATTTTCACTAAGTTTGATTTGTACTAACATCTAAAGGATCTGGGATTTATTTTTGTGGTAACTGATTCACCCCTCCCCTCTTAATTACTCCTCTTATATTTCCAACAATTGGTATCAGAGCTTTTGGTGCTTGTAGAGAAGGTTTTAAGGAACAAAGCTAAAGATTATGATGTCTTATAGAAGAGAGATTCCAAGTTGAACTAAGACAACTTTATAGCATGGAAAGGACTTATGAGGTTATATTTGGCAACTATCAGTGATTCGGGTTGTAAATATCTTGATAGTGAATAAAAGGCTCCTACTAGAACTTTATCAGTTGAAGATATTATTGATAAGAAAAATCATAACATCATGATGATTGACATTTCTTTAGCTCTTAATTATGCTAAATTTGATGAAATCAAAAGTTGCACTACAACTTATGATATGTGAATCAAACTGAAAGCCATCTATGTAGGATGTGATAATGTAAGAAGAGCTAAAGTGAAAAGTCTTAGAGGACAATTTGATTAGATGAAGATGAGAGAAGATGAAAACATTGCAAAATATGTTGAGCAAATTAAAGCAAGTGCGAGCACAATCAAGGCATTTGGAGGAGACATTGATGACAAAATAATTGTAAGCAAAGTACTCATAACCCTTCTTCCTATCTATGCAATTAGAGTGTCTTTTATTCAAGAAATGAGATGTGATCCAAATAGCAAAATAACCTCGGATACTCTAGGTGGACGATTGATAGCCTTTGAGCTGGATAAATATGATAACTATGTCCCTAGTTCCAAAGTATTGAGTCTACATTTGAAGTCAAGCTTTCACTCAAGAAAAAGGGTAAGAAATCAAAAGCTAATCAATCAAAAAGAAAAGAAGAAGAAGAAAGTTCAGATGGTGATCTTGAAATTGTTGAAGCCCTACTTGCAAAGAAATATTCCAAAGGTAGAGGAAAGTAAAAAGGTAAGATTCCTCTAACCTATTTTTCTTGTAAAGAAGTTGGTCACATTGCTACAAGGTGCACAAACACAGAAGACAAGGATGAAAATAAATGCAATAAGTACAAAGAAAGGAAGAATTCAAAAACTACAAGGACAAAGGTAAGAAATATTGTTTTATGGCTAAAAATTTGGATAACAATGAAGATGAAATAGTATATACTATTGTAAAAGATGAATCTGACAATGAAGAAGATAAAATGGCTCTTATTTGTCATATTAACAAAAATGATACATGGATTATTGATAGTGGTTGCTGGCATCATATGACTAGAGACAAAACAAAGTTTGAGCACATGGAACATTATGATGTTGGTAGTGTTAGGTTTGGAAACAATGAACCTTGTTGCATAAAGGGAAAAGGATGTATCTCATTAACCAATAAACTTAGATGTGACAATGCTTATTGGGTTGAAGGACAAAAGCATAATCTACTGAGTGTGGCATAGTTGAATAACATTGGATTCAAGGTAGAATTCATAAATGGGAAGGACAAACTACTGGAAGGAAAAGAAAATCTAGTTGTATTTGGAAAACAAACAAAATGTAATCTATTCTATCTAGATCTTAGTGAAAGTTCATGTTTTATTGTTCAAGTAGAAGAAATTTGGTTATGGCACAAAAGATTATCTCATGTAAACTTTGATAACCCATTCAAGCTAAGAAAAAATAGAATACTAAGAGGAATTACGAGCTTGAGGAAATCCAATATGGGTCTATGCAAACATTGTCAAATTGGTAAGATACGAAAAACTAGTTTCAAAAGCAAAAACTATCATTCTGAAGAAGTCTAGAGCTTGTACATGTAGACTTATGTGGACCTATTGGAATAAAGAGCTATAGTGGAGATAAGCTTTTCATTCTATTTGTTGATGATTATTCTAGAATGATGACCATAATGTATCTAAAAGAAAAATTTGAAGCTTTTAAAAAATTTAAGTGGTATCTGGCAAGAGTAGAAAAAGAAACTGCAAAGAAGTTGAAATGTTTGAGATCAGATAGAGGTGGCGGGTAAGTGCACAAAGTTGTGGTGCCCAAAGGGGGTAATAAGTGGACACCTTTTTCCTGAAATCTACAAATTTTGAACTTCAACAAGAATTTGAAGATAGTTACACTCAAAATTTTAAGATACGAAAAAACAAAAGTCGTAGTCCTTTAAATCTAGTTTCTAAACTATAATTTTTTTTCAAAATGGTTTAGTTTTAGGTCCTCAAAAAAGGAGGCCACAAAAAGTGGTACTGTTTATTCCAAAAAAATATAACATAGTACAAAGTGTGGCCCCCCTAAAATTTGAATTTTTTTTTTGAAATTCTTTAATCACTTCGGTCAAAAGTTACTTAACACTATGTAGTTTATCCCAAATTTTTTGGGTAATTTTATAATGTTTTTTTTTTTTTTAATGAATTTTTTAACTAGACACATCCCAAAAACATGAAATATCTGTGTGCTCCCCTTAGAAATAATTGAAAACTAATCTAAAATCAAAACTTTTTTTTTTTAAAGTGTGTAGAATGGAGTCTAGTTTCTAAAAAACTAAGTTATTGCAAAATTCGATGAACGAGCTAAAATCTATAGCCCAATTAGTACATGGTGGTTTTTGACAAAAAATGAACATACATTCAAAAGAAATTATTGATGAAAGGTTTGAAATAGTTCAAATTAAAAATAAATTATATGGTTAGATAGCTAACACAGAGACCTATAATTCTATGTAACCTGGTCTTATCAATACCCAACCACGAGGAATCTTGAAGGGGAGCACACAAGAAAAACTAATCATTTTTGGTATGTTTGCTGGAAAACACATCTCAGACATGTTCATAAACTCCAAACCTTTGGGTTGGATCTCTAAGGAAAAACCAAGCCTTAGGCTTGGGTTTAAATAAGCTTTGAATAGTGTGTGCGCCCTATAGCATGCACACGCTATAGTGCGCACGCGCTATCTAAAACATAATTTCTCAATAACACATGTGCAATATAGGGCGCACGCACTATTAACACCTAAATTTCATAAGAGAACTAGGTGGTGGGGGGGGGGGGATAAGGGAATGGCCATGTGTGTGTGAGAGAGAGATAGAGAGAAAGTAGGGGATGGGAGAGGGGAGAGAGAAAGTGAGAAAGAGTAGGGGTGGCAAAGAGAGTATAGGATGGGAGAGAGAGTAGGGGTGGAAAAGAGAGAGTGAAGGATGGGGGAAAGAGATTGAAAGTAGGGGATGGGAGAGAGAGGAAGTGCGAGAGAGAGTACAGGTTGGGAGAGAGAGATTAAGAGTAGGGGATGGGGGAGGGAGAGAGTAGGCGATGGGAGATGGAGTGGGAGAGGAAGAGTGAGAGAGAGGAGGACGAGAGTGCATGTGTGTGAAAGAGAGAGAGTATGGAATGGGAGAGGGGGAAGACAAAGTAGCTCCAGAGAGAGTAGGGGATGGAAGAGAGAGTAGGTGATGGGAGAGGGAGTGGGAGAGGGCGAGAAAGGGGGGATAGAAATGTGTGTAAGAGAGAAAGAGAGAGAGAGTAGGGGATAGGAGAGAGAGTGAAAATGTAAGAGAGAGTAGAGAGAGTAGAGAGAGAGAGAGAGAGAGAGAGTAGGCAGTGGGAGAGGGAGTAGGAGAGGGAGAGCGAGTGAGAGAAAAAGTAGGGGATGGAAGAGGAGAGGGGGGGGATGGGTGTGTGTGTTTGTGAAAGACAGAGAGAGTAGAGAATGAGAGAAGGGAGAGAGAGATAGAGAGAGTAGGAAATGGCAGAGGGATGGGAGAGGGAGGGAGAGAGTGAGAGAGAGAGAGAGAGAGAGATAGTAGGCGGTGGGAGAGGGAGTGGGAGGGAGAGAGAGGTGGAATGGAAGCGTGTAAGAGAGATAGAGTAGGGGATGGGAGAGAGTAGGTAGTGGGACATGGACTGTGAGAGAGAGAAAGTGGGGGGAATGGGAATTGTACTTATTTATAAGAGAGATAGAGTAAGGGATGGGAGAGAGTGTGAGAGTTTGAGAGAAAGTAGGAGGTGGTAGAGAGAGCTCGTACGGGATGGGGGCAAGAGCGAGAGAGAGAGAGAGAGTAGGGGATGGGAGAGAGTGTGAGAGAGAGTAGGGGATGGAAGAGAGAGAGTGATAGTAGGGGATTGGAGAGATAAAGTAGAGAGGGAGAGAGAGTACTTGAGAGAGAGAGAGATAGTAGGTGGTGCAAGAGGGAGTGGGAGAGGGAGAGAGGGGGGATGGGAGTGTGTGAAAATTCTAGAGAGTAAGGAATGGGAGAGGAGAGAGGGAGGGAGGATGGGAGTGTGCATGCAAGAGAGACAGAGTAGGGGATGGGAGAGAGTGTGAGAGTGTGAGAGAGAGTAGGTGGTGGCAAAGAGAGCTCATACAGGATGGGAGAGAGAGAGAGAGTGAGATTACAAGATGGGAGAGCGTGAGAGAGAGTAGGGGATGGGAGAGAGAGAGAGAGAGAGAGAGAGAGAGAGAGAGAGAGGAAGAAAGAGAACTTGAGAGAGAGAGAGAGATAGTAGGCAGTAGGAGAGGGAGTGGGAGAGGGAGAGGGAGAGAGATAGGGGGGCTGGGAGTGTGTGTGAAAAATGTAGAGAGTAGGGGATGAGAGAGAAGAAGAGTGGGGGATAAGAGTGTGTGTATCTCTGAAAGAGAGAAAGTGTGAGAGTAGGGGGTGGCAGAGAGAAAGTAGGTGGTGGGAGAGGGAAAGAGAGAGGGGCGATGGGAGTGTGTGTGTGAGAGAGAGACAGAGTAGGGGATGCAAGAGAGTGTGAGTATGAGAGAGTAGGGGATGGGAGAGGAGAGAGAGCAGGGGATGGGGGAGAGAAAGTAGGTGGTGGGAAAGGGAGAGACGGAGGGGGGATGGGAGTGTGTGTGTGAGAAAGACAGAGTAGGGGATGGAAGAGAGTGTGAGTGTGAGAGAGTACGGGATGGGAGAGGAGAGAGAGAGTAAGGGACGAAGGAGAGAAAGTAGGTGGTGGGAGAGGGAGAGAGAGAGGGGGAATGGGAGTGTGTGTTTGTGAAAGAGAGAGAGTAGAGAATGAGAGAAGGGAGAGAGAGATAGAGAGAGTAGGCAATGGTAGATGGATGGGAGAGGGAGGGAGAGAGTGAGAGAGAGAGAGAGATAGTAGGCGGTGGGAGAGGGAGTGGGAGGGAGAGAGAGGTGGAATGTAAGTGTGTAAGAGAGATAGAGTAGGGGACAAGAGAGAGTAGGTAATGGGACAGGGACTGCGAGAGAGAGAGAGAGGGGGGAATGGGAATGTGTACTTATTTATAAGAGAGATAGAGTAAGGGATGGGAGAGAGTGTGAGAGTTTGAGAGAAAGTAGGAGGTGGCAGAGAGAGCTCGTACGGGATGGGGGCGAGAGAGAGAGAGAGAGAGAGAGAGAGAGAGAGAGAGAGAGAAGGGGATGGGAGAGTGTGTGAGAGAGAGTATGGGATGGAAGAGAGAGCGTGAGAGTAGGGGATTGGAGAGATAAAGTAGAGAGGGAGAGAGAGAGATAGTAGGTGGTGCAAGAGGGAGTGGGAGAGGGAGAGAGAGGGGGGATGGGAGTGTGTGACAAATCTAGAGAGTAGGGAATGGGAGAGGAGACAGGGAGGGAGGATGGGAGTGTGCATGTAAGAGAGATAGAGTAGGGGATGGGAGAGAGTGTGAGAGTGTGAGAGAGAGTAGGTGGTGTCAAAGAGAGCTCATACAGGATGGGAGAGAGAGAGAGAGAGAGAGAGAGAGAGTAGAGAGGAAGAAAGAGAACTTGAGAGAGAGAGAGAGAGAGAGAGAGAGATAGTAGGCAGTAGGAGAGGGAGAGGGAGAGAGATAGGGGGAATGGGAGTGTGTGTGAAAAATGTAGAGAGTAGGGGATGGGAGAGAAGAAGAGTGGGGGGATAAGAGTGTGTGTATCTCTGAAAGAGAGAGAGTATGGGGTGGTAGAGAGAGAGTATGACGACGGGGGAGAGAAAGCAGGCAATGGCAAAGGGAAAGAGAGAGGAGGGATGGGAGTGTGTGTGTGTGAGAGAGAGACAGAGTAGGGGATGGGAGAGAGTGTGAGTGTGAGAGAGTAGGGGATGGGAGAGGAGAGAGAGAGCAGGGGATGGGGGAGAGAAAGTAGGTAGTGGGAGAGGGAGAGAGAGAGGGGGGGGATGGGAGTGTGTGTGTGAGAGAGACAGAGTAGGGGATGGAAGAGAGTGTGAGTGTGAGAGAGTAGGGGATGGGAGAGGAGAGAGAGAGTAGGGGATGGGGGAGAGAAAGTAGGTGGTGGAAGAGGGAGAGAGAGAGGGGGAATGGGAGTGTGTGTGTAAGAGAGATAGAGTAGGGAATGGGAGAGAGTGTGAGAGTGAGTAGGTGGTGGTAGAGAGAGCTCGTATAAGATGGGAGAGAGAGAGAGAGTAGAGAGGAAGAGAGAGAGAGAGATAGTAGGTAGTAGGAGAGGGAGAGGGAGAGGGAGAGAGATAGGGGGAATGAGAATGTGTGTAAGAGAGACAAAGTAGGGGATGGGAGAGGAGAGAGAGAGTAGGCGGTAGGAGAGGGAGAGGGAGAGAGATAGGGGGGATAAGAGTGTGTGTGAGAGATCTAAAGAGTTGGGGATGGGAGAGGAGAGAGGGTGAGAGAGTAGGTGTTGGGAGAGGGAGAGTGAGAGAGAGTAAACTATGGGAGAGGGGAGAGAGAGTAGGAGGATGGGGAGTAGGGAGGATGGGGAGTGATGTGATTTCACATAGTGCGTATGCACTATAATGCGTATGTGCTTTATAGTGCATACGTGCTATAGTTCGTACTATCTCAAATCACCTAAAAATGGTAAAAAACCAACCTTGGGGCCCATTTCATCCATTTCTTGCTTTTGGTATGTTATGCACTCTGTTATTCTAATAGAAATCACAGGTTTCAACATAGCAAACACCATTTCAACACTTTTGGAAGTTAGCAAACACCAAATTCAATCATTGGATACGTGATTTGAAGACTTTTTGAATAGTCCTTGTATAGAAAAGGTTAGTGCAATCGATTTTAAATATTGTTTGTCAATATATAGATACAAATTTGATTATAATTTTACATGTTATTTAATATATAATGAATTCATTGAAAATTGTATGTTTGAATGAAATGTTATTTCGGAATGGTTAGAAATTTGACAAGTCATTTGATATATATTGTGTATTCATTCAAATAATTATAATTTTTATATGTAATTGAATAATTTGTAATTTACACATTTTAAGTAATTCAGATGTTTGAATAATTTTACATGTAGACATCATCATCATGCCAAGGAAGAAACCAAAGATTAAAACAAATGAAGATAGGGAGAGAGATTTGGCAATTAAAAGAGATAAAATGAAATTACTATGTGAACAAAAAAAATTACAAAGCAATAATGAAGAATTGACTTTCGAAGAGGATCAGGAACCACCAGTACAAAGAAACAAAGAGGAAGAATTAGAAAGACAAAGAGAACGAATGAAATTGTTACGCTCAAGAAGACAATTGAATTGTGAAGCTACACCATCCTCCAATGTTGGAGTCATATCGTCCGCTACACCATCTTCCAATGTTAAAGGCATATCATCCTCTCATGTAGAAGAGACACTCATTTTTAGATTCAACAATATACACACTCCATCATGTCATGTTGAAAGCACAACATCAACACATCAAGTAGGTGATATTCCATCTTTTACATCTTATTGCCAAGGCACATCATCTTCGGTTCAAGGTACACAATACACTCAACCTTATATTGATGTTCAAAATGTTGAGAGAATTGAAGAGATTAGAACACCTTCTAGAATTCGTTTTAGAAGACCAAAATATTTGATTGATATTGATACTAACATTTTGAAATCAATGCCTAACAAGATTAGCAAGCGTACTTGTCAAAGAAAAGTTAATAGTATGTGGAGATTATTTTTTGAAAAATTAAATATTACAGGTCAATGCCAATTATCTATTGAAATGATGAGAAATTTGAAATTTAGTTCTATCATGAAGATTCTTGGGCTAAGAATGATGGATGATTCAAATGAAAAAAATATTGTAAAGAATTTAATGAGTGCTTATGACAAAGTAGCTTCTAAATCATGCACCAAAGATAGTAATATCACAAGACGAGTACTCACATCAACAATAGTAAGTATCCAAATGAAGAAAGCTTGACTCATGAGAAAGAACAACAAAACATTAAAAATTGGTAGAGGTACCTTAAGGAGAGCCATGCTAATGCGTGAGAGATTAGAAGATCCAACAAAAAATGAGTTATGGACATTCAACGGTAGACTACTGCGCAAGGATAAAGAAATTAGTGAAGCCTTGAAATCATTGATTGAAGATTTTTGAAAAAATAATACATGTGTTTCTCCTAATCAAAGAGATGTTGTAAGAAGGAGGATTGGTAGCCGAAATCGCGAGCCACATGCGGAACATTTTTTGGACCCAACTCAGACACAATTTTTTGCAAAATTTTTTGGTATGTATCCTCAAATTTGAATAAGTCAAAGATTTTTTGAGATGGTTAAACCTTTTTATGTGAAGATAAATCACACATGCACAACTTGTTGTTGTAGGATACATATTGAGTTTTCTAACCATTTTGATGTTTTTAGGCATATATGCATAGTTTTGCATTCTCAATTTGTTTTGCAGGATTTTGACATAAAAGAGCCACCAAGATCTTCAAGGAAATTCATATCCAACATTTTATGTGAAATAGGGGACAACCAACAATTGTACAAGACATCATGTTTAGATGGTATGTGCTTATTTTGTGGTTCTCTACAACTTTTATCAACTTGTCAAGATATGGATAGTACGCATGCAATTGGAAATGAAATAGTAGATTACAAAAAATTCAAGACAATGACATATGCTCTAAAAGATGGGAAACATGGTAAAAGATGTGATCTAGTCATTGAAAAGATTCCAATGTATAAGTTCATGAAGATTTTTCGTGAAAAGATTATTTACGAGTATGCAAGGCATACCCATAGAGCTCGATGGTTGGATTTGCAATTCAAGTTGTGCAAGGATATGTTTCCATTGGATACCATTGTTTCAGTTGTAGATTTTGCAAAGAACTACACACTACAGCCACAAAATGAGGTGCAAGCAAAGTATCATACATCTCAATAGGTTTCCATATTTGTTCACATAACATTCATGCATTCACCTACAATTACAAAGGATGATAGAAATATTTTGAGGGAGTACCATTTTTACATCAGCGATGATCAATCACATTCTACGGAGTTTGTACATGGTTGTTTTCAACTATTTTATAGAGATTTGGCTAATAGGGGCATATCATATCGTCAGCACATTATTTGGTTAGATAATTGTGCATCTCAATTCAATAATGCACGAATGTTCTATTGGTTGAGCAGGATGTACAGGTTGTGTAGAATTCAATATATGTAGAATTTCACAGAGGCTAGTCATGGTAAGGGAGAGCACGATGGTGCAGGCGCATGCATTAAAAGAGCCTTGGCTTGTGAAGAACTAAAGTACAAAGATGGAGCAAAATTGATAGATGCAAAATCCATCGTCCAATGGTGTAATGCTACAATGGGTCCAGGTAAGGAAGGTGAGTCTACAGTTCGTAGATTTTTTTGGTTGATAGATAATACTAACATTGCACTATATCAGGATTGTTGCACACTAGCAGGATCTAGTGAGTTACACTCTTTTAGAAGCTCTGATGCAGGTTCATGGAGTATCCACACAAAAATAATGGCATGCTATTGTCCATCATATGCAGAGGAAAATTGGGATGACTGTGAGTCAACTGAATGGGTGGACAAATGGGATATACGGGTGTTGGATCCAATTGACACCTATCATCCCCCACAAGCACTAGAAATGGTAGAGATGGATTTGTCTATTGACTTTGACCACTTGTCAGATCTAGTGCAACTTGGTAATATATATATATATATATATATATATATATATATATATATATATATATATATATATATATATATATATATATATATATATATATATATATATATATATATATATATATATATATATATATCTTTATAATTTCAATATGTAACTTTATAACTTTTACCCAAGTATTTTCTGAATTAATGACCGCATTTTGTACATTTGTCACTGCAGGCCATGTTTTTGCTATTATTGCACCTAAAGACAATGAAGAAGGGATAGATTATGATTTGCGTCGTTGGGTTGAAGCCAAACAAAAATTGGATCACTCGGTTATAGATGGTGAAGGTTTAGAGTACCATGTCGGTGTAGTGGTTGTGATAGGCACATGGCTTAGACGATATCCTATGAAGAATCCTAACTTGTGGTTATTTGAGGATTGACAAACAGAGAGGAAGATTCTTCATTATTCAAACCTTTTTGTCACATCAAATGTCCACTTGATAAAATATGGTGGAAAACCACATAATAAGATTCTTTGGAAAGTTCATGTCATGTCCCCTTTTCAAATAATTAAAAAATAATAATCTTTGCTAAGACAGGCAGGCCCAAGAAAGTGAAGTTTCGAAAAAAGGGAGTTAATCTTTGGAAACCGTTGGACTAATAAATGATAATTATTATTAAAATATGTTTCATTAACCTCTCTTGGATGTGAGTTACAGTTATGCCCTTTTTAAAGAGGTTTGGAGGCATTTTGGTGGGGATTCCAGACTTGATTTTCACTCATTCTTTGTTATTCTTCAGAGGCTGCCAAACCTGTGGAGAAGGAGACCCAAGAACGGGAGTTTGCAGGTTTCCAGGGAGACCCAAGAACGGGAGTTTGCAGGTTTCCAGGAAGGCTAAGGACGGGAGTTTGAAGCCATTCCATGTGCATGCTCATACAGAGTTTGCCTTTGTGCTGAACAGTGCAGATTTGTGAGTTTCCGGGTGTATTTTTGTAAGAGTTTGGTGTTTCCGGTTGAGTATTTCATATCAGTTTTGATTGCTGCTGTATTTTATACTTTAAGCTGTTAAAATAGAGTTTAATATATATATTGGGATGTGATTAAACTTCTGAGATAGATTATTAGTGTTCTTGTGGTGTTTCCGAGCATATTTTGTGCTATTTCGGGAGCCCGATGAGCATAGTTTTGGTCCTACATTTTCGAGCTGTTGTGTAAAGGCTATACGGATCTGGAAATATCAATTTGTAGGCTGTTATGCTGCTGAAAGTTCTGTAAAAATTTCCATTTTCAGATTCATTAATAATTTGTGAAGTTGTGAAGCTTTTAGCACTATTTTCAACATACCCGATTTGGGGTTTCTTAAGGAATTTGGTGGATCTTTGTGATAGCAGTTGTTTGATTTTAAAGATCTGATTAGAGGTTGGAAATATCATGAAAAATCAGAAAAGGGACATTTCAGTGGTATCAGAGCCATGATCTTGCCAGCCTGAGGGTTTGTAGAAGTTGCAGGTCAGTTTTGACAACTACCCAGATATTGCATTTCAGTTCTGAGAACTACCCAAATCTTGCATGTCATAATTTATGATTGCATGTTGCTTCTAATCAGCTGCATGTAAAAATTTATTGTTGCATGCTACTTCTAATCATTTTCATGTTAGTTCTTGGTGAATTTGGTGGTTGTAGAAGTTTGCATTTCAGTTTTGACAAGTACCCAGATCTTCCATGTCAGTTTTGACAACTACCCAGATCTTGCATGTCATAATTTGGTGGTTGCATGTTGCTTCTAATCAGTTGCATGTCCAAATCTATGGTTTCATGCTACTTCTAATCATTTGCCTATTAGTTCTTGGTGAATTTGGCGGTTGTAGAAGTTTGCATGTCAGTTTTGACAACTACCCAGATCTTGCATGTCATAATTTGGTGGTTGCATGTTGCTTCTAATCAGTTGCATGTCCAAATCTATGGTTGCATGCTACTTCTAATCATTTGCATGTTAGTTCTTGGTGCTTGAAGAAGTTATATCCTATTGGAGTTACACTCTACTTTATCCAAAATGGACAGGTATAGTACAGAGTCTCAGAGGGAACGATCTTGGACAATTGATAGCCAGAGTCAAAATAGTAGAAAGGATGGTTATTTAGACATTCGAGATAAACTTATGAAAATAAGCCATGACATGTCTAAACAGTTGGTTGAGCACCACCGTATAAATGACATGTTATCTGACCCAGCTAAGGTGGATAAGTTGACTGGATTTCTATTTGGCAGATTTTCTCACAGGACAGATGACACAATTCCCAAGAACTTGCATGAGGAGTTTGAGAAACTAACTGATAGCCAGGTAGAGGTCTCAGATTCTACTCTGCCACAGGAGGTGGTGGGAAAGGATATCACACAGATTGATAGTAATAGTCAACTTGATACTCAAATTGAGACTATTGTTTACAGGTCGTCAAAGGGTGATGCCACAGGTATTCAAGATGGTATAGTTACGACAGGCAGTGACTACAGTGTAGTGGGTTCAGATGATGATTATGAGGATGTTGTTGTGCAGGATGGTGAGATACCTGGTAGAGATGAGCAGACATTGAGCATTCATGACTTTGCTGAGAAAGAGTACCAGGCACAGTTAGATGCTTCATCACATGAGGTTGAGGCTGGTAGTACTTCACATGATTTGTCCAGCCAGCTGAAGGTGAACCAAGATAGTATTGTGACTTCATTATCTCATCATGACAGGTATGTGGAGTTAGTTGGTATTGGTCATATTACTCAGGTGAGGAGTTTGCTGGAGTTACCAGTTGATTCTAGTTTACGGATATGGACTCGAGATTGTTATATTGGCATTTGGGATTCAGTTGACTGGAGATCTTTAACACTTTTTGGTAGCAGTGTTTTTTTGGGTGCTATCATGGATTTGATTAGCAGATTACATGGTGTTGTCTTTTCTTGTGCCAGTATCTTGTTTGATGTTGGTATTAGTTTTTATACACCAATGTGGGGCTTTGTTCATATATCCAGTCGACCATACTTGCTGGAATGTGTTGATGATATTTCATATTTGGTAGTGTGTATAGATGAGTCCCAGGATCATATTGGCATTGATGACATCCAGGAGGATGCAGTGGGCAGATTTGAAGACTTAGTTTCCTTGGGTACAGAGGAGTTGGACAGAAATGCTAATGTTTTTGATACTCCGTATGTTGATATGAGCTTTAGATTTGATTCACAGGATATGGATGGTAATACTCTAGAGACTAGTAACTTTGAGGACACTCCTTCAGACAGTGCATCAGAGGAGGTTTGTAGGAGACAGTCAAGCCAGTGCCATCATGTGTCTAATCAGTTGAGAGTTAGTGACCAAGACATTGCTATCACTTGCCAACATTTCGATGCTGCTCGTCAGTTGTTAGCAGTTTATGGATGGGGCTCTCCTACTAGTGATGAGCAGGGAGGAAGTTATCTTTCCTTGACAGAGATCCACTCTTTATGGGAGGCTATTCGGATTTTGAGACAAAATTATATGCAGTTGGTAGCCGACAGAGATTATCTTATGGAGTGGGGCAGTACAGCATATGATGCATTGTTGGCCAAGGAAGATGAGGTGAGTGAGCTTACTGAGCAGCTTGAGGTGACTTCTGAGATTCTTGAGAGTACACAGTTGGCTTTCAAGGAGTCACAGTTTCATTTGGCTAAGGTGACCATGGAGTTAGAGCGACTACAGTCTTTATCTGATTCTATACAGTCACAAGCTATGGTGTTTGGTGATTCGAGGATGTCCATGGCTGAGATTGTTAGAGATAGTGGAGATGGGGATGCATCCATCCTTGATACTAACATTGGCATATCAGGTTCATTCCCACTAGAGTCAGGTTTAGTTGAGTTGGGTATTGTAGCAGATTATTGTATGCCTGACAGGGTGGTGGCCTCTAGTACTGAAGGCACAGAGACTAGAGATGTATCAAAGGTCATGTGTGATGTTGGTGAGTCGACAGTTGGCATGGTTCCTGCTAGTAATACTACTCCCTTGGTGATATCTTTGGAGGTAGTAGTCAGTTCCAACATGGTTGATGATCAATTGCAGTTAGTTTCATCTGGATTACAGTCTGAGCCACTGACTGAGATTGGCGCATTCTATCGGCATTACACTGTGAGGTACGCTCATCAATTTACCTTTGATGACCATGTTGATGAGATTATGATACAGAGATGTACTTTGGTTCCTAGTGCTTATCATCAGTTATGGAATAGTTTGATGCCTCGAGATGAGAGTTGTGATGGGCACGACATGGCAACAGGTTTTGTAGTTGATAGCTTGATAATACATGACTTAGAGCAGGAGTTTTGGAGTGATGCTTCAGCAAGTGTTGTTATTGATTCTACTCCTTTGGCTATGACATCTCCTGACTTAGCTAGTGATCAATCACAGTGGGTTGTATCACTTGTTCATGGTGAGCTGTTGACTGAGGTTGGTTTTTTTAATCAACATTATATTGCAGGGTATGTACATCAGTTAACAATTGATCCTTATGCTGAGGAGTTGATGGCAGGAAAATTTGGTTTGGGTTCCATTTCTTGTTGTTTATCTTGTGATGGCTTTTCACCATCAGGGGTGCATGGGAGTTATGGTTATGAGACAGTGGCCAATGATCTACAGAGTTGTGTTGACTGCAGGAGTTGTACAGTGTGTGGATTCTCCATACTTGGTATAGTTTCATTTGAGAGCATTCACCATTGTTGCAGAGTTGGATTGTACATTCCATATAGGCCAGTGGAATGCATTGATGGTATTTACTATGTTGGTAGTCCACTTTACTTGGGTTTTGATATTCTAAGAGTTTGTGTCTCATGGCTTTTTGACTGTGGTAATGGTGATTTTGGAGTTTGGTTGAGCTATAATTGCCAGTTTGATTATGGATTCCTCTTGGTCATATTGCAGAGGATCTTGCAAGAGTCTGTGTTAATTGGTAGTAGTATAGTTCATGACTACATTTGGGATCCAGGAGGATTGATTGGTTTATTGTTCAGCCATTGCTTGAGGACAAGCAATGTTTGGGAGGGGAGGACTTGTCATGTCCCCTTTTCAAATAATTAAAAAATAATAATCTTTGCTAAGACAGGCAGGCCCAAGAAAGTGAAGTTTCAGAAAAAGGGAGTTAATCTTTGGAAACCGTTGGACTAATAAATGATAATTATTATTAAAATATGTTTCATTAACCTCTCTTGGACGTGAGTTACAGTTATGCCCTTTTTAAAGAGGTTTGGAGGCATTTTGGGGGGGATTCCAGACTTGATTTTCACTCATTCTTTGTTATTCTTCAGAGGCTGCCAAACCTGTGGAGAAGGAGACCCAAGAACGGGAGTTTGCAGGTTTCCAGGGAGACCCAAGAACGGGAGTTTGCAGGTTTCCAAGAAGGCTAAGGACGGGAGTTTGAAGCCATTCCATGTGCATGCTCATACAGAGTTTGCCTTTGTGCTGAACAGTGCAGATTTGTGAGTTTCCGGGTGTATTTTTGTAAGAGTTTGGTGTTTCCGGTTGAGTATTTCATATCAGTTTTGATTGCTGCTGTATTTTATACTTTAAGCTGTTAAAATAGAGCTGAATATATATATTGGGACATGATTAAACTTCTGAGATAGATTATTAGTGTTCTTGTGGTGTTTCCGAGCATATTTTGTGCTATTTCGGGAGCCCGATGAGCATAGTTTTGGTCCTACATTTTTGAGCTGTTGTGTAAAGGCTATACGGATCTGGAAATATCAATTTGTAGGCTGTTATGCTGCTGAAAGTTCTGTAAAAATTTCCATTTTCAGATTCATTAATAATTTGTGAAGTTGTGAAGCTTTTAGCACTATTTTCAACATACCCGATTTGGGGTTTCTTAAGGAATTTGGTGGATCTTTGTGATAGCAGTTGTTTGATTTTAAAGATCTGATTAGAGGTTGGAAATATCATGAAAAATCAGAAAAGGGACATTTCAGTTCACGAGTCAGACCATGAGGCAATAATTGAGATATTAAAATGTTGAGCAGATTCAGTTGGCTCATTAGATTGAATAGGGAGAGACAGAGAGAGATGAAAAGTGATCAATTGGATCCAAATACAATGTTACAACCTCTTCCCCAAGATTATCCCATGACTAAGGTGGACCGTATTGTTATGATGTGTAAGTGATGTGATTTAGTTTTTATTTGTTTAGAATCTAGATACATTATTTGAATTTATATTAGATTCTTTAATAGGACCCCCTTTTTTTAATCTTATCTTAGATTTTTCTCCTATGCTAATTCTTCATTTGTAGTTCACCAAAGAAGAGGGCTAATAAAGTTGACGCACAAGTGATAAAGGGTGAGATGCCAAAATCATCTGTGAAATGGTATTATCAATTCACATCCTCAATATTTATTAGTTTTCTTTGTTCAAGTACCATTGTATGCTAATCATCTTATGCCTGGAATTGCAGAGGATCACAATCATCAAAATGTAAGAAGGAAAATAGGTCTCGATCTGATGATAATGGGGCAGTGACAGATATAGTTCTCTCTAAGGATTCCAATTTGTTAGACTTTGACTCATTATTATCATAAAGTTGGAATGTTGGAAAGGGTTAATAGTTGATTATGAATATTCATCCCATGTGTGTTAATCTTAGTGGATTAATCTTATCTTAGATTTTTTACTGTGCTAATTCTTCATTTGTAGGTCACCAAAGAAGAGGGCTAATAAAGTTGACACACAAGTGATAAAGGGTTAGATGCCAAAATCATCTCAGAGATGGTATTATCAATTCACATCCTCAATATTTATTAGTGTGCTTTGTTCAAGTACCATTGTATGATAATCATCTTATGCCTGGAATTGCAGAGGATCACAATCATCAAAAAGTAAGAAGGAAAATAGGTTGTTCAAGTGACATATTCAACGAGGTTGTTTGTACAATGTAATGATTGAGTTGAAGTGATTTATGAAGTAATGGTTGTTTGTACACTATACTTTTTAGCATAGACTTCCTAGAATAAATTTTTTACTATGCTTTGAATGACAAATAGAAATTTCAATCTGCATATAATATGATCCTCTAGTTTTGTTATAGCACGTGCATACATTATCCCTCAATATCAAACATGGAAGGCTATTATCTACTATATTTGGAATTGCTCTGGCAGTTCATTCACATGTTAATAATAACTTATTTCCAAACCCAATTGAATTCAACCCGCAATATGGTTAGATTATGTCAATACTAAGGTTTGTAGCATTAATTGGTCACATTCGTAATATTGACAGACAACTGAATTGGGACCAACAATTCCTCATAGGTTTACACCAGAAAACATATTTTAATGGAGATGTATATTAGAAGATTCAACACAATGGTGATGCATTTGGGTCATAGCAAGTTTGACATAGTTTAAAATAGTTATAAGTACGTACTTTTGGGAAGTCACATTCTAATGACTTGAAACAGATTTACAATGCTCAGAACTTCCATTTGTTTAAAGTAGAGCACAATCGTATAGAACTGGATTCCAATCAATTCCTACAAATGTCATTCAATTCAGGATAGTCACCTCATAGTCATCTATCTTTTAAGAAAATCATCACTACTTACATGTGATGCTCTATACGGCCTATTGTGTGGTGACCATTCCAAATATAAATTGTTCACCATTTCATATGAAACTAAACTATCATTGGAACCTAGATGAATTCTTGTCATTCACAACTTATCTTGACTCTTATATTGTGCTCTAAAAATTAATAGCTCTGGTTTCACTTTTTTTGTTTTCCCCTTATAAAAATCAACATTTATCCTTTAGTCTCTAAAATTAGTTAAACATAAGGATCTGAATCGAGCTATGTGCTCTAACTTCTTGACCCTCTTCTTCATATTCCTTTCACCTTGATCATTTAATTAAAACTTAATTGATGTGTTCCCTACCCTTCCTGTAAACATCCATGTTCCTCTACCTAAACAAAATCTTCCTCGAACTCTATAGCCTCCTCTTTGATAAGAAAAAAAGGTTCATTACCCTTGTCATTTCTCCCTTGTCCTATTCCTATATTATTGGTTTTTCTTCCCCTTCCTCTATTTGCATTTCCTCTACCACCTTCTTGTCTCTCTTTCTTCCTATTGACCATATCTTATGCACTTATAGCCAATTGGAAACTATCTCTAAGCATCTTAGGAGAAATCAAGGTAATCCCATTTTGCAAGTTTTATATGAGCCCATTAATGTATACCTTGCAACATTTTCATCTTTATGCTCTAATCCACCTCTTCTACTCAACTTGTGAAATTCCTCTATGCAGGTCATCAAACCCATCTCCTTTTCTTTCAAGTTATTCCTTATCCTCTATTTTTGGATTGTATTATTTGATGGAAGAGGCGCATCCTTCACCATTTGGTCATGTTTTTTCCACCCTTACAAAACCTCTTTTCCATTACACTACTCCACCATGTCAATGTTGTCCCTCTTAGTTATGTTTTGTATAGCTTTACCTTATTTTACTTAACTTATATCTCCATAATTATAATAGTTCTCTTGGGAATCTATCAACCCCAAAACCTCTTCACTATCTATCTTGCCATGATAGATATGGAAATCAATTATTTTCTTTCTTCTACCACATTGAAATATCTTCAACAACCTTATCATCCATCTTTCTTCAAGATCTAAGTCCCCTCCATCCTCTCCATGAGGATTCTCAAGTGCTTAAGCATCACTTTCTTGTTCTTCATGCACATCCCTCGTAGGAATCCTTTCCAAAGCTTCCAAGATTTCCAAGATGGTTGCATTTTACTTTCTTACTTGTCTCAGTTCTCTTTACCTTATTGCATCTTAGTCTCTTTGTTTCCTCAACTCTCTATCCGTTATTTTAGTAGCTTATATCAGCTCTTGTATCTCCTTCTATATTTTTTTTTGGAGGCATCTTCTCAATATAAAAATCTACAACACAAGTAACTAATTTTGCACCCCTCAATAGGTCTACTAGATTTGATACCAATGATTTGAGGAGTCAAACTAGATCCCCAAGAAGTAATAAACATTCAAAAAATGATTTGTTTCAAGAATAGATTCAAACCATTAAACTAAATACCTACCCTTCTCCACAAGGGTCCCTCCAAATGTTCAAATTGGGTTACCAAATTTATTGGCTTATCCCAAGTCTTTCTAAGGTCTTCAAATATCTCAATTAGGTTGTTCCAATAGTCTAAATGCATATCTTTAATAGGTTTATTCAAAACCCCTTACTTGGACATTATCTAGGCTTGATCTTAGTATTGCTATGAATCAGGTAATTCCCTATTTTCACCAATTTCTCCCAAACCCCATACAAGTAAATTATAGTTACAAATACTACTATTGGAGTATGACAACATATAGCAATCTCATTTGTAGTTCCTTTGGCAAACTATTTGATCCAACACTATGGATTCAACAAAATAGGCCTAATTACCCTTCACTTACAAAGAAACTCTCAATATTTCTAACCCAAGGCCCTATACGGGCTATGGTAATATTCTATCATGATCTAAAACAACATATTTTCACACCCATCTACCTACCTCAGTCTTATGCCCTCAAAACTAGGGCTTTCTCTAAGTGCCTTCTCCAACCACTTCCAAATTCAAAAAAAGGGTACTTCACCTTACATGACATATTATAAAGGAAAATATCACCTACAAACCAACAATTTCCATTTTGAAGAAAGAAAGCATTTCCCCTTTATCTCTAGTCATCTTAGTTTCTTGCACCAAAATCACATCCTATTTATGCTACCAAACCACATTCCAAAAAATATCCTTCTTATGAGGAGCATTCAATCCTCTAATATTCTATGATACGATATTCCTTTATAACTTTTGTTACAACTCTCCTAGATGGTGAATTGTCTCCCATTTACTATATCAACTTTACTTGCCAATTCTCTTATTTCTTTATTATTCTTCCTACCCAAACAATAATTCTTACCTTCCACATTAGGTTTTTACTTTCTCTTAGTAACCATGTTAAAAAGGGGCTAGTAGTCGAGAACTTCTTCTTCCTACTATTGACTTCTACCCATTGGCTTTGAGCTTTGTTGGTGCAGGAGCACCTAGGAAATATGCCAAGTTTCCTAAATCATTTTTGGCTTGTAGTGGTCTTGGTTAGACCACATGAATAAGGGCTATGTGATAAAGCCCCAAGTATTTGAGTTGTTTTTGTAAATAGGTTTTTGTTGTGTTTGAGTTCCCAAGTTGCTTCTATGTTGGCAAAATTGCTTAAATTGCTTGTTATAGCCTAGAATGGTCAAACATTGACCAAGACCCCCGGAGGATGGGAAAGATGGAAAAAATGTTAAAAGTTGTAATTACATGGAAATAGGTTCATTTAACCATGTTTGAGGTCATGGAGCCATTAAATGCACAATAGTACAAAACTTGCACTTGGCAACTTTGCAAGTTTGCAAAGTTGCTTGACAACATTAACAAAAAGTGCTAAATCTTTATAAGGGCTTCAAGAATCATTTGGAAACCTATTAGATATGTTGATTGACATGGATAAGAGGTATTTAAGACCAAGCCAAGTAATTTTGAGGGTTGGCACATGCTTTTGTACAAATATTGGCATTTGAATGAAGAGCAAACTAAGCATTTTGATGACAGTTTTCTAATTTCACCCTTCATCCACACCTTTAATGGATTGACAGGGTTTCTTTTTTCATGTGGTTTGATAGTGTATTGAATTTAGATGCTTTGGTAAAGATTAGGAGTTTTTTTGATCAATTTCTTTACTAGTTTGAAAAATCTTTTTAAAGTTGCTAGTTCGCTGGTCTGTACAAAACAATCAGAAAAGAAACCTCTATAGCTTGAATTCCAATGGTGGAACCATGATGGCCTTTTGGAATCAAGTAATAGACTGTATAAACAATGTAAATATGTATTTTGGTCTTGTTTTGGAGAGGTTTTTTTTTTTTTCCAAGAGGCCCTAGGCGAGTTTGCATACCCAGCTAGGCAATGAAATCAGAAAATAAGTGTTTGAAAGGAGCATAGAATATAACCAAGAATGCACTCTTGGAAGCCAGTTGTGAAGAACGATGCAATGAGAGAACTAGGGAGACCCCATGGTGAAATAGAGTTTTGAGTTGATTGGTGAGGATTAGTGTAATAAGGGAATAAAGAGAAGATTCCCTTGGAATAGGGTATAGGAGAAATAACCTAAGAGGCTAGGAGAAAGCTTGGAGTGAGTTCTAGTAGTTGAGGATAGGACCTTGTTCAAGATCATTTGTCCTCCAACTCCAAACTATTTCCAATACCAAACTGAAACTGATTTTCTAGAACAATCAAAATTGACAACACTAGAAGGCTAGATTACCATGCACCATCCACCTAGTACATACCAACTATTATAAAGACTCAAAACTGGCTATTTCAGTCTGCCAACTAGGCCTAGTTTAAGGCCATTTACAAAGCAACTCACAATCCCTTGACTTTTGGAACTCTGATGACCCAAAATAGTCTTAAGAGATGACTCGAATGCAAGGATTCTTTTTTTTTTTTGGTCTCATGATCAACTTTACAATGGTTTTTACAAAACCCTCCTTTCTAGCCCATTTACCCTAGGGCATTCTAGAAATCTTACTTTGCAACATCTCTAGAATCCCAAAATGGTTCAAACACCTTCACTTTGGTTATATTAGATGACTTCCAATGTAAAATGAAACTCTTGTTTAGAGAAAACACTAAATCCACCTTTGCAGCAATCAATTTTGACTATCCAAACTTGTCTCCCACATGTGGGAATGAGGTTTTAAACTCATTTAGACTCTCAAAACCAAATGAAACCTCCCTTTGGACCCTTTACATGACTTGATTAAGCTCATTTTGGCTTATATTGCCAATGTTGGCAATTTTACAAAATATTGCACTTTTAGTGTCTTTTACATCTTTTAGAGGCTTCGATAGCCTTATTACATTATTTAATACCTTTATAGGTATTTTCTATCCACCCCTAACCTAGGATCAATCCTGATGCAGAGGATAGGGTGATGGACCCAAGTAACAACCCAAAATTAGAAAATTTGTAACAATGTGCCAAGTGGCCCTTTTAGGTCTTGATGGGAAAATCCTACAAATAGTCAACTCTAAGATGTTTTTAGGCTTTAATAGGTTTTTTCTACCCTATCTAGCATGTTCCCATCAACACCTTTCAGTTTCCATACCCTCCAAGCCAAAATGCATAATTCACCCAAATGTTGTCAATGCAAAAATTGCAAAGTTGCATTAGCAACTTTTGCAACAATTTAGTAACTTTTAGGAAATAACCATAAAACTATCTATATTCCTATATTCCTTTGATGTTTTACTATTTTTGAACCTTTTCTAAGTCATAGAATTGGAATCAAGTGAAAAATGTAAAAATTGCACTTTTTGTGCAAAGTTGCATTATTGAAAGTTGGTCAAATTTACAACTTAGTGGAAAAAAGGTCATGGGATCGAACTGTCTACTCTGTTAGCTTTGGGTGGGTATTTAAACCCTATCCTAAACCTCTTCTTGTCCGCTTTAGCACTCAAAAATTCTTGGGCATGCCGAACCGGAATGTCCCCAAGGGTCACTAAATCCCACATGGCTATGATCTTTGATGGGGCATATCTTGGAGCTTGTGTGAGGTATGGATGCGATTCTAGTTCCTACAGGACCATGTTGTAGAGACCTACAATAACCTCTCTTTCTTTTTGGAGATCACATTCCATTTTCATTTTACAATGCCATCTCGGGTGATGTTGTAACTTGTAGTGTTGGCTAGTACAAAGTTGCCAACTGCCAAATCTCTCTCACCTTTTGTCGTAGGATCGAAGTGTCTACTCCGTTAGCTCTGGGTGGATGGGTAAACCCTATCCTCAACCTCATCATATCCCCTTTAGCGCTCAAACATTCTCGGGCATGCCAAACTAGAATGTCCCCAAGGGTCACTAAATCCCACAGGGCTACAATTTTTAACGGGGTATATCTTAGAGCTCATGTAAGCTATGGATGCGATTCCAATTCCTATTGGACCATGTTGTAGAGACCTACAATAACCTCTCTAACTTTTTGGAGATCACATTTCATTTTCATTTTACAATGCCATCTTGGGTGATGCTGAAACTTGCAGTGTTGGCTAGTACAAAGTTGCCAACTGCCAAATCTCTCTCACCTTTCATCGTGGGATCGAACTGTCTACTCCATTAGCTCTTAGTGGCTGGGTAAACCCTATCCTCAACCTCTTCATGTCCCTTTCAGCACTCAAACATTCTCGGGCATGCCGAACCGAAATGTCCCCAAGGGTCACTAAATCCCACAAGGCTATGATCTTTGACGGGACATATCTCAGAGCTCGTGTGAGGTATGGATTTGATTCTAGTTCCTACAAGACTGTGTTGTAGAGACCTACAATAACCTCTCTCACTTTTTGGAGATCACATTCTATTTTCAATTTACAATGCCATCTCCGGTGATGCTGAAACTTGCAGTGTTGGCTAGTACAAAGTTGCCAACTGCCAAATCTCTCTCACCTTTCATTGTGGGATCAAACTGTCTGCTTTGTTAGCTTTGAGTGGCTGAGTAAGCCCTATCCTCAACCTCATCATGTCCCCTTCAGCGCTTGAACATTCTCGGGCACGCCGAATCGGAATGTCCCCAATGGTCACTAAATCCCATAGGGCTGTGATCTTTGACGGGACATATCTCAGAGCTCGTGTGAGGTACGGATGTGATTCTAGTTCCTATAGGACCATGTTGTAGAGACCTACAATAACCTCTCTCACTTTTTGGAGAACACATTCTGTTTTCATTTTACAACGCCATCTCGGCTGATGCTGAAACTTGTAGTGTTGGCTAGTACAAAGTTGCCAACTGGCAAATCTCTCTCACCTTTCATCATGGGATCGAACTGTCTGCTCCGTTAGCTCCAAGTGGCTGGGTAAACCCTATCCTCAACCTCATCATGTCCCCTTCAACTCTTGAACATCCTTGGGCATGCCGAACCAGAATGTCCCCAAGGGTCACTAAATCCCATAGGGTTGTGATCTTTGACGGGGTATATCTCGAAGCTCATGTGAGCTATGGATGCGATTCTAGTTCCTACAAGACCATGTTGTAGAGACCTACAATAACCTCTCTCACTTTTTGAAGATCACATTCCATTTTTATTTTACAATGCCATCTCGGGTGATGCTGAAACTTGCAGTGTTGGCTAGTACAAAGTTGCCAACTGCCAAATCTCTCTCACCTTTACTCGTGGAATCAAACTGTCTACTCCATTAGCTCTTGATGGTCGGGTAAACCATATCCTCAACCTCATCATGTCCCCTTCAGCGCTCAAACATTCTCATGCATGCCGAACCGGAATGTCCCCAAGTGTCACTAAATCCCACAGGGCTACGATCTTTGATGGGGCATATCTCGGAGCTCGTGTGAGGTATGGATGTGATTCTAGTTCCTACAAGACCATGTTGTAGATACCTACAATTACCTCTCTCACTTTTTGGAGATCACATTCTATTTTTATTTTACAATGCCATCTCGGGTGATGTTGAAACTTGTAGTGTTGGCTAGTACAAAGTTGCCAACTACCAAATCTCTCTCACCTTTCATCATGGGATCAAACTATCTACTATGTTAGCTCTGGGTGGCCAGGTAAACCCTATCCTCAACCTTGTCATGTCCTCTTTAGCGCTCAAACATTCTCGGGCATGCCGAACTAGAATGTCCCCAAGGGTCACTAAATCCCACAGGGCTGCGATCTTTGATGGGGCATATCTCAGAGCTCGTCTAAGGTATGCTAGTTCCTACAGGACCCTGTTGCAAAGAACTACAATAACCTCTCTCACTTTGTGGAGATAACATTCTATTTTCATTTTACAATGCCATCTCGGGTGATGTTGAAACTTTCAGTGTTGGCTAGTACAAAGTTGCCAACTGCCAAATCTCTCTCAACTTTTGTCATGGGATCGAACTGTCTACTCCATTAGCTTTGAGTGGCCGAGTAAACCCTATCCTCAACCTATTAAACAAATATTTGTAGACCAATATTAAGTCTATCTCTCTAATGACTTGTTGAATGTCTTTTGTTGCATGAAAATGGTCACCAATTGAACCATTGATAATTACAAAAAATCTTGCACCCTCTAAAAAAGACATATTCCATTTACATCATTTCTTAACAAAACCAATTTTTATCATAACTTTGTGCAAGAAATCCCTTTGAAGCCTATCATAAGATTTCATCATAGTCAGGTTAATGACACATGAGGGAAGGGAGTTTTTTTTAATGGAATGCAATACTTCATGAAAAACTAATGCACCATCTGTAGTTTCTCTTCCAAAAATGAACCCCCTTCTATTTAGAAACAATCAAAGGGTGAATATACCTTCAATTTTCTCATCCCGAGATAGAATGCCATTGAAATCCCCAGGCACAATAAATTTATCATCTTCAATGTTGGAAATAGCCTAAGAATAGGAATCCAAAAGTTCTATCTTGTCATCACATGTAGAAGTAGGGCCATATATATTGAGCACTGTGAATGACATACCAAAATTAGTAACAACTACTTGCCACTAGTTAGCAAAAGACTAAATATATAGCAATGCAAGATTTATGGTTCCAAAGAATACATGAACCACCCAAAGCACGTGCAACATGAACATGAAATGAGTTCCACTTAGTCAACTTTGCAATAATAGAAGAATATCATTATTGAGACAATTTTGTTTTTTGATGCAAAATTACATCAGCACCACCCGCATCAAGTTACATTAGAGAGCAGATCTTTTGTCTGACATTTCATGAAAGGTCCCTCATTCTTCTAACGAGTGCCTTTTGCACTCCTTTTCCTTTTTCTATCTATCAAATTTTTATCCAGAGTAGTTTGAATACCAAGGTCAATTTTCTCCTTAAGCTTTTAAGCATTAGGTTTTCTTTGTTGTCTCTTACAAGTAGATACTTGAATTGAATCAAGCATGGGAGTTTGATGTGTGGAGAATAGCTTTGCAAAGGATCAAAATTCTTCTTAGAGTCCTTATTCGCAAAATATGACTTACTAATAGGCACCTTATGCACAACCAAGTCAGAATTAGTTAAATCCTTATAGAAATTATCAACTATTATAGGAATGTAATGAATAAAAGGAAACATTATTGGGGTTACATGGATTAGTAACTATCACTATTCCCTTAAATAATAATGAACACTGTTGTATACGAATAGCCAAAACTAAACAAAATTGTTGTTTCAAATGTTGTTATAGGGACACTAGCTAAATAGCCTAATATTTGCACAACAAAAAGTGGGTAAAGTAAGAAAAACCTTTAATTGATAAGAAAAATAAGAAATCTAAGGAGGAGATGGCTTTAGTGCAACCAATTATATCACCAAGTACAAGATCAATCACATTACAAGACAAGAAAAAGATGACAAAGAGTAGAAGAGATCAGGTAATATTAGATGAAGCTATCATACTTTCAATCTATGATCATACAAAACTGGATTCTGATGCTATGATAAATTATGGAGAATTGTGAAGGGGAAAGATGAAAAAGAGAAAGATAGGAAGTGAAGTACAAACAAGTATTATAAGATGTAAAGGACATCTTCTTACAAATTGTTCTAGATGCACTAGCCAATGACAAACCTCCAATGATTGATCAATTAAGTTTACTTGTAAAATAGGTAAATGCACCTGATGTTGATGTTAATGAAAATTTGATACAATTAGAAGAGAAAAGAATAGAGAAGAAGATTATGGAGAAACTAAATGAGTCCATTATTGCTCAACAAGTTGAACTTGGTAGTATTACAACCGAGCTACAAAATATTCTTAAGGAGATAATCCACCTACTCCAATAGTTATGTGATGTACTACATTTGACACAATATATTTTAAAGAAAGTTGAAAAATATTGATGAGGATTTAAAGAATAGTGTTTCTAAGTTAACTGAGGTACCTTAGTTAATCCAGGTTGATTTAAGTAAAGACATGGACAAGATGAGAAGACAAAGTCTTGAATTTCAAGCACTCTTTATACCTTACTTGGAACTCATACAAAAGAATGTTAATAAGGTTAGATAACTTATTCTTACTCCTAAAATGTCTATTATTTAACATGTGATTGAACTTTGAATGGAGATACATCTACAACACTTGGCATTGGATGGCCACTTGGTAAATATTAAGTCTATCTCTCTAATATTTGTAGACCACTACTTTTTTGGATAGAGTAATTTCAAACTACTGATTTCTTAAATGGAGTTCCTAATAAATCTCAAGGTTCTCATTTAGGTGACCAATTGCTAGGAGGTCCATGAATATTGCTTGATAAAGTCTATTGCCAATCAATATTGTATCAAAAATTCAAACTAATTAGGTATTGAATTAAACTTGATAAACAAATGATAGAGAAGGAAAAATTTAAACATGAACAAGATCATAAATCATATGACCATGACATATTGCGAATGATTAACTTATGCTTAAACAATGATAAAGTTTATTGTTAATCAATATTCTATCAAAGTTTTTAATAGATTAGGTATTGAATTTAATTTCATACATGCACATATCTAATTTAATGTCATACACGAACATATATAATTTAATGTCATACATGAACAAACATGAACAAACATATCATATCATATGTCGTATATGAACAAACATGTCATATATTAACCAATAATGTCATAAGTCAAATAAATGCCATATACATCAAATGTGTATCAAATATGTCCACTGATGCCTATATATATACATGTCTAGATCAACTACATCTTTTCCTTCCCATGAGGGGAAGGAAACAAGTCTCTCAATGTCCTTTGCTATAATGTGGAGGGAGACGGTGGAGATGATGGGGCCCTCCTGACACGCTCACTCAACCTCTTGTTGCGGCTCTTCTCTAGCTCCAACTGATACAAAGAAAGTAGATATGAATCAATATTTATTATACATTGAAATCAAATATATGTACACAAAAAATCAATTATTTTCTTACCGCCAACAAATAGTCACTCTGTAAGTTCACCTCAAATGCTCGTGGACGATTAGTCGTGACGAGACCTTACAACAATTCAATAAACATAATCACTTATAAATACACATATCGCCAAAAAAATTATTGTACCCAAGTAAATATCACCAAATTCATCTTATATCCACCAATTCCAACCCAAGTTTTGATTGTGGGTCCAAAATATTTAGAGCGTGTGAAATTTGATCTAACAACTTATTTTTGGGTTTAGAGAGAAAATACATGTCATAAATGGTAAGATAAGGTCCAATAAATGAAAGGAATTATTTGATTGAAGTTGAAATAGAGAAGCACACTTATAGATAAGGGTAACCTTGAGTTTTTAAAGAAAATGAATCAATATAGGACTTAGATAATAATTTGAAGGTCCAATGAGTGTTAGGAGAGTGTGAAATCAATGTAAGAACCCATAATGTATATTAAAATGGGGCTAAAATTAATACCAAATAAGTGTTCTTACTTTTTCAAATGATATATGTAGTCCCCACTTTATTGGAAGCATGTGTCCACCTCATGCACAAAATAAAGTAGAAGAAAAAAAGAGAAAGAGGTAAAGATTTTGGAAAAACTACAAGGAGATTAAATATCACCAAGCTGAAGTACAAAAGCTCCCAAACCAAGAAAATTAACTATTACATTCATTTGCAAGGATACATAAAAGAACAACAAAATCCTAAAGCTTATTAAGATTCCAAGTCAACTAGTTGAAGAGACCTCACTCAAGAAAATGTCTCAATCTCAAGCATCATGTTGAAAAAGCTATAGCAAAAGCTCAAGTGGTCACTTGAGAAAAGAAAGAGCAAAAAAAAAAGATAAGAAAATACTCAATGATTTATCCCACTAACATAGCTATAAGAGTATGAAAAGAAGAGAGAAGGGCCATGAATCCAAAAGTCTAGTAAGTTATCTTATCCAAGTTTATTTTGTATGAGAGGAGGAGGACGACAAGAATGAAAGAATGTAGAATTTTGTTATGCTAGTTCCATTCATCCCAAAGAAATAGTGAAGGAGAGTTGATGGTGTTGATTCCAAAAACTATAGTTTCTTTGAATCCTAAGGATATGCCTAGTTCTATTATCAAGTTCAACATTTGAATTTGGCCTATGAATAATATTAGTTTAAAACACAAATTCTCCTGCACTTATGACTCTACTAGACCAAGGTGAGTATATCTAATCACCAATTATATCTTTAAACTTGACTATTATTTATAGAAAACATATAACTTCCATCTTGTAGGTCCTACTCCTAGTTGCAATCAACTTGGAATACAACTAATCTTCTATTCCTATCTTTACTTTTAATTTCATTATCTCCTACTCTTAGTCCTCATACCTTTATTTGATTTTCCTACTTCTTCTCTACTTCTAACTTCAATATGTGCTCCTAGTTCTTCTTTATCTAATTCTTTCACTACCACTTCTACCTTCACTACTAGTTTTTGAATTAAAAGTAGCCAAAACTAGGGGGCTAACCCTTTAATAAAAAACTAACCTACTATCAGCAGATAACCATTAAACAAAACTACCCCTTACCACTTAGTAAAACAAAAACAAGGTTTTGATCCATAATTAAAAGAGTATCAGTAGGCCTAACATACATACTGCTTGTGTAAACATGATAAAAGCTATAGTAATATATATAAACAAAGGTTAACATTAGAAATTTTGAGATTAAATATTATAAATAACAACTAAAACAAAGAAAATTCTTTCATACCTCTGTCAGTGGCTATGAGTTAGCCACAGCTGAGGCCACTCCACTATCAACAGACTGTCGCAGATGAGGAGGTGTGTTCGACATCATGAGCTGCATGTCATACAATACACGTTACATCTAACATGAAACATAAAATAAATATAATCAAATGAATTAAATTAACATGAAACAACTGTACTTGTGTAAAGCTCATATGATGTCTATGCTCTAAGTTTGTGGTAAAGTTTGATGGTCGTGTGGAGAACTGATGCACATGCATAATTTTTTTTGTCAATCCTTAATATGATTACCTAATAAATATATGTATTAATTAAAATTATTAAATCGATACATACCTCAGGACTCGTGGAAGGGACAAAAAATGGGCCTGGAGGATCGCTGCTAGGCCCAGCAACACTCTGACCCTAAATTTTGAACAATATTAATAGATGCTAATTAATTAATCATTCACTATACATATGAAATGTGATCAAAATAGTAAATTATAATTGTAATTTACCTGTGTGTCAATGCCAAATGTGTCATTTAGGAACTGATCGGTGACAAGCCCATCATCTGCATCATCTCCAGCATGAGTGCCAAATGTGCATAGGGATCCACATGAAGTGCACATGTGACCACGACACATAGAAGGCTCCCCCTCAACTAATGGGCTCATAGAATGGATGAGGGTTTGTGTCAAAGCATTAATGGTCCCTAGAGTGTTGGCCTCTACATTTTCCTTCACAACTGAAGGAATAATCACATGCTCATGTTGTGGCTTGACCACAGGTGCCCTAACTACATTATGGTCATGACGTGCTCCCGACCTCTCAAATGATGACCCCCCACCTCTACCCTGGGAGTCTAATATATCAAAATAATTGGGGATCTCCTCAAGGACAAACTCACAATATAATTTCTTAAAAAAATACATGGGGACCTCATGATTGTTGCAAGGAGGGGCATCAAAAACCATCCACCATCTATCCCAAAAATTATTTCTAATAGCATCGTGTATGCACCAATGGATGGGGAATCATTTAATACCCTCTCTAACAGTATTTTGCTCATCGGGTTTTCTAAATAATCCAAATATACTACCTTTTGGTATTTCTTTTTTTTTAACATCTTCATATGACAATTTATTTGCATAAAATCTTTTTTGTTCATCCCTCTTAAACCGCCAAATATCTAACTGACCACTAACTAAGGTTATCTGGGTGTTAATGGATTCGAGGGATGATGCCAATTGAGCCCTCATTGGATTGGTTTGTCCGAATTATTTCAACCAAGCAATGAGTCTTTCTAATTCAATTTTGCCTCTCACTATTTCATTTATTATATTTTCTTGTGTGCCTGGCAGAGGTCTTACAATTGGTTCAGGTTGTGAAATTTGTTGTTCTTCTTGAGGAGGGTTTTGGTTTTGATGTTCTTGAGGGTTTTGATGTTCTTGTGGATTTTTCGATTGATTATGGACATTTCCTAATAAAAAATCAATTGAAATCCAAATAAATAAACAAATCTAAATGAAATTTGTAAAAACCCTACAAAAAAATATAAAAAACTTAAAAAACAATATGAAAAACATATCAAACAATGCAAATTTAGGTTTGTATCACTTACGACATTGTTGTGGGTGTGCTTGTGGTCTTGGATTTCGACAACGAGGAGGCATTTTGGAAAATTGTGGTGAAAATGCTATGTTTCCAACTCGCATACGTGCTGCTCACTATAGGAGTAGAATAAAATACTGATGAAAATGATGGGTTGCAAGTCTGCAACCCATCATATACACTTTTTATGAATTGGTAATAGCGCGTACGCGCTATAGTGTGCACGCACTATAGCACGCATGCACTATGGCTTGGGTTACCCAAGCCATAGTGTGTGTGCGCTATTTAAAATAGGAAAAAAAAACTACTTGTCGCCTTTTTGGCACCACAAGTCGGTCCATGCACCCTGGTGAATTCATTTTCAATGAGTTCAATGAATTCTGCATTTAAAAAGGAATTAAGAGATAGGTATCAGTCCTCAGTACACCTCAACAGAATGGTATAGCTGAAAGAAGGAACATATTCATCATGGACTATGCAAGAACATTTATGATAGAAAAGAATGTTGCAATCAAATAATGGAAGGAAATAATCAATACTACAATGTGTACATTGAAAAGAGTGTAGTTGAAGAAAGATTCAAATCAAACTGCTTATGAACTGTGCTATGGCTATAAACCTAATATAAGTTACTTGAAAGTTTTTGGCAGCCAATGTTATATCTTGAAAGGATCTAAGAAAGGTAAATTTGATGTCAAAGGTGATGAAGGAATATTCTTAGGATACTCCTACATAAGTAAAGCATACAAATGTTTGAATTTTTCTAATTATAAAATCTTAGAAAGCATACATGTGAGAATTGATGAGTTTGCATAAAAGAGTGAAGGAGAAAGCAACAAAGAACTTGAGGATTATGGAAAATCTATTTACTATGAACTGATACTTTACTATTTCTAGAATTTAGGAGGCCTCACCTCTTAATTTCCAAAAATCTTCAAAAGCTACCAAGTTGCAATCAGTGAAGCTCGAGTCATAGTCTAAAGGACCCAAGTCACATTTAGAAGCTATCAAGTTGTTGCCAGAGAAAACTGAGTCTAATGGACTTGAGTCATAGATAGTGGGACCCGAGCTTAATATAGAAGATCATGAAGAAATTAATGAAACAAACTCTAAATCCAAAGTACCTATATTAGAAAGATATGTTAGAAAGCATCATGCATCTGATCATATCATTGGAGACATGTTAAATGAAACAATAACAAGAAACAAAATGAAATGTACATGTATGCTTGCTGAATTTGAACCTAGAAATGTTAAGTTGCTTTGGATAATGAAAGTTGGATTGAAGCAATGAATGAGGAAATAAAATAGATAGAGAAGAAAAAAATGTGGACTCTTGTTCCTAGACCCAAGGATAAAAATGTAATTGGCACAAACTGGGTATTTAGAAATAAGCTAAATGAAGAGGGAGAACTTTTCAAAAATAAAGAAAGGTTAATATGCAAAGGTTAATCTCAAGAAGAAGGTATTGATTATGGTAAAACTTTTGCTCCCATTGAAAGATTATAAGGTATTAAAACTTTACTAGCATATGCAGCTCACAAAGGATTTAAAGTTTATCAAATGGATGTAAAATCTAAATTCTTGATGAGGAAGTCTACATTGAATAGCCTGAAGGTTTTTTAGATCCTAGAAAAAGAGATATGGTTTGCAAATTACACAAACCTTTGTATGGTCTTAAGCAAGCTCCTAGAGCTTTGTATGAAAGACATCATAACTACTTGATAATGATTGGTTTTCAAAGAACAAATGATAATAGCAATTTGTATATCAAAGAAGGACTAGGAAAGAAGATTGTTTTGGTTGAAATATTCATGGATGATACTTTATTTATAGGAAATGATGAGTTATGCAAGGCATTTTTGAAAGAAATGAGTAAATAATCTGAGAAGTCTATGTTTGGAGAGATAAAATTCTTTATTATATTGTAGATCTAGCAGAAGAAAGATGGTATCTACATTACTAAATCTAAATATATCAAGGAGATACTAAAGAAATTTGGAATAGAAGACTCAAGACTAGTTGGAATTCCTATGTCTATTGAACATAAGCTTTCCAAAAATGATGATTCCAAGGAGGTAGATCAGACCACATATAGGTCAATGATTGGAAAATTGTAGTACGTAGTGCATATTAGGCGTGATATTACATTAGTAGTTAGTATGATGGCAAGATTCTTAGAAAATCCCAAAGAAAATCACATGATGGAAATCAAAAGAATCATGAGACATCTGAAAGGTACTAAAGACTATGGTTTATGGTACAAAAAATGAGGCAATTTGGATTTAAAAGTATTCACAGATGTTGATTGGGCAGGAAATATTGATGATAGAAAGTGCACCAAAGGTAAAGCATTCTTTCTTGATAAAAGACTAGTGTCTTGGACAAGCAAGAAATAGAATTGTATTTTTTAGTCCACAACAGAGCCAAAATATGTGGCAATAGTAGTTAATTGTTCTAATATTGTTTGGTTCAAACAATTGTTGGTAGGTATGAAGATAGAGATCAAGGATCCAGTGGTTGTATATTGTGATAACACTAGTGCAATTAATATATCAAAGAATCCAGTCATGCACACCATAACAAAATACATTGCTATAAAAAATCATTTTTTGAGAGAATTGGTACAAGATAAAGAGGTAAGATTGGAATATGTGAATACAAAATAGAAAATTGTAGATATATTCACTAAGCCATTACCTAAGGATACATTTCTATATCTAAGAGGTAAGCTAGGGGCTATTCCCCTATTTGAAGCTCGTTAAATGAAGTTTAGTGATGCATCAACTAGAGCATGTTGAAGATCAATCAATTGATGCAGTATTAACAGAGACACATTACAAATGAATCAGTATATGTAATACATTGATATATGTCGAATATTGTCTTTGGAAAGAGATGTTAAAGAGAGAGAAGTCTGTTGTCATATCTCATAGAAATTTTACCACTTCAAAAGATAACAAAGAGGGAGATATCAAAGGCAGAAGTTTGCTGAGGGTGAAACTAAAAGCAGAGGGAGTTCACACTGATAGACAGAGTTCTCATGGATGTAAATCAAAATTAAATGAAGGATATGCTCCTTACTTTATTCTAGCTCTAAAATTTCATTGCATTATGACATGTTGTGTTACCATCAATCGCAAAGAGGGAGATTGTTAGAAACAATTGATTAATTGTGTATTGTCTTTGATATTACACAACATGTCATATCATTTCTAGTGAATCTATGCCAAGCTCACTCAGACATTGAAGATTGTTTCATGTGTCTGCCAAGCATTCCATAATTTTGTAACCTTTGACAGGGTTGGCTCTTAACCAAGCTCAGTTCAAAAGAGTGAAAATTTGGAATAATGATACTAATGGTTTTTCACATATTGGGTTTCCATGTTAAATCCTGGTGTCATTTGTACTTTTGTGAATGTTATGGTATGCATGTTAATTTTGTAGTTGTTTATTCTAGTGTTAGTCGACACATATACAATATATAGAATCAAGTAATGAACATAATGTTAAGTTGTTGATGTCATGTTATATATATTGAGTTATTTAATAAGATTTTTTAAGTTCTTTGAAGTTAATAAAAGTTGAATTCGTACATCTTGACTTGAGGATAATTGATCCCCACCCACCCTCAATTATTCTAAAAATCCTAAGAATTGGTATCAGGGCAGTTAGTGCTTGTAAGAAATTTGAAAAAGACTCAAGCCAAACATCAAGATGTGTAAGAGAGAGGTTCCTAAGCTAAACAAGGAGAAGTTTGTTGCAAGGAAATGATTAATGAAAAAAACTGCATCTATCTGGAGTTGGAGATTTTGCAACATACTACTTGAAAAATTAATACATTGAAGTACATAGACTCATGAATATTAAGAAAATGATGTTATATCTAGCATTTATACTAAGTTATGTTGAATTTGATGATGTGAATGATTGCACTATTGCAAATAAAATGGGGAACAAGTTGGCACAAATCCATGGAGGAGACAACATGTGTTAGTGGCTAAAACTGAAATCTTGAGAGGAAAGTTTGATGACATGAGACTAAAATAAGGTGAAATTGTCGCACAATCTTGTGGCCAAATCAAGGAGGTTGTGAATTCTATTAGAAGTGATGGTAGAATCATATCTAATGAAACTATGATAAGTAAGGTATTAATGACTTTACTTCCTATTTTTGCAATCAGAGTATCTACAATTCAAGAACTAGGGTGCACCTATGGTAATTATTTGTTTGCTTGTGTTGAATATGCTTTCAAATCTCAACTAACCCTTGATGGATCTAAGAGAAAGAATCAGGTTAGGCACGTGGATAGTGACAGTGAATTAGATTATGAACTTGATGAGCTAGAAGCATTATTGGTAAGAAGGCTACCAAGAGGAAAAGGAAAATACAAAGGAAAACTTCCTATTATTTGTTTTACATATAAAAATTAGGTCATATTGTAGCAATATGTCCCATTAGAGATGATAAGGAGGAAAGGAAAGATAAATAATAAAGAGGGAGGAGAGACAACTAAGACAACTGCGGTAACAAAGACTACAAAGGAAAAGGTAAGAAATGTTGTTACACTGTCGAAGAAGATGGTTATGAAAGTGATTCTGATAAAAATAATAAAGAAGTAATATATGTAGCAATGAAAGATGGTTTTGATGAAGACGAGAAAATTGCATTGATCTCACATGTGAGTAAGAATGATAGATGGATAATTGATAATGGTTGCTCACATTATATGATTGGTGATACAAGTAAGTTTGAAAAGATAAACATTATACTGTAAGTAGTATTAAGTTTGGCAATGGTGTACCATGTTATGTGAAAGGTAGAGGATCAATTAAATCGAATGATAAGATCAAATGTGACAATGCATATGGGATTGATGGATTGAAATATAAATTTTTGAGTGTAGAATAGTTGAATAGTTCAGGCTACTAAGTTGAATTTAAAAATAAGAAGGCTAAAATCTTTGATACTACTAGTGAACTAATTGGAAGTGGGGAGAAAACTAGAGGTAATGTATTTTATCTAGACCTGTCTAAAGATATTTTTCTATTTTCACAATTTGAAGATATTTATTTATGGAATAAGAGACTATGTCATGTGAACTTTGATAACTTGGTAAGAATTAGCAAGATGAAAAGAGTAAGAGGGTCACCAAGATCAAGAAAACCTAATAAGGTGATGTGCAAACAATGTCAAATGAGAAAAATAACAAAGTCTAGTTTCAAGAGAAAGACTTATTCTTCTTATGATATTTTAGATTTGGTTCATAGTCATTTGTAGTCCTATTAGAGTGCAAAGCTATTATGGAAAAAAATTATTTATTTTATTTGTTGTTGACTTCTCTAGAATGATGACTCTGATGTTTCTAAAAGAAAAATCTGATGCATTTCAAATGTTTAATTGGTATTTGGCTAGAGTTGAAAAGGAAACGGAAAAGAGTCTCAAGTGTTTGAGATAAGATAGAGGTGGTAAATTCATATCAAATGAGTTCAACATATTTCATAATGATTAAGGGATCAAGAGACAAATGAGTACACCAAGAACTATAGCATAGAATGGGATATCTTTAAAGAATAAATAGATCAATCATGGACTCTGCAAGAACACTAAAGATGGAGAAGATTGTTTCACAAAAGTATTGGAGAGAAGTTGTAAGTATAATAGTATATACTCTAAACTGCATTCAAGTGAGGACATATACAGACAAAACACCTTTTGAACTTTGGTATGGATATGCACTTAATGTGAATTATTTTAAAGTTTTTGTAAGCAAGTGCTACATAATGAAGGATACAAGGAAAGGAAAACTTGATGCAAAAAGTGATGAAGGTGTTTTTCAAGGATATTCCACTAAAGGAAAGGCTTACAATTTCTTGAATTCTAACACCAACAAGATAATGGAAAGTGCAAATGCTAGAGTTGATGAATTTGTAGAAAAGAGTGAAGAAGAATGCAAAAAAGAACCTGAAGACTGCAAAAAGTTTTTCTACATCTATGAAAGTGAACCTAGCACCTTACCTGAACTAGAAAAAGAGGTTGTCGAGCATCAACAATTAGGTCGTGGTGAAGTTCAAAAAAAAAAAGTTATCAAGCATCAAGTTATAGGAGTCCAATCATGAATAGAAGAAGCCAAACATTAGAATGAGCAGGTCGAACATCAAAAAGACAATGTTGAGTTGCAGCCATAGATGTACCTAAAGGAGATGAGTAATTAGAACTGAGTGAAATACAAGAGGAGAGAATACTTGAACCTTTCTTAGCAAAATATTTAAGGAGGAATCATATACTAGACCAAAATATTGGAAGAAAATATTCAAGAACTTCATGACAAGAAGGAAGTTGAAAAATGATACATGTTTGTTGTGTATAGTTGAACCCAAATTAGTTAAAGATACTTTGGAGAATGAAGATTGGATTAAGGAAATGAATGAGGAAATTGATCAAATAGAGAAGAACAAGACATGGACATTAGTACTAAGGCCAAGGATAACAATGTGACTGGAACTAAGTGGGTTTTCAAAAAAAGTTGAATGAGAAAGGTGAAGCCACAAGGAACAAAGAAAGACTAATTTATAATGGATATGCACAAGAAGGAGTTAATTATGGAGAAACAGAGTGAGAAATTTTCTTGCATATGTTTCTTACAAAGGATTCAAAGTATACCAAATGGATGTCAAATATGCATTTTCAAGGAAGAAGTCTATATTGAACAACCTAAAGAATTTATTGATCCTAGCAAGAGGAATATGGTATGCAAACTATATAAAGAATTATATGGTTTGAAGCAAGCCCCTAGAGTATGGTATGAGAGGTTAAGAACCTATTTTCTAAAAATTGGTTTTGCAAGAACAAATGACAATAGAAATCTATACTTGAAAAGTGAATCTAAAAGTAAGATATTGCTATCTGGAATTTTTGTTGATGATATAATATTTGTAGGACAAGATCTTTTGTGCAAGTCATTTGCTAATGAAATGAAGAAGGAATTTGAGATGTCAATGTTTGGAGAGATCAAATTTTTTGTTGATTTGCAGATTTATCAGATGAAGAGAGGTATTTGCATTACTCAATCAAAGTATGTCAAGGATATATTGAATGCCTTTGAAATTAAAAAACTCAAGACTGTTTGGAACATCTATAGTGACTAGACATAAAATTTCAAAGAATGATGATTCCACTATAGTAAATCATCATTTTATAGGTCAATGATTGGAAAATTGTAATATGTTGTACATAGCTAACCTGAGATTGCATTAGTTGTTGGTGTTGTAGCTAGATTCTCTGCTATTCCTAGAGAAAATCATATGATGGCAGTGAAATAATCTTGAGATATCTGAAAGGAACATAAGACTATAGATAATGGTTCAAGAAAAATTATAAGGTTGAACTAAAGGTTTACATAGATGGTGATAGGGCAGACAACATTGATGACAAATAGTGTACAAGTGGAGGCACTTTTCTTCTAGGAAGTTGATTGATTTAATGGACAAGAAAGAAGAAAATTTGTATTTCTCAACCTACAGTAAAGGTTAAATATGTTGTTACAACACTTAATAGTTCAAACATTGTGTGCATCAAGCAATTCTTGAAATGTATGAAGGAAGAGATTATTGAACCTATAGTGATATATTGTGATAAGACAAGTGTTATAAACATAGCCAAGATTCGTTTGATGTATACAAAGACCAAACACATTGCTATCAAGTATCAATACTTGAGAGAGCTAGTTCAAGACAAAGAAGTAAGACTAGAATATTTGAACACCAAGGAGCAAATAGATGAAATATTCAAAAAGGCATTACCTAAGGATGATTATGAGTATCTAAGAGGCAAGTTGGGGGTCATTCCCCTATCTAAAGAAAGTTTACAAGAGATGTAGTATTGCATCAAATGTTGTGATAGGAATACCTTACACATTGATGTGAGAAATCACACTTTAGGAGTTGCCTAAAGATTTTGAAATATTGGGCTGAAGCATGACTCAGATGAGACTACAAGGAGTCAAGGTAAACATAAAAGAGGAAGTGATATTTCTATATCAATCAGATAGTTACATGAGGATGTTGTATATGTGGATGATTGGTGTCTTTGGAATTATTGTCAAATAGGGAGAATATATATAGTTACCATTTAAGATATGGTATGTGCAGGATCATGGTGTACCAAACTATGGCCTTAAGTGGCAGTGAAAAACCAACAAATCAGGGTTATGTCAACTTGACACATAATTTTTAAGTGGTTCTGGACTTTATATCAAAAAGTTGTAAGAAAATAATCTATAGGAAATTGAATCTAGTTTCTAAACTACAAGGCCTTATTTGGAGAAAAAATTATTTGATTGGTCAAAAGTTTGGATTTTAATGCAGTACTACAAAAATTTCAGGGCAAAAATAAAAAGTAGGTGTATGTCTGACCACCTTAATCATAATCAAATGATAATATTTTTAAATATAATTTTAGATATAAAAAGTGGACTCATGCCTGGATGTGACGCATATTTTTGGAAATTTTTATTCCAAATAAATAATTAATTATGAATTTTCTACTATACTATTTTCAGAATTAAAAAACTCTCGTGTCTGACCACCTTAACTAGTTCAAAAAAAATCAAAATTAAGTTTTTTTTTTTTTTTTCTTATACTTGTCAAAGCATAGAATGTGACGCATCTTTTGGATTTCACAAATCTTATACAATTTGAAAGTAATAGAATTTTTTCAATCAGTATGTCAATCAGCACTTTGTAGCTAACTCCATTAGAAAATAAGTAATAATTACTTACTGAACTCGTAATTTGACAAAACTTACATTTATAAAAAGATAAGAACATTCTTTAGAAACCCTTTTCATTACATCAAATTTTGGTTTTAAAATAGTTGTCAGCTGCATGCTTGATGTAAAAAACACATAATAACATGCCAAAAACACATTTTCAGGATGTTTTAAAGATGACCATATAAGGTTGGTATTGAAAGATATAGTAGGAATTATAAAGGTATTAATTATTTTCATTTAGTATCAGGATGGGTGGAAAAAAAGTGGGAATAGATTTTGAAATTCTTTGAGGCATTTTAGAACTACATATTTTTCAGATCGCCACTTTTTGGCACACCATGATCCTGCACATACCCATATATGAATGAAGAAAGAGGGAGATAATATTTGTAGTTACTATCCTATATCTGAATGAATGAGGGAGAATCTATGTGAAGCTATTTTCATCAAGAGAGAAAGACACAACTAGAGATGTACGGAATGGCCATACATGCAAGATGCTAAGAGGGAGCCAATAAAATTAGTTAGCATTGAAGAGTATTTAATTGGTATCTTAGAGGAAGTAGTGTAAGTGAGTGCATGGATGAGAATTAGAATGAAACTAAGGATATCAATCAAATCATAGAGGGAATTATTATTAATAAATCAAGTGTTGTCTTTTACATTTACATGGTAACTAGAAGTGTTGCCATCAATGCCAAAGAAGGAGATTTTTAGAAACTACAATTGGAACATTTTTTATGTTGTCATTTATGTCAAATATATTAGTAAGCAATTTACTTAAAATCTTGAGTGTCATATCAGTTGATTGATGCAGAGGATTCAAAAGAGAGATAACTAGATGAACTAGTGAAGTTGAGGAGTGATGAGGAGTAAGTATGATGGAACTACATTAAACACTTGATTAGTTAGTATTTGACAAGATGATGTATTGTTTAATCATTATATGATGAAGGGAAAACAATTGAGCTCTTGTTTAAAAGAGAAGATAAGTATTTTAGTAAATCATTAAGCTTGGTCAAGTGATAGTTTCACTAGGTCAATGATGTAGAAGATTAAGGAATTTAAAAGAGGGTTGAGAAAATGGTATTAGTCGAGTGTTAGTTATGACCAAGTGAGCTAGTGAAAGCTGTTCGTCAGAGAGTATAGTGAAGACCAAGAAATCCAATGATGACAGAGAAGAAGAACACAATGATGACCAAGTGTCAAAAAAATAACAATTTGAGAAAGAATCAAATTTTGAGGCTAACTTATAAGAAATTTAGAGATGGTCAAAACATGTAAAAGAAAAGGATTGATGAGTTGGCATATTTAATGCAAGAATTGAGATTGAGATGTGATCAAAGGCAAGGATTCAATGAGAAGTTTTAGAAGTATCAAGAAAGAAAAGAAAGAACAAAATGATGGATAGATTCAATGGATTTAACCTAATTTATGAGATCTATGATAATATTTAAGGAGGAAAAGATCAAAGCTACCTATTGTAGGATACATAAGAGATGTTTTTTGAAGTTGTCTTGTTGATGATTGGTGATTTTTGTGAACAACCTATGAAGAATTGAGTAGCAAAGGAAAAGTGAAAAAATTTGTGAAGTGTGATTGCTTGAAGGTTTGTCAAGCAAATCTGAGATGAAGAACCTAATGAAGTCTAGTCAATGAACTTGCATGGGCCAAATAGAGATATAAATTTTCAAAGTAAGTTGTGTATTATAGATCAAACCTATTGTTATATTATAACCATCATGGCAATCAAAATCCTTTAATCAAAGATAACCTAATAGTCATTTTTTAAATCCATTAATCAATGTGACATTCTAATGGGATGATCCAAACTCTTCTAACCAGGCCACTCTTAATAGGGTGATTAGATCCTTTAACAATGTTGGCTCTTAACCAAGCTCACTTCAAAAGAGTGAAAAGTTGGTAGCATATTACTAGTATTTTTTCCCATATTGGGTTTCCATGTTAAATCTTGATGTCATCTACTTGTGTTAATGTTATGCTATGCATGTTATTTTTATAGTTTTTTATGTTACTATTAGCTGGCACATACAGAACAAAGAATTAAGCAATGAACATAATGCTAAGTTGTTGATAAGATGCTATATAGACTGAGTTGTTTAATGAATTTTCTTAAGCTATTTGAAGTTAGTAATAGTTGAATTCATACATCTTGACCTGAGGATGATTAACACTCCCTCCCCCCTCTCAATTATTATAAATATTCTAACAAATTCTTTAGCACAAATGAAGGTTTACAAGATAAAATCAAAAACATCTTGGGTTGAAAATACATATTATGTTTCCAGGTACCTAGCTCATTCTCCCTATTACTATCATGGATGTTACTATATCTTTTTGAAACTCTATAATGTAAAATGATTTGTCTCGGTAGAAAGATAATCTTCTATGTAGTGTAGGAAATATCTTGCAATCGCCCTTCATGATATTATTATATTTCTCTCTTTTTGAATTTTTTGATAATTTGACAAATAAAATTGAAAGAATCCATCAAATGTTCCTTTGGACTATAGTTAAGGAAAAATAAAATATTATCTTTGGTTAACTGGGATATTATTCGTAAACCAAAGCACCAAGGTGGGTTGGGAATAAAGAAGATGTCAGTTCTAAATCAAGCCCTAATTTCCAAATTAGAATGAAAACTTTCCTTCGAGAAATTTTGTCTAGTGCAACTTCATGAGAGCCAATTACCTCAACTTTGATAATTCTTACATAATTCTATCCTCTGATGGCTACAATTGGGGCTCACAAACTTGGAATATCATTCTTAAATGTCAAACTATGATTAGGGAAGGCCTAAAATGGTAGTTTGGAAATGGTAGGAATATCAAGTTTTGGAAGGATGTTTGAGTTGAGTATAAGGCCCTAAAGATGAATTGGGGTATAAGGAGTTATTGGTGACTTCAAAGAGATTCTTTGGTCCACTACTAAGTCATTAGATGAAAAATTTGTTGAGATGGAAGGACCACAATCAATATTTCAAAATTAAACCAACTTTAATTCACAAAGCTTCTTAGATCTAAATAATTATAATATAATTTATACTTTCCTTGTTCTCTAGGGAAAATGATTTCTTTTGGAGAATGGATCAAAAATGAGAATTTTATGCTAAACATACTTACAAAATGTTGTTAAAAAGAGAAGTGGTTTAAATTGAAAAAGTTTTGAGTCCATAGCTCCTTCTTAAGATCAATTTTTTTTAGTGGAGAACTAGGCATAATATAATTCTAGCACAGGATAATCTATTAAAAAAGGACTCCAACTCCCTAATAGACACACTTTATAGAAACTAGAGAAAGAAACTATCCCTCACCTTCTAATTCATTGTCAAATTTCTTTCAAACTATCATATCTAGAGTATCGGTAAAGTTTGTTATACAATGGGTCTTTAATAGAGGCATTCATTAAATTATTCTTGAGTGGATGAACCCTATTTAAAATCCCCTAATGAGACAATTATAGCTTAAAGTACCCCCCATCCATGTTTTTTGGAGCACATGGAAGGAAGAAATTAGCAAAATCTTTAGAGATGCTAGGAATTCAATAGAGAGTTTCTTAAAAACTATGTGTAAATTATTGGTAGAGAACTTGTCAATTACTAGTTGGAAGCTCCCTAACTATCCATTGAATCAATGGGATAACAAAATTGTTAATAATCATAACTTACCAATAGATTATGCTGATTTTGAAAACCAAAAAAAAATTGCAAGAAAAAGAATGAGATAAAAACCTTATGTTTTTGGTTTGTACAATCTTAAGTGTGATGGAGCTTCTTGAAATGGAAATAGTTTTAGTGGGGGGGTTATAAGATGGTGTAGAGGAGAATTGATTATTGCCTTTGTTGGTAATCTAAACGGTTACACAACTTATGAAAGTGATTCCATGGCCCTCTTTTATGGAAATACATTTTCTCTCTTAATTAATTTAAATACTCTTAACATAAAAGGAGAGCTAAAAATTATAATTGATGCTATTTTTGATCAACTAAAGGCAATTGGTTATGTTGAAGGGCTTATGGAAGATATTAGAAAATTCCTTCTAGGACTAGACTTCTTTGCCATAAAGTAAACATTTATGGAATACAATAAAGTAACAAATGTGATGGCTTCTATGGGGTCACTTCTAGAAAAACATACATGTTGAAGGAATAAGGAATACCTACCAATATGAGAAAATATTTTTTATGGGGAATACATTTTTTGATTCCAAGAGAAAAGGGAGTTAAGGTTAGAATCCTTTGGGGTTTCATGTTGAGTATGAATGTTTCTTAATAAGGAGAAGAAATATATGCCAAGAATAACCAAGGGACAATTCTTAAAATTTTTAGTAAAGAATTTGAATCATGACTAAGCATAACATGGTGGAGAAAAAAATTCAAAGTATGGCTTTCTAACCAAATGGAAACATGATGTGGCATGAAGGTTATCTTTTCAAGTGTAGGATTTTTAAATTAAAGGATATTAGTAATAAAATAACCTCTATCCAAAAAACCTTCTCTACGGTCCTTTGTTAGATGCCTTCACCTCTGGGGTTGTTTTGTTGCCTTTAAAACCTTTGCTTTAGTTGATGGGTAAAAAACTAGTGCTTCAACTAGATCTAGTTGGACTTTGATGGAATAGAATGCTATGAAATGAAAGTTGAATTTATGTATAGAGAGCATAGGAGAATAGAAAATATTCATTACTATGACAAGATACTATAAAATAATCAGAATTAGGCACAACCATATGCAATAATAAACTACACCAAATGGTATAAAGTTTTGTGATAGAATGAAAAGGGTAATAAATAAACAAGACAATGACCAACTCTAAGTCACTTATCCAATGTACTCCGAAGTAATTAGTTCAGATCTTTGAACTTCTCTTATACTTATCTCAAACCAATTATTAATGCTAGTCTAGAGACTAGGATAACATAGTTGTAGGCTAATAGTTATAATTGAAGCAAAATCAAACAAAGAAATCCACTAAATCTAAAGGGGAAATAGTGTTTAAAATAGTTGTTGATACTTAAACAAAGAAACCCACTAGATCTAATGGTAAAATAGTGCTTAAAATAGTTTTTTCAAGCCATGTGTATTCTTACCCACATTAACACATTATTCTGCAAAAAAAATCAAAGTGGCATATAAAGATTACAGGAAAGTGTATATTTAAGAAAACATTGAGGAAAATTCATTTTGTTGAAAGAAAGAAAAAATATTTTTGAGGAAAACTCTATCAATTATTATAGAAAAAATAGTAGTCAAGTTACTGCTAGTGCTCTATAAAATTTGAGAATGAAACAAAAAAAATCACAATATTTCTTCATACAAATTAAGAGGCAAACTCGCCACAATGCATTACATGAAATTAAAAATTGGTGCTCGCACTCTTCATATGCAAAAAGGTACAAGCACAATTTCATAAAACAAGTAAGATGATTGCAACTAAATCTTATTTCAAAAAATTCATTGAATAAAGGAGCATCATTAGAAAAGGATTCATTAATTGGGGCAAACAACAGTTGGCCAACATGCATGAGTTTCACTCTCATCACTTCCACTGTAAAATTATCCATTACTTGTTCCAATTGCATTAATTAAAATATTTTTTTAAAAAACTTTAAAAATTCATATTAATATTTTTGTGAAACATTTGCAGACAACGCAACTGCTTTTGTAACATATATGTAGACAACGAGACTTCTTCTTGTCAAAAACCAAATCCTTACAAAACAATTACCTCCAAAAAATGTGATTTTAATTTTGTTGAGACTAGATTATTTTGTCATTCCAGAATTGAATATCTAGTAAAATAGGAAGATAGAAGTTACTTGCATTCTTCTAAAACACCTCAATAGTTTTATTAAAAAATATGAATGCACAAAGAAGGGAGAGGAAGGGATTGTATAATTACCAATGTGAAATAGGGATTTTTCTCTCTAAGTGTGTATTTTTAAGTTTAAATGCATAAGAAAGAATTACATATGCACGGTGTGAAACTTGACCTATATGCTATGGGTTGTTAAAAGTGATAAGGTTAAGGAGAGCTCATGACAACTAGCTCTAATCCCTAGCTCATTAAGATTTCCTCTAAAGAACTAGGCATTTTTAATGCTAGAGCTCAAATTTAGGGTTCTTAATAAACATGGATAACTATTGAGCCTTCTGCACAACTGGCTTGAAATCCAAAAGAAAAATGAGTCGTATGAGCCTTTCCTTTCTAAAAACATGCAACAAAAATCATTTTGTAAATACAAGTGCTCCTTTCGACCTATGCACTACAACTACTCCCTAGGATTGGACACTATTTCTGAAATTAAATGATCGGTCCTTGCAAGACCTGTCAAATTTTGTTTTTATGTGCCTTCTGTAGCCTTATTTTATGCACCTTTTCCAGCCTTGTAAACTAGATTTTCTCTATCACAATCAGTGATCAACCAAGAACGTTGTTGGAAATAAAATAAATAACTTTTACCATTAAATAATAAGGAACTTTGATCAACCAAGAACATTGTTGGAAATAAAATATATAACTTTTACCATTAAATAATAAGCAACTTTGACTCAATGAACATTAGCATAAAATAGATCCTTTAAAAAATTTGAATGGTGATTTTCCTATCTACATATAGATTAATCACTATTTAACTAAAAGCCTTCTACAATAGTTACTGCGATGAACTAATAAGTTGATTGGCCAGTTGGATTGATTATGTGAAAGACTTTGGTTGGAATCTCTGGATGTCTCGAAAAAAAACTTCTCCAAAGATTGAAGAAAACAACTTCATTATGGTTCTAATTTCGAAAGAATATGAGCGGTTGATTCAAAGGTCACAGACATAAGGAGGGGATATTCAGCAGGGAATAAGATGACACGTCAAGCATAAACCCTGGTATAAAGATCAGCATCAGTTATAGCCAATATCAAATTGATGTTAATTTTGGACTGTGATTCAACTTCATATCATTATCGATGCAAATTATATATCAAGCGTAATGCTCTTTCAATACAGAACAAACAATCATTCACATTGAGGATGTGATTCTATAACATCGTGATATTCTACATAAGCTATCAATAACAATTTACAATCATCGAGTTATGTGACGGATTTTGGTCAATCATCAAAGTATAAAGAGATGATCCTGTTGAATGTTGTAGTTCTGAATGCAAATTCTTGAAGCAAAGACGAATGCCTTAAGCAGATGTCAACGTCTTTCTAGTAGACAGAATGGACATTTCATTGTTACTTAATATTAAATTAAAATTAAAACGTAACAATTTTATAATTTCTAAACTATTAATAAATTATACTATACAGCCATTTTGTCGGCTAGATAACCAATTTGATCATATGGCATTGGCATATCATTACCGTCTTACAAGCACTGGAAGATTTGTTGAAGTGACTTAGGAAGTTTTCAACAAAGACAAGTTGTAGGAGATAAGATAGAGCTATTTATTTAGTATCTAGAAATAGTCATTAGATTTTTCAGAGTTTTTTGAATATCTTTATAGATGACCGAAGAACTTAAAGCCACGGTCTCAATTTTTAAATATTCATGAATCTCTTTGTATACATAATAGAACACAAAGTGATCAAAAGGTGACTATTCAAAATCTATTAACTTATTTATTGAAAATATATATTTCAATACTATTATATATGATATATCTAATTAAAAATTCCATATAATAAATAAATATATATATATATATATATATATATATATATATATATATATATAATTTCTTTTTAAATTTTGATTATTTCATATTTCATATATATTTATAATACATAAAATTAAGTAAAGATCATTAATTGAATAGTGTTGTTGAATGGTTATGATAAATTTGTTAATTTAATATTTTAAGTGCAACAAATTTTGAAAATACATTTATAATTTTTTTTTTGAAGATTTTAAGTGGTTTATAATTTTGTTTAATTGTTTTTAGTTACAAAATTTAATTTTTAATTATGTTTTCAGTTTATGTCAAAAGATCTTTGGTCTACTAGTGAAGTTGAATGGCTCACAAAGATGCCACCATGAATCAAGTCTTGTTGAGTGCGAGGCCCGACACCATAAGGATGAGGTTGGGATCGTGCCTCGGGTGATTTTGATGATGTGGATGACCCTCAGTCCTTGACTCTAAGCTAAAGAGTTGTGCATGTGGGCTCATATTGTGTCCCTAACCCCTCAACCAAAACAAAAAAAAATAGTTCATTTATTTCTATCTTAATATCAAAGTGCAAATAATAATTAAAATTAATCTAATTTATAATTTTTCAATACATTTATCAAGTTCACAAGTTTTTTATTTATTATTAGGTATTCAAATAAATTTATTAAATAAGAAATCGCATCTAATGGGTAGGATCTAGATAATGAGTAGTATAATGATTAAAGTTCATGATTAAGATTACCATTTTGTTTTAGGGGTTATGGTTATAATTATATTTAGGGTTAAGATTTACATCATCATTACTATTATCACTAACGTTATAATAAAGGTTTATAGTTATCATTAGGCTTGAGTTTTGATTAAGGTTAGAATTTTTTAGTTCATATTTACATAATGCATAGGATTATGATTGGATTTAGAGTTTGGGTTATAATCTTCTTTAGAATTAAGGTTTAATGTTTCTATTGGGGTTGGGGTTATAGTTAGAATTGCAGTTAGGGTTGCTAATAGGATTTAATGTAACAATTGTGGTTAAGGTAAGGGGTTACTTCATAGTTTTTACAATGGTTAGGGTCAGGATTAAGATTACAAAAAGTTAGTTTACAATTAGAGTAGAGGTCTTAACTACTATTATAGTTAAGACAATCATTTAAATATATGTCATAATTAGAGTTAGGGTTGTGGTTACAATTTGAGTTATGAAACTAAAGTAGGTTTAGGATTATCTTATGATTATGATTTAACATTTTTGATAATAGACCAATTTTTTTTCCCTATTTCACCTTTAAGATTTCTTTGACATACCTATCACACTTTAGCTGGTATTAAATACAAACATTTATTAGTCCCTGAACTAATTTTTTCATTAGACCTCCTATTAATTTTGATACCAAAAAAAAAATTGATTCACAAGTAAGGTTTTAGACAAAGTATTTTGAAATGCATTTATAAATCTCAAAATTCATATTTATGATTGGCCCATGGCCAATTTCCCAGAGGAAAATTGCATTTTCTAAAATTGAAAAAAGGTAAAGATAAAGATGTAATAAAAAATTTCCTGTGTTAACAGGAAATGATGACATCAGCCTCCCTTTATGTGTTTTTCCACTCTTTTCATTTTATGTGTTTTTCCAAAATAATAGAATATACTTGTCACTGTTGTAACCTAATCAAGACTCTGTTGGAATATACCTTCTTGCAGTTTCCCTAGTGAAGAGGGATAATTCTTATGCTTCACTTTTTAAATCCCCGTTGAATTCTTTTTCACTAAGTAAGAAATTGAGCAGGTGAAGTACTTACTCTACGTGACTACTTTCTCTATTATAACTAAATTTTTTGTTTATTTTTTAATTTGGTTATAAAAGACACTTTAATAAAGTATGTTTTCATGCTTCAAAATATTTTGTAATTTAGTAGGAAATCATCTTAATATTGTATGAATTTGAAAATATTTATTAAAAAATTAGTATTTACACAATATTTAATTATGTTATAGTAAATTAAAAGTTAAAAATTAATATATGCAACATTTTTTCTATATTTTATATGTTTTCAATTATTCTAATGTAGTGACTTTATGTCATCTTTTTTTAGTTTTTTATTAATTTTAAAAATGAATTCTTCATATAAGAAAATGATTAACTATAATATTATAAGAAGTATAGGATGACATTTCAATGAAGATGAGAAACATATCAACGAGTTTGTATTTCAAAGAGACTTAAATATTAGAAAAGACAATGTGGTTATGATAGTGAATTCTTCTATTACACATAGAAAAATACTTAAATATTAAAAATATAAGAATTTTAAAACTTATTTTACCAATTTAAGATAATGGTACGCAATACAGGGACTCTAATTGGACCAGTTCCTGATTCAATCTATTCTGTTTACATATATTTTCTGACCAAAAGGTCATCGGTCCTTACACTAGTTTTCATGTTTTTCTCTATACATTTTTTCCATGACTTTGTCAACCAGTTCCCGTTATTTCTCTACACTTTTGAATTTTTACGAACCAGGGCAGTTGCAATTACGAACAATGAAGGCATACAAGATTTAGTCGATTGGGAAAATATCCTGAAACTGCAATCCAGGGATGGATCTTTCTCAGGCTCCCCTGCATCTACAGCCTGCGTATTTATGCACACAGGCTATCAGAAATGTCTGCAATCTTTGACGAGCCTTGTTAAAAAGTTTGGAGACCATGGTAATTTTCGTATTTAATACTCCCAATCATTTTTTAATATTAGTATATGATGTTTGGCGAAGGAAGCTAGCTCCCACCTAAGAGTCTAAGTTTGTTCTATATGCCAAAGAGATATAATAAGGTGACACATATGTGAATTTTGAAATATTAATTTGAGTAAGAAATATTTGATTATTTTGGGAGTATGTATAGGTATATATAAACTAATATAGATACAGTCAAAATTAAAAGAAAGATAGTTTCAAATTATGACTCATGACTATTTTAAAAAATAACAAATAGATTATATAAATATTTTCTGCTATACATCTCTTGTTATTCATTCTGATGATGGATCACGGAGTGTGATATGAAACATTTAATGATGCAAAAAAACACACAATCAAATCCAAAAACTTTTGATAACACATATATAAATATTGATTATACTTTTTCTAAAATTATTTAGTTAAATAATAAAATAAAATCTATAATAATTAATCTTGTTTCTTGATTCAAAATGTAAATGAATAGCATGATTAAAAACATACAATCTTTTTTACAAATACTTTTAATCTCACAAATTAAACATAAATATTAATATAACATAATTATAACACATCATAATCTTCACTCTTTTTGTTCATTAGTAAAATTAGAATTATTCTAATTAAATTGTTGAGAAAAAGTAAAATTATGTGAATCAAATAACTCATATTTCAAAAGATTGAACCATTATATAGAATATAGTAAAAGAAAACTATTAATAATATTAAACCAAAAATAGATTCTAATAAAAATACATGTCATACTCTTACTTTAAAATATATTTTAAATAGAAATGACACTCTAATTACATTGTGAAAATTAAATAAATCCAACCATAAAAAAATTTCAATGCTTTGATTCAATCTAAAATTGCAATTAAAACCCATTTTATCATTCTCACCAATACCATGATGATAAATCTTATTTTCATTCTAATATAGCAAAATCAAAATACATGTCATCAATTTTTTTATAAATATCAAAATCATTAAAAAAAACTACATGTCATTAGAAACTTTATTAACATCTAAGTTGTGATATGAATATCAGGATTTAACTGTGTGATTTTGAGTCAAACTCGATGACCCATGTTTCATGAAACATGGGTCATCGAGTTTGACTCAAAATCACACAGTTAAATCCTGATATTCATATCACAATTTGACTAGCTGTGGAAATTATCTCCTACTTAACATCTAAGTTGTGCAAAAAGTCTTGACTCGTTCATACATCCCTACGAATTCAAACAATAGTAATAAGTTAACTTAATAAATGATCATTATTATAAAAATAAGAAGCAAAGTGTACATAGAAAAAACCTTAACTTACTTGATGATATTTTATCTTATCTTATTTGTGTCCTATATCATGGTTATTTAATATTTGTAATTGTAGTTGTCTTATTGGTTGTTGACGATATCAAAGCATGTCTCATTATCTTATCTAATCTTGCATGTCATAGTTGTCATATAAGAAAGGTCATTTCACACTTTATATAATAGACCTACTATAGTTTCTTTTCTAATAGAAGAAGGAATTGAATTTGATAATCTAGTCATTCAATTTCTAAATAAAGTTCTTTATGGTTGAAAGTAATGTCACATGAATGGAGGCTGCTAAGCCAAGAGAGATAGTATTCATCCTCTTGGATATAAAATAAGTCAAGAAGTACTTGAACAATATGTTGAGCTTGTGTTTTCATATCTCAAAGATGAGAATGCAGCAATATGGGGAACATACAGGTAGGAGTTCAGTCAAAATAGAGAAGAGTTGTATAAAGGCTCTAGAAAAAGAAAAGTGGAGAATTTTGTAGGGAAAACTACAGAAAAAGATGGTATCAACAAGGAAGAATGGATAGTGATGGAAAAAGAGGAGTCAAGTTCCCACAAAAGAATAGTTAGGTAGTTCTAGCATAAAACCAATGAAGGACAACACTATAGAGAATGAAGTGGTGCTAGATACACTACTATTAAAATAACAGAAGTTGAGCTTAGTCCACAACTTCACAAGGCTACAAGAAGGTTAACAATGACCCCACCTACTATTAAGATGGAAAAAATAGTTAGAGTAATACCTACAAGAGATACAAGGTAGAAGGAAAAGGAACATGGCCCTACCCCTAAGAAAGATTGGGTCATACAACTAATGAAGTCTCATTAAGTTAAGAAATTAGAAACAATAGAGGATCAAATTGAAATTGCGAATAAAGAAACACTAAAGGCTACATAAAATAATATTAAATAAGAAAGGAATAAATGGGAGCTAGTTTAAAGAAGATGACATCAAAAATTGCAAATAAAGATAAGTTAGACCATATTGAGAAGTAAAATATTAGGTATGTTGAGGAATATCAAGATATAATAGAAAATTTGCTTGTTAAGTATTTATTAAACTTCAAAAGAAATATTCTAGAGATAAAAGGGAGCATTCCAAACACTATCTATGAAGCTTAATGTGAGGAGAAAACTTGCATTAGAAGAAAATCAAAGAAATAGCAAAAAAGACACTATGCCAGCTCTACACCTTGATCACAATAGATGAGTTGAAGAATATATTGGGCAAAGAAGGACCAAAAAAGTGGATAAAGATAAGGTTAGTCAAAATAATGAGTAGCCTCTATGTGGAAGTTGCTAGGTAAATTGAAAAGGCTATTGCAGAAGTCTTAGATGAACTTGATCGTATGAAATTAAATCATGTTAGTGAATAATCTCACAGACTAGTTGGAATTTCAATTATAGAATAATTGGTTGTACCAAAAGAGGAAGATAAACATATTAAGTTGTTTAATAGAATAGTCAGACAACCATGTTTTTTTGTAATTGGTATTCCAAGTTACTCTCAACAGTAGTCCTAAGGAAGAAGAATAAGATCAAAACACATTCATGGATAATGTGATAAGAAATGAAAAAATAAAAGAAATAATGAAATGGGTTTGACTAATGAATTTTAGTAGATTGATGTAGTTGAAAAGATAAGAAGACAAAACAAAAGGAAATGGATGAGGTAATTATAGATGCAAAAGTGAGATTATGATCAATGAGGGTAAACCTTCATTCAATATACTTGATGATGGTATACTAGGTAATTCCATTGTCACAACTTTTAAAAAAATCACATTAGCACAAGGAGATATCATAGGGTCAAAAGAGGTAAAAGAAAAGGTTAGACAAGGTTATTGAGTCTACACCAGCAATGCCTACTTTATCATTTCAATTTTATTGACAAACAATATTAGTCATGACACTTAAATCATGGATAGATCAGATCTAGATAATCAATATCTATACTAGCTTATATATACCTATACGTACTAAAAAACTAAATATTTCTCATTCAAATATTTATTAATGCACCTTCCACATTCATTTCAAAATTCATATTTATACTACCCTTATCTCTTTGGCGTACCTATTGCACATTAAGGTGCGATTGTTAATATATTTATCAATTCCAAAATCTACCTTATTAATTAGAAGACAGACCTGACATGATATGACCTGATCCAAGGGTGGGGTATATATAATAATGACATTACTAAAAATATATATATATATACATATGCACGCTTTAAAATATCTATCAACCTAACCTAATTAAAAGGATATATACATATGAACGCTTTAAAATATCTATCAACCTAACCTAATTAAAAGGATATACGTGTATTCCTAGCCATTAATCCACCTAAGCTGGTAGCAATCCATAGTAGTAAGTTGCAAACACAATGGGTCAAAAGCACTTTCAAATTTATCTTGCAAATCTCATTAACTACGGTTGGTGGACAGCGAGTTAAGTCTTCATCACATCTCATTAGTTAAGTCTTCATCATATCCTAGGCGCCACCCACACTAGCCAAGTCGAGTTCCTCCTCCCTTCTACGTAATGCAAGAAGGTGGGTGAAAAGTTAAATGTTTAAACAAGACAAGAACTTTTACACTCCCTTTATTCCAAAACTTGTCCTTCTTCCTCCTAGGCGCCTAGTCTCAGGCATGGGAAAATTAAGAATGCCTAAACCCTCCTTCCACTCACGCCTAGAAATACATAACAAGCACGTGGCAGCAAGGGATTTATCACAAAAACTTTAGAAGTATCCAATGTACATATGAAGAGTTTAGTAAGGATAGTTTTATTTGAAGTTTATAAATAATATTTTATTTGAAGCTTAGACATAATATATATAATATATAAGGATGAAATTTGGACCTTGTTTAGTTATCTTAAATGTGAATTTGAAATGGGGTCTAAATTAATGGTTCAAAGAAATTAAGGGGAAACTTTAGGCTTCAAAGACTTTAATTTAATTGCTTAGTTATTTGGAATAATTTTAGAAATTAAGGAATATTCATCTTTTAGATTATAGTAACGTAATAATGATAATTAATAAAAAGTTAAACAAATAAACAAATAAATAAATAAAATTTTAAAATAAATAAATAAATAAAAAGAGATCTAATATTAATAGAAAATAGAATTTTAAAGAAAATTGATACAACATCTTCTTGTTACAATTTGGGAACCTTCATTGTTGTAATAAAACAAATTGAATACCACTTATATAATTTTTTAAAAATAAGAGCTTTAACCCCCTTGCACCTTTCATAAGTTTGCTTTTAGAAAACGAGTATCCTCCATGAGAGGAACTTGAAGATCTAGGTTCGGTGCACAACTTCGTACCACTAATAGCTTTCCTGATTCAAACATCAATGTGAGACCTAACTCGCATTTCCTTACAACAACAAAAAAAGTTTGATTGTGTTTTGCCTCGTAAAACTAGGGCATGACATTCTGGTATCAGAGCAGGTTTATACAACACTGGGCGTTAATGAGTCCACAAGAAATGTGTAGTGATAAGTTTATCATAGTACCATATTGCAGGGAAAGTATGGCCTCCTAGAAAATTGACTAGTTACATATAATGTTATTGAATTGACAACTAAATTGAACATCCTAAATAGATAATAGTAAATAGTTGTGGTAACAATTTTAAACCATTAAGTATCAAGACAAGATAGGCTATTATCACAAACTTGTACAAGTTCAAATTTAAAGGATCTTTATGCAATTCATCTAGTTGATAGTTGTAAGACTTAGCAATTCTAGATCGTGGCACACATGAAAATAATTCTTCTTGACCATGCCAACCTTTAGGACTAATAAGGTGGTAGCTCACCTCGACGATGTTAGGTATTGGTAAGAACTCGAAAACCCTTGTAAAACATGGATTTGATCCTAGGGGGGAAATGCTCTGAATCAGGGTAACGAGAATGATTAGCATGTCAACTTATAGAATTGTGACAGGAACTCCCCACAATGTAGTATAATGATGTAAGGATTAAAATAATATACAATAAGGTAGTATCTTACACATTTATTATTTAGATGTAAACTCTATAGTTTAAATGATAGAAACCGCACGTGAAGAATCCCATTAGAAGTGATGCCTGATAAAGATAAGTTTTCTACTAAATAGACAAGGGGAGAATAAGGAACAATATGCAAATAATAGAAAAAAAAACACACATCGAAATAGATAACGTTGGATATAGCATGGTTTACTGATTTTATTTCAGTATGTACTTTCCATAGCAAAAGAGGGCTCTTCACCACCTGAGACACCCTCATTTTAGGATAAGTAACATGACTATAGATACTCTCCAGCTAGGGTAAACCATAAAACATTAAAGTTTTCAGCATCAACCAATGGAACTTAAAAGCCAAGTTTATGTTCAAATATTGTCATATTTCAACAACACCTCGCAACTTAGTGACAATTATCGCTTGGTCATCAATAGTTTTCTCAATCTGCACTACAATTTGAAAGATATAGAAACTTGACAAAGGCAAAATAGTGCTCACTTTATCAATAAAGTCTTAAGGAATGAATTTCCTAAACTCGACAAACCATAAGCAATAGGGTGTGGAACACTCTCTTGATTTACTCTCGGAAGGACCAGAAATACAAGGAAACCATTTATGCACATCATTGAGTTATAATGTAACTCTAGGACAACCCTTCCTCTACTTCCATCAGTAAGACCCTGATACGACCGCAATGCTTTTGAGGATTTGAATTGTTACAAATTTGTTGTTGTTGTTTTCAATTTTTGCATATTTTGGTAATTTCGTGGAATGTTCATGTAGGATGATTTTTGGGTATGGTCCCCTTTCCCTTGGGGATATGACTTGTTTTAACAAAGGTTTACCATTGTGGCCACACTTATGTTTAATTGGTGATTTTATTTTGTTTAAGTTATTTTATGAGGCATTTTTTTTTGTAAGTATGTTATATTATGATTTATAAGTTGGTCATATCAGGGAGAATTCTTGACAATCATCATGAGGAATTTGAATACCACCCCCTTTAGTTATCATAAGACACAATTACATTCAACCTTATAAACATGGAAATACCTTAACCCTCAAACGAATAGACCTCAATTTTCCACCACGCTAAGGACCATAGGTAAAGATACTAGAAGTGATAAGACTATCAGGGTTGAAGGCTAAAGGATACATAATGCTATTTTGACCTAATATCTAATTGTATATGAGGATTAGTAATGCAAAGAACACTAAATATCAAATCAAAAGTATTCACAAAACTAGATAAACTTAACTTCAAGATAGACTAAGATGAGCTCTCAATTGAGAATATGAGCCATTAATGGGCTCTCTCACTGAGAAGCTCTCTTGTTGAGTAGCTTTGTCTAGTTAGATAGGATGTATGCTCGATTCTCCAAAGGCTTCAATGGTGTTCTTGATGGATTTTGGCTTGGGTGAATGGATTTGATGTAAAATGGCTTCTCAAAAATGGCATTATGGCTTTACTTCATGATCAAAATGGCTTTACTTTGTTACTATGGGTGATTGTGTTGAAATGGCTTGGGAGAGGATTCCTTAAATAGGCAAAGGGCTTGAGGGATCAAGGGCTAGGATGCAAGGATGAGAGAAAGCTTATGGAAGGTTTAGATTGAATGAGAAGAGAGAACATGGATTGTGCTTCCTTACAGCCAATCAAGGAGTGACACATGTCACAGGGTCATTGGTTAGAGCAAGAGGGGTTGAGGGGTCAACAAAGGAGTCTCAAAGCTCATAAAGACCCTTATAATGGCTTGTAAGGGCAATGAATGGGCTTGTAAGAGTCATTTATGGCTTTGTGGGCTTCATAAAGTTTTATGGTTGGGATATTTGTGAGAGAGTTGATATATTTTGACTTGGGTTGGATTAAGAAAGTCTTAAGCTTGACTTAGGAATGTGCAAATGATTAAGGCTTGGATTAGGCTTGGGTTAAGGTTAGATGAGGCTTGTTAGAGATGGGCAAGTAGATGACATTTAATGAGGGTGGGTGAAGGAGGAGATATTTGTTGGCTTTGGCTTGGGTTAGCATGTCTTAACCCATGTTTAGGGAATGTGACAAGGTTAGGGGGCAGATTAGGATTAGGGTCAAAGATAAGGATTGACATCTTCTAGAAGAGTCTAGGCTTTGCATGAGGATGAAGACTTTCTAGAAGAGTCTAGAACTTCCTAGGATGAGGATAAATAATTTTTTTAGGAAATAAATAAAGTTTTATTTATTTCAAGGGTTTGGGTTGAGGAGATAATTATTAAAATATTTTTAATAAACATGAGGATTAATATTTAACCTTAATTAAATATTTTGAGTTGGGATTAAGGGTAGCAAATGATGGGATTAGGCTTTAATTGAAATTAAAGAAGGATTAGAAGATTTTGGAAGAGGTTAGTGGTCTTAAGGAAATTGGCCAAATTTTGGGCAGAAAACAAATTATTTATTTATTTTGAGATTTTTGGTCAATTTATTAATTAAATAATTAATAAATAAGGAAATAATGTTTAAATAAGATTTAAAAATTTTTGGGAGGGATTCCTTAATTAATTATTTTTAATTAAGATAAAGGGATTTAATGGCATAAAAATAAATTAATTAATTAAATAAATAATTAATTAATAAATAATGATGTCATCAGGGACTTTTTTAGAAAATAAAAATACTTTATTTTCTAAAGGATTTTTAGGTGTCTACATTTTTGCCCCTCTTTGACATAGTGTTGAGATAACACTATTTCAAAGAAGTTTGAATATAAATGACATGAGGAAGATGTTTTAGCAAAAAAGTTGCCCCAGTCTTGGATAAGGAGAGACTGGACTATGAGATGCCCCCTCAAGAAGGAAGCGGGGAGAGAAAATTAGGCTTGACGGCTTCTTGAAAAATACAAGAATTCGAGATAAGTAAGGAGACTCAGATTGGCAAAGAGAAGGGGCTGAATTAGCTCAAACTCTCACTTTGGGAGAATGATAAAGGAGAATCAGATGCACAAGAGGAAGCAAGCTTAAGACTTTAGGGAAGGTGGAGGATGAAGGAGCGGAGCGCTATAAAAAAGAATCCAAGATAGGGAGAAGGATGAGGGGATTATAAAGCTGATGCAACAGGATTTCAAAGAATCAGATTGGCGGAAGATGGGTTTCGGAGATCTCTATAACTAGGATTGTGGATCTCAAAAGATGAGGTTTGGTGGATTGATTGGATCGCTGGATCTCTAAGACTAGGATTGTGGATCCCTACAGCTAAAAGCGAAGATTGATTCAAAGAGATACTGATGCATAAGCTGGGGTAGGAGAGACAGATGCTGGATATGGATGGGGGATAATGGAGATGAAGGGAATCCATTAAAGCTTTTTGAGCAGGGGGATACTTCAAAGAGAAGTACCACCATATAGTTGAGCACTAGATTTGCTATCTGATTATTGGTTAATTGCCAAGATTACCAAGAACATCAAGGCCATGTCAACAACCGTCCAGAGGATTGACGGACTGACTCGAAACAAACACACAAGGATTGCCCCAGCATCACACATGAAACCAAGAGGAAACAACATGGAACTGACACTTGGTAACCCACAAGCAAAAAAGAAACAAATGAAAGACTTGGTCAAAACGGTACGCTTAGAGTGCCCCATTCACAACATATCATGATATGGAAGATCGCGGCAACCTTGAGGAGGGAACATAAAGATTGTTTGGAAAAGATACTTCAAGACCCAAAAGGGAAGATTCCAAATCAAAAGAAAGCGAAAATCCAAAAGAGAACCATTTGCCAATCAGATGAGTAGGACGATGTACTAACAGACCAAGATCAGACATAAGGAAAGCTATATCCTTTAAGGATCTATCGGAGAGCACCTAAGCTGGTGGATTTGGATGAGTGATGCATCTGACAGGCTGAACTAAGAATGATAACACTTTGGTGATAGGAGATCTAGCTAAAGGATGCATTGGAATAGCTAACCAAGATTTGTGCAATGTGTGCAAGATGCTGATCAAGGATGAACTGACACAAAAGCTGGATAGATACAATGGTACTAAGCTAAAGAGGATGTACAAGCTGACAGACCAAGATATGTTACAAATGTACAAGTTGTTTTGGACAAGATTGGATATACAAGCTATGATACAAGCGTTGCATATAAGATTATTTACAAGCTATATAGGAGCTCCAGATGATAAGATAGCGGAATGGCTCAAGTTGGTGCAAGATGTAGAAGCTAAGGATGAGGTGATAGCGGAAGATATGGATTTGTGAGGATGCATCCAATGATGATGATAGATGTGCGACCAAGGATGGGGACAATGCTAAGGTTGGTGGTAGCTAAGCTGATAGATGGCACTAGAGTGAATGGCTAATGAGAGGATGACATTGGATTTGCATTAGGATAGCCTAGAGCGAGATACCAATGACAAGGGAGGATGGACAAGACAAGATATCCAAGGAATACAGTGCCCCCAGTTAGAAGATGACATGCAGAAGGAGGTCTTACGATGGATGTGGTAGGATTGAAGCTACGATGGAAAAGCTGAAGGTGTTAGGGAGATGGATGATAGCTGGGATGATGGGGTGAGGTTGTAAAAGATAAGTGGATAGTGATAGATAAAAGCTGGACGATGAAAGACAGGTGGATAAATTGGAAGATGGAGTTAGATGGAAAGATGTGACCAAAAGCATGAGGATGATAGGCTAAGCTGGAGATGGTTATATTACGCATGACGCTTGTTTGCCAAGTTTTCATCATGGTACTTGTCCAAGGCGCTTGAATTGCTAATCTTTCACCAGTGGACGCTTTATTTTTCTTTATTTTTTTGACTTTTTGACTTTGGACTTAGTTGGAATGATTTTGGCTTTCTTCAGCTTTTTTTGGCTTTTTTGGGATTTTTCACTGGCTGTTGGAATGTTCAATTTTATTGCTAGCTATTGGTACATCGAATGTGTGATTTATGCAATAGATCAGATTAGATGGAATTGATGGAAGGAGATGGAGGGATGAAAAGGTTGGAAAGGAGCATGAGATGGGGATGCTTGCAAGATCAACATTGGCACATGTTGGGACAAGTGTGAAAAGAGCATATGGGGGATAGATGGTAGATGCGGGCTTGATGGAGGATTTGTGGAAGCACGCTTGGGGATATACGCACCCAAGATGGAGTTAAGAGATGGGGGACATGAATCACTAGATGGGGGATTAGCAATGGTGGATGCCATTATGCATTGGGTTTCCACTTTTTTCTTTGGGACCCACAAGTGGTCAATCTCGTGTCATGCCCATAGGATCATTTGTCTTTCCTCAAGTTGATACCAAAAGCCACCAATCCTACACATAGGAAAGCAAAACTCTCAATTTTTGACAGCATACCCTTGAAGTCTTCCATCCATAGGAAAGCCAAAAATCTCCAGCCAATCCTCCTTAGGTCTGTCATGCAACTTTGACTCTCCCTAGGAAATCTTTCATCAGCCAATCCAAAATCTACGCTTAATCCAAATCCAACCATGAGCTTTCGTGTTCATCCATATGCAAGACCTCATCCCCATCAAACTCATCATCAAAACATGAAATCCCAACCCTATCATGATGAGTTTGGTCGCATTGTCTTTTCTCCTACTACATCCTATTCCAATGATGATGAAAATCTTGTTGAGTCTAATGGGTATCTTGAGAGCCTTAGATGCCTTCCGCCAACCATCCCCCAAAATCCAAGCATTCCTCATCATGTATACAAGGATTAGTAATGCAAAGAATACTAAATATCAAATCAAAAATATTCACAAAACTAAATAAACGTAACTTCAAGATAGACTAAGATGAGCTCTCAATTGAGAATATGAGCCATTAATGGGCTCTCTTAATGAGAAGCTCTCTTTTTGAGTAGCTTTGTCTAATTAGATAGGATGTATATTCGATTCTCCAAAGGCTTCAATGGTGTTCTTGATGGATTTTGGCTTGGGTGAATGGATTTGATGTAAAATGGCTTCTCAAAAATGGCATTATGGCTTTACTTCATGATCAAAATGGCATTACTTTGTTACTATGGGTGATTGTGTTAAAATGGCTTGGGAGAAGATTCCTTAAATAGGGAAAGGGCTTGAGGGATCAAGGGCTAGGATGCAAGGATGGGAGAAAGCTTATGGAAGGTTTAGAATGAATGAGAGGAGAGCACATGGATTGTGCTTCCTTACAGCCAATCAAGAAGCGACACATGTCACAAAGTCATTGGTTAGAGCAAGAGAGGTTGAGGGGTCAACAAAGGAGGCTCAAAGCTCATAAAGACTCTTATAATGGCTTGTAAGAGTGATGAATGGGCTTGTAAGAGTCATTTATGGCTTTGTGGGCTTCATAAAGTTTTACGGTTGGGATATTTGTGAGAGAGTTGAGATATTTTGACTTGGGTTGGATTAAGAAAGTCTTAAGCTTGACTTAGGAATGTGCAAATGATTAAGGCTTGGATTAGGCTTGGGTTAAGATTAGATTAGGCTTGTTAGAGATGGGCAAGTGGATGGCATTTAATGAGGGTGGGTGAAGGAGGAGATATTTGTTGGCTTTGGCTTGGGTTAGCAAGTCTTAACCCATGTTTAAGGAATGTGACACGGTTAGGAGGGGGATTAGGATTAGGGTCAAAGATAAGGATTGACATCTTCTAGAAGAGTCTAGGCTTTGGATGAGGATGAAGATTTTCTAGAAGAGTCTAGAACTTCCTAGGATGAGGATAAATAAGTTTTTTAGGAAATAAATAAAGTTTTATTTATTTCAAGGGTTTGGGTTGAGGAGATATTTATTAAAATATTTTTAATAAACATGAGGATTAATATTTAACCTTAATTAAATATTTTAAGTTGGGATTAGGGGTAGGAAATGATGGGATTAGCCTTTAATCGAAGTTAAAGAAGGATTAGAAGATTTTGGAAGAGGTTAGTGGTCTTAAGGAAATTGGCCAAGGCAAAAAATAAATTATTTATTTATTTTGAGATTTTTGGTCAATTTATTAATTAAATAATTAGTAAATAAGAAAATAATGTTTAAATAAGATTTAAACATTTTTGGGAGGGATTCCTTATTTAATTATTTTTAATTAAGATAAAGGGATTTAATGGCATAAAAATAAATAAATAAATTAAATAATTAATTAATTAATAAATGATGATGTCATCAAGGACTTTTCCAGAAAATAAAAATACTTTATTTTCTAAATGATTTTTAGGTGTCTACACTAATAAGTATACTGAATCAATACTGTAATGGCCAGATTTCTCAATTAAGATGTAACAAAAAGAACACAATAACCATCGAGTGTTTACAATTGAGGGCTTGAAAGTGGATCTGGATGTGGGCATATGCACCGAGTTGTTGTGCCAAAAAGGTGACAAGTAGTTTTTTTTTTTTCCTATTTTAATTAGCACGTACGCGCTACATAAAAACATAAAAAGTATATATGATGGGTTGCAGACCCGCAACCCATCATTTTCATCAGTATTTTCTTCTACTCCTACAGAAAGCAGCGCGTATGTGAGTTGAAGACTTAACATTTTCACCACCGTTTGCCAAAATGCCTCCTTGTCGACAAAATCCAAGACCACAAGCACACCCACGACGATGTCGTAAGTGATATAAACCTAACTTTGCATTGTTTGATATATTTTTCATATTGTTTTGTAAGTTTTTTATATTGTTTTGTAGGGTTTTTACAAATTTCATTTAGATTTGTTTATTTATTTGGATTTCAATTGATTTTTTATCAGGAAATGTTCATAATCAACCAGAAAATCCACAAGAACATCAAAACCCTCAAGAACCTCAAAACCAAAACCCTCCTCAAGAAGAACAAAAAATTCCACAACCCGAACCAATTGCAAGACCTCCACTAGGCACACAAGAAAATATAATAAATGAAATAGTGAGAGGCAAAATTGAATTAGAAAGACTCATTTCTCGGTTGAAAGAATCTATACAAACAATTCCAATGAGGGCTCAATTGGCATCATCCCTCAAATCCATTAACACCCAGATAGCCTCAATTAGTGGTCAGTTAGATATTTGGCGGGTTAAGAGGGATGAACAAAAAAGATTTTATGCAAATAAATTGTCATATGAAGATGTTAAGAAAAAAATAAATACCAAAAGGTAGTATATATGCATTATTTAAAAAATCCAGTGAGCAAAATACTATTAGACATGGTACTAAATGATTCCCCATCCATTGGTGCATACACGATGCTATTAGAAATCATTTTTGGGATAGATGGTGGATGGTTTTTGATGCCCCTCCTTGCAATAATCACGAGGTTCCCATTTATTTTTTTAAGAAATTATATTGTGAGTTTGTCCTTGGGGAGATCCCCAATTATTTTGATATATTAGACTCCCAGGGTAGAGGTGGGGGATCATCATTTGAGAGGCTGGGAGCACATCGTGACCCTAATGTAGTCAGGGCACCTGTGGTCAAGCCACAATGCGAGCATGTGACTATTCCTTCAGTTGTGAAGGAAAATGTAGAGGCCAGCACTCTAGGGACCATTAATGCTTTGACGCAGACCCTCATCCATTCCACAAGCCCATTAGTTAAGGGGGAGCCTTATGTGCATCGTGGTCACATGTGCACTTCATGCGGATCTCTATGCACATTTGGCACTCATGCTTGAGATGGTACAGATGATGGGCTTGTCACTGATTAGTTCCTAAATTACACATTTAGCATTGACACACAGGTAAATTACAATTATAATTTACTAATTTGATCACATTTCATATGTATAGTGAATGATTAATTAATTAGCATCTATTGACATTGTTCAAAATTCGGGGTCAGACTGTTGTTGGGCCTAGAAACGATCCTCCAAGACCATTTTTTGTCCCTTCCACGAGTCCTGAGGTATGTATCGATTTAATCATTTTTATTAATACATATATTTATTATGTAATCATATTAAGGATTGACAAAAAAAAATTATGCATGTGCATCAGTTCTCCATAGGACCCTCAACCTTTACCACAGACTCGGAGCGTAGACATCATACGAGCTTCACATAGGTATAGTTGTTTCATGTTAATTTAATTTATTTGAGTGTATTTATTTTATGTTTCATGTTAGATGTAACATGTATTGTATGGCATGCAGCTGATGATGTCGGACACACCTCCTCATTTGTGACAGTCTGTTGATAGTGGAGTGGCTGCAGCTGTGGGTAGCTCACAACCACTGACGAAGGTATGAAAGAATTTTCTTCATTTTAGTTGTTGTTTATAATAGTTAATCTCAAAATTTCTAATGTTAACCTTTGTTTATATATTACTATAGCTTTTATGGTTTTTAGACAAGCAGTATGTATGTTAGGCCTACTGATACTCTTTTAATTATGGATCAAAACCTTGTTTTTGTTTTACTAAGTGGTAAGGGGTAGTTTTGTTTAATGGTTATCTACTAATAGTAGGTTAGTTTGTTGTTAAAGGGTCAGCCCCTAGTTTTGGCTACTTTTAATTCAAAAACTAGGAGTGAAGGTAGAAGTGGCAGTGAAAGAATTAGATAAAGAAGAACTAGGAGCACATATTGAAGTTAGAAGTAGAGAAGAAGTAGGAAAATCAAATAAAGGTATGAGGACTAAGAGTAGGAGATAATGAAATTAAAAGTAAAGATAGGAATAGAAGATTAGTTGTATTCCAAGTTGATTGAAACTATGAGTAGGACCTACAAGATGGAAGTTATATGTTTTCTATAAATAATAGTCAAATTTAAAGATATAATGGGTGATTAGATATACTTAGCTTGGTTTAGTAGAGTCATAAGTGCAAGAGAATTTTCCTTTTGAATTAATATTATTCATAGGCCACAGTCAAATGTTGAACTTGATAATAGAACTAGGCATATCCTTATGATTCAAAGAAACTATAGTTTTTGGAATCAACACCATCAACTCTCCTTCACTATTTCTTTGGGATGAATGGAACTAGCATAACAAAATTCTACATTCTTTCATTCTCATCGTCCTCCTCCTCTCATACAAAATAAACTTGGATAAGATAACTTACTAGACTTTTGGATTCATGGCCCTTCTCTCTTCTTTTCATACTCTTATATCTATGCTAGTGGGATAAATCATTGAGTATTTTCTTATCTTTTATTTTTGCTCTATCTTTTCTCAAGTGACCACTTGAGCTTTTGCTATAGCTTTTACAACAAGATGCTTGAGATTGAGACATTTTCTTGAGTGAGGTCTCTTCAACTAGTTGACTTGGAATCTTAGTAAGCTTTAGGATTTTGTTGTTCTTTTATGTATCCTTGCAAATGAATGTAATAGTTAATATTCTTGGATTGGGAGCTTTTGTCCTTCAGCTTGGTGATATTTAATCTCCTTGTAGTTTTCCCAAGATCTTTACCTCTTTCTCTTTTTTTCTTCTACTTTATTGTGTGCATGAGGTGGACACATGCTTCCAATAAAGTGGGGACTACATGTATCATTTGAAAAAGTAAGAACACTTATTTGGTATTATTTTTAGCCCCATTTTAATATACATTATGGGTTCCTACATTGATTTCACACTCTCCTTTAAACACTCATTGGACCTTCAAATTATTATTTAAGTCCAATATTGATTCATTTTCCTTAAAAACTCAAGGTTACCCTTATCTATAAGTGTGCTTCTCTATTTCAACTTCAATCAAATAATTCCTTTCATTTATTGGACCTTGTCTTACCATTTATGACATGTATTTTCTCTCTCAACCCAAAAATAAGTTGTTAGATCAAATTTCACACACTCTAAATATCTTGGACCCACAATCAAAACTTGGGTTGGAATTGATGGGTATAAGATGACTTTGGTGATATTTACTTGGGTACAATATTTTTCTTGGTGATATGTGTATTTATAAGTGATTATATTTATTGAATTGTTGTAGGGTCTTGTCATGCCTAACCGTCCACAAGCATTCGAGGTGAACTTACAGAGTGACTATTTGTTGGCGATAAGAAAATAATTGATTTTGTGTGTACATGTATTTGATTTCAACATATAATAAATATTGATATCTACTTTCTTTGTATCAGTTGGAGCTAGAGAAGAGCCTCAACAAGAGGTTGAGTGAGTGTATTAGGAGGGGCCCGCCATCTCCACTATCTCCCTCCACACGATGGCAAAGGACGTTGAGAGACTTGTTGCCTTCCCCTTGTGGGAAGGAAAAGATGTAGTTGATCTAGACATGTATATATATAGGCATCAATGGACATATTTGATACACATTTGATGTATATGACATTCTATATTTGATTTATGACATTTATTCGATATATGACATTATTCGACTTATGACATTATTGGTTAATATATGATATGTTTTTTCATATACGAAATATGATATAATATGTTTATTCATGTTTGTTCATGTATGAAATTAAATTAGATATGTTCGTGTATGACATTAAATTAGATATGTGCATGTATGAAATTAAATTCAATACCTAATCTATTCATAAAATTTGATAAAATATTGATTAACATTAAACTTTATCATTGTTTAAGCATAAGTTAAGCATTTGCAATATGTCATTGTCATATGATTTATGATCTTGTTCATGTTTAAAGTTTTCCTTCTCTATCATCTATTTATCAAGTTTAATTCAATACCTAATTAGTTTGAATTTTTGATACAATATTGATTGGCAATAAACTTTATTAGGCAATATTCATGGACCTCCTGGCAATTGGTCACCTAAATGAGAACCTTGAGATTTATTAGGAACTCCATTAAAGAAATAAATAGTTTGAAATTACTCTATCCAACAAAACAGTGGTCTACAAATATTAGAGAGATAGACTTAATATTTACCAAGTGGCCATCCAATGCCAAGTGTTGTGGATGTATCTCCATTCAAAGTTCAATCACATGTTAAATAATAGACATTTTAGGAGTAAGAATAAGTTATCTAACCTTATTAACATTCTTTTGTATGAGTTCCAAGTAAGGTATCAAGAGTGCTCGAAATTCAAGACTTTGTCTTCTCATCTTGACCATGTCTTTACTTAAATCAACCTGGATTAACTAAGGTACCTCAATTAACTTAAAAACACTATTCCTTAAATCCTCATCAATATTTTTCAACTTTCTTTAAAATATATTGTGTCAAATGTAGTACATCACATAACTATTGGAGTAGGTGTATTATCTCCTTAAGAATATTTTCTAGCTCGGTTGTAATACCACCAAGTTCAACTTGTTGAGCAGTAATGGACTCATTTAGTTTCTCCATAATCTTCTTCTCTATTCTTTTCTCTTCTAATTGTATCAAATTTTCATTAACATAAACATCAGGTGCATTTACCTATTTTACAAGTAAACTTAATTGATCAATCATTGGAGGTTTGTCATTGGCTAGTGCATCTAGAACAATTTTTAATAAGATGTCCTTCACATCTTATAATACTTGTTTGTACTTCACTTCCTATATTTCTCTTTTGCATCTTTCCCCTTCACAATTCTCCATAATTTATCATAGCATCAGAATCCAATTTTGTATGATAATAGATTGAAAGTATGATAGCTTCATCTAATATTACCTTATCTCTTCTACTGTTTTTCATCTTTTTCTTGTCTTGTAAAGTGATTGATCATGTACTTGGTGATATAATTGGTTGCACTAAAGCCATCTCCTCCTTAGATTTCTTATTTTTCTCATCAATTAAAGGTTTGTCTTACTTTACCCACTTTTTGTTGTGCAAATATTAGGCTATTTAGCTAGTATCCCTATAACAACATTTGAAACAACAATTTTTTATAGTTTTGGCTATGTGTATACAACAATGTTCATTATTATTTAAGGGAATAGTGATAGTTACTAATCCATGTAACCCCAATAATGTTTCCTTTTATTCATTATAGTCCTATAAGAGTTGATAATTTCTATAAGGATTTAACTAATTCTGACTTGGTTGTGCATAAGGTACCTATTAGTAAGTCATATTTTGCGAATAAGGACTCTAAGAAGAATTTTGATCCTTTGCAAAGCTATTGTCCACATCAAACTCCCATGCCTGATTCAATTCAAGTGTCTACTTGTAAGAGACAACAAAGCAAACCTAATGCTTAAAAGATTAAGGAGAAAATTGACCTTGATATTCAAGCTACTCTGGAAAAAAATTTGATATATAGCAAAAGGAAAAGGAGTGCAAAAGGCACTCCTTAGAAGAATGAGGGACCTTTCATGAAGTGTGAAACAAAAGATGTGCTCTCTAATCTAACTTGATGCGGGTGGTGCTGATGTAATTTTGCTTCAAAAAAAAAAATTGTCTCAATAATCATATTCTTCTATAATTGCAAAGTTGACTAAGTGGAACTCATTTCATGTTCATGTTGCAGGTGCTTCGGGTGGTTCATGTATACTTTGGAACCATAAATCTTACACTTCTATATATTCAGTCTTTTCCTAACTAGTGGCAAGTAGTTGTTACTAATTTTGGTATGTCATTCACAGTGCTCAATATACATGGCCCTACTTCTACATGTGATGATAAGACAAAACTTTTGGATTCCTATTCTTAGGCTATTTCCAACATTCAAGATGATAAATTTATTGTGCCTGGGGATTTCAATGGCATTCTATCTCGGGATGAGAAAATTGAAGGTATATTCCCCCTCTTCATAAAATCATAAATTTTTTGATTTTGTGAATAATAACACCCGCATTGATATCCCTCCTTCTAAAGCGACATTTACATGGACCAATAAGGAACAAGAATTTCACCAAATTACTAGAGACTTGATAGGTTTCTTATTTCTCATGATTGATTCCTTTCAAATATTAATATTAATGTAGAAATCCTCACTTTGGTTGCTTCAGATCATTTTGCCATTTCTCTATGTATTGAATCTAAGGGGAGTCCCAGTGGTAGTAAACCATTTTTTAAGTTTAAGCATATGTGGTTTAGGCACTTGGATTTCTTGTCACTACTCAACCAATGTTGTCTGCTCCTTTTGTCAAGGAATCTAGAATGTATTAGCTTCACATGAAGCTTAGATAGGGTTTACCCAGCTACCTAGAGCTAATAGAGCAGACAGTTTGATTCCACGATGAAAGGTGAGAGAGATTTGGCTGTTGGCAACTTTCTACTAGCCAACACTGCAAGTTTTAGCATCACCCGAGATGGCATTCTAAAATGAAAACAAAATGTGATCTCCAAAAAGTGAGAGAGGTTATTGTAGGTCTCTGCAATATGGTCCTGTAGGAACTAGAATTGCATCCATACATCACACGAGCTCCAAGATATGCCCTGTGAAAGATTGCAGCCCTATGGGATTTAGTGACCCTTGGGGACATTTTGGTTCGGCATGCCCGAGAATGTTTGAGCACTGAAGGAGATAGGACAAGGTTGAGGATAGGGTTTGCCTGGCCACCCAAAGGTAATCGAGCAGATAGTTTGATCCCATGATGAAAGGTGAGAGAGATTTGGCAGTTGGCAACTTTGTACTAGCCAACACTGAAAGTTTCAGCATCACCCAAGATGACGTTGTAAAATGAAAATGGAATGTGATCTCCAAAAAGTGAGAGAGGTTATTGTAGGTATCTACAACATAGTTCTGTAAGAACTAGAATCACATCCATACCTCGCATGAGCTCCAAGATGAGCCCCATCAAAGATCATAGCCCTATGGGATTTAGTGACCCTTGTTGACATTTTGGTTCAGCGTGCTCGAGAATGTTTGAGCGCTGAAGGGGACAAAATGAGGTTGAGGATAGGGTTTACCTGGCCACTCAAAGCTAACAGAGTAGACAGTTCGATCCCACGATGAAAGGTGATAGAGATTTGGCAGTTGGCAACTTTGTACTAGCCAACACTGCAAGTTTCAGCATCACCCGAGATGGCATTGCAAAATGAAAATAGAATGTGATCTCCAAAAAGAGATAGAGGTTATTTTAGGTCTCTACAACATGGTCCTGTAGGAACTAGAATCGCATCCATACCTCACACGAGCTCCGAGATATGCCCCGTTAAAGATCATAGCTCTATGGGATTTAGTGACGCTTGGGGACATTTTGATTCGGCATGCCCGAGAATGTTCGTGTGCTGAAGGGGGTAGGATGAGGTTGAGGATAGGGTTTACCCGACCACCCTGAGCTAACAGAGTAGACAGTTGGATCCCACGACAAAAGGTGAGAGAGATTTGGCAGTTGGCAACTTTGTACTAGCCAACATTGGAAGTTTCAGCATCACTGTTGTAAAATGAAAACAAAATGTGATCTCCAAAAAGAGAGAGAGGTTATTGTAGGTCTCTAAAACATGATCCTATAGGAACTAGAATCGCATCAATACCTCGCATGAGCTCCGAGATATGCCCCGTCAAAGATCGCAGCCCTATGGGATTTAGTGACCCTTGGAGACATTTTGATTTGGCATGCTTGAGAATGTTTGAGCATTGAAGGGGGTAGGACGAGGTTGAGGAGAGGGTTTAATCGGCCACCCGAAGCTAACGGAGCAGATAGTTTGATCCCACAACGAAAGGTGAGAGAGATTTGGCAGTTGGCAACTTTGTACTAGCCAACACTGCAAGTTTTAGCATCACCCGAGATGGCATTGTAAAATGAAAATAGAATGTGATCTAAAAAAAGTGAGAGAGATTATTGTAGGTCTCTATAACACGATCCTATAGGAACTAGAATCGCATCCATACCTTGCATGAGCTACGAGATATGCCCCGTCAAAGATCGCAGCCCTATGGGATTTAGTGACCCTTGGGGACATTTTGGTTCGGCATGCCTGAGAATGTTTGAGTGCTGAAGGTGGAAAGATGAGGTTGAAGATAGGGTTTACCTGGCCACCCAAAGCTAACAGAGAAGACAGTTCAATCACATGACGAAAGGTGAGAGAGATTTGGCAGTTGGCAACTTTGTAGTAGCCAACACTGCAAGTTTCAGCATCACCCAAGATGGCGTTGTAAAATGAAAATGGAATGTGATCTACAAAAAGCAAGAGAATTTATTTTAGGTCTCTACAACATGGTCCTGTAGGAACTAGAATCGCATCCATACCTTGCACGAGCTCCAAGATATGCCCCGTCAAAGATCGCAACCCTCTAGCATTTAGTGACCCTTGGGGACATTTTGGTTCGGCGTGCCTGAGAATGTTCAAGTGCTGAAGCAGATAGGATGAGGTTGAGGATAGGGTTTACCTAGCCACCTGGAGCTAACGGAGCAAACAGTTCAATCCCACGACCTTTTTTCCACTAAGTTGCAAATTTGAGCAACTTTTACAACTTTCAACAATGCAACTTTGCACAAAAAGTGCAATTTTTACATTTTTCACTTGATTCCAATTCTATGACTTAGAAAAGGTTCAGCAATAGTAAAACCTCAAAGGAATATAGGAATATAGATAGTTTTATGGTTATTTCCTAAAAGTTGCTAAATTGTTGCAAAAGTTGCTAATGCAACTTTGCAATTTTTGCATTGACAACATTTGGGTGAATTATGCATTTTGGCTTGGAGGGTATGGAAACTGAAAGGTGTTGATGGGAACATGCTAGATAGGGTAGAAAAAACCTATTAAAGCCTAAAAACATCTTAGAGGTTACTATTTGTAGGATTTTTCCATCAGGAACTAGAAGGGTCACTTGGCACATTGTTACAAATTTGCTCATTTTGGGTTGTTACTTGGATCCATCATCCTATCCTCTACATTAGGATTGATCCTAGGTTAGGGGTGGATAGAAAATACCTATAAATTTATTAAATAATGTAATAAGGCTATCGAAGCCTCTAAAAGATGTAAAAGGCACTAAAAGTGCAATATTTTGTAAAATTGCCAACATTGGCAATATAAGCCAAAATGGGCTTAATCAAGTCATGTAAAGGAGACAAAGGGAGGTTTCATTTGGTTTGGAGAGTATAAATGAGTTTAAAACCTCATTCCCACGTGTGGGTAGTCGAAATTGATTGCTCCAAAGGTGGATTTAGTGTTTTCTCTAAACAAGAGTTTCATTTTACATTGGAAGTCATCTAATATAACCAAAGCGAAGGTGTTTGAACCATTTTGGGATTCTAGAGACGTTGGAAAGTAAGATTTCTAGAAATCCCTAGGGTAAAGGGTCTAGAAACGAGGGTATGCAAACTCGCCTAGGGCTAGATTTCTATGCTCCTTTCAAACACTTATTTGTTGATTTCATTGCCTAGCCGGGTATGCAAACTCGCCTAGGGCCTCTTGGGAAAAAAAAAAAAAACCTCTGCAAAACAAGACCAAAATACATATTTACATTGTTTATACAATCTATTACTTGATTCCAAAAGACCATCATTGTTCCACCATTGGAATTCAAGTTATAGAGGTTTCTTTGCTGATTGCTTTGTACAGACTAGCGAATTGGCAACTTTAAAAAGATTTTTCAAACTAGTAAAGAAAATGATAAAAAAAAATCCTAATATTTACCAAAGCATCTACATTCCATACACGATCAAACCACATGAAAATAGAAACCCTATCAATCCATTAAAGGTGTGGATGAAGGGTGAAATCATAAAATTGTCATCAAAATGCTTAGTTTGCTCTTCATTCCAATGCCAAAATTCGTACAGAAGCATGTGCCAACCCTCAAGCTAACTTGGATTTTTCTTAGATACCTATTACCCACAAGAATCAACAGATCTCATAGGTTTCCAACTGATTCTTGAAGCCCTTATAAAGTTTTAGCACTTTTTGTTAATGTTGTCAAGCAACTTTGCAAACTTGCAAACTTGCCAAGTGCAACTTTTGCACTATTGTGCATTTAATGGCTCCATGACCTCAAACATGGTTAAATGTACCAATTTACATGTAATTAGAACTTTTAACATTTTTTCCATCTTTCCCATCCTCTTGGGGTCTTGGTCAATGTTTGACCATTTTAGGCTCTAACAAGCAATTTAAGCAATTTTGCCAACCTAGAAGCAACTTGGAAACTCAAACACAACAAAAACCTATTTACAAACATAATTCAAACACTTGGGGCTTTATCACATAGCCCTTATTCATGTGGTCTGGCCAAGACCACTACAAGCCAAAAATGATTTAGGAAACTTGGCATATTTCCTAGGTGCTCCTGCACCAACAAAGCTGAAAGCCAATGGGTAGAAGTCAACAGTAGGAAGAAGAAGTTGTCGACTACTAGCCCCTTTTTTAACATGGTTAGTAAGAGAAAGTAAAAACATAATGTGGCAGGTAAGAATTATTGTTTGGGTAGGAAGAATAATAAAGAAATAAGAGAATTGGCAAGTAAAGTTGATATAGTAAATGGGAGACAGTTCACCATCTAGGAGAGTTGTAACAAAAGCCATAAATGAATAGAATATCATAGAATATTAGAGGATTGAATGCTCCTCATAAGAAGGATATTTTGTGGAATGTTTTTTGGTAACCCAATTTGAACATTTGGAGGGACCCTTGTGGAGAACGGTAGGTATTTAGTTTAAGGGTTTGAATCTATTCTTGAAACAAGTTATTTGCTTAATGTTTATTACTTCTTGGGGATCTAGTTTGACTCCTCAAATCATTGGTATCAAATCTATTAGATCTATTGAGGGGTGCAAAATTAGTTACTTGTGTTATAGATTGTTATATTGAGAAGATGCCTACAAAAAATATATATAGAAGGAGATACAAGAGCTGATATAAGCTACTAAAATAATGGATAGAGAGTTGAGGAAACAAAGAGACTAAGATGAAATAAGGTAAAGAGAAGTGAGAGAAGTGAGCAAGTAAAATGCAACCATCTCAGAAATCTTGGAAGCTTTGAAAAGGATTCCTACTAGGGATGTGCATGAGGAACAAGAAAGTGATGCTTAAGAACTTGAGAATCCTTATGGAGAGGGTGGAGGGGACTTAGATCTTTAAGAAAGAATGATGATAAGGTTGTTGAAGATATTTCAATGTGGTAGAAGAAAGACAATAACTAATTTCCATATCTATCATGGCAAGATAGATAGTGAAGAGGTTTTGCGGTTGATAGATTCCCAAGAGAACTATTATAATTGTGGAGATATAAGTGAAGTAAAATAAGGTAAAGCTATAAAAATCATTTCTAAGAGGGACAACATTGACATGGTGGAGTAGTGTAATGGAAAAGAGGTTTTGTAAGGGTGGAAAAAACATGACCAAATGGTGAAGGATGTGACTCTTCCATCAAATAATACAATCCAAAAATAGAGGATAAGGAATAACTTGAAAGAAAAGGAGATGGGTTTGATGATCTACATAGAGGAATTTCACAAGCTGAGCATAAGAGGTGGATAAGAGCATAAAGATGAAAATGTTGCAAGGTATCTTAATGGGCTCATATAAAACTTGCAAAATGGGATTACCTTGATTTTCCTAAGACGCTTAGAGATAGTTTCCAATTGGCTATAAGTGCATAAGATATGGTCAATAGGAAGAAAGAGAGACAAGAAGGTGGTAGAGGAAATGCAAATAGAGGAAGGGGAAGAAAAACCAATAATATGGGAAGAAATGATAGTTTAGTTTCATATGAAATGGTGAACAATTTATATTTGGAATGGTCACCACACAATAGGCCGTATAGAGCATCACATGTAAGTAGTGATGATTTTCTTAAAAGATAGATGACTATGAGCATCACATGTATAGAACATCTCCATTAAAATATGTTTTCTGGTGTAAACTTGTGAGGAATAGTTGGTCCCAATTCAGTTGTGTGTCAATATTAGGAATGTGACCACTTAATGCGAAAACCTCATCACATGTCACCATAGTCGAAGTATTGACAGCCCATAGGAACTCAACCTTTGAACATCCCATCTGTAAATGACCTCATAAAGAAAGTTCAATAAACCCGCATGAAATAGTGAAACAAAAGTTGCATACTTGTGAAGATGATCAAACTTCAGGTGATCAATATGTCTCAAATCTATATTCAGTTCTTTTACTATGCATATAAATGGTTTGTTATATAAAAGACTTATATCCACCAATAAATAATCATTTTCTTACTATTCTATCCTTATCCTTGGCTGATCTCTGGTAGACCATTTCTTAACCATCCTCCTTCGATCTATAGGTCATCGTATTAATCTGGTTCATCTTGTCTCTACTCGAATTAATAAGAATTGGCAATCTCAAGGATTGCCAAAAGAGGAATGGGTCCAAGTGGAATATAGGATTTAGAAGTGAGTTTAATTAAAATATAATAAATAGTGTATTAAAAAAAGGAGAATGGTATGTTCTTCGCAATCTACTCCCTTATACATCAAACCAATGTGATAACAAAAAATCAAAGTTGATTCCATAAGGTCTAACAATATCATATAATTCATTTATCAATAATTTGAAACATCATAAGCATATGTCTAATAATGTCATACTTGAAATATATGTAAAAAATGGCATACATAGAAAAAATTATACAAAACATATGCCCAATAATGCCATATAGGTGTAAAATGTACATCATTAGATATATAGCCTTTCCAACTAGGGGAAAATAATAAATCCCTAATTGTCTTTAATTGCCAACAAGTGGGAGATGGTGTATATAATGAGGTCTTCCTAACATGCTCACTAATCCATTAGTCTAGAATCTTCTGTAGCTTGACATTTACAATCAAAATTATATGTGAATAAATAACTATTTTATATAAAAAAATAAAATATAATTACACATAAAACTTAATATTTTCTTACAGCTAGGTGATAATTCCTCTGTATATACACCTCACGGATACACTGATGGTTAGGAGTAATAAGACCCTACAAAAAGCATCAAAGTTATCACTCGATTGTGCCTATGAATTTTATATTGAATTTCAATACTAATGAAATTTTAATGTAAACTCTTTCATACCTTAGTCATTGGCTTAGAACTAGTGAGTGCAATAAGGACTCATTGATCAATACAATGATGAAGATGTAAAGGAATCTCTGATGTCAATAGCTTAAAATGATAATACACGAGACTCAAATGTAGTTATGAAGAATACACATTTTATTTTCTCTCCATATCAAATAAAATATTTTGGTACCTCTGTGAATGTAGTATGACATCCTTTATTTTATAGTGTTGATCCCAAAACTACAACACTTATTATTTATTACACATGTATGTAAATCTGTTAAGCATCAAATTCAACACCTTTGTGTGCAAAATAATGTACTATATGTTAGAGTAATAAATTAATTTTCTTATTAATTAAATTATATTGATATAATTACTAAGTTACTTATTATATTGATATAGTTTACTTATAATTCCTTTCGATTTACAACTAATTGAAATGATTTCCCCAATTTTTCATCTAGTCACTAGGAAATTGGATTTGTTGTCTCTTTCTCTTAAAGAACCGGATCTACTAGTTCCTTTGGTCTAGAAGCCTTCCATTGAGATTGGGGTTTTGAAGGGTTCAAGGTTTGAGGAACTTTTTATAGAATATCTTGAAGAAGGAGAGGTCATGTATAATGGTTTTGAGGAAGGCTAGAGTTCCATCCAGATGGTGTTGCAAAATGGCCAAGTGGAGGAGGAGGTAGAAGAATAAATAGAATAAATACATGAGAAGGAGGATCATGAGGGCAATGGAAAATTTTGGGAGGGAAGCAATTAGGAGAATGGGTCAAATATGCTTCTCAACTAGACGGAGAGTATTGCATTGGACACTGATACTAGTCCACCTCATGGCAAGATCACCAATATTGGTGATGACCTTGTTAAGGAGATCGTGCTACCAATCAAAACTTTACCTATAAACCTACAAGACTTCATCCCTTGGTAGTGGTAATGGTAATAATTATGGTTGAATGTGTTTGAAATAGAAAAAGAAATGAAGGGTGTTTTGCATAACACTATTCACTCATCATAGGTTGTATGGATTCAAACCCACAACCAAGCTTTTATACCATTATAAAAATTACAAATTATAAGACTATGCCTTTCATGATAGTTTCATTTTCATATTGGAAAATGAAGAATGACCTTTGGAACAAACATAATAAATACTTCCAAATACAAATCAAGCCAATGTATTGTATTATAAGCTCGAATGGTAAAGACCAAGCCCAAACATTTATTAAGGTGTAGCATTTATAATTGTCAGGTTCATGTGAAGAAGTCATTGTTCATATTCTCATTGTTGTGTAATTTGATGATAAGAAGAATACAATGATATAGAGGTTGATAGTGACTTAAAACTTTACAAAATGCAATCAATGAGAATTTTACATTGAGGTGGGAGTAATAATCAATGTTTTATTCTCATTGTTTAACAAACTCTTATATAAAGAGGGAGTAGACAGATAATATGGTTTAGTCTTCTTTCGAGAATCTTAGTCATATTTGTTCAGAAGGATTCATGATACAACTACTATACTTAGTGTGACCAATTGATGCTAAAAACCTTAGTATTGATGCTACAAACCTTAGTATTGACATAATTTAACCTCTACAATTCAAGGCATAAGATGGTTAACATATAATGGTACTTGAACAAAGAACGCTAATAACTATTGAGGATGTGAATTGATAATACCATTTCGCAGATGATTTTGGCATCTCACCCTTTATCACTTGTGCATCAACTCTATTAGCCCTCTTCTTTGGTGATCTACAAATGAAGAATTAGCATAGTAAAAAATCTAAGATAAGATTAAAAAAATGGGTCCTATTAAAGAATCTAATATAAATTCAAATAATGTATCTAGATTCTAAATAAATCAAAACTAAATCTCATCACTTACACATCATAACAATATAGTCCAGCTTAGTCATGTGATAGTCTTAGGGAAGAGGTTGTAAGATTGTATTTGGATCCAATTGATCACTTTTTCTCTCTCTCCCAATTCAATCTAATGAGCCAACTAGATCTGCTCGACATTTTAATGTCTCAAGTATTGCCTCATGGTCTGACTCACTAACTTTCCAAAGAATCTTATTATTTAGTTTTCCACCATATTTTATCAAGTGGACATTTGATGCGACAACAAGGTTTGAATAATGAAAAATCTTCCTCTTTGTTTGCCAATCCTCCAATAACCACAAGTTAGGATTCTTCATAGGATATTGTCTAAGCCATGTGCCTGTTACAACTACCACACTGACATGGTACTCTAAACCTTCACCATCTATAACCGAGTGATCCAATTTTTGTTTGGCTTCAACACAAAAACACAAATTATAATCTGTCCCTTCTTTATTGTCTTCAGGTGCAATAACAGCAAAAACATGGCCTGTAGTGACAAATGTAAAAAATGTGATCATTAATTAAGAAAATACTTGGGTAAAAGTTATCAAGTTATATATATATATATATATATATATATATATATATATATATATATATATATATATATATATATATATATATATATATATATATATATATATATATATATATATATATATATATATATATATATATATATATATATATTACTAGGTTGCACTAGATCTAACAAGCAATCAAAGTAAATAGATGAATCCATCTCTACCATTTCCAGTGCTTGTGGGGAACGATAGGTGTCAATTGGGTCCAAAACCCATATATCCCATTTGTCCACCCATTCAGTTGACTCACAGTCATCCCAATTTTCCTCTGCACATGATGGACAATAGCATGCCATTTTTTGTGTGTGGATACTCCATGAACTTGCATCAGAGCTTCTAAAAGAGTGTAACTCACTATATCCTATTAGTGTGCAACAATCCTGATATGGTGCAATAATAGTATTATCTATCAACCAAAAAAATCTATGAATTGTAGACTCACCTTCCTTACCTAAACCCATTGTAGCATTACACCATTAGATGATGGATTTTTCATCTATCAATATTGCTCCATCTTTCTAATTTAGTTCTTCATGAGCCAAGGCTCTTTTAATGCATGTGCCTGCACCATCATGCTCTCCCTTACCATGACCAGCCTTCTTGAAATTCCACATATATTGAATTCTACACAACCTATGCATCCTGCTCAACCAATAGAACATCTGTGCATTCTTGAATTGAGATGCACAATTGTCTAACCAAATAATGTGTTGACGATATGATATGCCCATGTTAGCCAAATCTCCATAAAATAATTGAAAACAACCATGTACAAACTCCGTAGAATGTGATCGATCCTCGCTGATGTAAAAATGGTACTCCCTCAAAATCTTCCTATCACCCTCTGTACTTGTAGGTGAATGCATGAATGTTATGTGAACAAATATGGAAACCTGTTGAGATGTATAATACTATTCTTACACCTCATTTTGTGGTTGTAGTGTATAGTTCTCTACAAAATCTACAACCAAAAAAATGGTATCCAATGGAAACATAACCTTGCACAACCTGAATTGCAAATCCAACCATCAAGCTCTATGGGTATGCCTTGCATACTCATAAATAATCTTTTCACGAAAAATCTTCATGAACTCATACACTGGAATCTTTTTAATAACTAGATCAAATCTTTTACCATGTTTCCCATCTTTTAGAGCATATGTCACTGTCTTAAATTTTCCATAATCTACTAATTCATTTCCAATTGCATGTGTACTATCCATATGTTGACAAGTTGATAAAAGTTGCAAAGAACCACAAAATAAGCACGTACCATCCAAGCATGACGTCCTGTAAAATTGTTAGTCATCCCCTATTTCACATAAAATGTTGGATATGAATTCCCTTGAAGATATTGGTGGCTCTTTTATGTCACAATCCTAGAAAACAAACTAAGAATGCAAAACTACGCATATGTGCCTAAAAACATCAAAATGGTTATAAAATTCAATATGTATCCTACAACAACAAGTTGTGCATGTGTGATTTATTTTCACATAAAAAGGTCTACCCATCTCAAAAAATCTTTGACTTATTCGAATTTGAGGATACATACCAATAAATTTTGCAAAAAATTGTGTCTGAGTTGAGTCTAAAAAATGTTTCGCACGTGGCTCGCGATTTCGGCTACCAATCCTCCTCCTTACAACATCTCTTTGATTAGGAGAAACATGTGTGTTATTTTTCCAAAAATCTTCAATCAATGATTTGAAGGCTTCACTAATTTCTTTATCCTTTTGTGGTACTCTACTACTAAATGTCCATAACTCATTTTTTGTTGGATCTTCTAATCTCTCACACCTTAGCATGGCTCTCCTTAAAGTACCTCTACCAATTTTTAATGTTTTGCTTGTCTTTCTCATGAGTCAAGCTTTCTTCATTTGGCTACTTACTATTGTCAATGTGAGTACTCGTCTTGTGATATTACTATCTTTGGCGTGTGATTTAGAACCCACTTTGTCATAAGCACTCATTAGATTCTTTATAATATTTCTTTCATTTGAATCATCCATCATTCTTAGCCCAAGAATCTTCATGATAGGCCTAAATTTCAAATTCCTCATCATTTCAACAAATAATTGGCATTGACCTGTAATATTTAATTCTTCAAAAAATAATCTCCACATATGATTAACTTTTCTTTGACAAGTACACTTGCTAATCTTGTTAGGCATTGATTTCAAAATGTTAGTATCAATATCAATCAAATATTTTGGTTTTCTAAAACGAATTCTAGAAGGTTTCTAATTTCTTCAATTCTCTCAATATTTTGAACATCAATATAAGGTTGAGTGTATTGCGTACCTTGAACCGAAGATGATGTGCCTTGGAAATAAGATGTAAAAGATAGAATATCACCTACTTGATGTGTTGATGTTGTGCTTTAAACATGACATGATGGAGTGTGTATATCATCGAATCTATAAATCAGTGTCTCTTCAACATGAGAGGATGATATGACTTCAACATTTGAAGATGGTGTAGTAGATGATATGACTCCAACATTCAAAGATGGTGTAGTGGACGATATGACTCCAACATTGGAGGATGGTGTAGCTTCTCAATTCAATTGTCTTCTTGAGCGTAACAATCTCATTCGTTCTCTTTTTCTTTCTAATTCTTCCTCCTTGTTTCCTTGTATTGGTGGTTCTTGATCCTCTTCGAAAGTCGATTCTTCATCATTGGTTTGCAATTTTCTTTGTTCACGTAGTAATTTTATTTTATCTTTTTTAATTGTCAAATCTCTCTCCCTATCTGCATTTATTTGAATCTTTGGTTTCTTCCTTGGCATGATGATGATTTCTACATGTCAAATTATTCAAACATTCGAATTACTTAAAATATGTAAATTACAAATTATTTAATTACATATAAAAATTATAATTATTTGAATGAATACACAATATATATCAAACAACTTGTCAAATTTCTAACCATTTCGAAATAATATTTCATTCAAACATACAATTTTCAATGAATTCACTATATATTACATAACATATCAAATTATAATCAAATTTGTATCTATATATCGACAAACAATATTTAAAATGGATTGCACTAACCTTTTCTATTAAAGGAATATTTAGAAATTCTTCAAATCATGTATCCAATGATTGAATTTAGTGTTTGCTAGCTTCCAAAAGTGTTGAAATAGTGTTTGCTATGTTGAAACTCATGTTTTCTGTCGGAATAACAGAGAGCATAATAGACCAAAAGTTAAAAATGGACGAAATGGGCCCCAAGGTTGGTTTTTTACTATTTTTTGGTGATTTGAGATAGTGTGTATGCACTATAAAGTGTGTACGCACTATAAAGCACGTACGCACTATCTCAAAACACATCACTCCCCATCCTCCCTATTCTCTATCCTCCCTACTCTCTCTACCTCTCTCACCCCCTCTCCTCTCCCATCCCTGGCTCTTTAGATCTCTCACACACACTCTTATCCCCCCTATCTCTCTCCCTCTCCCTCTCCTACTACCTAATTTTTCTCCCCCATCCCCTACTCTCTCTCTTCTCTCCCATCCCCTACTTTGTCTCTCTTACACACATTCCCATTCCCCCTCTCTCTCCCTCTCCCACCGCCTACTTTCTCTCCCCCATCGTCGTACTCTCTCTACCACCCCCTACTCTCTCTCACACTCACACTACTACTACCTATTATCTTTCTCTCTCAAGTTATCTCTCTCCCTCTGTACTCTCTCTCTCTCCCATCTTGTACAAGCTCTCTCTGCCTCTCCCATTATCTCTCCCACCACCTACTTTCTCTCCCCCATCCCCTACTCTCTCTCTCATCTCCCATCCCCTACTCTCTCACACTCTCCCCCATGCCCTACTCTCTCTCTCCTCTCCCTTCCCCTACTCTATCTCTCTTACACATACACCCCCATCTTCGTACTCTCTCTCTCTGCCACCACCTACTCTCACACTCTCACACTCTCTCCCATCCCCTGCTTTGTCTCTCTTACACACACACTCCCATCCCCCCTCTCTCTGCCACCCCCTACTTTCACACTTTCACACTCTCTCCCATCCCCTACTCTCTAACTTTCATAGATACACACACTCTTATCCCCCCACTCTTCTTCTTCTCTCACATCCCCTACTCTCTACATCTATCACACACACTCCCATCCCCCCTATTTCTCTCCCTCTCCCTCTCCCTCTCCCACTCCCTCTCCTACCACCTACTATCTATCTCTCTCAAGTTCTCTTTCTTCCTCTCTACTCTCTCTGTCTCTCTCTCTCTCCCATCCCTTACTCTCACTCTCTCTCCCATCCCCTACTACTTTCTCTCAAACTCTCACTCTCTCTCCCATCCTTTACTCTATCTCTCTTATAAATAAATACACATTCCCATTCCCCCCCTCTCTCTCTCTCGCAGTCCTTGTCCCACTGCCTACTCTCTCCCATCCCCTACTCTATCTCTCTTAAATGCTTCCATTCCACCTCTCTCTCCCTCCCACTCCCTCTCCCACTGCCTTCTCTCCCTCTCTCTCTCTCTCTCTCTCTCTCTCTCTCTCTCTCTCTCTCTCTCTCCTTCTCTCTCCCATCCCTCTACCATTTCTTACTCTCTCTATCTCACTCTCCCCTCTCTCATTCTTGACTCTCTCTCTTTCACACACACACACACACACCTATCCCCCTCTCTCCTCTTCCATCCCCTACTTTTTCTCTCACTTGCTCTCCCTCTCCCACTGCCTACTCTCTCTCTCACACACACACTCTCTCTCTCTCTCTCTCTCTCTCTCTCTCTCTCTCTCACACACACACACACACACACACACACACACACACACACACACACACACATTTCTATTCCCCCCTCTCTCCCCCTCTCCCACTCCCTCTCCCATTGCCTACTCCCTCTTCCATCCCCTACTCTCTCTTGAGCTGCTTTGTCTTCCCCCTCTCCCATTCCATACACTCTCTCTTTCACACAAATGCACTCCCATCCTTCTCTCTCTCAAGTTCTTCCTCTCCCACTTCGTTTCCAATCGCCTACTCTCTGCCCCATCCCCTACACTTAGTTTCTCTCTCCCAACCTATACTCTCTCTCACACTTCCTCTCTCTCCCATCCCCTACTTTAAATCTCTTTCCCACATCCCGCACTCTCTCTTTTCCACCCCTACTCTCTCTCACACTTCCTCCCTTTGCCACCCCTACTCTCTCTCTCTCATCCTATACTCTCTTTTCCACCCCTACTCTCTCTCTCTCTCTCATCCTATACTCTCTTTGCCACCCCTACTCTTTCTCACTTTCTCTTTCCCATCTTGTACTCTCTCCCCTCTCCTATCCCATACTTTCTCTATATCTCTTTCACGCACACACATAGCCATTCCCCTATCCCCCCCACGTAGTTCTCGTTTGCAACTTAGTTCTTAATAGTGCATGCACACTATAGTGTGTGCGCCCTATAGCGTGCACACGCTATTTAGAATTGAGGTTTAAATAGCACGTGCACACAATAGGGCACACACACTATTTAAACCTTAATTAAACCCAAGCCTAAGGCTTGGTTTTGCCTTGGAGATCCAACCCAAAGGTTTGGATTTGATGAATAGGCTTGAGACATGTTTTCCAGCAAACATACAAAAAATGATTATTTTTTCTTCTATGCTCCCCTTCAAGATTTCTAATGGCTGGGTATCGATAAGATCAGGTTACATAGCATTATAGGTCTCTGTGTTAGCTACCTAACCATATAATTTATTTTTAATTTGAACTATTTCAAGCCTTTCATCTATAATTTCTTTTGAATGTATGTTCATTTTTTGTCAAAAACTACCACGTACTAATTGGCCTATAGATTTTAGCTCGTTCATCAAATTTTGTAATAACTTATTTTTTTAGAAACTAGACTCCACTCTACACACTTTGAAATTTTTTTTTTTTTGATTTTAGATTAGTTTTCAATTATTTCTAGGGGGAGCACATAGATATTTCACGTTTTTGGGATGTGTCTAGTTAAAAAATTCATAAAAAAAAATACACATTATAAAATTACCTGAAAAATCTGGGATAAACTACATAGTGTTAAGTAACTTTTGACCAAAGAGATTAAAGAATTTCAAAAAAAAAGTTAAAATTTTAGGGGGGCCACACTTTGTACTGTGTTATGTTTTTTTGGAATAAACAGTACCACTTTTTGTGGCCCCCTTTTGTGAGGACCTAAAACTAAACCATTTTGAAAAAAAATTAGTAGTTTAGAAACTAGATTCAAAGGACTACAACTTTTGTTTTTGTCATATCTAAAAATTTTGAGCGTAACTATCTTCAAATTCTTGTAGAAGTTCAAAATTTGTAGATTTCAAGAAAAAGGTGTCCACTTATACCCCCCTTTTGGCACCACAACTTTGTGCACTTACCCATGTTAAACTAAAACCAATGAATTCATGGAATTTTTATGAAAGATATTAACCCTTCACCAATAATTTGATTCTTGGACTATCATCATAGACCTTGTCAGTGCTAAGGTGAGGGAGCGACTCAAAAACTAATAAGGAGTAAGATAGTCAATCAGAACTAATGAAGAATATGATAACATTAATAACTAAATAATTATTGAAACAAGACATAATAGATAAAATCATAAGCTACCAAACAAGAAGACAACCCATAAAATAAGAGTAACCAAGCGAGAAGAAGGAAATCAAGCAAGTATGCCAATTGAGTTACAACATAAGAGGAAATAAGTAGACAAGGACTACTGATCGATAATTGAAAATGACACTGATTAAACAAGAAGATAAACATAATGAGACTATTCAATGGACAATGAACTAATTTAACAATCAAGAGGTAAGACTCTAGAAATAGCTATTCAATACACTACTCTTGATAACCCATTCTTAACCACCAAGAGACTGGAAATGCTACAATGAGCTTGAACATTCTAGATATAAATGACAGCTACCATACCGATCTAGAAAGAGTTTGTACAATCACACATATTTAAATGGTAGGTACACTAACTTTGGATGATACCCAAACAAATTGAATGCGAGTTAATCAATTTAAGAAGAGTATCCCTCTATGAGCTATGGGACAATATTTTATAAGTCTATATTTCAATTATATGCAAGAACTATTAGGAATGTGCGCTGATCTTAAGGCAAGGCCCTAAGTGACACATCTATGTTGGACCAAGGTAAGCCTATATATAGAAGTTGTGTCCCTAAATCCAGAAGACTTCCAAGAGAAAGTCAATAGCTAGGGGGGGAGGATGTAAGGCCCACACTAGTACCCTACTATAGAAATGAATGTGATTAGGAGTTAATTAGGTTATGAATGCCATTCTATTTCTAATAATGATTTATGAGATCCTATTAGAGGTTGATGCAGATTTTAGCTATTATAAGTCCAATACCAATTCAATAGCATTATGTTGAATAGATAGGACCACATGGAAATGAGATTCAAAATGTTCAAGCTAAGAACTTGGCCACAAGATACTAGGGATGATCTACTAGGCAATTTGGAAGGATAAAATAACATTTGTTCTACTAAGAACAACTATGACCATAGGTTATGATGACAATAAGACATATGGATATGTTTGGAAATTGGTTCTAAATTATTATGACATAATTATTGAAACATTCTATTAGTATGAGGAGTTAACCCTAGAAAATCAAACAAACCCTTCATAAGGTGATAAAGGGGTATTGCTAGGAACATCACTATACCTAACTTGATTGAAAGGTACTAGTTAACTAGTTTGCACATTAGCGATTTTAACTTAGGAAATGTATGTTAAGATTCATTTTATATGTTTTCATGATTTACTAAAGAGCGCATAGAGTTTCATTGTTATGTTAGAAAGAGTTGTGATAATATTCAGAATGATAATGAGTGATATTAAGGAAGATTATTATTGATAGACATATTTGATATTTCAATGTTTTGAATATTTTATGAGGATTTTTAGATGGAAGTTAATTGTATATGTTATGCAAATTATGTGATATTAGATTATTTTGCATTTATCTGTATTTTTTTTATATTATTTTATTGAGCTACTGATGTTTAAGTTGAGTGTGCAAGAAGAGGAACCATGGAAATTTAATGGGGAAACATGGTATAGGCACATGTCTAAATGACTCTGTCAAGGTGAATCTTTGTAAGATTCGGAAACCTCATTGTGATGTGCTTATTTTGTAAACGTGAGATGTATGTGTGTGGTATGTTTTTCATGTGTAGATTTTGAATGTGTCATATGTGACATTTTAGTGCATTTTGTGTGTGTCACTTGACATTTGTGCTTGCTATGTGAAATGACATGTTATTCGTCAATGGATCATGTGGCCACCTTATTCCATGTTAAATTCCTCAATTGCAGAATTTGATTATTGCCTTAGTTAGTAAAACGACAAGGTTATCACCTTGGAGAAATTGAAATTTGAATTACCTAGCTTTGGGAGGGTCATAAAGTAACTTTAAGGTAAGGTGTGATTAAAATTAACCCTACCCATGTTAGTACTATAGGTTAGCGAGCTATTAATGACCTCTATGGTGTCTAGGGGACCTAGGAGACCTCATGAAAATGACATTCTTCATTGAAATCGAAAATGAGAAGGATATATCTATATATAGAGGCATGGCTAAATGGAAAATTCACTTGGCCACTCTCTATCTTTAGAGACTATTAGGGTTGAAGAGGAGGGAGCTCTAGTACAATTATTCTTTGCCTTTCTTGGAGGAAGGTTGGTACCATGATCCATGAAGTTCTTTATTTTGCATGTAGATTAGAAATGGTGTTCTCTATTTCATGATGAGATTTTGGTGTATTGTGGTGTGTTTGTGAATAAATCCTTGTTGTGTGTTGCATGTGGGTGGTGTTGTGTGAGCCTTTCTTTGATTTTGTTTGTTTCAAGTTATGTGTTTGTGAATTCGGTGTGAGGCATCACTCACCCTTGGGAGGGAAGAGATGCTTGGGTGAAGGTGTTAGTTGGGCTCACACATGTAGTTGAGGAATACTCCCTTGTGCCGAGATGGTTGTATATGTTCTATGGAATGTGAATTCTCTTGCTCACTTGCATCTTGGGAAGTATAAGGAGCTATGTAGAAGGGATGATGTTGGTTTCTCCGAAAGGGCATTTTGATAATGGAAATATGTGTATATTGTAATTGAAAGGTATGTAAATCCTCCTCATGGTGAGAGCCCACCTTCACCCTAATCTTGATTCATTTGTTGAATCATTGTGTAAAACCTTTTTAATGGGATGTGTTGTGATGTCTCGTGCTAAATCTTGTCTTATTGTTGTGAGTGTCTATGGCATGTGAATGTGTAGAATGAAACCATTTATGCCTTGTTTTCCCAAGCTCAGTGGGTGGTCTCCTTGATGCCTAGGTTGGGAGGTGAGCCTCCATGGTTCCCATTTTGTCTTTCTTTTGCAGATTTTCACTTGAAGAGATTGGAAGCTTGATTGTCATGAAGTTCTTTACTTGCATGGAAGAAGACCCCTTTATGGTTGGTGTTGGAATTGAAAAGTGAACTCCATCCTATGATGAGCATTTTTCTTGTAGCAATGTGCTGTCAATGGTCTCATGTAGAGAGATTTTGAGATATCTTGTTGTGTGATTCTCCATTGTGTATTGTGAGTAAGGTCTCCACCACCTTGTGATTCTTTAATGTTGTGTTGATGTTGTTTTATCATTGCTTTATTGGGTATGTGTTGAGAAAAGAATTTGTACCATGTTAAATCATGGAGAATGGACTGAGCATTATTATTTGATACCTTTTTCTTCTAAAATTGCATGAGAATAAGATTAGTTGTGGATGTTCAATATTGGAAATAAAATTAATAGTGAGATATGCATTGGATAGTGAAGGAATTGTGGATAGTATATTCGTTGAGATTAGATGATAAGAAAGTTTTCTTAATGTATATTTGATGCTCTAAAAATTAGTTCCAAGAAATCTTGAGTTCCTTATTGCAAATTTGATTTCTTTAATAACAGCATAATAGTTGGTTCATGTTAAATTGATAGTAAAAAATAGAAGATGATGATGTGCAATGTAGTACTAGACCATTATAAATTCAATCTTAATAAACATGGAGAATGTTTAAAAAGAACTAGATAATAAGTAAGCTTAAAAGAGACCTAGAGATGCATATTTACATTTTGGAAAATGTATTGCAAAGCAAGAAAAAATCAATCATTCTATTAGGGCCCGTTTGGTTGTAGGCATAGGAATGGAGAATTAGAATGGAAAATTAGAATGGGATTGGGAATGGAGAATGGGAATGGAAAAGAGCAATCCCATTCCTGTTTGGTTTGCCTAGTATTTGACTGAGAATATGTTACTCCCTTGTTTGGTTGTACAAAATTGGAATTGGAATATAGTTAAGTTTATATTTTAATATATATTATTTATTTTAATATGGTATTATATTTGGTTAATTATTTCTATATATTGTAAAAAAAAATTATTTTTTTAAATTCTATTGAAATTAATTTATGTCAACATTTTTTAATGAAGAGATATAAACATAAAAATACTATACACAATAATATAATCATGAAATTAGTAAAATTTGCTCATCCTTATCCGAATTTGATAAATTGAGTTGTAGATCAATTTAATTTTTAAATTCATTTAATATATTTTATTTGTTTCACTATATTAATATATTTGATTAATTATTTCAATTTATTGTAAAGAAAATAATTTTTTTCATTTTATTTAATTAAATGAAATTAATAAGAAATTAATTTATTTCAACATTTTTTAAATGAATAGATATAAACATAAAAATGTTATATAGAATAATATACTCTTGAAATTACTAAAATTTGCTCATCGTTTGATACAAAATCATATAAAAGGTTTAGTCTCCATGATTCTTTACAACAAAATTGTCATTTCATTACTAAAATGAGAATCACCATGATCACCAATAGTGTGTTTATAAAAAATAGAACAAAATTAAGTCTAGTGCAAGTAAGCCATAAAATATAATTATGTTGGACAAAATGAAGGAAATCATGTATTGTTCATCAATTGCTTCAAAAAGATTGTAAGTTCATACATAGTCTTAAAAAAGATTATCAGGTCATAAAGATTGTAATTTATCACAAAGATCTTCTGAACTTAAACCTAATGTACTCTTCCCTCTCCTCTACAGACATCTCTATGAACACCCAAGGTTTTGTTGGTTCAGAAGTAAAACAGTCATAGGCCACAATCAACATATCCTTACTGATTCTAGGCATGGCCTTTAGGGCAGCAAATGCAGTTGATATATCTTTCTTGATTTCTCTTTGATCAACATTTATATTATTACCCCTACTCATACCCTGATCTATGTTTTGGATGCTCTCACAGATGACATCCAAACAAGAAGTCATGCTTGTCTTCTTTCTCTTATGCCTCCTTGTTGTTGGTGTAGAAGGATTTTGTCTTACGGATGTAGTAGAATTGTTTGATTGGAGGAACTCTTCATCAAAATCAGAATTATTGAAGCCTCCATCCATAGGTGCATTGAAGCCCCCCTCATTGTCAAGATCAATAGCCTCTTCAAAAATATGCACATTTTTAGCCTCTACAGTTGTTTCTGCTACATTTCCTTCAGCTATGTCATTCCCAAAAATGCTTGCTAACTCATTGAAGTAGAAGAAGGGCTGCCTCTTGTACACTCGAGCATTTTTGAAGCAAGATCTCTACATGATGAAAAAATGAAGGAATTAGATATCTTTTGTAACAATTGATTGAGAGATATTTTATTGACATAAAAATATTACCTTCAACAACTCTTGCCATACACTATCCTCAACATCTACACACTGAGTTGTTTCATTCCATGTGAAACCACTCATGTTTTGTAGCTCTTTCATGATTCTGAAACCTTGCTTTCGTGTTTTCAATTTGTTTGTAAAGTTATCCTTTCCATGATTCATATGCATATCTTCATTAAACTTCTTTTGTATTGTTGTCCAAGCTTCCTTTTTAAAGCCCCCGTCTCCTTTTCTTCCTAATTGAATATGCTCAAAAAGTAAATCTAGCAATTTCCATTCCATGTCTCTTGTCCACACCACTCTGTCATTTTTACTTGAAGTAGCAACTAAGCTAGCAAATGCCGTCACATGTACCTCCTCATCCATTCTTGTTAGATTGGTGAATGACAGATGTAGCTGGAAAACTTCAAAAAAACAATAAAACTCTAATATAACTCCTAGCAACTATCACTTAGCATAAAAGCATGTGTGTTTTTTCAACGTCATAACATCCATACCTAAAACTAAATTTCCCATGTTAGTGATTCTATTTTCTAGAATGTTTATACAAAATTGTAAGCCCCTCTTCGATTATCAAAAAAGCTGGATAATAAGAAGCAGCCAAAGATGGCAGCACAACTGAACTCTGTAGAAACTGAGCTTTTTATGGATTATTCATGTTTTCCATGCCCATTAACAATGAAGGAGATTTTAGAAGATATTAATAGAGTATTATAAGAAAGGGATTAGGATGATAGGTCCACAGATGTTTCCAGTTGCAACAGAGCAATGTCAAGGTAGTAAAGAAACCTGGGATCTAAAACAAGTGACAAAAATTTAAACAATAAAAATATTTCTCATATAGAAAACCTCAGATTCATAAGCTCAATTTTATACAATAGATGGGGTATCAATGGTGTAGCTGCATGCTTAGAGGTGTATGGTTGGCCATACAGTACTGGGAAAAAGTTGTAATCGGTTGGAAAAGATGAAGTTCTACTGAAAACAGTGTTGAAACACTAGTACATTATCTAAGGCATTCTGTCAATGATGGCATAAGGGTGGAGCATCAATTTGTCAATGAAAAGTTTGCAATATCAACCAATTTTGCTACATCTGCCATCTTAATGATGTTGACTTTAATTACATGGGTTGAGAAGTGGACTTTAGTAAAGAATAGGCCGAGAAACACATACTAAATGTCCAAATCTGATTGATATCCTTCTTGAAATGATGGAACTTCACTGCTATTAGACTATTAACTTATGTTAACTAATAAATAATGTAACTAACAGCTTGTGTGACTGATCTATTAAATAGAATGACTAAATTTCTCTCTACAAACATGGTGCTTAGCCAGGGTTGAGTAAAATAACTCAGATCCAACTCTATAAGATGCTAAAAAATTCACCAAAAAGACCGAAATCAATACTCAAATCTTCAAATATTCTATGGCAACACAATATTGAAATTTATATTACATACCTATTGCTGGAACCATAGTTAAAACCTTCAGTATTAGCAACAATGCTATAGCAGTAGCAGCTACTGCTATGGTTTCTTTTTAATCCTAGATTTCTTTGTTAGTTTACACAGTAAAGAAAGTGTGTCATGAATAGCATCAAATAAATACACAAGATTGATCAATTATAGCCCACAGTGGATTGTTACAGAGGTTTATTTTTCATCAAATTACATGAAATGATGAAGACATAAGGAAAAAAAGATTTGGTCAAAATATTGATTTCTCAACATTGTAAAATACAAGACTGCAAAACTATATAAAGGTGCATACAGTGAAGTTTCCATTGTAATCAGCAATCTCAAAATAAATGAGATCAATCGTAAGAAATGTTCATAGGAAGTCATATTGTACCAGACATGTACCAAAGCCAAAAAACCATATTCATAGAAATACCAAGTATATATATATTATAAATACATCATAACTATTATATAATGAGTTTTACATAAATATGTCATTGCTACGAACTGCAAATATATGTTCATGTTTTGCAATACAACTAAGTTCAAGAGTTGTAGTCTTCCCACATCCTTTGGGCTATTTCATCTCAAAAATTCCCCCAGTCATCTATGTCTCTTTGATTCACTCCATATATCTCTAGGATGGACACATTTATCCCAGCACAATCATCATCCTCTTCAATATCCACTTCGGCTGGAAGACCATCCTCCATGGTAATGAAGTTGTGTAGTATGCCACATGCCAAAACAATCCTTGTTTGGGTAATTATACTGTAGGATGTTGCATGCTTTAGGATAGGAAAATTTGTTGCTTTAATATACCACATGTTTGCTCAATCACATTCCTAAGAGAGGAGTGTCGATGATTAAATAACTCTTTGGGAGTGCTGACCGGGTTTTCTCTACAAAACTCTTTTAGGTGGTAACATGTACATCAATAAGGGGTAAGAAAACCTGGTACCTTTGGATACCCAGCATCAACTAAATAGAATTTGCCTACATAAATGGAAATAAAGTTGTAATCAAAATAGAGCATATGAGTTTTGATTTAATATAATGATAATATTATCATATAAAATATGAATTAATATACAAGGAGGAACCACCAGTGGATTTTCTCTAGACAAAGCTGAAGCAAGCACCCGACTATCTGTAGCAGACCCTTCCCAACCAGCTAGAATATATTGAAACTTGTAGTCAAATGAACAGACACCCAAAACATTTTGTGACAAATTGCCTTTTCTATCACGATATTTTGCTTGGATGTCCACATCGATAGTAACAGGCATATGGGTTCCATCCATTGCACCAATACAATCCTATAAAAAGAAATATTATTATCAAATATAAATTAATATTATTATTATTTTCAGCAAAGAAAGAAATGTCACTAGAGAATTTACCTTGAAATATGGATCAAAATGGTCCTTCCTAGCAATTTCTGGAGGAGTTGTTGCAAGAGGGGGTAACAGATAATCACTATGAAGTGCTAATATGGCCTTGAAGACATTGTGGAAGTGTCCACTCACTGTCTCTCCTAAGTGACCAAAGTTATGGACAATCTTTCGGTTCCTTAGATTATGGCCAAGGGTGTGGAGAAACATCACTAGTTGTTCCTCCAATGTTATGTTATCCGTATCTTGGACGATCCCTTTTCGTCTTAGAATTTTGGCCAAGCGAAAGAAGGCTACACTACTCATGCGTATTTGGTCATGGCAATCTGTATTAGTAGAATGGATAATACGCCTATAAAAAGGACATGCATCTCTTCTTCGCTTATTCCTATGTCTTCTAGCCTCTTGGGGAGATACTACTATCAATACTGCAAGGTTGGCGAATAAAACATCAAGTATGTGGATGACCTTGATCTTCCTAACTATGACTCCTTGGACTTGTATATTTTGAGTAAGATCCATCAAATGACCTACAATGAAAACAAGGTCACATAAATCTTACTATTGTTAAGAGTTATATAAACAAAATATAAAAAATAATTACTTAGAACAACCGAGAGTACATCAATACATAGAAACTTTTCTTACTACATATGATCTCTAGACAATATGGAAGAGGCAACTTCTAGCTTACATTGTATTAAAGAGATAATGAAGAATATACACATATGCTGAAAATGGTCAAACAAAGAGCTATACCATGTTTTGCAAGAAGGAAAGGATACTACAACTATATGTGAGCAGAAAAAGTAACAATTGAGCAAAAGACGATAGTACACCTATAGCTGTGATAGTTGTTACCAAGTCCAACTAATTATGCTAGTCAAAAGTCCATTACATATATCCAAAATAACAAATAGATTAAAGACATGTAACATATCTTTATACAAATTATTTAAATATCTATATATTGTTTTCAACATTATCTATCATTATTAATCTTTCTATGTCAAAAGATTTGACATATGATAACCCATTCATCTATTAAAAATAATAATATAAACTATACCAAATAAACAAAGCTTATTTGATGACCAATTACACTATACCATCTGCCCTCTTCTATGGTGGATTGATTCTACCCTTGTGACACTCCAAACAACATATTTTATTGTGGATTACAGTACAGATTAGACATTTTGATTGGTCTCATTCATATAATTCTTTCTCACAATTTTGCAAAAATGAATGTTTATATATGTGTATATGCAGACCAAAATTTGTATAGCACAATAGATTTTCATGTTATTTCTCTATTCTGATTTTTATAGTTTTCTACAATTATGTAAAAATGCAAAATAACTAGTAGGAGTACTTTACTGAAATCTTACTATTATATATATATATATATATATATCTGATAGGAAAGGAATTTGGGCAATAAGCTTTATCTGAAAGTGGTTGAACAATCAACACCTCAAATAAGCTCATATGAACCAAAAGTTGAAATAGATGGACAGTGCATATATTTATAGAGGTTTCGTATTTAGTAATTTGAATTATTCATTTTGTAGGGTTCTATTAGCAGTTTATTGGGCTTATAGAGATATTATGTTTCCAAATTTATGTATTGTTTGATACTAGCATGATGGCAGCGCTATTATTTCATGTTGAAACATGTTATTTATAAGTTCGAAGCGGGATCTAGTTGGGTGAAGTTAATAAGATGTTTAGTTTGTTTGTGCCTATAGGCACTAAGCACTGTGTGCTCTTTGTTTTGAAACGATTATTGTAGGAGTTGATAAACAAGGTATTTTGGATAGTTATGATAGAGAAATACATGTTTCCTTATGCTGCAAATCTAATAGGAAAGAGTACAAATATATTTAAAAAATAGAGCTATTATTTGCAACCTTCTTGCCCATCTCAAACAAAATTAAATATGAAGTCAAGATTTCCGTAATGTCAAATTATTATGGATAAAGTGTCTTACCATCATGACTGCTTTGATGTTCTACATATATATATATATATATATATATATATATATATATATATATATATATATATATATATATATATATATATATATATATATATATATATATATATATATATAATCTGCAATCTTCAAATGATTAGTCTCTATAAAATATCTGAAAAAAACTTTGTAATTTTAATATTGTCCAAAGTATTGTGTTCATATGCAGCATTCTCTTCAAATTTTTCCCCTGATAAAGACCCGAAATTGTCAGATGATATCAAAATCATGGGGTTAATTTCATAAGACACATGCATAGTAAAATACCGTAAATAGTCACTTTCTGCAATCTTTCTTAACAAAGTATTGAGACAGAATGTAATGTGTCATTCTTATCCAATATGCTTGCCTTCAAAAGACTGCAAAAGATATTGGGCAAAATCTGTGTGCTGCTAAAGCAATTTCCATTAGTCCCTTGGCTGAGGTAAACCTGAGCTAAAAAAAGATAAGGAAACAAATATATCTTAATTTAATGTAACTTGCATGCTGGAAGCCCTTCACCTACAGAAAACTTGAAAGCCATCCCCATCAGGGATCTAAAGGGGATCAAACAAGTTATTAAAAGTTTTTGCAGCAACAAGCTTATAGCCTCAAGGAGATGTCTAATACAAGCGGTTTTAATACCGTTCAACTCCCCAAAGGGCATGCTAATGCTTAATCTTCAATGAGATATGGCATAATAGGAAAAGGGTTACTATGTCCTGGGTAAAAACATATTGACTGGGAGTTTCTTTCTGAATCTCCACGAGAATTAGGGTTTCTTTTTGAATTTCAACAAGAATTAGGGGTTTCTCTCTGAATTTTAACAAAAAAAAATGAGTTTTTGTGTTTGGATAGGCGTCAGCAAGGATGAGGTAGAAGTACTTGTAGAGAATGGGAACGTTTTGCAGATTAGTGCACTGAGCAATAGCAGAGCAGTGCCTTCTGGTGGAGAAATGAGGTGTCATAGGGGTGAGCAATCTAGGCTTGGTTATTTAAAGAGTATTCGACTTCCTCATGGTGCCAATCCATAGCAACTTAAGGCAGAGTTTGAGAATGGCATTCTCACTATTACGATTTCAAAGCTCTCTTCTTCTTCTGATGAACTTGAGCTAAATCAAACGATATCCCATGAACTCCACTATGCTTATAAAGAAAACAAGCTAGATTTTTAATTCCAACGGTAAAAAGATATTTTGGAAACATGCAATGGGTTAGAAAAATGCAAAACATACCTCCAAATGTAAGACCTCTGAGAAATGGAAGACCTCTACAATCGATCTGTTGAAATGGACCTCTGAAATCGATCTCCTAAAACAGTGTCGTGAAATGCAAGAGCAGGACTTTTTTCTACAGACCTAATGAAACATTCAATTCGCAATATGTTGGGAAAAGTAAATTGGCAGACCCGACAGATTATAGATTTTGTCATAGTGAGATTGGGAATGGAATTGGCCCATTCTAATTACAAGTTTTTTTAAGAGTGGATAAAAGCCCATTTTGGGCTAAAATAAGAATTTGAAATTCTATTCTCTAATCCCATTCTGTGTAACAAACAAAGAATTAGAAATGTATTCTAATTTTCTAATCCTATTCACCTCCTACTCCATAGACCAAACGGGCCCTTAGAGTCTAATAAAATAATAGACTTAGAATTAAATAATAATATTTGGGTTGTCAAGTTGAAATATACACATATACTTTTATATATTTACCAATTCCAAAATCTACCTTATTAATTAGAAGACAGACCTAGTCTTGAAATGATATGACCTGATCCAAGGGTGGGGTATATATAATAATGACATTACTAAAAAACAAAATATACATATGAACGCTTTAAAATATCTAATCAACCTAACCTAATTAAAAGGATATATGTGTATTCCTAGCCATTAATCCACCTAAGCTTGTAGCAATCCATAGTAGTAAGTTGCAAACACAATGGGGCAAAAGCACTTTCAAATTTATCAACTACCCCGCTAACCCTCAGAATAAAAAAAAGGGAAGCAAAAATAATTAATTGACAAGCTCCTTAAGAAGCTTTCCATCCACGTGACATGCTTGGAAGCAACAAAGTTTCCTCTTACAAAACATGACTTTGACATGTATTTAATACCATAGGCGCCACCATCTATGTATATAAAAGAATGATTAGATGGAGAAAGATACAAAAGTTTAAAAATGCAAAAAGAGGGAAGTTAGCAGCTTTACTTCCGAAACAAATTCCACAAACCCAAGACAGCGCAAGGGAGGGAGAACAAAGACTGAGGCCGACTAAAATCTCTAAAACAATTAAGCAATTTGATTATATTAGAGATATTAATGATAAAGGGAAGCCAGATAATTCTCAAGTGATAGACACAGTGGAGGATGGGCTACCAAATAATTACAGCCCCACAAAGACACCTATGACGTGGTATCCAGACATCTTTGTGAATGATTTAGTAGCTATGAAAGAAAGGGTGTGGGCACTTGAAGAGAGGAGCCAAATAGAAAGTATCACAATGAAAAGAGTTACTGAGGATAATTGGAAGTTGGCAGTGGAGGTCAAGTCACTTGGAAAAAAAATTCAAAAATTGAAATTTAATTTGGAAAAAGGAGAGTATGAATTAATATTGTTAAAGATAGAAGTTGGGGAAAAGAGGACAGCAACAAGTACTACGAGAGAAGGAGAGGCTATTGAAGCAGACAAAAACCCACAAATGAAAAATATACAAGATGCCATGGCCAATATAGAAATAAAAGAGAATCAACTTAGAGAACAGATCGAAGAAGTTAGATCATGGGCTAACATAGTAAAGAGGCCAGCAAACACTCCAATTGACAACATAGAAAAACAAGTTCGGAGACAGATTAGAGAGGAAAAAGAAAGAAATGAGAAAGCAACAAATATCATCGTCAAAGGGCTACGAGACTATGGAGAATAGGAGAAAACAATAGATTTAGTTAAAAGACTTCTTCAAAGACCAATTAGACTAGCATGGAACAACCATACAAGCTCAAAGAATTGGAAAATGGATTAGAGGAGGAAAAGATAGACATGTTAGAGTGACAATGAGGAATATAGGGGATAAAAACAACATTTTTAGCAAGAAGAAGTTTCTTAGAGGCACACACATATATCTTGATGATGACCTCACCGTAACTTAGCAAGAAGAAAGGCGGAAGGAATGGGAAAAAGTGAAAACAACAAGAGAAAATGGCAAGTGGGCGTGGCTACAAAATGGAAAAGCCCAAATCAGCAACAAAATCAAATGCAATAAATAGGAACTCGGGCCCACCTAGGAACATTTAACTATAGTTAGCTGGAACTGTAGAGGTTATCCTTGGAGAAGAGGACCTAGGTTAGGGCCGACAGCTAAAGATAATGACATCATTATGCTTATCGAGGCTCGTGAACATGATGGATGTAGGGTTCCAGATTTTGAAGGGTATAAGAAGGTATCACTATGGAATGAAAAGATAGATAATGGTAAGGGGCATGGAGGCATCACCATTCTAATAAAAGAAACTTGGAGCAGATTTGTAAACTTAGAGAAAGAAGATGTAAACAAGTAGTATATTTGGATAAAAATAACAGAGAGTTAGATTTCTACAAGGGTGGCTATCTGTTACTTCACTCCAAAAGGCTCAAAAATATATTAAAAACATAGATTGGATCGAGAAGACCCATTCATAGCACTCAAAAAAGACATAACAGCCTTTAGCTCTTTAGGGGAAATAATGATAATAGGGGATTTCAATGCTAGAACAACAAAAAACCAAACTCTCAATCTTAAGGAGAGTTACAATGAAAGCAGAGATCCCATTTGGCTCGAAGAAGAAGGGACACAAAAATGGGAAAGATCTTCACAGGATAGCATGGGAAAGATTAATCATTTTGGTGTTGAATTACTAGGCTTATGCTGCCTATATAACATGCTTATATGCAATGGTATAGAAAATTGGCCTAAATCAGGTGGAATCACATGCAAAAGATACAATGGACAAAGTGTTGTTGATTATGTTATATGCTCGCAAGACTATGTCTCAAAGATAATTAATTTTGAGATAGAAGATTGCCCCATGGAGTTAAAATCTGATCATAACCCCATCTTGATAAGGGTGGCCACTCACTTTAAAGATCAACATATTATCCCAAAACCTTTACAGAAGAGGAAGATGATTCCGACTGGCAATGTTTTAATGACACAAGAAAACAATGATACTTTTCAAGACTCTCTTTTGCGGCTATCTAGGGTTTCGAGAAACCATCTTGAGTCTGAAAAACAACATTTCATGGAAAAGGATAATCTTGTTCTTACTATCATTAAAGCATTGGAGGAGTGTAAAAGATCTAGGGCCCCAAAAGAAGCCAAGAACACTTTTTCGACCAATCCTTGGTTTGATGAGGAGTGCAAAATGGAAAAAAGGAATTTGAAAAAGAACATGAACAGAGAAAGTAGAAAGGAGTATGATCAGCTGATTAAAAAGAAGAAAGAAGAGTATGTGAACAAGAGAAGAATAGAGTTGATTAATCTTGGTAAAAACAACCCCAAAATTTTTTGGAAAGAGCTTCAGCAGAGAAAAACTCAAATAGAGAATAACATAACAGGAACCAAATGGCTGGAATATGCCAAGACTCTCTACGAATGTGATCTAGGAGAACGTAGTACCATGGAAATAGAGACTACAAGGGAGTTATTCAGCGAAAAGGATATTATTCAAGGCATAAGGAAGTTAGCTGCTAGTAAAGTGCAAGATATAGATGGTCTACAAGCAGACTACTTAAAATGGGGTGTTGCAATCCTCACACCACACATCACTAAGATTTTCAACAGTGTCAATAGAGAAGGTTTCCCTATAAAATGGACTACAAGTGTGGTGATCGCACTCCACAAAAGTGGAGATATAAACAATCCTTCTAATTACAAAACCATCATGATCAATCCACTATTTGGCAAGTTATTTAGTAGCTTGGTAGAACAAAAAATCAAAAATTGGGCTGAAATAGAAGGCAAACGTGCAAAAGGGTAAGCAGGCTTTAGACCGAAACACTCTATTATAGATCACAACATCACTCTTAGACATTTGATAGAGAAAGTTTGGGACACTCTAGGGAACGAGGCTTTTTGTTGTTTCATGGACTTAAAAAAAGCATCCGACACAGTGCCACGTAATAAACTATGGGATAGAATGGTAGAGCTAGAAGTCCCTAAAGAACTTAGGTCAGCGGTTTACAGTTTATATGAGCAGGTCAAAGCTAAAATCAGAATGATAGAAGGGATATCAGAAGATTTTGATAACAACATTATGGCTAAGCAAGGGTGTCCACTTTCTCCAACATTATTTGGGCTCTATATTGACAAGTTAGAAGATTGGATAAAAAATACCAATGGTGAGGGGGTGTAGCTAGCCTACTTTGTGATAAGATTGCTCTTATATGCAGATGATCTTATAATTCTTGCTAGAATAGCTAAAGGTTTGAAAGAGCACTTGAAAGCACTAGAAATGTTTTGTCATGATGTAGGAATGCAAGTTAACACTAGCAAAACCAAAATTATGATCTTCTCACTAAAGAAGAATAGGGACATACAAGACAAGTTTCTGTTTGAAAATAGCCCCCTTGAGATTGTGGAAGAGTACAAATACTTGGGCATCAATTTTCATAACAAACCCAACTCGGATACTTGCAGATTGAAAAGGATCCAAGGGGGCTGGAAGGCATTATACTCTTTACAAAACAAGTACAGGAACGTAGAATTATGGGATTGGATGACCATGAAAACTCTATTTGGTTTGCTGGACACTCTGATTATTCTATACGGATGTGAAGTGTGGGGCGGTAGTATGTCCAAACAGAAATGGCAGCAAGTAGAAAGAATTAAAAAACACTTCATCACATGCAATCTTAAAGTCAAGACCACAGTTACATATGAAATCCTTCTGGCGAAGGTGGGTTCCTTTCCATTAGAAGCCCAAGTTGGTAATAGAGGAAAAACTTGTGAGGCAGAAAAGCACATGGATGAAACAAAATGACAAATGGATGTAAAAATGGGATATCAACATCCAAACTTGCCTGGAGAACATTAAAGAAATAAAGAAGTTTGTCAATGAAAAATTTTGCAATATTTTGTGGACAAGACACATAGGCCAAAAAAAATCTTATTACATTAAAGAATTTAATCCCACTTCTAGTCATGATGAAAAGGCCTATATAAGGGCAACTATTAATTGGAAAGCAAAAATGTTGATGGCAGACCTTAGAACTAGTTCACATCAGCCGCGATGTGAAACTGGTAGATGGCAAGTTCCAAAGGAAGAGTGGGCAGACAAAACATGTTTATTCTATAATATGGGAACAATTGAGACAAAGCAGCACTTTGTTAAGGAATGCCTGGCTTACAACGACATCAGATTTGATTACACAAAAATATTATAGAACAAGGACTTCAACTATTTATTCGAGGAAGATCAAGTGAAGAGAACAACGGATTTGATTATCAAAATTCAGAGAAGGAGAGACAAGTTAACCAAAACTTTGCAAATGACTAGTTTGGCTCCTGACTCAGGAGGGTGATTGCATGGGTCCCATAAACTACATTAGTCCTGTGGACATCATTAAAATCTATCATATCATATCATATCTTGAAAATCTCATTAACTGTGGTTGGTGGACAGCAAAACATGTCTTCATCATATCTCATTAGTAAAGTCTTCATCATATCCTAGGCGCTTCCTAACTTGCCAAGTTGAGTTCCTCCTCCCTTCTACGTAATACCAAGTCAAAGCTCAAACACATGGGAAACAACAAGGATGGGGCGACCATGCAAGAAGGTAGGTGAAAAGTTAAATGTTTAAACAAGACAAGAACTTTTACACTCCCTTTATTCCAAAATCTGTCCTTCTTCCTCCTAGGCACCTAATCTTAGGCATGGGAAAATTAAGAATGGCTAAATGCTCCTTCCACTCACGCCTAGAAATACATAACAAGCATGTGGTAGCAAGGGATTTATCGCAAAAACTTTAGAAGTATCCAATGTACATATGAAGAGTTTAGGAAGGATTGTTTTATTTGAAGTTTATAAATAATGTTTTATTTGAAGCTTAGACATAATATATATAATATATATAAGGATGAAATTTGGGCCTTGTTTCGTTATCTTAAATGTGAATTTGAAATGGGGTCTAAGTTAATGGTTCAATGAAATTAAGGGGAAAATTTAGGATTCAAAGACTTTAATTTAATTGCTTAGTTATTTGGAATTATTTTAGAAATTAAGGAATATTCATCTTTTAGATTATGGTAACGTAATAATGATAATTAATAAAAAGCTAAAAAAATAAACAAATAAAATTTTAAAATAAATAAAAAGAGACATAATATTAATAGAAAATAGAATTTTAAAGAAAATTGATACAACGTCTTCTCGTCACAACTTGGGAACCTTCGTTGTTGTAATAAAACGAATTGAATACCACTTATATAATTTTTTAAAAATAGAAACTTTAACCCCTTCCACCTTGCATAAGTTTTCTTTTAGAAAATGAGTATCCTCCATGAGAGGAACTCGAAGATCAAGGTTCGGTCCACAACTTTGTACCACTAATAGCTTTTTTGATTCAAACATCGATGTGAGACCTAACTCGCATTTCCTTACAACAACAAAAGAAATCTGATTGTGTTTTGCCTTGTAAAACTAGGGCATGACATTTTGGTATCAGAGCAGGTTTATACAACACTGGGCATTAATGAGTCCACAAGAAATGTGTAGTGGTAAGTTTATCATAGTACCATATTGTAGGGAAAGTATGGCCTCCTAGAAAATTGACTCGTTACATATAATGTTACTAAATTGACAACTAAAATTAACATCCTAAATAGATAATAGTAAATAGTTGTGGTAACAATTTTAAACCATTAAGTATCAAGACAACATAGGCTATTATCGCAAACTTGTACAGGTTCAAATTTAAAGGATCTTTATGCAATTCCTCTGGTTGATAGTTGTAAGACTTAGCAATTCTAGATCTCGGCACACATGAAAATAATTCTTCTTGACCATGCAAACCTTCAAGACTAATAAGGTGGTAGCTCACCTCGATGATGTTAGGTATTGGTAAGAACTCGAAAACCCTTGTAAAACATGGATTTGATCCTCGGGGGGAAATGCTCTGAATCAAGGTAATGAGATTGATTAGCATGACAACTTATAGAATTGTGACAGGAACTCCCCACAATGTAGTATAACGATGTAAGGATTAAAATAATATATAATAAGTTAGTATCTTACACATTTCTTATTTAGATGTAAACTCTATAGTTTAAGTGATAGAAACCACATGTGAAGAATCCCATTAGAAGTGATGCCTGATAAAGATAAGTTTTCTAATAAATAGACAGGGGGAGAATAAAGAACAATATGCAAATAATAGAAAAAACAACACACATCAGAACAGATAACGTTGGATATAACATGGTTTACTGATTTTATTTTAGTATGTACTTTCCATAGCAAAAGAGGGCTCTTCACCACCTAAGACACCCTCATTTTAGGATAAGTAACATGATTATAGATACTCTCCAGCCAGGGTAAACCATAAAACATTAAAGTTTTCAGCATCAACCAATGGAACTTACAAGCCAAGTTTATGTTCAAATATTGTCATATTTCAACAACACCTCGCAACTTAGTGACAATTATCGCTTGGTCATCAATAGTTTGCTCAATCTGCACTACAGTTTGAAAGATATAGAAACTTGACAAAGGCAAAATAGTGCTCACTTTATCAATAAAGTCTTAAGGAATGAATTTCCTAAACTCGAAAAACCATAAGCAATAGGGTGTGGAATACTCTCTTCATCTACTCTCGGAAGGACCGAAAATACAAGGAAATCATTTATGCACATCATTAAGTTATAATGTAACTCTAGGGCAACCCTTCCTCTACTTCCATTAGTAAGACCCTGATACAACCGCAATGCTTTTGAGGATTTGAATTGTTATGAATTTTTGTTGTTGTTTTCAATTTTTGCATTTTTTGTAATTTTGTGGAATGTTCATGTAGGATGATTTTTTGGTATGGTCCCCTTTCCCTCGGGGATATGACTTGTTTTAACAAAGATTTACCATTGTGCCCACACTTATGTTTAATTGGTGATATTATTTTTTTAAAGTTATTTTATAGGGCATTTTTTTTTTTGTAAGTATGTTATATTATGATTTATAAGTTGGTCATATCAGGAAGAATTCTTGACAATCATCATGAGGAATTTGAATACCACCCCTTTTAGTTATCATAAGATACAATTACATTCAACCCTATAAACATGGAAGTACCTTAACCCTAAAATGAATAGACCTCAATTTTCCACCACACTAAGGACCATAGATAAAGATACTAGAAGTGAAAAGACTATCAGGGCTAAAGGCTAAAGGATACACAATGCTATTTTGACCTAATATCTAATTGTATACGAGGATTAGTAATGCAAAGAACACTAAATATCAAATCAAAAGTATTCAAAAAACTAAATAAATGTAACTTCAACATAGACTAAGATGAGCTCTCAATTGAGAATATGAGCCATTAATGGGATCTCTCACTGAGAAGCTCTCTTGTTGAGTAGCTTTGTCTAATTAGATAGGATGTATGCTCGATTCTCCAAAGGCTTCAATGGTGTTCTTGATGGATTTTGGCTTGGGTGAATGGATTTGATGTAAAATGGCTTTTCAAAAATGGCATTATGGCTTTACTTCATGATCAAAATGGCATTACTTTGTTACTATGGGTGATTGTGTTGAAATGGCTTGGGAGAGGATTCCTTAAATAGGCAAAGGGCTTGAGGGATCAAGGGCTAGGATGCAAGGATGGGAGAAAGCTTATGGAAGGTTTAGATTAAATGAGAGGAGAGAAAATGGATTGTGCTTCCTTACAACCAATCAAAGAGTGACACATGTCACAGGGTCATTGGTTAGAGCAAGAGGGGTTGAGGGGTCAACAAAGGAGGCTCAATGCTCATAAAGACCCTTATAATGGCTTGTAACAACAATGAATGGGCTTGTAAGAGTCATTTATAGCTTTGTGGGCTTCATAAATTTTTATGGTTGGGATATTTGTGAGAGAGTTGAGATATTTTTACTTGGGTTGGATTAAGAAAGTCTTAAGCTTGACTTAGGAATGTGCAAATGATTAAGGCTTGGGCTAAGATTAGATTAGGGTTGTTAGATATGGGCAAGTGGATGACATTTAATGAGGGTGGGTGAAGGAGGAGATATTTGTTGGCTTTGGCTTGGGTTAGCAAGTCTTAACACATTTTTAGGGAATGTGACAAGGTTAGGGGGGAGATTAGGATTAGGGTCAAAGATAAGGATTGACATCTTCTAGAAGAGTCTAGGCTTTGGATGAGGATGAAGACTTTCTAGAAGAGTCTAGAACTTCCTAAGATGAGGATAAATAAGTTTTTTAAGAAATAAATAAAGTTTTATTTATTTCAAGGGTTTGTGTTGAGGAGATATTTATTAAAATATTTTTAATAAACATGAGGATTAATATCTAACCTTAATTAATTATTTTCAGTTGGGATTAGGGGTAGGAAATGATGGGATTAGCTTTTAATCGAAATTAAAGAAGGATTAGAAGATTTTGGAAGAGGTTAGTGGTCTTAAGGAAATTGGCCAAGTTTTGGGAAAAAAACAAATTATTTATTTATTTTGAGATTTTTGGTCAATTTATTAATTAAATAATTAATAAATAAGGAAATAATGTTTAAATAAGATTTAAACATTTTTGAGAGGGATTCCTTAATTAAATATTTTTAATTAAGATAAAGGGATTTAATGGCATAAAAATAAATAAATAAATCAAATAATTAATTAATTAATAAATGATGATGTCATCAGAGACTTTTTTGGAAAATAAAAATACTTTATTTTCTAAAGGATTTTTAGGTGTCTATGTTTTGCCCCTCTTTGACATAGTGTTGAGATAACACCATTTCAAGGAAGTTTGAATATAAACGACATGAGGAAGATGTTTTAGCAACAAAGTTGCCCCAATCTTGGATAAGGAGAGATTGGAGAGATTGGACTATGAGATGTCCCCTCAAAAAGGCGGTGGGGAGAGAAAATGAGGCTCGACGGCTTCTTGAAAAATACAAGAATCTGAGATAAGCAAGGAGAATCAGATTGGCAAAGAGAAGGGGCTGAATTAGCTCAAACTCTCACTATACGAGAATGATAAAGGAGAATCAGATGCATAAGAGGAAGAAAGCTTAAGACTTTAGGGAAGGTGGAGGATGAAGGAGCAGAGCATTATAAAAAGGAATCCAGGATAGGGAGAAGGATGAGGGGATTATAAAGCTGATGAAACAAGATTTCAAAGAATCAGATTGGCGGAAGATGGGTTTCGGAGATCCCTAGTACTAGGATTGTGGATCTCGAAAGATGAGGCTTGGTGGATTGATTGGATTGGTGGATCTCTAAGACTAGGATTGTGGATCCCTAAATCTAAAAGAGAAGATTGATTCAAAGAGATATTGATGCATAAGCTGGGGTAGGAGAGAAAGATGTTGGATATGGATGGGGGATAATGGAGATGAAGGGAATCCATTGAAGCTTTTTGAGCAGGGGGATACTTCAAAGAGAAGTACCACCATATAGTTGAGCACTAGATTTTCTATAGGACTATTGGTTAATTGCCAAGGTTACCAAGAACATCAAGGCCATGTCACCAACCATCTAGATGATTGACAGACTGACTCAAAACAAACACACAAGGATTGCCCTAGCATCACACATGAAACCCAGAGGAAACAATGTGGAATTGACACTTGGTAACCCACAAGCAAAAAAGAAACAAATGAAAGACTTGATCAAAATAGTATGCTCAGAGTGCCCCATTCGCAGCATACCATCATATGGAAGATCTGGGCAACCTTGAGGAGGGAACAAAAAGATTGTTTGGAAAAGATAATTCAAGATCCAAAAGGGAAGATTCCAAATCAAAAGAAAATGAAAATCCAAAAGAAAACCATTTGCCAATCAGATGGGTAGGACAATGTACTAACAGACCAAGATCAGACATGAGGAAAGCTATATCCTGTAAGGATCTATCGGAGAGCACCTAAGCTGGTGGATTTGGATGAGTGATGTGTCTGACAGGCTGAAATAAGAAGGATAACACTTTGGTGATAGGAGTTCTAGCATAAGGATGCATTGGAATAGCTAACCAAGATTTGTGCAATGTGTGCAAGATGCTGATCAAGGATGAACTAACACAAAAGCTGGATAGATACAATGGTACTAAGCTAAAGAGGATGTACAAGCTGATAGACCAAGACATGTTACAAATGTACAAGTTGTTTTGGACAAGATTGGATATACAAGCTATGATAGAAGGTATGATACAAGCGTTGCATACAAGATTATTTACAAGCTGTATAGGAGCTCCAGATGATAAGATAGCGGGATGGCTCAAGTTGGTGCAAGATGTAGAAGCTAAGGATGAGGTGATAGCGAAAGATATGGATTTGGGAGGATGCATCCAATGATCATGATAGATGTACGACCAAGGATGGGGACAACGCTAAGGATGGTGGTAGCTAAGCTGATAGATGGCACTAGAGTGAATGGCTAATGAGAGGATGACATTGGATTTGCATGAGGATAGCCTAGAGTGAGATACCAATGACAAGGGAGGATGGACAAGACAAGATCTCCAAGGAGTACACTGCGCCCAGTTAGAAGATGACATGTGGAAGGAGGTATTACAATGGATGTGGTAGGATTGAAGCTAGGATGGAAAAGCTGAAGGTGTTAGGGAGATGGATGATAGCTGGGATGATGGGTTGAGGTTGCAACAGATAAGTGGATAGTGATAGATAAAAGCTGGAGGATGAAAGATAGGTGGATAAATTGGAAGATGGAGTTGGATGCCAAGATGTGACCAAAAGCATGAGGATGATAGGCTAAGTTGGAGATGGCTGGATTATGCATGACGCTTGTTTGCCAAGTTTCATCAGGGTACTTATCCAAGGGGCTTGAATTGCTAAGTTTTCACCAGTGAACACTTTATTTTTCTTTTCTTTTTTGACTTTTTGACTTTGGACTTAGCTGGAATGATTTTCGCTTTCTTCAGCTATTTTTGGCTTTTTTGGGATTTTTCACTGGCTATTGGAATGTTTAATTTTATTGCTAGCTTTTGGTACATCGGATGTGTGATTTATGCAATAGATCAGATTAGATGGGATTGATGGTAGGAGATAAAGGGATGAAAAGGCTAGAAAGGAGCATGAGATTGGGATGCTTGTAGGATCAACATTGGCACATGTTGGGATAGGTGTGAAAAGAGCATATGGGGGATAGATGGTAGATGCGGGCTTGATGGAGGATTTGTGGAAGTGTGCTTGGGGATATAGGCACCCAAGATGGAGTTAGGAGATGGGGGACACAAATCACTGGATGGGGGATTAGCAATGGTGGATGCCATTATGCATTGGGTTTCAAATTTTTTCTTTGGGATCCACAAGTGGTCAATCTCATGTCATGCCCATAGGATCATTTGTCTATCCTCAAGTTGACACCAAAAGCCACAAATCCTACACATAGGAAAGCAAAACTCTCAATTTTTGACAACATACCTTGAAGTCTTCCATCCATAGGAAAGCCAAAAATCTCCAGCCAATCCTCCTTAGGTCTGTCATGCAACCTTGACTCTCCCTAGGAAATCTTTCATCAGCCAATCCAAAATTTACGCTTAATCCAAATCCAACCGTGAGCTTCTGTGTTCATCCATATGCAAGACCTCATTCCCATCCAACTCATCATCAAAACATGAAATCTCACCGTATCATGATGAGTTTGGTCACATTGTCCTTTCTCCTACTACATCCTATTCCAATGATGATGAAAATCTTGTTGACTATGATGGGTATCTTGAGAGCCTTAGATGCCTTCCGCCAACCATCCCCCAAAATCCAAGCATTCCTCATCATGTATACGAGGATTAGTTATGCAAAGAACACTAAATATCAAATCAAAAGTATTTAGAAAACTAAATAAATGTAACTTCAAGATAGACTAAGATGAGCTCTCGATTGAGAATATGAGCCATTAATGGGCTCTCTCAATGAGAAGCTCTCTTGTTGAGTAGCTTTGTCTAATTAGATAGGATGTATGCTCGATTCTCCAAAGGCTTCAATGGTGTTCTTGATGGATTTTGGCTTGGCTGAATAGATTTGGTGTAAAATGGCTTCTCAAAAATGGCATTATGGCTTTACTTCATGATCAAAATGGCATTACTTTGTTACTATGGGTGATTGTGTTAAAATGGCTTCGGAGAAGATTCCTTAAATAGGCAAAGGGCTTGAGGGATCAAGGGCTAGGATGCAAGGATGGGAGAAATCTTATGGAAGGTTTAGATTGAATGAGAGGAGAGCACATGGATTGTGCTTCCTTAGAGCCAATCAAGGAGTGACACATGTCACAAATTCATTGGTTAGAGCAAGAGGGGTTGAGGGGTCAACAAACGAGGCTCAAAGCTCATAAAGACCCTTATAATAGCTTGTAAGAGCAATGAATGGGTTTGTAAGAGTCATTTATGGCTTTGTGGGCTTCATAAAGTTTTATGGTTAGGATATTTGTGAGAGAGTTGAGATATTTTGACTTGGGTTGGATTAAGAAAGTCTAAAGCTTGACTTAGGAATGTGCAAATGATTAAGGCTTGGATTAGGCTTGCGTTAAGATTAGATTAGGCTTGTTAGAGATGGGCAAGTGGATGGCATTTAATGAGGGTGGGTGAAGGAAGAGATATTTGTTGGCTTTGACTTGGGTTAGCAAGTCTTAACCCATGTTTAGGGAATGTGACAAGGTTGGGGGGGGATTAGGATTAGGGTCAAAGATAAGGATTGACATCTTCTAGAAGAGTCTAGGCTTTGGATGAGGATGAAGACTTTCTAGAAGAGTCTAAAACTTCCTAGAATGAGGATAAATAAGTTTTTTAGGAAATAAATAAAGTTTTATTTATTTCAAGGGTTTGTGTTGAGGAGATATTTATTAAAATATTTTTAATAAACATGAGGATTAATATTTAACCTTAATTAAATATTTTAAGTTGAGATTAGCGGTAAGAAATGATGGGATTAGCCTTTAATCGAAATTAAAGAAAGATTAGAAGATTTTGGAAGAGGTTAGTGGTCTTAAGGAAATTGGCCAAGTTTTGGGCAAAAAAAAATTATTTATTTATTTTGAGATTTTTGGTCAATTTATTAATTAAATAATTAGTAAATAAGAAAATAATGTTTAAATAAGATTTAAACATTTTTGGGAGGGATTCCTTAATTAAATATTTTTAATTAAGATAAAGGGATTTAATGGCATAAAAATAAATAAATAAATTAAATAATTAATTAATTATTAAATGATGATGTCATCAGGGACTTTGTTAGAAAATAAAAATACTTTATTTTCTAAAAGAGTTTTAGGTGTCTACACTAATAAGTATACTGAATCAATAGTGTAATTGCCAAATTTTTCAATTAAGATGTAACCAAAAGAACACCATAACCATCGAGTGTTTACAATTGAGGGCTTGAAAGTGGATCTAGATGTGGGCATATGCACCAAGTTGTGGTGCCAAAAAGGTGACAAATAGTTTTTTTTTTCCTATTTATAATAGCACGTACGCGCTACTTAAAAACATAAAAAGTATAAATGATGGGTTACAGACCCGCAGCCCATCATTTTCATCAGTATTTTCTTCTACACCTATAGCGAGCAACACGTATGCGAGTTGAAGACTTAACATTTTCACCACCATTTGCCAAAATGCCTCCTTGTTGATGAAATCCAAGACCACGAGCGCACCCACGACGACGCCGTAAGTGAGATAAACCTAACTTTGCATTGTTTGATATATTTTTCATATTGTTTTGTAAGTTTTTTATATTGTTTTGTAGGGTTTTTAAAATTTTCATTTAGATTTGTTTATTTATTTGGATTTCAATTGATTTTTTATCAAAAAATGTTCATAATCAACCAGAAAATCCACAAGAACATCAAAACCCTCAAGAACCTCAAAACCAAAACCCCTCTCAAGAAGAACAACAAATTCCACAACTCGAACCAATTGCAAGACCTCTACTAGGCACACAAGAAAATATAATAAATGAAATAGTGAGAGGCAAAATTGAATTGGAAAGGCTCATTGCTCAGTTGAAAGAATCTGGACAAACCAATCCAATGAGGGCTCAATTGACATCATCCCTCGAATCCATTAACACCCAGATAGCCTCAGTTAGTGGTTAGTTAGACATTTGGTAGGTTAAGAGGGATGAACAAAAAAGATTTTATGCAAATAAATTGTCATATGAAGATGTTAAAAAAAAAGAAATACCAAAAGGTAGTATATGTGCATTATTTAAAAAACCCAGTAAGCAAAATATTGTTAGCGATGGTACTAAATGATTCCCCATTCATTGGTGCATACACGATTCTATTAGAAATAATTTTTGGGATAGATGGTGGATGGTTTTTGATGCCCCTCCTTGAGACAATCATGAGGTCCCCATGTATTTTTTGATGAAATTATATTGTGAGTTTGTCCTTGGGGAGATCCCCAATTATTTTGATATATTAGACTCCCAGGGTAGAGGTGGTGGGTCATCATTTGAGAGGCCGAGAGCAATTCGTGACCCTAATGTAGTCAGGGCACCTCTGGTCAAGCCACAACGCGAGCATGTGACTATTCCTTCAATTGTGAAGCAAAACGTAGAGGCTAGCAATCTAGGGACCATTAATGCTTTGACGCAGACCCTCATCCATTCCAGAAGCCCATTAGTTGAGGGGGAGCCTTCTGTGCATCGTGGTCACATGTTCACTTCATGCAGATCTCTATGCACATTTGGCACTCATGCTGGAGATGGTACAGATGATGGGCTTGTCACCGATCAGTTCCTAAATGACACATTTGGCATTGCCACACAGGTAAATTACAATTATAATTTACTAATTTGATCACATTTCATATGTATAGTGAATGATTAATTAATTAGCATCTATTGACATTGTTCAAAATTCAAGGTCAGAGTGTTGCTGGGCCTAGCAGCGATCCTCCAGGCCCATTTTTTGTCCCTTCCACGAGTCCTAAGGTATGTATTGATTTAATCATTTTTATTAATACATATATTTATTATGTAATCATATTAAAGATTAACAAAAAAACATTATGCATGTGCATCAATTCTCCATAGGACCCTCAACCGTTACCACAGACTCAGAGCATAGACATCATATGAGCTTCACACAGGTACAGTTGTTTAATGTTAATTTAATTCATTTGATTATATTTATTTTATGTTTCATGTTAGATGTAACGTGTATTTTATGACATGTAGCTCATGATGTTGGACACACCTCCTCATCTGTGACAGTCTGTTGATAGTGCAGTGGCTGCAGCTGTGGCTAGCTCACAGCTACTGACGAAGGTATGAAAGAATTTTCTTCATTTTAGTTGTTGTTTATAATAGTTAATCCCAAAATTTCTAATGTTAACCTTTGTTTATATATTACCATAGCTTTTATGGTTTTTAGACAAGAAGTATGTATGTTAGGCCTACTAATACTCTTTTGATTATGGATCAAAACCTTGTTTTTGTTTTACTAAGTGGTAAGGGGTAGTTTTCTTTAATGGTTATCTGCTAATAGTAGGTTAGTTTTTTGTTGAAGGGTCAGCCCCCTAGTTTTGCCTACTTTTAATTCAAAAACTAGGAGTGAAGGTAGAAGTGGCAATGAAAGAATTAGATAAAGAAGAACTAGGAGCACATATTGAAGTTAGAAGTAGAGAAGAAGTAGGAAAATCAAATAAAGGTATGAGGACTAAGAGTAGGAGATAATGAAATTAAAATTAAAGATAGGAATAGAAGATTAGTTTTATTCCAAGTTGATTGCAACTATGAGTAGGACCTACAAGATGGAAGTTATATGTTTTATATAAATAATAGTCAAGTTTAAAGATATAATGGGTGATTAGATATACTTAGCTTGGTCTAGTAGAGTCATAAGTGCAGGAGAATTTGTGTTTTGAATTAATATTAATCATAGGCCAAAGTCAAATGTTGAACTTGATAATAGAACTAGGCACATCCTTATGATTCAAAGAAACTATAGTTTTTGGAATCAACACCATCAACTCTCCTTCACTATTTCTTTGGGATGAATGGAACTAGCATAACAAAATTCTACATTCTTTCATTCTCATCGTCCTCCTCCTCTCATACAAAATAAACTTGGATAAGATAACTTACTACCCTTTTGGATTCATGGCCCTTCTCTATTCTCTTCATACTCTTATAGCTATGCTAGTGGGATAAATCATTGAGTATTTTCTTATCTTTTGTTTTTGCTCTTTCTTTTCTCAAGTGACCACTTGAGCTTTGGCTATAGCTTTTACAACACGATGCTTGAGATTGAGACATTTTCTTGAGTGAGGTCTCTTCAACTAGTTGACTTGGAATCTTAGTAAGCTTTAGGATTTTGGTGTTCTTTTATGTATCCTTGCAAATGAATGTAATAGTTAATATTCTTGGTTTCGGAGCTTTTGTCCTTCAGCTTGGTGATATTTAATCTGCTTGTAGTTTTCCCAAAATCTTTACCTCTTTCTCTTTTTTTCTTCTACTTTATTGTGTGCATGAGGTGGACACATGCTTCCAATAAAGTGGGGACTACATGTATCATTTGAAAAAGTAAGAACACTTATTTGGTATTATTTTTAGCCCCATTTTAATATACATTATGGGTTCCTACACTGATTTCACACTCTCCTTTAAACACTCATTAGACCTTCAAATTATTTTTTAAGTCCTATATTGATTCATTTTCTTTAAAAACTCAAGGTTACCCTTATCTATAAGTGTGCTTCTCTATTCCAACTTCAATCAAATAATTTCTTTCATTTATTGGACCTTATCTTACCATTTATGACATTTATTTCCTCTCTAAACCCAAAAATATGTTGTTAGATCAAATTTCACACACTCTAAATATCTTGGACCCACAATCAAAACTTGGGTTGGAATTGGTGGGTATAAGATGACTTTGGTGATATTTACTTGGGTACAATATTTTTCTTGGTGATATGTGTATTTATAAGTGATTATATTTATTAAATTGTTGTAGGGTCTCATCAGGCCTAACTGTCCACGAGCATTTGACATGAACTTACAGAGTGACTATTTTTTGGTGGTAAGAGAATAATTGATTTTGTGTGTACATATATTTGATTTCAACCTATAATAAATATTGATTCATATCCACTTTCTTTGTATCAGTTGGAGCTAGAGAAGAGCCTCAAAAAGAGGTCGAGTGAGCGCGTTAGGAGGGCCCTGTCATCTCCACTATCTCCTTCCACACGATGGCAAATGAAGTCGAGAGAATTGTTTCCTTCCCCTCGTGGGAAGGAAAAGATGTAGTTGATCTAGACATGTATATATATAGGCATCAATGGACATATTCGATACACATTTGATGTATATGACATTCTATATTTGATGTATATGACATATTCATATACAAAATATGATATGATATGTTTATTTATGTTTTTTCATGTATGACATTAAATTAGATATGTTCGTGTATGACATTAAATTAGATATGTGCATGTATGAAATTAAATTCAATACCTAATCTATTCAAAAAATTGATAGAATATTGATTAACAATAAACTTTATCATTCTTTAAGCATAAGTTAAGCATTTGTAATATGTCATCATCATATGATTTATGATCTTGTTCATGTTTAAAGTTTTCCTTCTCTATCATTTGTTTATCAAGTTTAATTCAATACCTAATTAGTTTGAATTTTTGATACAATATTGATTGGCAATAGACTTTATTAGGCAATATTTGTGGACCTCCTGGCAATTGGTCACCTAAATAAGAACCTTGAGATTTATTAGGAACTCCATTAAAGAAATTAGTAGTTTCAAATTACTCTATCCAAAAAAATAGTGGTATAAAAATATTAGAGAGATAGACTTAATATTTACCAAGTGGCCATTCAATGCCAAGTGTTGTGGATGTATCTCCATTCAAAGTTCAATCACATGTTAAATAATAGACATTTTAGGAGTAAGAATAATTTATCTATCCTTATTAACATTCTTTTGTATGAGTTCCAAGTAAGGTATCAAGAGAGCTTGAAATTCAAGACTTTATCTTCTCATCTTGTCCATGTCTTTACTTAAATCAACCTAGATTAACTAAGGTACCTCAATTAACTTAAAAACACTATTCTTTAAATCCTCATCAATATTTTTCAACTTTCTTTAAAATATATTGTGTCGAATGTAACATCACATAACTATTGGAGTAGGTGGATTATCTCCTTAAGAATATTTTCTAGCTCGGTTGTAATACCACCAAGTTCAACTTGTTGAGCAGTAATGGACTCATTTAGTTTCTCCATAACTTCTTCTCTATTCTTTTCTCTTCTAATTGTATCAAATTTTCATTAACATCAAAATCAGGTGCATTTACCTATTTTACAAGTAAACTTAATTGATCAATCATTGGACGTTTGTCATTGGCTGGTGCATCTAGAACAATTTGTAATAAGATGTCCTTCACATCTTATAATACTTATTTTTACTTCACTTCCTATCTTTCTCTTTCGCATCTTTCCCCTTCACAATTCTCCATAATTTATTATAGCATCAGAATCCAATTTTGTATGATCATAGATTGAAAGTATGATAGCTTCATCTAATATTACCTTATCTCTTCTACTCTTTTTCATCTTTTTCTTGTCTTGTAATGTGATTGATCTTGTACTTGGTGATATAATTGGTTGCACTAAAGCCATCTCCTCCTTAGATTTCTTATTTTTCTCATCAATTAAAGGTTTTTCTTACTTTCCCCACTTTTTCATGTGAAAATATTAGGCTATTTAGCTAGTGTCCCTATAACAACATTTGAAACAACAATTTTGTTTAGTTTTGGCTATGTGTATACAATAGTGTTCATTATTATTTAAGGGAATAGTGATAGTTACTAATCCATGTGACCCCAATAATGTTTCCTTTTATTCATTACAATCCTATAATAGTTGATGATTTCTATAAGGATTTAACTAATTCTAACTTGGTTTTGCATAAGGTACCTATTAGTAAGTCATATTTTGCAAATAAGGACTCTAAGAAGAATTTTGATCCTTTGCAAAGCTATTGTCCACATCAAACTCCCATGCCTGATTCAAATCAAGTGTCTACTTGTAAGAGACAACAAAGGAAACCTATTGCTTAAAAGACTAAGGAGAAAATTGACCTTGGTATTCAAGCTACTCTGGAAAAAAAATTTATAGATAGCAAAAGGAAAATGAGTGCAAAAGGAACTCCTTAGAAGAATGAGGGACCTTTCGTGAAGTGTCAAACAAAAGATGTGCTATCTAATCTAACTTAATGCGGGTGGTACTGATGTAATTTTGCTTCAAAAAATAAAATTGTCTCAATAATGATATTCTTCTATAATTGCAAAGTTGACTAAGTGGAACTCATTTCATGTTCATGTTGCAAGTGCTTCGGGTGGTTCATGTATTCTTTGGAACCATAAATCTTGCACTGTTATATATTCAGTCTTTTCCTAACTAGTGGCAAGTAGTTGTTACTAATTTTGGTATGTCATTCACAGTGCTCAATATACATGGCCCTACTTCTACATGTGATGATAAGAAAAAACTTTTGGATTCCTATTCTTAGGCTATTTCCAACATTCAAGATGATAAATTTATTGTGCCTGGGGATTTCAATGGCATTCTATCTCGGGATGAGAAAATTGAAGGTATATTCCCCATCTTAATAAAATCATAATTTTTTTGATTTTTTGAATAATAACATCCTCATTGATATCCCTCCTTCTAAAGGGGCATTTACATGGACCAATAAGGGACAAGAATTTCAACAAATTACTAGAGGCTTGATAGGTTTCTTATTTCTCATGATTGATTCCTTTCAAATATTAATATTAATTCAAAAATCCTCACTTTGGCTACTTCAGATCATTTTTCCATTTCTCTATGTATTGAATCTAAGGGGAATCCCAGTGGTAGTAAACCATTTTTTAAGTTTAAGCATATGTGGTTTAGGCACTTGGATTTCTTGTCACTACTTAACCAATGTTGTTTGCTCCTTTTGTCATGGAATCTAGAATGTATCAACTTCATATGAAGCTTAGATAGGGTTTACCCAACTACCTGCAGCTAACAAAGCAGACAGTTCGATCCCAGAATGAAAGGTGAGAGAGATTTGGCAATTGGCAACTTTGTACTAGCCAACACCGCAAGTTTTAGCATCACCCGAGATGGCATTGTAAAATGAAATGGGAATGTGATCTCCAAAAAGTGAGAGAGGTTATTATAGGTCTCTACAATACGGTCATGTAGGAACTATAATTACATCCATACATCGCACGAGCTTCGAGATATGCCGCGTCAAAGATCGCAGCCCTATGGGATTTAGTGACCCTTGGGGACATTTTGGTTCGGTGTGCTCGAGAATGTTTGAGCCCTAAAGGGGATAGGATGAGGTTGAGGATAGGGTTTACTTGGCCACTCGGAGCTAATGGAGCAGACAGTTCGATCCAACGATGAAAGGTGAGAGAGATTTGGCAGTTGGCAACTTTGTACTAGCCAACACTGCAAGTTTCAGCATCACCCAAGATGGCATTGTAAAATGAAAACAGAATGTGATCTCCAAAAAGTGAGAAAGGTTATTGGAGGTCTCTATAACACAGTTCTGTAGGAACTAGAATCACATCCATACCTCGCACGAGCTCCGAGATAAGCCCCATCAAAGATCGCAGCCCTATGGGATTTAGTGACCCTTGGGGACATTTTGGTTTGGTGTGCCTGAGAATGTTCGAGCACTGAAGGGGGTAGGTCAAGGTTGAGGATAGGGTTTACCCAACCACCCAGAGCTAATAGAGTAGACAGTTCGATCCCACGACAAAAGGTGAGAGAGATTTGGCAGTTGGCAACTTTGTACTAGCCAACACTGCAAGTTTTAGCATCACCCGAGATGGCATTGTAAAATGAAAATGGAATGTGATCTCCAAAAAGTGAGAGATCTTATTGTAGGTCTCTATAACATGGTCCTATAGGAACTAGAATCGCATCCATACCTCGCATGAGATTCGAGATATGCCCCATCAAAGATCGCATCCCTATCGGATTTAGTGACCCTTGGGGACATTTTGGTTCAGTGTGCCTGAGAATGTTTGAGTGTTGAAGAGTAGGATGAGGTTGAGGATAGGGTTTACTCGGCCACCCAAAGCTAATGGAGCAGACAGTTCGATCCCACGACGAAAGGTGAGAGAGATTTGGCACTTGGCAACTTTGTTCTAGCCAACACTACAAGTTTTAGCATCACCTGAGATGGCATTGTAAAATGAAAATGGAATGTGATCTCCAAAAAGAGAGAGATTTTATTGTAGTTCTCTACAATACGGTCCTGTAGGAACTAGAATCGCATCCATACCTCGCATGAGCTCCAAGATATGCCCCGTCAAAGATCACAGCCCTATGGGATTTAGTGACCCTTGGGGACATTTTGGTTCGGCGTGCTTGAGAATGTTTGAGCATTGAAGAGCAGGACGAAGTTGAGGATAGGGTTTACTCAGCCACTCGGAGCTAACAGAGTAGACAATTTGATCCCACGACGAAAGGTGAGAGAGATTTGGCAGTTGGCAACTTTGTACTAGCCAACACTACAAGTTTTAGCATCACCCGAGATGGCACTATAAAATGAAAATGAAATGTGATCTCCAAAAAGTGAGAGATTTATATTAGGTCTTTGTAACATGTTCCTTTAGGAACCTGAATCGCATCCATACCTTGCACGAGCTCCAAGATATGCCCCATCAAAGATCACCGCCCTATGGGATTTAGTGACCCTTGGGGACATTTTGGTTCGGTGTGCCTGAGAATGTTTGAGCACTGAAGGGGGCAGGACAAGGTTGAGGATAGGGTTTACCCGACCACCAGGAGCTAACGGAGTAGACAGTTCGATCCCATGACGAAAGGTGAGAGAGATTTGGCAGTTGGCAACTTTGTACTAGCCAACACTGCAAGTTTTAGCACCACCGGAGATGGTGTTGTAAAATGAAAATGGAATGTGATCTACAAAAAGTGAGAGAGTTTATTGTAGGTCTCTACAACATGGTCCTATAGCAATTAGAATCGCATCCATACCTCACACGAGCTCCAAGATATGCCCCAGCAAAGATCGTAGCACTCTAGCATTTAGTGACCCTTGGGGACATTCTGGTTCGGCATGCCCAAGAACGTTCAAGTGCTAAAGCAAACAGGATGAGGTTGAGGATAGAGTTTACCTAGCCACCTGGAGCTAACGAAATAGACAATTCAATCCCACGTCCTTTTTTCCACTAAGTTGTAAATTTGAGCAAATTTTACAACTTTCAACAATGCAACTTTGCACAAAAAGTGCAATTTTTACATTTTTCACTTGATTCCAATTCTATGACTTAGAAAAGGTTCGGAAATAGTAAAACCTCAAAGGAATATAGGAATATAGATATTTTTATGGTTATTTCCTAAAAGTTGCTAAATTGTTGCAAAAGTTGCTAATGCAACTTTGCAATTTTTGCATTGACAACATCTGGGTGAATTATGCATTTTGGCTTGGAGGGTATGGAAACTGAAAGCTGTTGATGGGAACATGCTAAATAGGGTAGAAAAAACTTATTAAAGCCTAAAAACATCTTAGAGTTGATTGTTTGTAGGATTTTCCCATCAAGAACTAGAAGGGTCACTTGGCACATTGTTACAAATTTGCTCATTTTGGGTTGTTACTTGGGTCCATCACCCTATCCTCTACATCAGGATTGATCGTAGGTTAGGGGTGGATAGAAAAGGCCTATAAAGGTATTAAATAATGTAATAAGGCCATTGAAGACTCTAAAAGATGTAAAAGGCACTAAAAGTGCAATATTTTGTAAAATTGCCAACACTGGCAATATAAGCCAAAATGGGCTTAATCAAGTCATGCAAAGGATCCAAAGGGAGGTTTCATTTGGTTTTTAGAGTCTAAATGAGTTTAAAACCTCATTCCCACCTGTGGGTAGTCGAAATTGATTGCTCAAAAGGTGGATTTAGTGTTTTCTCTAAACAAGAGTTTCATTTTACATTGGAAGTCATCTAATATAACCAAAGTGAAGGTGTTTGAACCATTTTGGGATTCTAGAGACATTGCATAGTAAGATTTCTAGAAAGCCCTAGGGTAAATGGGCTAGAAAGGAGGGTATTCAAACTTGCCTAGGGCTAGATTTCTATGCTCCTTTCAAACAATTATTTGTTGATTTCATTGCCTAGCCGGGTATGCAAACTCGCCTAGGGCCTCTTGGGAAAAAAAAAAACCTCTGCAAAACAAGACCAAAATACATATTTACATTGTTTATACAATCCATTACTTGATTCCAAAAGTCCATCATTGTTCCACCATTGGAATTCAAGTTATAGAGGTTTCTTTGCTGATTGCTTTGTATAGACCAGCAAATTGGCAACTTTAAAAAGATTTTTCAAACTAGTAAAGAAAATGATCCAAAAAACTCCTAATATTTACCAAAGCATCTACATTCCATACACTATCAAACCACATGAAAACAGAAACCCTATCAATCCATTAATGGTGTGGATGAAGGGTGAAATCATAAAATTGTCATCAAAATGCTTAGTTTGCTCTTCATTCCAATGCCAAAATTCGTACAAAAGCATGTTCCAACCCTCAAAATAACTTGCATTGGTGCTAAATACCTCTTACCCACATGAATCAATAGATCTCATAGGTTTCCAACTGATTCTTGAAGCCCTTATAAAGTTTTAGCACTTTTTGTTAATGTTGTCAAGCAACTTTGCAAACTTGCAAAGTTGCCAAGTGCAACTTTTGCACTATTGTGCATTTAATGGCTACATGACCTCAAACATGGTTAAATGAACCTATTTCCATGTAATTAAAAATTTTAACATTTTTTCCATCTTTCCTATCCTCCTGGGGTCTTGGTCAATGTTTGACCATTGAGGATCTAACAAGCAATTTAAGCAATTTTGCCAACATAGAAGCAACTTGGGAAATCAAACACAACAAAAACCTATTTACAAACACAACTCACAAACTTGGGGCTTTATCACATAGCTCTTATTCATGTGGTCTGGCCAAGACCACTACAAGCCAAAAATGATTTAGGAACTTGGCATATTTCCTAGGTGCTCCTGCACGACCAAAGCTCAAAGCCAATGGGTAGAAGTCAATAGTAGGAAGAAGAAGTTGTCGACTACTAGCCCCTTTTTTAACATGGTTACTAAGAGAAAGTACAAACATAATGTGGAAGGTAAGAATTATTTTTTGGGTAGGAAGAATAACAAAGAAATAAGAGAATTGGCAAGTAAAGTTGATATAGTAAATGGGAGACAGTTCACCATCTAGGAGAGTTGTAACAAAAGTTATAAAGAAATATCATATTATAGAATATTAGAGGATTGAATGATCCTCATAAGAAGGATATTTTGCGGAATGTGGTTTGGTAACCCAATTTGAACATTTGGAGGGACCCTTGTGGAGAAGGGTAGGTATTTAGTTTAATGGTTTGAATCTATTCTTTAAACAAGTCATTTGCTGAATGTTTATTACTTCTTGGGGATCTAGTTTGACTCCTCAAATCATTGGTATCATATCTAGTAGATCTATTGAGGGGTGGAAAATTAGTTACTTGTGTTGTAGATTGTTGTAGATTTTTCCTTAGATGCTTAGAGATCGTTTCCAATTGGCTATAAGTGCATAAGATATGGTCAATGGGAAGAAAGAGAGACAAGAAGGTGGTAGAGGAAATGAAAATAGAGGAAGGGGAAGAAAAACCAATAATATGGGAAGAAATGATAGTTTAGTTTCATATGAAATGGTGAACAATTTATATTTGGAATGGTCACCACACAATAGGCCGTATAGAGCATCACATGTAAGTAGTGATGATTTTTTTAAAAGATAGATGACTATGAGCATCACATGTATATAGCATCTCCATTAAAATATGTTTTTTGGTGTAGACTTGTGAGGAATAGTTGGTCCCAATTCAATTGTGTGTCAATATTAGGAATGTGGCAAATTAATGTGACAACCTCATCATATGTCACCATAGTCAAAGTATTGACAGCCCTTAGGAACTCAACCTTTGAACATCCCATCTGTAAATGACCTCATAAAGAAAGTTCAATAAACCAGCATGAAACAGTGAAAAAAAAGTTTCATACTTGTGAAGATGATCAGACTACAGGTGATCAATATGTCTCAAATCTATATTCAGTTCTTTTACTATGCATATAAATGGTTTGTTATATAAAAGACTTATATCCACCAGATAAATAATCATTTTCTTACTATGCTATCCTTATCCTTGGCTGATCTCTAGTAGACCATTTCTTAACCATCCTCCTTCGATCTATAGGTCACTGTATTAATCTGGTTCATCTTGTCTCTACTTGAATTAATAAGAATTGGCAATCTCAGGGATTGCCAAAAGAGGAATGGGTCCAAGTGGAAGATAGGATTTAGAAGTGAGTTTAATTAAAATATAATAAATAGTGTATTACAAAAAGGAGAATGGTATGTTCTTCACAATCTACTCCCTTATACATTCTATCAATGTTCTACATTGAACCTGATAGAGAACATCACAACACATAACTAGCAACATAGAACATACCTCCTAGCCACCTCAAGAACATAAAATTTCAAAAACCAAAGTGCACAAGTTTAAATTCAAAGCCTCAAAGGTCAAGAGCACAACAAATAAAAATAAATAAATAAATACGAACAAAACCCACATTTGATGGAATCACAGAAAATATGGTGGCTAGATAGTTACAAGCTGATTCAAGGTAATCCTTCATCACCATTAAGATTGAAAATAACATACCCAATTGAAAACCAATTTACATATACAAAGTGACTAACATTACTCACAAAGAGGGAGTAGAAGCTACACACTACCTTGTGTCCAAGGTGCGCTAAAGAACATAACCAAACTCTTGGAGATCATATAATCCTAAGTTTACATAATCTTGTAGTAACACATTTCATTAACTTATGAAATATTTACCAAGTTCCATGATTTTTCTTTCCAAAAATGACATGCTAGATAAGCTTTCCAACAATATAATTAAGATCCTTCCATCACACACTGCAAGTTTCAGCATCACCCGAGATGGCATTGTAGAATGAAAATATAATGTGATCTCCAAAAAACAAGAGAGGTTATTGTAGGTCTCTGCAACATGGTCCTGTAGGAATTGGAATCTCATCCATATCTTGCACGAGCTTCGAGATATGCCCCATCAAAGATTGCAGCCCTGTGGCATTTAGCGACCCTTAAGGACATTCTGGTTCAACATGCCTAAGAATGTTCGAGAACTGAAGGGGATAGGACAAGGTTGGGGATAGGGTTTACCCGGCCACCCGAAGCTAATGGAGTAGACAGTTTGATCCCACAATGAAAGATGAAAGAGATTTGGAAGTTTGCAACTTTGTACTGGCCAATACTACAAGTTTCAGCATCACCCAAGATGGTGTTGTAGAATGAAAACGGAATGCAATCTCCAAAAAGTGAGCGAGGTTATTGTAGGTCTCTGCAACATAGTCCTGTAGGAACTAAAACCTCATCCATATCTTGCATGAGCTTTGAGATATGCCCCATCAAAGATATTTGAATTCATAGTGTTTAATAAGTTTGGCTTTCAATTTTGGAGGAATGATTCAACCTTGATGATAGAGGTAAATGCTGAATAATATTTATTTAAGCACATTGTTTGAAAAAAATTTAATGACCTTTAAATACAATTGAAAGAAATGGAATTGATCTCCCTTATTCATGTAAATGAATAAAATTGGAATTTAAAAAAGAGAGGGACATCCACCATAAAACCATGCAATCATGCACTTCTTGATGGGAGTATCATAAGTTCATTGTTAGATGGATATGCCTAATGTGGAAGAATTAAAAGGAAAATATGTTGATTGATTGAATATAAAACCAAACATGTGGAATATTTAAAAAAATATCATGGGGCTATTAATAAAGTCAAACTAAAAGAATCAAACTCTATAAACATGGGTATTCAAACTATGAACAAAAAAAACATCATTATTGAGGTTTTAACATCATGTAGCCGTAGTCACAAATTTCAACAAAGAATTCAACCAACGTAAAGGTGCTAAACTTGTTAGAATTCTTTTAGAATAACTAAGAGGGGGGGTGAATCAGTTATTCAAGGTCCAAATGCCCTATTAATACCTTTTTAATTAATCCATACCCTTTTCATCTGTTCAAACTAAAATCACTCATATAAGCAAATTATTGTAAATCAACATGCAAAGATAAAACATTCAAGATCAACACATAACACAATGATTTGCGTGGAAACCCAATTTGGGAAAAACCACCAGTAACATGCTACTTGATTCTCACTCTTTTGAAGTGATGCCTTGTTAAAAGCCTACCCTGTTAAAGGCTTACAACACATTGTTAAATGTGACCTTGTTAAAGGATTTCACCAAACTATTAGGAATGGGCCTGGTTAAAGGTCTTTAGAACATTCACTTGGAATATCACCCTGTTAAAGGATTTATCTAATGGTTGTTAAACCAACCTAAGTCCATAGGATTTATCTTACTATTATAATTGCTAGAAAGTAATGATATTGGTCTTTTGATCTGACATAACTCACTCTTTCAGTTCAATCCTTATGCTTGGCTTCAATCACTTCAGCTTTGACTGCTTGTTTCCCTCTCAAGCTTCATCTCCTTGAGTCTTATTAGTCATTCTACCAATGCAATCATTCTTGTGGTCATCTATTTAAACAGAGTTCTTGTGCTTTCTTCTCCTTAGCACATTCTATAGCACTTCATGCTTTTATGCTTGACCACGGCTCTCTCTCTCACTATCCCCTCTTTTCCACACTTTTTTTTATTAACTTATGTCTTCTTATATAGAAGTCTGATTTTCCTTTTGCCGCTCAATTTTTCCTTTCCAATCTTAGGGTTTCAAAATGGATTAGGTAGGATACAATGTATCTACCCCATATCTTGTTCTCTTCTAGAAACTTCGCCAGTTGTATCTTAAAAATGTTCTACATGGTGTTCTGTGCCACCAACTCATCATTATTATCCTCCTTTTAATTCATAGATTTCTAGATAACAACTTTGTTGGCTTAGATCTGACAAATCTTCGATTTCCAAAATAATGCAGCAACTCGACATTATTGAGTTACTGGTGCTCGACACCTCTGTGTTACTCGGAACCTATACCTGCTGGGCACTTGGTTCTGCTCAGCAATTGATTCTGCTCAGGACTTGATTCTTCTTGGCACTTAATTCTTCTTGGTAATTAATTCTGCTCGGCACTTGGTTTTGCTCGGCACTTGATTCTGCTCGACACTTGGTTCTGCTCGGCACTTGATTCTGCTTGGCACTTGAACTTGCTCGACACTTTAACTAGGAATTTTCTCAGCTCTTACTAGCTTGCTCGTCTCCTTCTCTCTATTGAACTTAGTTTGAGCTTTAAAAAAGACTTAGCTAAAACCTTAGATCTTTGATATGTTTTAGTGTGCTCATTCTTTGTATCTTTTAGTATGTCATCCAATACACTGTTTCATCAATGGCTTAACTAATCCTTGTACTTCATTTCAACATCATAACTTCAACCTTTCTCTAGGTGTTCTAGTTACATCTTATTGATTTCCTCCACCTTGACAATCAACTAATTGATAGTAATTGGACCACTAAAGCAATTGTCATCCCTACAAGTAGCAAGTTTGACATCAATGACAAAACAATGATTGAGGAAATTCTTTACCAGTTTCATAAATTATTCCAACAACTTTTCTTATGATCATTTCAATCATTTCCAACAATCTCCCTCTTTGGAATTGATGGCAAACCAAACTAATCAAGTAATCAATTCAGTTACCACCAAGATTGTATATGTTGGCTTGCTGCATTTTCACTACTGATCACATATATCGCCCTCTTTCATATATATCTCCCTATTTCTTTGCATTGATCAGTTTTCTACATATTTCTCCCTCTTTGACATAAATTCCAAAGATGTAGCATCTTTATTATGCCAAACATAAGCTTTGGCTTCTTGTTGTTTTTCTCCCTCTGTCACCATTCTTGTGACTGATTTGGAGTTTTTGTTCCTGCTGTCATCCTTTGCATCAACCTGTTAATATTTCAGGGATTTATTCCTGTTGATGCAAGGAAGCTTCCTTGTTGCCTTAAACTGCTTGACTTAGGGGTATAACCCCCAACTTGTCTCTAAGATATTCATAGGCATCCTTGGGAAATGGTTTGGTGAAGACATCTGCAGTTTGTTCCTTTGTGTGAATGTATTCCAACTTCACTTGTTTGTCTTCTACCAATTCTCTGACATAATGATACTTGATTGCAATATGCTTGGTTTTTGCATGCATTACTAGATTTTTGGATATATTTATAGCACTTGTATTATCACAATACAATATCACCGATTTTATTACTTCTTCTTACATTCCATTCAATAGATGTGTAAGCCATACAATGTTTGTACAATTGACTGTAGCTGCCACATATTATGATTCTGCAGTGGACTGGGATATACATGTTTGTTTCTTGCTAGTCCAGGTAACCAGCCTTTTGCCTAGAAATAATGCACCTCCACTTGTGCTTTTTCTGTCATTAATAATTCCTCCCCAGTCTGCATCTGTATATGCATTAAGTTCAAATTTTCCATTCTTTTTGTAGTATAGACCAAAGTCATCAGTCTGTTTGAGATATCTCATTATTCTTTTTACTGCTATGAGATGATTTTCTATAGGATTAGCAGAGAACTTAGCCACTATTCCAACTGCTAATGCTATGTCTGGTCTACTATGTACAACATATTGTAGTTTTCCAATCATGGATCTGTACATTGTTTGATTGACTTTAGCTGACTCATCATTTTTGGATAGCTTATTTCCTATGGCCATTGGTGTGCTGACTAGTTTGGATTTCTCCAATCCAAATGTTTTAAGAATTTCTTTGATGTATTTTGATTGTGTAATAAATATTCCATGTTTGATTTGATGTACTTGCAATCCAACAAAAAATTTGATTTCTCCAAACATAGACATCTCAAATTCATGTTTCATTTTGTCAGCAAAGCCTTTGCAAAGTAGTTCCTTACCACCAAATACTATGTCATCCACAAAAATTTCAGATACAATAATGTCTTTACCTTCTTCAGCTTTGATGTACATGTTGTTGTTATCATCAGTTCTTTCAAATCCAATTTGCACTAGATACTTGTGAAGTCTCTCATACCATGCTCTAGGTGCTTGTTTCAAACCATAGAGTGCTTTGTGTAACTTACACACCATATCCCTATTGTTTTCATCAACAAATCCTTCTGGTTGTTCAATGTAGACTTCTTCTTCTAGTATACCATTTAAGAAGGCAGATTTTACATCTATCTGATAGACTTTAAAATCTTTGTAGGCAGCATATGCAAGTAAAGTTCTTACTCCTTCCATTCTAGCAACATGAGCGAATGTTTCTCCATAGTCTATTCCTTCTTCTTGAGCATAACCCTTGCATACTAATCTGGCTTTGTTTTTGGTAATCTCACCATTCTCATCTAGTTTGTTTTTGAATACCCATTTGGTGCCAATCACATTCTTGTCAGTTGGTCTGGGAACCAAACTCCAGGTTTTATTTTTTCTTATTTGATCAATTTCTTCTTCCATAGCTTTATACCAGTCGTCATCTTGTAATGCACCATGTACTATCTTCAGTTTAGATTGACTAATCAGACATAATTCATGTCTTAGTCTATTCCTTGTCATTGGTCTTGCATCTTTGTCACTAATTATTTGTTCAGCAGGGTGATGTCTTTTCACATATTTGGATAATCTTGGCTCTGTCCTTGTTTCCATATTTGATCTTTCAGATTCAGGATCACTATGTACTTCATTTTCAGGTTGTTCTTCATCATGTATAATGTCTTCAAAATTAGTTTGTACATTTTCTTCATTCTGTAACTCGGCTTGTGAATGCAACTCGACATTCACTGGTTGTGAATCGGCTGAAACTGACACTTGTTGATTTTCAATTTGATTGACATCATCCTCGTCAGCAATCATTCCTTCATAATAATATACAAAGGTTCTGTATTCTTCCATTTTCTTTGGTATTTCAGCTTGGACTTCTGTGTGCTCATCAAAATTTACATTTGCACTTTCCACAATTTTTTTAGTGTTAATATTCAAACACTTATATGCCTTACTTCTAGTGGAGTAACCAAGAAATATACCTTCATCACTTTTTGCATCAAATTTTCCATTTCTGACATCTTTAAGGATAAAACATTTGCAACCAAACACTTTGAAATGTTTTACATTTGGTGAGTAACCATACCATAATTCAAAAGGTGTTGTATTTGTACCTTTCTTGACTTGTACTCGGTTTAGTGTATGAATAGGTACACTTACAACTTCTCTCCAGTATTTTAGAGCAACATTCTTTTCCATCATTAATGTTTTGGCACAATCAATTATAGATCTATTTCTTCTTTCAGCAATTTCATTCTGTGGGGGAGTTCTAGGAGTTGACGTTTGTCTTTTGATTCCATTGTCATTATAGAATATCTTGAATTCATTTGATGTAAATTCACCACCTCTATCTGATCTTAGGCATTTCAAGCTTTTTCTAGTTTCCTTTTCAACTCTAGCCACATACCACTTAAACATTTGAAAAGCATCAGTTTTTTGTTTTAAGAACATAGCAGTCATCATCCTGGAATAGTCATCAACAAATAACATTATGTATTTATCTCCTCTATAGCTTTGTATTTCGATTGGACCACATAAGTCAGTGTGAACTAACTCAAGTATCTCTTTAGATGTATAGTTTTTGCTTTTGAAACTTGATTTTGTCATCTTTCCTAGCTGACATTGTTTGCACATGATATTATCAGGCTTCTTTAATTTTGGTAAACCTCTAACTTTCTTCATTCTACTAATGTTGACTAGATTGTCAAAGTTGACATGACATAATCTTCTATGCCATAACCATTCATCATCAAATTTTGCAAGTAGACAAGAAACATCATCCATATCAAGGTAAAACAAATTACTCTTTGTTTATTCTCCTTTTCCTATCAGTTTACCATCATTGTCATAGATTTTTGCAGTTTTGTTTTCAAATTCCACTTTGCAACCTACATTGCCTAATTGTGAGACACTTAGTAAATTGTAGTTTAATCCTTCAACATAGTATGCATTGTCACATGAAATTTGTTCTATGAGCTTAATGGAACCTTTTCCTTTGATTTGACATGGAGCATCATTACCAAATCTAACACTATTCCCATCATACTGAGTAAAGTTAACAAACTTACTTTTGTCTCCTGTCATGTGATGTGAGCATCCACTATCTATGATCCATCTGTCATTCTTGTTTATACATGTCACCAGTGTTGTGGCTTCTTCTTCATCAGATTGGTCCTTCATGGCTACATAAACAACTTCATCATCATTGTCATCATAATTTTCTTCAACAATATAACACTTCTTACCTTTTTCTTTGTAATCTCTCTTGTCATCATCTCTTCTATTCTTGTATTTGTTGCCTTCCTTGGAATCCTTTTTCTGTGGACATTTTGCAGCAATATGACCTACTTCATTGCAATTGAAACAAATGATAGGCATCTTACCTTTGAATTTTCCTTTGCCCCTGTGAAATCTTCTAGCGAGCAATGCTTCCAATTGTTCCACATCTTCCTCATCAGTGCTACTGTCACTAGATACATACTTCATTTTTCTTCCTTTCCTTGATTTCACTTGTTCGGCATCTTTCAGTGATAACTTGGCCTTAAAAGCAGATTCAACATTTTTAGGTTTGTAGTTGTCAAAGTTAGATAACTCAAATGCAGTGAGTCTACCTATTATACCTTCAAAGCTTAGATTATTTCCTGGTATACATCTTAGCTCTTGTATTGCTGATACTCTAATAGCATAGATCAGGAGCAAGGTTCTTAAGAACTTACTATTAATAGTATCTTCATCCAGTTGACCATTCAAGCATCGTATTACACTTACCACTTCCTTTATTCTTGCACCATACTAAGAAGCATTCTCATTTTCTTCCATTTTCATGTCATCAAATTTTCCTCTGAGACTTTCTCTTTTTGCTCTTTGTACATTCTGATCTCCTCCATAGATGTCTGATAGGGCTTTCCACATTTTGAATGCAGTGTCACATCCTTTGATATCATCAAATTCAGCATAGCTGAGTGCAGAGGCAATTTCCAGCATTGTCTAGTTGTGTTCTTCCTTATTTTTCATGTCTTTAGTAGTAGGAACACCTGTTGGATGTACATGTTCAGTGATAATTGAATTTTGGGCATAATCTCCTATGGATCCAAGATGTAGCTTCATCAAACTTTACCATGCAACAAATTTGTCTTTGTTGAGCTTGGGAACTTCTCTCTTTGGCATTTTGATCTTTTTTGCTAGTAGTCCCTTTAAACTGAATCAGCAGTCAGGCTCTAATACCAATTGTTAGAATTGTTTTAGAATAATTGAGAGGGGGGGTGAATCAGTTATTCAAGGTCCAAATGCCCTATTAATACCTTTTTAATGAATCCAGACCCTTTTCATCTGTTCAAACTAAAATCAGTCATATAAGCAAATTACTGTAAATCAACATGCAAAGATAAAACATTCAAGATCAACACATAACACAATGATTTACGTAGAAACCCAATTTGAGAAAAACCACCAGTAACATGCTACTTGATTCTCACTCTTCTGAAGTGATGCCCTGTTAAAATTTTGCCCTATTAAAGGCTTACAACACACTGTTAAATGTGACCTTGTTAAAGGATTTCACCAAACTGTTAGGAATGGGCTTGGTTAAAGGTATTTAGAACATTCACTTGGAATGTCACCCTATTAAAGGATTTATCTAATGGATGTTAAACCAACCTAAGTCCATAGGATTTATCTTACTATTACAATTGCTAGAAAGTAACGACATTGGTCTTTTGATCTGACATAACTTACAACATACTTTGCAGATTTCAGATCACTCTTTTAGTTCAATTCTTATGCTTGGCTTCAATCACTTCAGCTTTGACTACTTGTTTCCCTCTCAAGCTTCATCTCCTTGAGTCTTATTACTCATTCTGCCAATGCAATCATTCTTGTGGTCGTCTATTTAAACAGAGTTGCTATGCTTTCTTCTCCTTAGCACATTCTACATCACTTCATGCTTTTATGCTTGACCACGGCTCTCTCTCTCACTATCCCCTCTTTTCCACACTTTTTTTTATTAACTTATGTCTTCTTATATAGAAGTCTAATTTGCCTTTTACCGCTCAATTTTTCCTTTCCAATCTTAGGGTTTCGAAATGGATTAGGTAGGATACAATGTATCTACCCCATATCTTGTTCTCTTCTAGAAAATTTTCCAGTTGTATCTTAAAAATGTTCTACATGGTGTTTTGTGCCACCAACTCATCATTCTTATCTTCCTTTTAATTCACAAATTTCTACATAACAACTTTTTCGGCTTAGATCTGATGAATCTTTGATTTCCAAAATAATGTAGAAACTCGACATTATTGAGTTACTAGTGCTCGGCACCTCTGTCTTACTTGGTACCTATACCTACTCGGCTCTTGGTTTTGCTCGGCACTTGATTCTGCTCAACACTTGATTCTGCTCGGCACTTAATTCTGCTCAGCACTTAATTTTGCTCAACACTTGGTATTGCTCGGTACTTGATTCTGCTCAGCACTTGGTTCTTCTCGGCACTTGATTCTCCTCGGCACCTGAACTTGCTTGACACTTTAACTAGAAATTTGCTCGGCTCTTACTAGCTTTCTCAGCTCCTTCTCTCTAATGAACTTAGTTTGAGCTTTAAAAAAGACTTAGCTAAAACCTTAGATCTTTGATATGTTTTAGTGTGCTCATTCTTTGTATCTTTTATTATGTCATCCAATACACTCTTTCATCAATGGCTTAACTGATCCTTGTACTTCATTTCAACATCATAACTTCAACCTTTCTCTAGGTGTTCTAGTTACATCTTACTGATTGCCTCCACCTTGACAATCAACTAATTGATAGTATTTGGACCACTAAAGCAATTGTCATCCCTGCAAGTAGCAAGTTTAACATCAATGACAAAACAATGATTGAGGACATTCTTTACCAGTTCCATAAATTATTCCAACAACTTTTCTTATGATCATTTCAATCATTTCCAACAAAACTTTGTAAGCTATGGATAACTATTGATCTTTAAATATGAAAACATTTGTATGGGTCTAAGGTAATATGCATTATGAAATTTCTTGATTTTCCAAAATATTATATCTTAAAATTCACAATCATCAAATCTTAGCATCCAATCAATTAATCCAATAATACAAGCATCAAAACAATGTGATAACAAAAAATCAAAGTTGATTCCATAAGGTCTAACAATACCATATAATTCATTTATCAATAATTTTAAACATCATAAGCATATGTCTAATAATGTCATACATGAAATATATGTGAAAAATGACATACATAGAAAAAATTATACAAAACATATGCCCAATAATGCCATATAGGTGTAAAATGTACATCATTAGATATATACTCTTTCCAACTAGGGGAACAAAATAAATCCCTAATTGTCTTTAATTGCCAACAAGTGGGAGATGGTATATATAACAAGGTCTTCCTAACATGCTCACTAGTCCATTACTCTAGAATCTTTTGTAACTTGACATGTTACAATCAAAATTATATGTGAATAAATAACTATTTTATATATATAAAAAATATATATTTACACATAAAACTTAATATTTTCTTATAGCTAGTTGATAATTCCTCTGTATATACACCCTCAGGGATACACTGATGGTCAGGAGTAATAAGACCCTACAAAAACCATCAACGTTATCACTCGATTGTGCCTACGAATTTTATATTGAATTTCAGTACTACTGAAATTTTCATGTAAACTCTTTCATACCTTAGTCATTGGCTTAGAACTAGTGAGTGCAATAAGGACTCTTTGATCAATACAATGATGAAGATGTAAAGGAATCTCTGATGTCAATAGTTGAAAATTATAATACATGAGACTCAAATGTAGTTATTAAGAATACATATTTTCTTTTGTCTCCATATCAAATAAAATATTTTGGTACCTCTGTGAATGTAGTATGACATCCTTCATTTTATAGTGTTGATCCCAAAGCTACAACACTTATTATTTATTACACATGTATGTAAATTTGTTAAGCATCAAATTCAACACCTTTGTGTGCAAAATAATGTACTATATGTTAGAGTAATAAATTCATTTTCTTATTAATTAAATTATATTGATATAATTACTAAGTTACTTATAATATTGATATAGTTTACTTATAATTCCATTCGATTTACAACTAATTGAAATGATTTCCCCAATTTTCCATCTAGTCACTAGGAAATTGGATTTGTTGTCTCTTTCTCTTAAAGAATTGGATCTATTAGTTCCTTTGGTCTAGAAGCCTTCCATTGAGATTGGGGTTTTGAAAGGTTCAAGGGTTGAGTAACTTTTTATAGAATATCTTGAAGAAGGAGAGGTCATGTATAATGGTTTTGAGGAAGGCTAGAGTTCCATCTAGATTGTGTTGCAAAATGGCCAAGTAGAGGAGGAGGTAGAAGAATAAATAGAATAAATGCATGAGAAGGAGGGTCATGAGGGCATGGAAAATTTGGGGAGGGAAGCAATTAGGAGAATAGTTCAAATATGCTTCTCAACTAGAAGGAGAGTATTGCATTGGACACTGATACTAGTCCGCCTCGTAGCAAGATCACCAATGTTGGTGATGACCTTGTTAAGGAGATCGTGCTACCAATCAAAATTTTACCTATAAGCCTACAAGACTTCTTTCATTAGTAGTGGTAATGGTGGTAATTATGGTTGGATCTGTTTGAAATAGAAAAAGAAATGAAGGGTGTTTTAAATGACACTATTCACTCATCATAAGGTTGTATGGATTCAAACCCACAACCAAGCTTTTATACCATTATACAAATTACAAATTATAAGATTATGCCTTTCATGATAGTCGCATTTTCATATTGGCAAATGAAGAATGACTTTTGGAACAAACATAATAAATACTTCCAAATACAAATGAAGCTAATGTATTGTATTATAAGCTTGAATGGTAAAGACCAAGCCCAAACATTTATTAAGGTGTAGCATTTATAATTGTCAGGTTCATGTGAAGAAGTCATCATTCATATTCTCATTGTTGTGTAATTTGATGATAAGAAGAATACAATGATATAGAGGTTGATAGTGACTTAAAACTTTACAAAATGCAATCAATGATAATTTTACATTGAGGGGGGAGTAATAATCAATGTTTCATTCTGATTGTTTGACAAACTCTTATATAAAGAGGGAGTAGACAGATGATATGGTTTAGTCTTCTTCTAAGAATCTTAGTCATATTGGTTCAGAAGGATTCATGATACAACTACTATACTTAGTGTGACCAATTGATGCTAAAAACCTTAGTATTGATGCTACAAACTTTAGTATTGACATAATTTAACCTCTACAATTCCAGGCATAAGATGATTAGCATACAATGGTACTTGAACAAAGAACACTAATAACTACTGAGGATGTGAATTGATAATACCATTTTGCAGATGATTTGGCATCTCACCCTTTATCACTTGTGCGTTAACTTTATTAGCCCTCTTCTTTGGTGACCTACAAATGAAGAATTAGCACCGTAAAAAATCTAAGATAAGATTAAAAAAATGGGTCCTATTAAAGAATCTAATATAAATTCAAATAATGTATCTAGATTCTAAACAAATCAAAACTAAATCTCATCACTTACACATCATAACAATACGGTCCACCTTAGTCATGTGATAGTCTTGGGGAAGAGGTTGTAACATTGTATTTGGATCCAATTGATCACTTTTTCTCTCTCTCCCAATTCAATCTAATGAGCCAACTGGATCTGCTTGACATTTTAATGTGTCAAGTATTGCCTCATGGTCTGACTCGTGAACTTTCCAAAGAATCTTATTATGTGGTTTTCCACCATATTTTATCAAGTGGACATTTGATGCGACAACAAGGTTTGAATAATGAAGAATCTTCCTCTTTGTTTGCCAATCCTCGAATAACCACAAGTTAGGATTCTTCATAGGATATTGTCTAAGCCATGTGCCTGTTACAACCATCGCACCGATATGGTACTCTGAACCTTCACCATATATAACCGAGTGATCCAATTTTTTTTTTGGCTTCAACACAACGACACAAATAATAATCTGTCCCTTCTTTATTGTCTTCAGGTGCAATAATAGCAAAAACATGGCCTGCAGTGACAAATGTACAAAATACGGTCATTAATTCAAAAAATACTTGGGTAAACTTTATAAAATTACTTATTAAAATTACAAATATATATAAATATAAATATATATAAATATAAATATAAATATATATATATATATATAATACCAAGTTGTACTAGATTTGACAAGCGATCAAAGTCAATAGATGAATCCATCTCTACCATTTCTAGTACTTGTGGGGGATGATAGGTGTCAATTGGGTCCAAAACATATATATCCCATTTGTCCACCCGTTCAATCGACTCACAGTCATCCCAATTTTCCTTTGCACATGATGGACAATAGCATGCCATTTTTCGTGTGTGGATACTCCATGAACCCACATCAGAGCTTCTAAAAGAGTGTAACTCACTATATCTTGTTAGTGTGCAACAATCCTGATATGGTGCAATGCTAGTATTATCTATCAACCAAAATAATCTATGAACTTTAGACTCACCTTCCTTACCTAGACCCATTGTAGCGTTACACCATTGGATGATGGATTTTGCATCTATCAATATTGCTCCATCTTTGTACTTTAGTTCTTCACAAGCCAAGGCTCTTTTAATGCATGTGCCTGCACCATCGTGCTCTCCCTTACCATGACCAGCCTTTGTGAAATTTCACATATATTGAATTATACACAACCTGTGCATCCTGCTCAACCAATAGAACATCTGTGCATTCTTGAATTGAGATGCACAATTGTCTGACCAAATAATGTGTTGACGATATGATATGCCCCTGTTAGCCAAATCTCCATAAAATAGTTGAAAATAACTATGTACAAATTCCGTAGAATGTGATCAATCATCGCTGATGTAAAAATGGTACTCCTTCAAATTCTTCATGTCATCCTCTGTACTTTTAGGTGAATGCATGAATGTTATGTGAGCAAATATGGAAACCTATTAAAATTTATAATACTTTGCTTACACCTCATTTTGTGCTTGTAGTGTGTAGTTCTCTACAAAATCTACAACCGAAAAAATGGTATCCAATGGAAACGCATCCTTGCACAACTTGAATTGCATATCCAATCATCGAGCTCTATGGGTATGCCTTGCATACTAGTAAATAATCTTTTCATGAAAAATCTTCATGAACTCATACACTGGAATCTTTTCAATAACTAGATCCCATCTTTTACCATGTTTTCCATCTTTTAGAGCATATGTCACTGTCTTGAATTTTTCATAATCTACTATTTCATTTCCAATTGCATGTGTACTATCCATATGTTGACAAGTTGATAAAAGTTGCAAAGAACCACAAAATAAGCACGTACCATTCAAGCATGATGTATTGTAAAATTGTTCGTCATCCCCTATTTCACATAAAATGTTGGATATGAATTCCATTGAAGATATTGGTGGCTCTTTTATGTCACAATCTTGCAAAACAAATTGAGAATGCAAAACTACGCATATGTGCCTAAAAACGTCAAAATGGTTAGAAAATTCAATATGTATCCTACAACAAGAAGTTGTGTGTGTTTGATTTATTTCCAAATAAAAAGGTTTACCCATCTCAAAAAATCTTTGAATTATTCAAATTTGAAGATACATACCAATAAATTTTGTAAAAAATTGTGTCTCAGTTGAGTCCAAAAAATGTTTCGCATGTGGCTCGCGATTTCGGCTACCAATCCTCCTTCTTACAACATCTCTTTGATTAAGAGAAACACGTGTGTTATCAATATAAGGTTGAGTGTATTGCGTACCTTGAACCGAAGATGATGTGCCTTGGCAATAAGATGTAAAAGATGGAATATCACCTACTTGATGTGTTGATGTTGTGCTTTCAACATGACATGATGGAGTGTGTATATCATCGGATCTATAAATTAGTGTTTCTTCAACATGAAAGGATGATATGACTTCAACATTGGAAGATGGTGTAGCGGATGATATGACTCCAACATTCTAAGATGGTGTAGTGGACGATATGACTCCAACATTGGAGGATGGTGTAGCTTCACAATTCAATTATCTTCTTGAGCGTAACAATCTCATTCATTCTCTTTGTCTTTCTAATTCTTCCTCCTTGTTTCTTTGTATTGGTGGTTCTTGATCCTCTTAGAAAGTTGATTCTTCATCATTTCTTTGTAATTTTCTTTGTTCATGTAGTAATTTTATTTTATCTCTTTTAATTGTCAAATCTCTCTCCCTATCTGCATTTGTTTGAATCTTTGGTTTCTTCCTTGGCATGATGATGATTTCTACATGTCAAATTATTCAAACATTTGAATTACTTAAAATATGTAAATTACAAATTATTCAATTACATATAAAAATTATAATTATTTGAATGAATACACAATATATATCAAACGACTTGTCAAATTTCTAACCATTTCAAAATAACATTTCATTCAAACATACAATTTTCAATGAATTCACTATATATTACATAACATATCAAATTATAATCAAATTTGTATCTATATATCGACAAACAATATTTAAAATGGATTGCACTAACCTTTTCTATTAAAGGAATATTAAAAAATTCTTCAAATCACATATCCAATGATTGAATTTGGTGTTTGCTAGCTTCCAAAAGTGTTGAAATAGTGTTTGCTATGTTGGAACCCGTGTTTTCTGTCGGAATAACAGAGAGCATAATAGATCAAAAGTTAAAAATGGATGAAATGGGCCCCAAGGTTGGTTTTTTACCATTTTTTGGTGATTTGAGATAGTGCGTACGCACTATAAAGCATGTACACACTATAAAGCGCATACGCACTATCTCAAAACACATCACTCTCCATCCTCCCTACTCTCTCTCCCATCCCCTCCCTCTCTCTCTTCCTACTCTCTCCCATCCTTTACTCTCTCTCACTCTCCCTCTCCCACCACCTACTCTTTCTACCTCTCTCACCCCCTCTCATCTCCCATCCCCGGCTCTTTAGATCTCTCACACACACTCTTATCCTCCCTTCTCTCTCCCTCTCCCTCTCCTACCACCTAATTTCTCTCCCCCATCCCATACTCTCTCTCTTCTCTCCCATTCCCTACTTTGTCTCTCTTACACACATTCCCATTCCCCCTCTCTCTCCCTCTCCCACCACCTACTTTCTCTCCCCCATCGTCGTACTCTCTCTACCAACCCCTACTCTCTCTCACACTCACACTACTACTACCTAATATCTCTCTCTCAAGTTCTCTCTCTCTCCCTCTCTACTCTCTCTCTCTCCCATCTTGTACAGGCTCTCTCTACCTCTCCCACTCTCTCTCCCACCGCCTACTTTCTCTCCCCCGTCACTTGCTCTCTCTCTCATCTCCCATCCCCTACTCCCTCACACTCTCATACTCTCCCCCATCCCCTACTCTCTCTCTCCTCTCCCATCCCCTACTCTCTCACACTCTCACTCACTCCCATCCCATACTCTATCTCTATTACACATACACCCCCATCCCCCCTCTCTCTTTCCCTCTCCCATTGCCTACTTTCTCTCCCCCATCGTTGTACTCTCTCTCTCTCTGCCACCCCCTACTCACACACTCTCACACTCTCTCCCATCCTCTGCTCTGTCTCTCTTACACACACACTCCCATTCTCCCTCTCTCTTTTCCTCTCCCATCTCCTACTTTCTCTCCCCCATCGTTGTACACTCTCTCTGTCACCCCCTACTTCCACACTTTCACACTCTCTCCCATCCCCTACTTTCTCACTTTCATAGATACACACACTCTTATCCCCCCCACTCTTCTTCTCCTCTCCCATCCCCTACTCTCTACATCTATCACACACACTCACATCCCCCCTATTTCTCTCGCTCTCCCACTCCCTCTCCTACCGCCTACTATCTATCTCTCTCAAGTTCTCTTTATTCCTCTCTACTCTCTCTCTCTCTCTCTCTCTCTCTCTCTCTCTCTCTCTCTCTCTCCCCCCCCATCCCTCTCTCTCTCACTCTCTCTCCCATCCCTTACTACTTTCTCTCAAACTCTCACACTCTCTCCCATCCTTTACTCTATCTCTCTTATAAATAAATACACATTCCCATTCCCCCCCCTCTCTCTCTCTCGCAGTCCTTGTCCCAATGCCTACTCTCTCCCATCCCCTACTCTAACTCTCTTAAATGCTTCCATTCCACCTCTCTCTCCCTCCCACTCCCTCTTCCATCACCTACTCTCTCTCTCTCTCTCTCTCTCTCTGTCTCTCTCTCTCTCTCTCTCTCTCTCCCATCCCTCTGTCATTGCCTACTCTCTCTTTCTCTCTCCCCTCTCTCATTCTTGACTCTCTCTTTTTCACACACACACACCCATCCCCCATCTCTCCTCTTCCATCCCCTACTTTTTCTCTCACTTGCTCTCTCTCTCTCTCTCTCTCTCTCTCTCTCTCTCTCTCTCTCTCTCTCTCTCTCTCTCTCTCTCTCTCTCTCTCTCTCCCACACACACACACACACACATTTCTATTCCCCCCTCTCACCCCCTCTCCCACTCCCTCTCCCATCACCTACTCTCTCTTCCATCCCCTACTCTCTCTTGAGCTACTTTGTCTTCCCCCTTTCCCATTCCATACTCTCTCTCTTTCACACACATGCACTCCCATTCCTCTCCTCTCTCTCAAGTTCTTCCTCTCCTTCTTTGTCTCCCATCGCCTACACTCTCTCTCCCCCATCGCCTACTCTTAATCTCTCTCTCCCAACCTGTAATCTCTCTCACAATTCCTTTCAAAACACATCACTCCCCATCCTCCCTACTCTCTATCCTCCCTACTCTCTCTCCCATCCCCTCCCTCTCTCTCTCTTCCTACTCTCTCCCATCCTTTACTCTCTCTCACTCTCCCTCTCCCACCACCTCACTCTCTCTACCTCTCTCACCCCCTCTCCTCTGCCATCCTTGGCTCTTTAGATCTCTCACACACACTCTTATCCCCCCTATCTCTCTCCCTCTCCCTCTCCTACCACATAATTTCTCTCCCCCATCCCCTACTCTCTCTCTTCTCTCCCATCCCCTACTTTGTCTCTCTTACACATATGCCCATTCCCTCTCTTTCTCCTTCTCCCACTGCCTACTTTCTCTCCCCATCGTCGTACTCTCTCTACCACCCCCTACTCTCTCTCACACTCACACTACTACTACCTACTATCTCTCTCTCTCAAGTTATCTCTCTCCCTCTCTACTCTCTCTCTCCCATCTTGTACAAGCTCTCTCTGCCTCTCCCACTCTCTCTTCCACCGCCTACTTTCTCTCCCCCATCCCCTGCTCTCTCTCTCATCTCCCATCCCCTACTCTCTCTCACACTCTCACACTCTCCCCCATCCCCTACTCTCTCTCTCTCTCCTCTCCCATCCCCGACTCTCTCACACTCTCACTCTCTCCCATCCCTACTCTATCTCTCTTAAACATACACCCCCATCCCCCCTCTCTCTTTGCCTCTCCCACCGCCTACTTTCTCTCCCCCATCGTTGTACTCTCTCTCTTTTCCACCCCCTACTCTCACACTCTGACACTCTCTCCCATCCCCTGCTCTGTCTCTCTTACACACACACACACACTCCCATCCCCCCTTTCTCTTTTCCTCTCCTACCACCTACTTTCTCTCCCCCATCATTGTACTCTCTCTCTGCCACCCCCTACTTTCACACTCTCTCCCATCCCCTACTCTCTACATCTGTCACACACACTCCCATCACCCCTATTTCTCTCCCTCTCCCTCTCCCTCTCTCACTCCCTCTGTTATCGCCTACTATCTATCTCTCTCAATTTCTCTTTCTTCCTCTCTACTCTCTCTGTCTCTCTCTCTCCCATCCCTTACTCTCATTCTCTCTCCCATCCCCTACTACTTTCTCTCAAACTCTGACACTCTCTCCCATCCTTTACTCTATCTCTCTTATAAATAAATACACATTCCCATTCCCCTCTCTCCCTCTCTCTCTCGTAGTCCTTGTCCCATTGCATACTCTCTCCCATCCCCTACTTTATCTCTCTTAAATGCTTCCATTCCACCTCTCTCTCCCTCCCACTCCTTCTCCCACTACCTACTCTCTCTCTCTCTCTCTCTCTCTCTCTCTCTCTCTCTCTCTCTCTCTCTCTCTCTCTCTCTCTCTCTCTCTCCCATCCCTCTACCATTGCCTACTCTCTCTATCTCTCTCTCCCCTCTCTCATTCTTGACTCTCTCTCTTTCACACACACACACACCTATCCCCCCTCTGTCCTCTTCCATCCCCTACTTTTTCTCTCACTTGCTCTCCCTCTCCCACTACCTACTCTCTCTCACACTCTCACTCTCTCCCTCTCCTCTCTCTCTCTCTCTCTCTCTCTCTGCTACCCTCTAGTCTCTCTTAAATTTTCACACTCTCTCCTATCCCCTACTCTCTCTCTCTCTCTCTCTCTCTCTCTCTCTCTCACACACACACACACACACACACACACACACACACACACACACACACTTCTATTCCCCCCTCTCTCCCCCTCTCCCATTCCCTACTCTCTCTTCCATCCCCTACTCTCTCTTGAGCTACTTTATCTTCCCCCTATCCCATTCCATACTCTCTCTTTCACACACATGCACTCCCATCCTCCTCTCTCTCAAGTTTTTCCTCTCCCACTTCGTCTTCCCTTGCCTACTCTCTGCCCCATCCCCTACTTTAAATCTCTTTCCCCCATCTCACACTCTCTCTTTTCCACCCCTACTCTCTCTCACACTTCCTCTCTTTGCCACCCCTACTCTCTCTCTCTCTCATCCTATACTCTCTTTGCCACCCCTACTCTCTCTCTCTCATCCTATACTCTCTTTGCCACCCCTACTCTTTCTCACTTTCTCTCTCCCATCCTGTACTCTCTCCCCTCTCATATTCCCTACTTTCTCTCTATCTCTTTCACGCACACACATAGCCATTCCCCTATCCCCCCCCCACATAGTTCTCTTTTGCAGCTTAGATCTTAATAGTACATGCACACTATAGTGTGTGCACCCTATAGCGCGCACACGCTATTTAGAACTGAGGTTTAAATAGCATGGGCACATTATAGGGTGCACACGCTATTTAAACCTTAATTAAACCCAAGCCTAAGGCATGGTTTTTCCTTGGAGATCCAATCGAAAGGTTTGGATTTGATGAATAGTCCTGAGACGTGTTTTCTAGCAAACATACAAAAAATGATTTTTTTTCTTCTGTGCTCCCCCTCAAGATTTCTCATGGTTGGGTATCGATAAGATCAGGTTACATAGCATTATAGGTCTCTATGTTAGCTATCTAACCATATAATTTATTTTTAATTTGAACTATTTCAAGCCTTTCATCTATAATTTCTTTTGAATGTATGTTCATTTTTTGTCAAAAACCACCACGTACTAATTGGGATATAGATTTTAGCTCGTTCATCAAATTTTGTAATAACTTATTTTTTTAGAAACTAGACTCCATTCTACACACTTTGAAAAAAAAAGTTTTGATTTTAGATTAGTTTTCAATTATTTCTAGGGGGAGCACACAGATATTTCACATTTTTGGGATGTGTCTAGTTAAAAAATTCATTAAAAAAAAATACACATTATAAAATTACTTGACAAATATGGGATAAACTACATAGTGTTAAGTAACTTTTGACCAGAGCGATTAATGAATTTCAAAAAAAAAGCTAAAATTTTAGGGGGGCCACACTTTTTACTGTGTTATGTTTTTCTGGAATAAACAATACCACTTTTTGTGGCCCCCTTTTTTGAGGACCTAAAACTAAACCATTTTGAAAAAAAATTAGTAGTTTAGAAACTAGATTCAAAGGACTACAACTTTTTTTTTTGTCATATCTGAAAATTTTGAGCGTAACTATTTTCAAATTCTTGTTGAAGTTCAAAATTTCTAGATTTCAGGAAAAAGGTGTCCACTTATACCCCCCTTTTGGCATTACAACTTTGTGCACGTACCCATGTTAAACTAAAACCAATGAATTCTTGTAATTTTTATGAAAGATATTAACCCTTCATCGATAAGTTGATTCTTGGACTATCATCATAGACCTTGTCAGTGCTAAGGTGAAGGAGTGAATCAAAAACTAATAAGGAGTAAGATAGGCAATAAGAACTAATGAATAATATGATAACATTAGTAACTAAATAATTATTGAAACAAGACATAATAGATAAGATCATAAGCTACCAAACAAGAAGACAACCCATAAAATAAGAGTAACCAAGCGAGAAGAAGGAAATCGAGCAAGTATGCCAATTGGGGTACAACATAAAAGGAAATAAGTAGACAAGTACTATTGATCGATAATTGAAAATAAAACCGATTAATCAAGAAGATAAATGTAATGAGACTATTCAATGGACAAGGAACTAATTTAACAATCAAGAGGTATGATTCTAGAAATAGCTATTGAATACACTACTCTTGATAACCTATTCTTAACCGCCAAGAGACTGGAAATGCTACAATGAGCTTGAACAATCTAGATATAAATGACAACTACCATACCGATCTAGGAAGAGTTTGTACAAACACACATATTTTAATGGTAGGTACACTAACACGGGATGATACCCAAAAAAATTGAATGTGAGTTAATCAATTTAAGAAGAGTGTCCCTCTATGAGCTATGGGACAATATTTTATAAGTCTATATTTCAATTATATGCAAGAACTATTAGGAATGTGCGTTGATCTTAAGGCAAGGCCCTAAGTGGCACAACTATGTTGGACCAAGGTAAGCTTGTATATAGAAGTTGTGTCCCTAAATGGAGAAGATTTCCAGGAGGAAGTCGATAGCTAGGGGGGGAGGATGTAAGGCTCACACTAGTACCCTACTATAGAAATGAATGTGATTAGGAGTTAATTAGGTTATGAATGCCATTCTATTACTAATAATGATTTATGAGATCCTATTAGAGGTTGATGCGGATTTTAGTTATTAGAAGTCTAATACTAATTCAATAGCATTATGTTGAATAGATAGGACCACATGAAAATGAGATTCAAAATGTTCAAGCTAAGAACCTGGCCACAAGATACTAGGGATGATCTACTAGGGAATTAGGAAGGATAAAATAACATTTGTTCTACTAAGAACAACTATGACCATAGGTTATGATGACAATAAGACATATGGATATGTTTGGAAATTGGTTCTAACTTATCATGACATAATTATTGAAACATTCTATTAGTATGAGGAGTTAATTCTAGAAAATCAAACAAACCCTTCATAAGGTGATAAAGGGGTATTGCTAGGAACGTCACTATACCTAACTTGATTGAAAGGTACTAGTTAACTAGTCTGCACATTAGCAATTTTCACTTAGGACATGTATGTTAAGATTCATTTTATATGTTTTCATGATTTACTAAAGAGCACTTAGAGTTTCATTGTTATGGTAGAAAGAGTTGTGATAATATTCAGAATGATAATGAGTGATATTAAGGAAGATTATTCTTGATACACATATTTGATATTTCAATGTTTTGAATATTTTATGAGGATTGTTAGATGGAAGTTAATTGTATATGTTATGCAAATTATGTGATATTAGATTATTTTGCATTTATCTGTCTTTGTTTTTATATTATTTTATTGAGCTACTGATGTTTAAGTTGAGTGTGTAGGAAGAGGAACCATGGAAATTTAATGGGGAAACAAGGTATAGGCACACGTTTAAATGACTTTGCCAAGGTGAATCTTTGTAATATTCGTAAACCTCATTGTGATGTGCTTATTTTGTAAATGTGAGATATATCTGTGTGGTATGTTTTTCATGTGTAGATTTTGAACATGTCATGTGTGACATTTTAGTGCATTTTGTGTGTGTCACTTGACATTTGTGCTTGCTATGTGAAATGACATGTTATTCGTCAATGGATCATGTGGCCACCTTATTCCATGTTAAATGCCTCATTTGAGGAATTTGATTATTTCCTTAGTTAGTAAAAGGACAAGGTTATCACCTTGGGGAAATTGAAATTTGAATTACCTAGCTTTGGGAGGGTCATAAAGTAACTTTAGGGTAAGGTATGATTAAAATTAACCCTACCCATGTTAGTACTATAGGTTAGCGAGCTATTAATGACCTCTATGGTGTCTAGTGGACCTAGGAGACCCCATGAAAATGAAATTCTTCATTGAATTCGAAAATGAGAAGGATATATATATATAGAGGCATGACTAAATGGAAAACTCACTTGGCCACTCTCTATCTTTAAAGATTATTAGGGTTGAAGAGGAGGGAGCTCTACTACAATTCTTCTTTGCCTTGCTTGGAGGAAGGTTGGTACCATGATCCATGAAGTTCTTCATTCTGTATGTAGATTAGAAATGGTGTTCTCCATTTCATGATGAGATTTTGGTGTATTGTGGTGTGTTTGTGAATAAATCCTTGTTGTGTGTTGCATGTGGGTGGTGTTGTGTGAGTCTTTCTTTGATTTTGTTTGTTTCATGTTATGTGTTTGTGAATTGGGTGTGAGGCATCACTCACCCTTGGGAGGGAAGAGATGCTTGGGTGAAGGGGTTAGTTGGGCTCACACATGTAGTTGAGGAATACTCCCTTGTGTGGAGATGGTTGTATATGTTCTATGGAATGTGAATTATCTTGCTCACTTGCATCTTGGGAGGTATAAGGAGGTATGTAGAAGGGATGATGTTGGTTGCCCCGAAAGGGCATTTTGATAATGGAAAGATGTGTATATTATAATTGAAAGCTATGTAAATCCTCCTCATGGTGAGAGCCCACTTTCACCCTAATCTTGATTCATTTGTTGAATCATTGTGTAAAACCTTTTTAATGGGATGTGTTGTCATATCTCGTGCTAAATCTTGTCTTATTGTTTTGAGTCTCTATGGCATGTGAATGTGTAGAATGCAACCATTTATGCCTTATTCCCCCAAGCTTGGTGGGTGGTCTCCTTGAGGCCTAGGTTGTGAGGTGAGCCTCCATGGTTCCCATTTTGTCTTTCTTTTGCAGATTTTCACTTGAAGAGATTGGAAGCTTCATGGTCATGAAGTTCTTTACTTGCATGGAAGAAGACCCCTTTATGGTTGGTGTTGGAATGGAAAAGTGAACTCCATCCTATGATGAACATTTTTTGTGTAGCAATGTGCTGTCAATGGTCTCGTGTAGAGAGATTTTGAGATATCTTGTTGTGTGATTCTCCATTGTGTATTGTCAGTAAGGTCTCCACCACCTTGTGATTCTTTAATGTTGTGTTGATGTTGTTTTATCATTGCTTTATTGGGTATGTGTTGAGAAAAGAATTTGTATCATGTTAAATCATTGAGAATGGAATGAGCATTATTATTGGATACCTTTTTCTTCTCAGAATTGCATGAGAATAAGATTAGTTGTGGATGTTCAATATTGGAAATAAACTTAATAGTGAGATATGCATTGGATAGTGAAGGAATTGTGGATAGTATATTCATTGAGATTAGATGATAAGAAAGTTTTCTTAATGTATATTTGATGCTCTAAAAATTAGTTCCAAGAAATCTTGAGTTCCTCATTGCAAATTCGATTTCTTTAATAACAGCATAATAGTTGGTTCATGTTAAATTGATAGTCAAAAATAGAAGATGATGATGTGAAATGGAGTACTAGACCATTATAAATTCAATCTTAATAAACATGGAGAATGTTTTAAAAGAACTAGATAATAAGTAAGCTTAAAAGAGACCTGGAGATGCATATTTACATTTTGGAAATGTATTGCAAAGAAAAAAAAAATCAGTCATTCTATTAGGGACCGTTTGTTTGCAAGCATAGGAATGGAGAATTAGAATGGGATTGGGAATGGAGAATGAGAATGAAAAAGAGAAATTCCATTCTTGTTTGGTTCGCCTAGTATTTGATTGAGAATATGTTAATCCCTTGTTTGGTTGTACAAAATTGAAATTGGAATATAGTTAAGTTTATATTTTAATATATATTGTTTATTTTAATATGGTATTATATTTGGTTAATTACTTCAATATATTGTAAAAAAAAAAAAATTTAAAAATTCTATTCAAATTAATTTATGTCAACATTTTTTAATGAGATATAAACATAAAAATATTATACACAATAATATAATCATGAAATTAGCAAAATTTGCTCATCCTGATCCGAATTTGATAAATTGAGTTGTATGTCAATTTGATTTTTAAATTCATTTAATATATTTTATTTGTTTCACTATATTAATATATTTGGTTAATTATTTCAATTTATTGTAAAGAAAATATTTTTTTTCATTCTATTTTATTAAATGAAATTAATAAGAAATTAATTTATTTCAGCATTTTTTAAATGAATAGATATAAACATAAAAATGTTATACACAATAATATACTCTTGAAATTACTAAAATTTGCTCATCGTTTAATACAAAATCATATAAAAGGTTTAGTCTCCATGATTCTTTACAAAAAAATGATCATTTCATTACTAAAATTAGAATCACCGTGATCACCAATAGTGTGTTTATAAAAAATAGAACCTAATTAAGTCTACATTGAAATGTGATTTCAGCTTTCACCATAGAACCAATCTCCCTAGAAGTTGTCTCCCACACAATGCACAACTTGCAACCACTCCTATCTTCTTCTGTAGATTTTGATGTGCTTGAGGTAGATGAGCCATCTTTGACCCACTTGAAGAATTTGCAGTCATTGTGCCCCTACATTCCAAAACTACATTAGGCTTGCCACAATAATAAAATAAAAAATTAAAATAAAAAAGATAAGTAACAACCTTTCTTTTATCTCAACAACACAAAAACTTAGCGCAGGATTATCATCTATATGTGACATCTTCATTACTATAGGTCCAACACTGCATCAACACATTAGAAGAGTTCTCAAATCCATCAACCCTATATAAATAATGAACAAATATAATGATAAATTACTACAAAAGTGTAAAATATATTCTAATATCTATATTCAATGGACTATGTTGTCACTCCTCAGTCAAATCCTGCTAGTGATGAAAATACCTCTTGACTTAAAAATTTTGACATATGACACATGACTTTCAACTGTATATTGTCACAAATTCTTGAACACTGTATAATATATATAACATACCAATGCATGCATATTTTATATCATAAAGAAAAGATAGAATGTGGAGAGATTGAGAAGCACAATTTACAGGGATGGTGTTTTTGCAACAGGGGTGTTGACATCACTAACTTATTCCCAACCGTATCAGTTATACAGCTATTAATGACGACTATTGTAGTTTGCACAAATTTCCAGAGGCATTGAGATTGTTGAAGAAATTGATAGCATTCAGCACTAACAATGATAAAGACACAAGAACTGATACACATACTTATATTAAACCATAAGCCATATATATATTCCTCACACAGACATAAAAATTGCAGTTAGAGTGTTGATGGAAAAATTATAGTCCCAAATAGTATAGTGAAGGGAAAATTAATGTGTGATTATGTGTAAATCCACATCTTCAAATGTGTTTGTGTAATTCTAAATCCTAGAAGTCAATTTGACCAGAAGAGTGTGAAAAACAGGGTTGGTTCTAAATGTTGCTGCAAGTTATCCCAATACTTTGCCAATACAACAGGGTAAAAATAAAGAGGTCAAAAGGTATGACACTTAAAACACCCAGCTAGGCTGGAAGCACTGCCTTTGAACATGGAGCAACCATCCAAGATAACATGGAAGCAATAGGAAGGGTGAGCAACATCACTAACAAATAGTGCAATTGCAAAGCACACGTCTTCAGGTCTCACCCCAACAATCATCTACTCAATCAAATATGAAGAATTAAAATCCAACTAAAAGTAATGCATAATTAAAATTATCACATCTCCACAATCCACATAAATAAACAACAATGGTGAAGATGCAAGAACTGGTACAAAGACATATATTAACCATAAGCAACATAACTAACAAATAGTACAATTGAAAAGAACAAGTTGAAATGCTGGATAGCACACCACTCTCATTTTTTTTACATATGTGTAATTAGGTCAGTTGAGAGTAAACGGTTTATAGAAAACAACATCATCTAGAAGAAATTCTTTTTGCAAATGTTGTCCACTATATTTTTATGAATTATATGGCTTTGTGTACAAGAAGTAGCTTTATCAAATATGTTAGTAACATTACACACATTACAAAGTCATACATCAAACTCTAGCATCAAAATATGAGAATCAGTCTACTAACTACAATTTTGTCTCTTTCTACTTAGAGATGTACATACAACAGAGTGCATATTATGTGTGTACAACAACACATATTGTGTGCATACAACAATGCACACAAGTTTCTACATTATATTTTTTAAAATGGATGGAATCAAAACTGACATATATATAGTTGTATGGAAGACAAGATTTGATTACTTGCTATCATTTGAGAATGCCATAACTTGAATCTTCAAATATTATATGGCAAAAAAATATTGAAATTTTTATTGCATACCTATTGCTGCTACCATAGTTAAAACCTTCAGTGTCAGCAACAATGCTATAGCAACAATAGCTATGGTTTCCTTTTAATCCTAGATTTCTAAGTTAGTTTACATTGTAAAAATATGCCATCATCAATTCCTTGAATTTGACATAAACAACAAGCATTTACATATCAAAAGCCATTTGAAAGAGTTATCATGTACATGCAGCAGTGCGTATAGCAATGCATATTATGTGCGTACAATAGTGCATATTATGTGCCTACAACAATGCATATCATGTACATACAACAGTGCATAGTATGTACATACAACAATACAACTATAAAAAAATACAAACAGCTATTGCAAGTAAGCCATAAAATATAAATATGTTAGAAAAAATGAAGGAAATCATATATTGTTCATCAATTGCTTCAAAAAGATTGTAAGTTCATACATAGTCTTAAAAAAGATTATCAGTTCATAAAGATTGTAATTTATCACAAAGGTATTCCAAAATTATACCTAACGTACTCTTTCCTCTCCTCCATAGACATCTCTATGAACCCCCAAGGTTTTTTTGGTTCAGAAGTAAAATAGTCATAGGCCATAATCAATGTTTCCTTACTAATTTTGGGCATGGCCTTTAGGGCAGAAAATGCAATTGATATATCTTTCTTGATTTCTCTTTTATCAACATTTATATTATCACCCTTACTCATACCCTGATCTATGTTTTGGATGCTCTCACAGATGACATCCAAACAAGAAGTCATGCTTGGCTTCTTTCTCTTTTGTCTCCTTGTTGTTGGCGTAGAAGGATTTTGTCTTACGCATGTAGTAGAATTTTTTGATTGGAGGAACTCTTCATCAAAATCAGGAGTATTGAAGCCTCCATCCATAGGCACATTAAAGCCCCCCTCATTGTCAAGATCAATAGCCTCTTCAAAAATATGCACATTTTTAGCCCAACATCAACTAAATAGAATTTGCCTACACAAATGGAAATAAAGTTGTAATCAAAATAGAGCATATGATTTTTGATTTAATATAATGATAATATTATCATATAAAATATGAATTAATATACCAGGAGGAACCACCAGTGGATTTTATCTAGACAAAGCTGAAGCAAGCACCCAACCCTTCCCAACCAACTAGAATATATTGAAACTTGTAGTCAAATGAACAAACACCCAAAACATTTTGTGACAAATTGCCTTTTCTATCAATATATTTTTCTTGGATGTCCACATCGATAGTAACAGGCATATGAGTTCCATCCATTGCACCAATACAATCCTATAAAAAGAAATATTATTATCAAATATAAATTAATATTATTATTATTTTCAGCAAAGAAAGAAATGTCACTAGATTATTTACCTTGAAATATGGATCAAAACAGTCCTTCCTACCAATTTCTGGAGGAGTTGTTGCAAGAGGGGGTAAAAAATTATCGCTATGAAGTGCTAATATGGCCTTCAAGACGTTGTGGAAGTGTTGACTCACTGTCTCTCCTGAGTGACCAAAGTTATGACCAATCTTTCAGTTCCTTAGATTATGGCCAAGGGTGTGGAGAAACATCACTAGTTGATCTTCAAATGTTATGTTATCCGTATCTTGGATGCTCCCTTTTTGTCTTAGAATTTTGGCCAAGCGAAAGAAGGCTACTCTACTCATGTGTATTTGGTCATGGCAATCTGTGTTAGTAGAATGGATAATACTCTTATAAAAAGGACATGCAACTCTTCTTCGCTTATTCCTATGTCTTCTAGCCTCTTGGGAAGATACTACTATCAATACTGCAAGGTTGGCGAATAAAACATCAAGTATGTGCATGACCTTGATCTTCCTAACTATGACTCCTTGGACTTGTATATTTCGAGTAAGATCCATCAAATGACCTACAATGAAAAAAAGGTCACATAAATCTTAGTATTGTTAAGAGTTATATAAACAAAATATAAATAATAATTACTTAGAACAACTGAGAGTACATCAATACATAGAAACTTTTCTTACCACATAAGATCTCTAGACAATATGGAAGATGAAACTTCTAGCTTACATTGCATTAAAGAGATAATGAAGAATATACACATACACTGAAAATGGTCAAACAAAGAGCTATACCATGTTCTACAAGGAGGAAAGGATACTACAACTATATGTGAGTAGAAAAAGTAACAATTGTGCAAAAGAGGATAGTACAACTATAGCTGTGATAGTTGTTACCAAGTCCAACTAATTATTCTAGTCAAAAGTCCATTACATATATCCAAAATAAAAAATAGATTAAAGACATGTAACATATCTTTATATAAATTATTTAAATATCTATATATTGTTTTCAACATTATCTATCATTATTAATATTTCTTTGTTAAAAGATTTGACATATGATAACCCATTCATCTATTAAAAATAATAATATAAACTATATCAAATAAACAAAGCTTATTTGATGTCAAACTCTAAAAATTGTTTCAAATTAATATAAATTATTTTTAATGTCCAACTATATATATATATATATAATGTTACATATATTTTTAAAGATAGAGACAGGAACAAAATAACATAAAATAGGTCAATAATAAATTTGATTAATGTCAGCATGAATTTTGTGCTATTAATTTACTTTCAAGAGACAACTAAAACATGTCAATGACCAATTACACTATATCGTCTGCCCTCTTCTTTGGTGGATTGATTCTACTCGTGTGACACTCCAAACAACATATTTTATTGTGGATTACAGTACACATTAGACATTTTGATTGGTCTCATTCATATAATTCTTTCTCACAATTCTACAAAAATGAATGTTTATATATGTGTATATACAGACCAAAATTTGTATAGCACAATAGGTTTTCAGGTTATTTCTCTATTCTGGTCGTTATAGTTTTCTACAATTATGTAAAAATGCAAAGTAACTAGTAGGAGTAATTTACTGAAATCTTACTACTATACATATATGTGTGTGTGTGTGTGTGTGTGTGTGTGTGTGTGTGTGTGTGTGTGTGTGTGTGTGTGTGTTATTTTCAATATTATTTATTCTCATTAATCTTACTAATAAAAGGCCTTTGACATAGCATAATCCATTCATGCACAAATCTATATTGAGTTGTTTCAAACAATCTGAAGTCATCATGCATTTATATTCTAAAACCCATTCAAAATATGTTTATGTTATGATCAACTATATGAAGTTGTGTCGATCCTTGCAATAAACATGTCCTGCCAAAGGAAAGGAATTTGGGCAATAAGCTTTATCTGAAAGTGCTTGAACAATCAACACCTCAAATAAGCTCATATGACCCAAAATTTGAAACACATGGACAGTGCATATATTTATAGAGGTTTCGTATTTAGTAATTTGAATTATTCATTTTGTAGGGTTCTATTAGCAGTTTGTTGGGCTTATAGAGATATTGTGTTTCCAAATTTATGTATTGTTTGATACTAGCATGATGGCAACGCTATTATTCCATGTTGAAACAAGTTATTTTATAAGTTCGATGAGGGATCTAGTTGGGTGAAGTTAATAAGATTTTTAGTTTGTTTGTCCCTATAGCCACTAAGCACTGTGTGCTCTTTGTTTTGAAATGATTATTGTAGGAGCTGATATACAAGGTATTTAGGATAGTTATGATAGAGAAATACATGTTTCCTTATGCTGCAAATCTAATAGGAAAGAGTACAATTATATTTAGAAAATAGAGCTATTATTTGCAACCTTCTTGCCCATCTCAAACAAAATTAAATATCAAGTCAAGATTTTCCTAATGTCAAATTATTATGGATAATGTGTCTTACCATCATGACTGCTTTGATGTTCTATATATATATATAATCTGCAATCTTCAAATGATTAGTCTCTGTGAAATATCTGAAAAAAACTTTGTAATTTTAATATTTTCCAAAGTATTGTGTTCGTATGCAACATTCTCTTCAAATTTTTCCCCTGATAAAGACCTGAAATCGTTAGATGATATCAAAATCATGGGGCTAATTTTAGAAGACAGATGCACAGTAAAATACTGTAAATAGTCACTTTCTGCAATCTTTTTTAATAGAGTGTTGAGACAGAATGCAATGTGTCATTCTTATCCAACATGCTTGCCTTCAAAAGACTGCAAAAGATATTGGGAAAAATCTGTGTGCTGCTAAAGCACTTTCCATCAATCCCTTGGCTGAGGTAAACCTGAGCTAAAAAAAGATAAGGAAACAAATATATCCTGACTTATTGTAACCTGCATGCTGGAAGCCCTTCACCTACAGAAAACTCGAAAGCCATCCCCATCAGGGAACTAAAGGGGATCAGACAGATTATTAAAAGTTTTTGCAGTAACAAGCTTATAGCCTCAAGGAGATGTATAATGCAAGGGGTTTTAATACCGTTCAACTCCCCAAATGGCATGCTAATGCTTAATCTTCAATGAGATATGGCATAATAGGAAAAGGGTTACTATGTCCTGGGTAAAAACATATTGACTGGGGGTTTCTTTCTGAATCTCCATGAGAATTAGCTTTTCTTTTTGAATTTCAACAAGAATTAGGGGTTTCTCTCTGAATTTAAAAAAAAAAAAGAGTTTTTGTGTTTGGACAGACGTGAGCAAGGATGAGGTAGAAGTACTTGTAGAGACTGGGAATGTTTTGCAGATTAGTGCACGGAGCAATAGAAGAGTAGTGCCTTTTGGCAGAGAAATGAGGTGTCGTAGGGGTGAGCGATCTAGGGTTGGTTATTTAAAGAGGATTCATCTTCCTCATGCTGTCAATCTGTAGCAACTTAAGGCAAAGTTTGAGAATGACATTCTCACTATTACGATTTCGAAGATCTCTTCTTCTTCTATGAAGTTGAGCTAAATCAAATGATATCCCATGAACTCCACTATGCTTATACGGAAAACAAGCCAGATTTTTAATTGTAGTGGTAAAAAGATATTTTGGAAACATGCAATGGGGTAGCAAAATGCAAGAACATACCTCCAAATGTAAGATCTCTGAGAAATGGAAGACCTCTGCAATCGATCTACTAAAATGGACCTCTAAAATCAATCTCCTGAAACAATGTCGTGAAATGCAAGAGCGGGAGTTTTTTCTACGGACCTGACGAAACATGCAATTCACAATATGTTGGGAAAAGTAAATTGGCGGACCCGACAGATTATAGATTTTTTCATAGTGAGATTGGGAATGGGATTGGCCCATTCTAATTACAATTTTTTTTAAGAATGGATAAAAGCCCATTTTGGGCTAAAATAAGAACTCAAAATCCTATTCTCCAATCCCATTCTGTGTAACAAACAAAGAATTAGAAATGTATTCTAATTTTCTAATCCTATTCACATCCTATTCCATAGACCAAACGGGCCCTTAGAGTCTAATAAAATAATAGACTTAGAATTAAATAATAATATTTGGGTTGTCAAGTTGAAATATACACATATACTTTTATATATTTACCAATTCCAAAATCTATCTTATTAATTAGAAGACAGACCTAGTCTTGAAATGATATGACCTGATCCAAGGGTGGGGTATATATAATAATGACATTACTAAAAAACAAAATATACATATGAACACTTTAAAATATCTAATCAACCTAACCTAATTAAAAGGATATACATGTATTCCTCGCCATTAATCCACCTAAGCTCGTAGCAATCCATAGTAGTAAGTTGCAAACACAATGGGGCAAAAGCACTTTCAAATTTATCAACTACCCCGCAAACCCTCAGAATAAAAAAAAGGGAAGCAAAATTAATTAATTAATAAGCTCCTTAGGAAGCTTTCCATCCACGTGACATGCTTGGAAGCAACAAAGTTTCCTCTTACAAAACATGACTCTGACATGTATTTAATACCATAGGCGCCAACCATCTATGTATATAAAAGAATAATTAGGCGAAGAAAGATACGAAATTTTAAAAATGCAAAAAGAGGGAAGGTAGCAGCTTTACTTTCGAAATTGATTCCACAAACCCCAGACAGTGCAAGGTCGGGAGAACAAAGTCTGAGGCTAACTGAAATCTCTAAAACAATTAAGCGGTTTGATAATATTAGAGATATTAATGATAAAGGGAAGCCAGATAATTCTTAGGTGATAGGCACAGTGGAGGATGGGCTACCAAATAAATACAGCCCCATAGGGACACCTATAACGTTGTATCCACACATCTTTGTGAACGATTTAGTAGCTATGAGGGAAAGGGTGTGGGCACTTGAAGAGAGGAGCCGAATAGAAAGTATCACAATGAAAAGAGTTACTGAGGATAACTGGAAGCTGGCAGCGGAGGTCAAGTCACTTAGAGAAAAAATTCAAAAATTGCAATTTAATATGGTAAAAGGAGAGTATGAATTAATATTGTTAAAGAAAGAAGTAGGGGAAAGGAGGACAGCAACAAGTACTATGGGAGAAGGAGAGGCTACGGAAGCAGAAAAAAACCTGCAAATGAAAAATATACAAGATGCCATGGCCAATATGGAAATAAAAGAGAATCAACTCAAAGAACAGATCAAAGAAGTTAGATCATGGGCTAACATAGTAAAGGGGCCAGCAAACACTCCTATTGACAACATAGAAAAACAAGTTCAGAGACAGATTAGAGAGGAAAAAGAATGAAATGAGAAAGCAACAAATATCGTCATCAAAGGGCTATGAGACTATGGAGAATAGGAGAAAACAATGGATTTAGTTAAAGACTTCTTTAAGGACCAATTAGACTAGCATGGAACAACCATACAAGCTCAAAGAATCAAAAAATGGATTAGAGGGGGCAAAGACAGACATGTTAGAGTGACAATGAGGAATATAGGGGATAAAAACAACATTTTCAGCAAGAGGAAGTTTC